>ML677372.1:10584412-11269862 GCA_007922305.1 Dermatemys mawii | reverse complement strand
GTTTGTTTGTTTGTTTGTTTGTTTGTTTGTTTGTTTGTTTGTTTGTTGAAAAATCCCTGCAGAATTTGTCAGTAATTAGGAAAGATTAATCAAATAGACATTCATACAGCTGGAGAGTCTGTGTCCTCAGAACATGACTTTATGCCAAATGTCCTATGCAGTACCAAGTTTTATATTTTATAAATCTCATTGATAGTGTTCCATTATTGCTATTGTTTCTTCTTACTCCAGCTGTACTGCTGCAATAACATCTCAAGTGAAAAGTGATAGCCATTATTATCTCCAGCCTGTTTGTCAATGACAAGGAACAACTTTTAGCCAAAATTTGTTGTTGTGATATTCAGTGCTTTGAAGCTAGCCATACCATCTAGTGTGTCAACAATATTTGTAGGAAGCTTTTTGGAGTTATTTATAAAATTCAAAATGGCTAATTGGTATGTTGACTACATAACAGTAGTTGTCATAGGAGTCAGGGATATACAGCACTGCAAACTTAACTTGTCCCCCTTGTGCATATGTATTACTGATAGTCTTTTGTTCCATGTTTCTTCCACGAGACCTTTTCCTCATTCAGTGCACAGGATATATTGTGCTAATTCAGTGATTTTCAACTTTTTTGTCATTTGTGGACCCATAAAAAATTTTGTATGGAGGTATGGACCCTTTGGAAATCTTACACATGCATGTGTCTGCAGACCACAAGTTGAAAACTACTGTGCTGATTGAATGGGTAGTTTCTAAGTATGCCCTCAGTGAAGCAAGGGGTCATGTGGAAAAAGTAGTATGTGATCCTATAATGAAAGATTATCAAATGTGTTTTCATAAGCAAATTATGTCTTTACAGACAACTTTAAAACAGGCACTTCCTGACTTCTGAGTGCCTGTGCAGCCATAACATTCTTTTACTTTAATCTTTTTAATGTTAATTTGTGAAAAAACAAGATAGTTAAGCAAAAATTAATTCCGTTATCTGGAACCATATAAATCTGAGTCACCAGCAAATTTGGAACCTTTAATGCTACAGCACAGACTTCTACCAATTGAAGTAACAGAGTAATTGGTAATGGTGGCAGTAGGCTATTTATCTTTTATGTGGGATAGCCGCTGGAGGTGGATGGCACGTGCATCTTACTAGTGGATTTCAAAGATATTTGTTGAAAGCAGAGGAATTTTGTGACTTAACAATTCTGGAATCTATTTGAGACCTGGAGGGCCATGTACTCTAGTGGCTATAGGCCCTTCTGTCCCTGTTTTCCCTTCTTCCTTGTTTTCCCCTCTATTTATCTCATTTTTCCAGCCTACACACCCTTTACCATGTCTTTACTGTCTGCCAATAGTGTTTCCCATTCGTCATTTGAATTAGGATGCTTTCTTTTCCACCATGCTGTCTTGACACCTGCAGGAAGAACATTGAGAACACAGAAAAAAGTCTCCTTCATTTCATTTCTCATGCCTGATGCCAAAATGTCCCCTCAGTAAAGTGGTTGTAGTGATTATTTAACATGGCAAAATAAGTTTTCCTTAGCTTCTTTCTCAGAAAGGGCTAAACAATTTTTGGTGAAACTTTTAAAAATACACCCCCCACCCCCAAAAAAGAGGTTTTAGAATGAGGCAGAAGTTCAGTCAAACCCATCCTGGCTAATAGCCATTCATGGAAAAGGAATGCTGTCCCTAGCCTCTCCATGAGAGGGTGGTGATGGATGGCAGGAGAGAGATCACTTGATCATTATCGGTTAGGTTTGTTCACTCTGGGCACCTGGCATTGGCCACTGTCAGTAAATAGGATACTGGGCTGGATGGACCTTTAGTCTGACCCAATATGGCCATTATATTCAGTAGAGAAAATTTCAGACTACATGGTTTAAGTTGGGCAAAGCTGTAAGGAACAGAAAACAGGCTGTTATAATGAGAAGTATTGGCAGCAATTTCTATAGAAATTGCTGCCAACTCCACCTATAATCTGTATTTCACCTATTGCTGTGATAACAGCTCCAAAACGAGATCTGTCTTACCAGTTGTAGACATGTTCCATGTAGAAGTGTGTTTAAATGCAGCGTTGGAATTTTCCTTTAAGTGTTTTGTCTTAGCGTTAAATGGAAACTTCCCCCTGTACATCAAGCTCTCAAATTTCATGGAGAGAGTAAGACTTCAATGCATCAGCCAGTCTTGACATACTCCCAACGATTGGGGAATGCTTATGTTCACATTGAACTCAGTAGCATTCTCAGTTTGCATAGATTCATGAATAAGCATTCATTTTCTATTATATATAGAGACCAATATCAATTGTTCAGTAAGATTTCTTTATTGCTTTTCCCTCTTACACCAATAATATTATTTGAGTAGACTTGAAAAATACATTCTTATGTGGGTTTTTTAGATTGTCTATAATTTGCATGGATTGCTCTAGTTACTTCGTATTTTAGTTGCTGGGACAACTTGATCAAATTAATGATCTTGATTGTCTTCTAGCACTTTAACACAAACTTTGTTTGCTAGGAGAAGAAGATTGTTGCTTCTCTGTGTGTGATCATAGATCTACAGAAGATACAATGTTTTTAACAGTAAAATGTTTGACTGATTTACATGCTATGATATAGCTAGGTGTGTTCAGTTCATGCTGCTAAAGGGGCAGTTCTCAGTGTGGAAAAGCAGGTCATCAGAAACATAAGAAGTGAGCCAATAATGCTATTTTGGTTAACTTTTGCATATCTCTGTATGTATACATATAAATTTGAAGAACTATCAAGATGTGCATATGCAAAAATGAAGTATTTATGGGGCTATTGTTTATATGCCTTTCCCCCCCTCATTCTATCCCTTCCCTACTAAGAATATTTGGGAAAGGAAAAGGCAATTTTGATGATAGACTAAAGACTTCTCATTACAAGGAATAACAGCTGACTATTCCTGGAGCTTGTAGCTCTGCTACAGATTTGATCCAATATTCATTTGAATTCTCTTTTATAACCAAATATTAAATAGTCATCTTAAGCAAACCCTAAACAGTTTCAGAATTGCTTTCTTAACAAAAGAAAGAAAAACTAATTGGGAAGAGAACATGATGTTAAGGGCCTGACTCAACTCCCATTGAAGCCAGTAAGGGTACACTCATGACTGGCCTGGGTCAGCTAAGCTGGGCTTGGGCTGCAGAGCTGTAAAATTGCTGTGTAGTGGTTTGGGCTGCAGCCGGAGCTCAGGGGAGAGAGTCCTAGAGAGCCTGGGCTGCAGCCAAAGCACAAATGTCTACACAGCAATTTTTAGCTCTGAGCCTGAGTTTGCTCACCCGGGTGAGCCACAGTCATGCTGTGCAGTTTTTTTTATGCCAGTGTAGACATACCATAAGAGTCTTTCCATTGACTTCAGTAGGCTTTGGATGAGGCAGTAGATCTTGTTGCTATCTTCTTTGCTACCCATGGGAGTGATGTTTTTATTTCTAAGAAATTAGATTTGCTTTCTGAACACATCTTTGCTCTTTGTCAGTATGTTACAGTGAGGTGTATTTCGAAGTGAAATACCACAAGCAATAGTGTAGAAATAATTGTTTCCTTTTGTTGTAATTTCTTGTATCGTGAAAGATTTTTTTAAAATACATTTAATGCTCATTAATGATCTATTATTATCCTTAGAAACTAAATTCCTTTGTCTACACAAATGGTAAATCAAAAGCACCAGCAGTGCAGCTTTTTAATCATTGTCTATTCAATGTGCCCCAACACTCACCTGCATAGATGACCTCTCAGCATGACAAACTCATTTGACATGATGCAGGACTCTTATTCTGTTGGGAGTGTCAGTGTGTGTTCACATTATTTCCAGTTCCTGTGACTCTTTGAGGGCACTGTCTGCTAGCAACTTGACTACAACAATAGTGCATTTTCTGATTGATCTGACCCCTTTTCAAATGCGAACATAAAAGGCTATGTAAAGTGTTTATCAGTTTATTTAAGCTGTCCAATTTCTTTTAAACTTGATTTTCCTTTTTGTGGTCTGTGCATGTTAACAAGAGGGAGGAAACAACATAAAGGTGAAAGGAAAACACTGGACAAATGTATCCCGTGAATAAAAGGCCTAAAGACATCTTCATCACAGGGCATAGACCCAACACTAACTCATCAACACATGTGAAAGGGGCTCCAAACTCTGATTTTTGAAACTCTCATTTGCAAAACATATAGTTAAGTGGTGATATTAGAAATAGAGCTGGTTGGAAAACACTTCCCTTTTATTACAGCTTTGAAGGCCTTGAAACTTGTTTTCATTCTGTAGTGGGATGGAAACAAAACTTAAATGTTTTTATGAAACAGAACTGTGTTAAAAGTCAGGGTTGGGGTTTTTTGTTTTTGGTGGGGGTGGTTAAATTCAGGTCTCTGTAGCAGTGACTGGAGAGTTCATCTTGGACCTAAGAAACCTCATTGAAAACTTCATCTAAATCAGTGTCTCCATGAAATGTGTTGGCTTTGAGAAAACAGCCTATTTTCATGAAAAATATTTTGATAGAGTTCTGACCAGCTCTATTCTGTATTAGGTAAAGTACATAGAAGGTGCCCAATCAATAGGGTTTGTCTTCCCACCACTAAATATTGTATCCCCTTCACCAGTGGGTTTAGGAATCATTCTGTGTATAGTTCTAATCTCTTGGTTTCTCATGATCCTTTATGCTAATAGGCTGCCTACCCCTGGCATAGAGCCTATGGCATGCATGCCAAAGGCAGCATGTGAGCTGATTTCCAATGGTACTCACTGCCCAGGTCCTGGCCACTGGTTGGGGATGAGGTGGGGTGGGGGATCAGCATTTTAATTTAATTTTAAATGAAGCTTCTTAAACATTTTAAAAACCTTATTTACTTTACATACAAAAATAGTTTAGTTTAAAATTATAGACTTATAGAAAGAGACCTAAAAACATTAAAATGTATTTAAAGTAGAGTGAATAAATGACTGCTAATGGCGTAGTGCTGTTCACCTTGAGCAAAGCTATTAGAATCTGGCCCAATGCTAATATATATGGCATAGCATGAGTCTTGGGGAATGGTAGACAATAATGGTCTAAGAGAAGGGATTTAAGAGGAGGTGTATGTATTTACGGATATTTACATATCAAAAGTGTTAGTATGCCAAGAGGAGGCAGAATGGTGCCAAAGCAACAAGAAAAAGTGCTAAGCTAAACACACAAGTGGCTTATATAATTTGGCATGGAAAAAATGTAAAGAGGACTTTAAAATATTTTTTGATTTTAATTTTTTAATGGGCATATACTGCAAGATGTAGGTAGAAAGACTGATATAGCAGTTAAAATGCCTTTCAGCAGTTACAAAGCAAACAGAATGCTGGACTAAATAACTTGAATAACATCAGATGGCTATGCCACTGACAAAGTGTCTGATGTAATAAGGCACCCAAAACTGTGCCCAATACAAGAATTATAATAGCAACATTTCAAAAGGTACATAAGGGAATAACTGGTGATAGAGATTTTTAGCAAAGTGGGGACAGTTGTTATCCACAAGGAAATCAGGAGGGACATAACTGAGATAGATGCATGTAATTTAGAGGGACATAGAGGAAGCACAGGCCAAACCAAGATTTTAAATGCCTCTCTTCTGAGATGATTCACCTTTTGTAAAAGGGATTTACCGACACTAATCCAGATCTGGATTACTGGTTTAACTCAAATTAAGATAGTTTCTACCTGCTCTATAACTGCGTTTTACTCGGTTCAGTAGGATAAAGGGTTGGACTGAAATTGAATGAAATCTTCCCCTTTTTGTTACTCCGTACTACAGTGGTCTTTTACATCCATGCCCAAAGTGCTGGTGATAAATGGGCAGCGTGCGAAAACCGCTAGAGGGAACAGAGTCCTGTCACTGTGCAATGTAGACTGAAACTTGATTATAGCTTTGTGTCAAATTCTCTTTCTACTTGACTGCCTCTCCTACCAACTTCAGACTTGATGTACCCCTCTCCACCCGAACACAAGTGCTACATTTTCTCACTTTGATACAACTGCATCTTTTTGGAATGCAGGTGACATTGGGAGTTTTAAAGGAAATACCTTCTCAGGATTGTTCAGGGATCTGGCTCTGCGAGCAAAAATTCAGCCTTATAGCTTGAATGATTGTGTAATGTACTTGAAGGCATGTGCTGGTTTCTTTCTGAAACTCCTCTGAAGTTAACTGTCAAAAATGTATAAAAGCCCCAGATATTAAGACTTGAGCTGTTGCTTTCTTTTTTTATTTTATTTTTTTTGTTTTGTTTCCCATTCCCTTATTTAAGCATTATATTCCAATGCAGGCATGTGAATATGTGGCCACGCTCCATCCTTAGTAGGCTGAACTGTCACTTCTGTTATGTTTGTGTTGGGCAAAAGAACACAAAGATGAATATTTCCATTCCATTTCTTCCCTTCCTAATGAAGAGATTACGCAGGTTTGAGGTGCAAAGTTTGAGACAAATCTCTTAGCATTCATGAAATAAGATTTTAAGATAAATTTACTATATAATCTACAGGAAAGGAAAGATTTCATATCAGAGAAACAAATACTATGTGCCTTCTGATTACTCTATGCATAAAATTTTGTCAGTAGTAGTAAAATGCTTTAAAACTGATGGATATATTCCCTGATAACTTTATAGTTTGCAGCTTGTCTGACTGCACTGAATGCAGACTACCTTAAAAATAACGCTCTGCTCTGAAGATGATTACCTTTAGAAACTGTGGAGCACCTGCCTTCTGAAAATTAGACCCTATTAAGGTTTTGCCATTCAGGCACCCAAAATCATCACTTCTGAAAAATTAGGCTTTGTTGGTAGCCCCTCTTTTTTCCCAGTTCCTCAGCAGCACTACTATCCTATCTTAGGTACTTATATGCTCCCTATTATGATAGGATGAGAGCACTTCACAGTCTTTAATGTGTTTATCCTCACAACACCCCTATGAGTAAGGTCCTAGTAAATTCATGGTCCATTTTGGTCAAATTCATGGTAATGGGATTTTTAAAATAGTCAGTTTCACAGTTTTTTTAGATATTTACATCTGAAATTCCCCAGTGTTGTAACTGGGGTGTCCCAAACCAAAAGGGGTTGTAAAGCCATTGCAGAAAGGTTGTGGGATTGCCACTTTCACTTCTGTGCTGCTTTCAGAGCAGGGCTTTGAAGGCAGCAGCCATGGAGCTTCCTGCAGCCAGGGAAGGTATCCAGAGGTAGGTCTGATTTCTCCTCTAGAGTGACCATGTAGGGGAAGTAGTAGTCCCATCCCTCACCAGACTCCCTAAGACTAGTAATTGGAACCCACGCTGCATGGTAGGAGCCCCTGGCTGGGGCATTCCTGGCCCTGGCCCTCCTACTTCCCTAAAATAGCTAGATTTCCTGGGGGAGATTTGATTTTTGTAGTCCAGGATGTGTTTTTCACAGCCCTGCATTTAATAGCACCCTGCTTGTGAGGTAGGAAAGTGCTGTAACCCTCATTTTACAGATGGAAAATGGAGGCATAGGCTAATGTGACTTGCCCAGAGTCACATAGGAAGTGGCAAAGCAGGGACCTGAACTCAGTTCTCCCATGTCCTAAGTAGGGTGACCAGATAGCAAGTGTGGAAAAATTGGGATGGAGTTTGGGGGTAGTAAGCGTCTATATAAGAAAAAGCCCCACTTATCAGGACTGACCCTGTAACATTGGGACAGCTGGTCACCTTAGTCCTAACTAACATTTCTAACTATTGGACCCGTCCTTCATTCTCTCCTGGTATTGGAGATTCCCATTTTTTGAGATTTGGACATGACAGCCTCAAAGCAAGTGCTAGTTAATACCATAGGAGTGTACGAAATGCTAAGGTGGAAACAGGAAGAAAATAATATACTAATTAATAAAAATGTAAAGGAAAAACCCAGTGAAAGTGGAATTATATGTTGCTTTTTAATTTTTCCACATTACTTAAAACAAAAGTTTAATAGCGCTGTATTTACTTTTTACAACAAAATATTTTCATGTATTCATTTCCTGTCAGTTACTGAAAACTTCATACAAGTCACCAAGGCCCAGATCATTTAAGGTAGTTAGGGGCCTGACTCCCATTTATTTTAGTGGGAGAGTTAGGTGCCTAAATACTTTTGAGGATCTGGGCCTAAATGTCAGCACCTAAATGTTCATAATACTGTTATTTGTAGCACAGTTTTGTTTGAAATCTTGGTTAGTGATTTAAATCTGTTATACTTTGTATTTAACATTCTTTGTTTTTGTCAGTGCAAATCCAACAAATGATTTTTAAAGGGAAAAAAATTAAAATAAAAAACAGAACATTTACAGTCTAATGGAAGCAAGGCCATAGTTGTAATACAAAATGTACAGAGTTAACATTGGAATTTACCCATTTTTAAGGTAATACAAAAGCTTTATTCTTTATAGTTAATTCCTCTTTGCCTATGACTGTGCTTTATGCAACAGAGTTTCAGAGACTGAGATGTACAGTATCAACAAAAATACACAACTGCATTTCACTGTTAAATTAGGTCCATATTTGATTTTTTTTAAAGTTGTAATTAGTTCTGTTCATCATTTGGAAAAAGAAGTCTAATTTCACCTGAATACATTTTGTAAACTTATTTTTAAAAATATGGTCAACTCTAACCAGTCACCATTTGAATCAGAAATTCAGGTTTTGATGTAAATTACAGAAGAAAAATATTAAAAATGCTAGTAATAAAAAACATTTCCCCCTGAAAACATGTTTTAATATAGGTAAATCTTTGACTTGTATTTTATATAAAGATCTATAACCATAACTGCCATTCTATTCCTCAGTCTAGTATTAGGAGATGTGTATGACAAATCATTTTATTACAATATTTATAACATTGCTTTTTTCTCTTTTTTTATATATAAAACCCCCCAAAACTTAACCTATAGGGCTAAATCCTCAGCTGGTATAAATCAGCATAGCTCCATGGACATCAGCATTTAGCCTCAGGAATTCCAAAGCACTCTGACAGACCATGTTTAGACAAGTGTTTTTCAGCCAGCCAGCATGTCTATTACTATACGCTGGTAACAGGAATTACATTTTTGATGACATTTATCATAAGTCACCAAAACAGTAACATGGCTTTTTAAAATAAAAAGATTCTATTAGATATTTAAATAATCTAACACTAAGTTAACCGGTGTCAAATGAAAACTGTTTTAAGGCTTACAATAAATTAAAATATCCTTTGGAATTCAGTCAGATACAATCTACAGGGGAAAATAGTATTCAGCATGTAAGCTTGAAGAGCTACCGTAGTGCATTTTAAAGTACTGTAGTGGTAAGAAATGAAACTTGTTAAATAAATTATACAGTGATTTATGTAAAATTATAAATTGGTAAGTAATCACCCTGGATCCTAGCCATTGGAAAACTGGCAGACCATACGTAGTGCACTGCATGTATTCATTCATTGTCTGCGGAAGCAATTTAACATATGCAGTGCACGACTTCATGCTGGAACTTATTAATGGACTGGTGGTAAATCAGTCCACAAAATTTCTTGAAAACATTGAAAAAAAAAATTAAGCTGTAATACAATAAAACAATAAAGTGCTTTAAATGTGAATCTGTGGTTTACTGCATTTTCTTATTTCATGATAGACACCAAAACCGACAAAGTGAAAGAGGATAGTTCTCTAGGGTAAGCAAAACTGAGCCTGTTACTTACTGTTAGCCAGTACTTCCATGTGAGTATTCCAGAAATAATTTGTATCTATTTCTTGTCTTGATGTTAAAACTTAACTTATTGTGGGATTATGGGAGTGAGTTATAGCACAGGTTGAACTCGCACAGACATAAAGAGGACCATGAATATTCTCTATTTTAAAGTTTTCAACTTGCAAAAAAAAATGTGGATTTAAAACAAAGGAAGCAAAAGAGAGAGAGCAATCTGGAAACAGTTCATATCCAGTGTGTATAGCCAAGTGGTTTGAAATACACTACTCAGCTTCTTGAAACAGAAACAGGCTGTTGAGCATGTAAAGAAATCTGAAAGTTTATTCCAAGTCCTCTTGATTACTGCTATAATATGGTTGCTTCTTCCATGGCTTCAATCCACCTGAAAAAGAAAAAAAGTAGAGGAGCTGGATTTTATTTCTTGGATCAAGGCAACACACAAATTAAAACTCAGGGCTCAAAGAAGACTGTATTGTATATAATAGCTCTGACTAAAGATGAAATTTAGACTGGTGATTAGAACAAGGTCCTGAGAGCCAGGACTGCTAGATTTCATTCTCAGCTTTGCTACTGACCTATTGTATAATCTTTGGAAAACTACAGGGACTGTCTGAGAGTGGGTAATGAGAGAGAGATGAGACCATGGAAATTGGGGGAGGAGGGAAGGGAAACAAATCCCCATAATAGGGTGACCAGATGTTCCGATTTTTGGGTCTTTTTCTTATATAGGCTCCTATTATTCCCCCCCCACCCGCCAACTCCCTGTCCCAATTTTTTCACATTTGCTGTCTGGTCACCGTACTCCATAGCCACCCACTCTCCTGCCTGTATATTTTAGGGCATCATTTTATCATTAGTTCCATGATTTTATCATGCAGCACTAGTAACAAAGCATGTGAAGTACAGAAAATGTTCATTAAAGGTTAAATTTGAGTCAAATATAATGGATTTATATGGCTATCCTTATAATATCATCTAACAGATTGCTACATGTGGATCTGAGCTTCTGCAGTTGCACCTATACAAAGAAGTGAAATCTCCATCTTGTCAAGATGGAGTAATTTCTACCTGATGCTTTAATGCCATCTAGGCAATTGTATTATAATTGGCTCCAATTAAAATATCCCCAGATATTTGTTTTTATCTGTAGCTAAGTTGCATTCAGAAGGAAAGGAAATGGGAAGAGGCATGTTAGAGTGAAGAGTGCTGCTCACACTTTATACTTATTCATGGGTTAGTATGTAATTGCAATTCCATGCACAGTACCTCTGTGCTGAATTATCCTCTGCACGGAAGCTGTAAAACAAGGTTTGCTTGTGGTAAAGATGGAAAATTGCATCCGTACTTCCTTCTTCCTTTTCTGGGGCAACTGTGAAACCCAGCAAAGGCAGACTCTCTGTGGCAACTTTATCCTAAAATCAATGGGGAGGGGGAAAACATACTTTAGAAGGAGCACTTTAAACTGGACTGTAGCTTACATGGGGCAAGGGATGTCTTCCCAGTATCTACAGTGCCTGATTCCTACTTCTTCATAGGGCTTGCAGGAGTTTCTGCAATAATAGTATTAAAAATGAATAATTGGATGCTGGATTGAAAATCCTAGAGAATTATGTTGTCTAGTTACTAGGTGCAGCCTTGGCAGCAACAGTACAAGCATCCCTCACACACTGCTCTGCCAAAATCCTGAACTCAGAGAACCGCCACTAGGATGGAATTCTCCATATTCATTCAACCCTCTGGACTACTAACAAGAGGTTCCAATTTAGTATTAGTGGCTTAGTTCATCAATCTATAGGACACTGAAGATCTGATGGGAACAATATCTGGTTACTATTCTCTTTTGGCTAGGTTTCTATCAAAGGTATAGAGATGAAAGATTCTATATTTTTATTATTGGTCCCCTAAGCTATTATTTAGAGAGTGTCATCTGTGTTTGGTGGCATCCGGCTCCCCCTCTCTCCACAGCGCCAGCAGTTTTTTAACAGACCCATTTTCACTGTCTCATGCAGCCTGCTTGCTTCTAATGACACCACTTCACAATTTATGAGCTGGTAATGCAATTCATTGTTAATTTACTCCCAAGAAACATCCATGAATTTCACTTGCCAGAGAGTTCACTATACAAGTGGAATAAAGAAAAACAATAAGCCTTAATTGAACTGCAGTTTAACTGTTACTGATGGCTGCAATTTTGGTCCCTCTACCTCTATTAAGGTAATGTTGGGGTTTTGTTCTTTGTCTTTTTAGATTAGTTTAGTTTATCTCTGTTTAAGATATAGCCAAGGTGAAGCATACAATGCAGTTAGGCACCCACTGCTCTTTCATATCTCAAGAGGGGTTCTCGCTAACACCACGTGCAACCCTTTAAGGTTAGTGGAGTTGTCCACTCCACGAGGGCCAGGACTTTGTTCTCAGGGCCTGATTTTTCTGATGAGCTAAGTTCAAGACTGTTCAAGCTGAAGCCAATGGGAACCATAGGTTACCTGCATCTCTGAAAATCAGGCTCAAGATGTTTTATTTTAACCCTAGAGAAAATCTAGGCCAAGAGATAAAACCTAAGAATGGGTGTCAACATTACTATATTTCTAGTCCTTGATCGACCATGACTTGGTCTATGACCTTGGTCAAATAATGCAACCTCTTCATTCCTCAGCGTCATCTATTTATAGGTGATGATACTTCCCTACCTCTCAGGTATGATGAGAAGTGTAAATAGTTCATATTTTCAAAGTGCTTTGGTGATTTAAAATGTCAAGTAGTATTATTACAGTCGCTTGTGGTCTGAGCTCTGTCTCTTTCATTTAGCAAAAGCGGCTCTGTTTCAGGGCTTTCAGTCAGATCACCCATACATCTTCTTTTTCTACAGTGTAGGTGCAGCTTGGCCACCCTTCCTTTTCACATGGAGGAGGGGCCTGCAGAGGCCGCTCAGATCAATGTGGAGCATGGCATGCTTCACCCCTCTATTCTCCACCAACTGCACCTCCATATAGAAGTTCATAGCTGCAGTCTATCCCATGGACATATCTAGTCTACTCTGGTGAAATTGGGGCAGTCCTCTAGTTCCTGGAAAGCTGCCATTTTGAACTTTGATTGGATTGGACAAAGTTGGGGACTGCCTTTCTTTAGAAAGAACTTATTTATGTAACAGTACTTTTCAGCTACTCTTTCACAACATATAGATACTGCACCAGAGAAAAGTCAGAGAGGATTTTAAGTCTATATTTTGATCTGCAATAGTTTCCTGGCAGATTAAACCAGGCCTCTTGTACCTGAGCATTTACAATTAGTATGAAAAGTAACAAATGTACTGAGGCTAAGGAATTTGGAAAGCAGACCAACCAGGAGTGGGACTGAGATTCCAGGCCTGGGGAACCATAACATACTGAGGTGACAGAATGCCACTGCATCAACAAGCAATTTCCAGAAAAATGACTACACAAGACCTAGTAGGCTAGGTACACCCCTCAAATTGCATTGTCACATATAAAGAGTGGGAAAACAAACTTAACAGGACTGGGAAATTCTGTCATGTCAGGACAGGCAGTACCTCACTTGCCGTGTAGGTGTAGAGGACTTTGCCTTTGATAACAAACCAGAGCTTTTTCCAGTGCCTTTTGCCTCTCTTACACCTGTTGAGATAGCCACTGATAGAAGATCCCTCGCCTGAAGCTGCCACCTGCATAGGGGATAATCAAGGGATACATGACATCAGATGCTTTCGCTCCCACCACAAAGCAGCAAGTGTGCCATAAACAAGGCCCATTTTTTTAAAAAATAGCAACACCGCTATGCCTGTTTCCTTAAGAATATAATCAAGGAGTGAATCAAAAACACTGAGAGGGTATAAATATGAGAGTAATATAAACACAAGAATGCTATTCTGCGTAAGAGCATTGCAGTATTTATCTTAGGCCAAATACTGTTCTCACTGACACCAAAGAAGCCAATTCAGTTATGCTGGAAGCCAAATTGTTGAAGCAATTCAATTTATACTGGTGCAGTTGAGGAATTGAATTTGTCCATTTTTCCTTGCCTTGGTTTTTATATATTCAAAGGTGCATGTTGCAAGAGGGGAAGGATAGTCTTATGGCCAAAGCAGAAGGGATATGGGTTCTGTTGGCTTTACAACGGATTTGTGCTTTGAACTTAGGTGATCCTCCTCTCTGTGTCTCAGTTTCATCTGTGAATACTCACATCTGGAGGGAAGGGTGAAATGCTGACGCTTAATTCATTAGTGCTTGTAAAGATTTTTAAAATCCTTGGGTGAAAGATGCTATATAACTGCAACATAGTGTACATGATTAATTATAATAATGCTGATATCTGAATAAAAGCAGAGTCAGCTGGAGGGAGGGACTTGAAAATCAGCCTTTGATAAGAAAGACACAATAGGGAAATGAACTGTATTTATAACACTGTTCTGTAGCAAGTTGGAGCATGAGAAAGTTCACCAGACCTGTATAAGTCATCTGGGAATGGCTTTGGGATCAAGATGGTTATAGAAAGCTTCATTTTAATAAATGTGTGCTGCCACCTTGTGGTTAAAGAAGCAATCTATTTTTCATAAATGGAGCTGAAATGTTACATGTCTAATTCGGTTAACCCTGATAGTCATGTTGGTTTATGCAGTATCTTCCATGAGTGTTTCACATACTGTATTTGTACATTTATCTGTGTTTCAACTTATCACAAAGTTAAGACGGTCCTAGAAGAGGACCTTCATTTCATGGAAGGTAACTACATGCACAGCACAAGGTCCAGATCATGATTCAGTTAACTGAAGTTAAATTCTCAGGACTGGGCCCTACACGTTTGGGTGGGTAGACAACACAGATAGTCAGAGGATATTAATGTAGTCAGATTTTGAATATGATGCTTAGTTCCAGAAGGGAAAACAATATATTTGGATGAAATCATGGCCTCTCTGAAGTCAATGGGAGTTTTGCCATTGATGTCAGTAGGGTCAGGATTTCATCAGTTTATTTCAGATAGGCCAGGGTGAGCTACAGGCAACACAATTAAACAGCTGCATTCATCAGTTGCTCTGAAAGGGCTAGGTTTTACCAACCCTACCCTCAACTCACACTGTCTGGATTCAAACTTAGTTAGTTCGATTGAAATGCATGGGGCCACACTGGAAATAAGGATTGGAGTAAGGCTACAGAAGATCTGCTGAATGGCAGTGACTTTTGGTCAGTACCAAACTCCTGTTTTCAAACTAGTGACTTCTGTAACCCATCATTCTGATGCTTCCCCTGAGCTTGTTATTAGACATTTAAAAGGCTTCTGGGGTTGATGTAGATGTGTTAAGATTTAAGTATAGGGAAAATGAAGGTTAAATGATCAGCTGACTTGGTCTTAACAGGAAGCAGAAACTATAGTGACAGCATCCAATCCTGGAGTATTTTGTAGTTTTCCCAATTACACTGAGTAAACTGTAATCTCATGATCAGAGTGGGCTGATCCTGCAGGATATAGAATGAATTATAAACAATGAGATTGAAAACAGCTGTAGTGCCAACACACAGTTCTCTCAGGCTAGTTTCCTTGCCTTTTCTCAGGCAGCGTTGGTCCTACCTCCATAAGAGCAGAAGGGATCTTCTTTTGTTTCTTGAAGGATGAGTAGTGAATATTGTGGAAGACAGAGAAGGCACTGCCTGAAAACCTGGATGAAGTTGGAGGGAAGCTCACACTTACTGGTCGCTCTACAATATTAGGAGAAATAGGAAGTGAGAAAGAATGGATTAGCTGGTGCAAACCCTTAGGTTAAGTCTACCACAGAAGATGTTAATCTCCAGGTTAATGCAAATAGGGATAAGAAAATGCAATGCCTAACCTAGAGTTGCTTAATCTTCCTTTAGCTATTTTCTATCAAACTCCCTTCTTAAGTCTGGTTAGCAGAATTACTGTTCAATTAACTTTATGGCATGACATGGTGGAAACATCCCCTACAAATACTTACAGCTTGTATGACAAGAAAATAATTGTGTTATGTTATGTTCTCACACTTAATGACCTTTTAAGAGCATTGACCATGTGTCCCTGCCATCTGCACACTCTACTTATTCTGATTGCTTCTTGGGGTATCTGCATAGCAAATAAATAGCTTCATTTTGGCAATGTTCTTTCAAGCCTGAACTTCTCTCCACTGTGTTCTGAGCACAGGACATAAATTATTCCACCTCCAGAACATGCCCTATCAATGAAGATGCTATTGTATCAGTCAGTGCCATCACCTGAGCTACAGTCCTTCTGAGTCTCACCTGTGCCCAATACATGTCACCTGGAAAATGTGAATGGAGCACAGCCCTGAGTCAGTACAGCCTTGAGTTGTCTCTTGGCTCGGACCACTCCGAAAGGGTCCGTGCACATCTGCCTTCACTAGCAATAACAGTGCTCATCTGCTACACTGTTAAAAGTGATGTGTGGATCTCTTTAACCTAGAAGAAAAAACTAAATTGCACCTGTCCCCAATGCCTAAGCCCTTAACAAAAAAGCTCTTGCCTATAAGTTATCCATAAATTTGACCTTAGTCCTTCACAATGGGAAATGCTAACTCCTTGCATTGAGGCAGATAGTTGTCAATCGCTTCTTTATTTTTAAGTAATTGCTTTGCTTTCATTAGCACTTTATTGGAAATCACAGGGATGTGCTGTTAGTTATAAACAGCAAGATAGTACCAAGTATTATTGCTTATTATTCTAGTGCATCAAGAAGTCACCGGAAGAATTTGAGGTTCCAGCTCACTGAAAGCTTCTCAGCCACCATGCAGCCTGCTATTTCCCCAGATCTTGCATTTGTATCATTCTTAATACAGCTCATATCTATGTCTGAAGGGGAAATTCCCTGTAATGAAGCAGAACCTTCTCTCTTCATATGCAGGTAGCATTTTCGTTCAACTCATCAAGGAATGAAGAGGACTCACCTCTTTTTCTCAGTTCTGAGTAGCAGCCGTCACAGACTTTTGCTAGTCGGTCTTTGAGGTACGTCAGGGGATGCTTATTTCTTGAACAATTTCGACATACAATCTGCCACAGAAAAGAATAGATATGTATATATGTACATTTCCTCATACCAGTGTACATTACCAAACAGATCCTCTAGGCTGGTTGGTAGGGGAAGAGGCAGAATGGGCCAAATTTGGCTAGACCAGTATAAATAAGGATTACTCCCCTGATTTAACTGTAATTACTCTAGATTTCCATCATTGTAACTCAGGGCAAAATTTAGCCCAATACATTTAATTGCCACTTCATTATTCTCCTTCAGTTCTCACCTTAAAATTCTGCTTTAGCATGATGTCTACAAAAAACTTGAAAATGGTTAGGCTGAAGGTGTGGCAAGACCACTATCCATCATGCTAACCAATATATACTCTTCTGCCAGTTTGTCAGTATTCATCTGCTGTGTCTTATACTTAAAGTGTAAGTTCTTTGGGACAGGGACTGTCTTTTTGTACTACATTTACCCAGTGCTCAGCACAATGGGGACCTAGTCCAAGACTGGGTGTCCAAGCTGCCACAATAATATAAAAATCAATAAGCATAACTGTACAATAGTCTTATGGTTGTCTCCATGGGGATTATACATTCCTTGGTATAAAAATTCATGATGACCATGGTACCACTAAACTGGAGTTGATCATGCTGTTAATAGTATCATTTTCAGAAGTGGATTGGCATGTCAGAGTACTACTCTGCTGGCAGAGGCAGAGAAGTATTTTGTTGTGAAACTAGGGTGACCAGACAGCAATTGTGAAAAATCGTGATGGGGTGGGGGTAGGGTAAAAGGAGCCTATATAAGAAAAAGACCCCAAAATCGGGACTGTCCCTATAAAATCGGGACATCTGGTCACCTTATGTGAAACTGAAGTATCATTGAACTAGAATTAGACTTTTAGTGGGACAGGAATTTAAAATTTAAAATTCACATTAAAACTGACATAGTGGAACATTAACTGAAATTGAAAGTGGCAAATTTAAAACTGATAAAAAGAAATGCTTTTTCACACAAGGCATAAGTAGCCTGTGAAGCTCAATGCCAGAAACCATAACTGAGGCTAAGAGCTAAACTGGATTCAGAATAGGATTGGAGACTTTATTTGGCTATCCAGATTTAATTAACACAAGACCCAAGAACACTGAAAGGAATATAAACCCGCAAGTTTCAGGGCATCAACCAACCACTAACTAATGTGGCTTAGGAGGAAATGATCTCTGGGGACAGATTAACAAATAAGAGCCACTGCAGAATTTCGTGTACTTTCCTCTAAAGTAGCTGGTGCTGGTCACTGTCAGAGACAGGATACTGGATTAGATGAACCACTGGTCTGATCCAGTCTGGCAATTCCTAGTGAAGTGATTTAAGAACAATGGCCATAGAGACTAGGAGATTTGTGCATCTACATTCACAAAGCTTTGGAGCTTTCCATATCTAAAATGGAACTCAGCAACTGGAAAACTGGTAGTCCGATTGCTGCATTGTCCCATTGCTACCCACATGTCCCATTTGAAAGCTCTGCTCAGCAATGTATGTCCCATGACCCTTCCATTTGATGGAGTACCCAGTTTTTAGGAATCAGTTTGCCACTCAGCAGAATCTTAATATTGTTCCAGCCAAAGTCACTAACAATCTAAATGCTTAATTCTCATTTGCAAAGCTCGACTGGCAGTCTTTGTGAGGAGTCAGATTCTCTTCTCTGTACGTAGGTGCAACTGTGCGGAAGACAGTGCAGTTGCAGCTAGTGTAATGAAGAAGATAACTTGTCCCACAGGTTTTTCCTACTGTTGATGAGTTTGAGTGAAGCTAAATTTATGTGACACTTACCTTCCCACATGCGTGGCAATGATGGCGTCTCAGAGTGAGGGTAAAATCACAGCCGCAGTTCATGCACATCATGACGTGGGACACAGGTACCAAGGTTGGAGGCCTCTCACCCAAGGATATTCCCAGTCTTTCCCTTAGCTTAAAACAAAAAGTGAAGAAATACCCAGACTTCCAAAGCACACCCAGTTCTGCTAATGCAACTCCCACCTTACCTGCAGCAACATCTGCTGAACTGCGCTTGCCTTTCCCCACCCCCATTTCTGACAATCCACCTCATTCTTGGCACACAATCCCTGTTATGCCAATCCTGGGCTCCTCTTTCATTCTGAAGGATCCCAAAGTGTTCCACAAACTCTACATATAGCAGCATTGAGATGCAGCCAATTCTGGGGTGGAAGGTGATACCAACTAGTACACAGCGTGATATATAACAGTAGAACCCCCATCTGCAGCTCTTGTAAATTGGTTCAAATCCACTGAAGTCAATGGAGCTGTAATGGTTTAGACGAGGTGAGCATCTAGCATCTACGTGCAATTTTGGCTATTTTTTGGGATGGTTTTATGACCAGTTGAAGGGGCTGTTTAGAAGTCACCAAGCTCCTTTCACTTGTAACTCAGACCATGATTTGGATCCAGATCTCCAAGAAAGACAGTGGAGTTACTCTGAATGGATGGGATCCAAATCTGGCCCATGTTTTCTATCACCACTCGGCACTCATAAACTCCTTTGCTGTTTACCCATATTTGCACAAGTCTGTTATCCCACCCAGGTAGGTTTGCTATGGAGAGAATTAGACTCATGCAGGAAGAAGGAGAAGAGAATTCAGCCATAGCAAAACTCTTTTGGGTCTGATTCTCCTCTCATGCTGGTATAGACCAGGAATAACTCAGCTGAAGTCAATGGAGTTGCACCGGTCTAAACTGATTGTTAGGTCTCAATCAGGCCTTTTGCTGAGGGTTTTAGTGGTGGTGAGTTAATGATCCTTTGTGATATCATTGTGACAAAAGCCTTACTAATAGCTAGTTTTGCTTTCTTACAGTCATCTGCAAGGCATATACTTACTTTTTGATAGCATCTAGGATGGTAGCTAAAAAGGGCTAAATCTGGTTCGTGTTACTCCAGCAAAACTCACATTGACTTAAATGAAACCCGCAGTATGAATTGGAATTGCAACATATTTAAAATTCCAGTAGCGGCCACAGCAAGTTGAATATTAAACACAAGCACTGTGGTGATCTTTGTCACTTAGCCCTAGCATGGTGATTTATATAAAAATAATCAGAACACTCTGCCATTAGGGACTTTTTCCTTTTCCTTTTTTAAACTATTCAGATGGTTTTGCATCCTCTTAGGTCATGCCAGGACTCATTCTTACCTCAATACTGTTGTGAAAGGTAGATGCATTGTGGGCTTTGTAGTCATCTGGGATGGTTCTGCTGATGCAGCTATACCACTCATCCCTTTCAGAGCATGAACTGTGGAATGAAATACAGCAACACAGTCAGTGCCATGAACCGCAGTGACTGAATTAAGAAGCTTCTGGATCAAGGGAGAAGGCCCCAATCTACTGACATTTTGCTTCTCCCATCAACATGTTGAATTATTAATTCTTTGGCCAAGAACAAAATTAAATGTTGGACTTCTGATATTTCTGATTGGATTGATAGCTAGGATGCTTGAGACATTATGAACATGACTGGGATGGCCAAAATGCAGTCTGGCCATATCTGGCCCATGGATTTTCCAATCTGACTCAAGGCCACTCTTACTGTAATATGGAGACTGGTTTCAGTTTATTCAATTTCAGGCAAATTAGATGCTGACCTCAAGATACTGGCAAGATGCCAATGTGACATTTCGTTAAGGAAATTTTTCATTCCCCTGGATTGGAGAAGCTACAGAGAATGCAATCCTGTGATCCTTTAAAGTGGCCACTAGATGTCACCCTTGCACCATCAAAACTAGCTGATAGTGCATTTATCCGCCACTCCTGTTCTCCGACCCATCTCCCAGGTCCTGACCTGAGATGCTGCAGATTCCAGAAATAAAACTTAGTGCTTAATGTGTGTTGTCTTGCATACACAAAATCCCCATTTAGCCACCTTCCCTCGGTCAGTTAGTTTTCCTGCAGAGATTCAAAATTGCTCACCATCTCGGGGTATGTCCTCACTACCGCGGGTAGCAGTCGATGTTTCAGCGATCGATTTCTCGCATCTTGTGAAGACATGAGAAATCGATCACTAGCGCTTCCCCCATGAACTCTGGAACTCCAGTAAGCCGGAGTCAACGGGGGAGAGCGCCGCCGACTGCCGTCGCCGTGAGGACGAGAGGTAAGTCGGCTGCAGATACACCAACTTCAGCTACATGATTCACATGATTCACATAGCTGAAGTTGCATATCTGCAGTCGATCCCCACCTCTAGTGAAGACCAGCCCTCAGTCTGAGATAGGAGTAGCTACTTGACTGAGGTGCACCAGTATAGCAGTGTGTGCAGGGAAGAATACCACTGTGCCAGGCTATGTAGCAGCTGTGTGTGTGAACTCTCTCTGAATCCCATCTGTATTATGATTTCCCAGTTTGGACCACTCTTTCCAAATTCTATAAACATCAGATTAATTTCCAAAAGCTAACAGGTAGGCCAACATTTCCATGCAGATTAAAGGCAGGCAAGGGAATGCTGCACTTCATTTGCCACTGTAAATGGTGCCACATTCCAGTTAGGTCAGGTGTAAATTCCAAGTGTGAACAGAGCATTCTGTCCTCCACAAGCTGTACCAGGCATTCACATTAGAGCTAAGTGCTCTTCCAATTAGGGCTCCCTGTAAAATTAGTAGTGGCATCAATGCCAGCTGCTGCTGAGCTGCGATTTCCTCGGACTGTGCACGAAAAGGCCAACAAACAAGACATCTGAGAATAATTTGTCATTTATAATCTTAAAAAAAACCCCCAAAACAGGGAAGCACATGAGTTGATCAATGACCCCTGGCTTAGAATCCCTGCACCTTGTGAGCAAGCACTCATCTGTGAAAAACACCAGCCGCTGTAAAACTTAACGACCCTTTTGGAACAAAGAGAGTCCAGGACAGGTGTATAATACAGACTGGTCTTGAATTAGTTGCTGCATAACAAAGAATTGCAATACTGTACATCCCCTCATTGCCAAGACTTACAGGACTATTCAATCCCTTCCACTAGTGAAAGCCAACTCTGCTCACTTGCCCTCAAATTCCACTTCCAGTACAGTTTATATGGGAAATATGACTGGCTTGAATGGAAAAAGCGTATTAAGCCTAACAGGCCTATAATTCCCAATCTACTAGCCCAGCGGTTTTCAAACTATGGAGGCGTGGGAATGTGTCAAGGCTGTATGCCTTTTTTCTAATAGAGCTCCAACTGTCAGCCCCCAGTGGCTGGAGCTTGGGGAGAAGGGCTATGCACACCCAGGAGGTGCAGGGAGAGGATAAAGGGGAGCCCTGCTACCTGAGTTTGGGCTGCCTTCCCCCCTCCCAATCCTTCACGGGGTGGTAGCCTGGGCTCAGACTCTCCTTTCTTTCCTCTCTCCCCGTCTCTCACCTGGAAGTGGCAGGGTCAGCCCCGGAGTGCCAGCAGCAGCACAGAAGTAAAGGTGGCAATGGAGTGTCGAGTATGCTGTGAAAAGTGATATTGACAGACACCACTTTTCACATTGCCACCCTTGCTCTCCGCTCTCCTTCAGAGCTGGACAATGCTACATGTACTTGTGTGGCGGGGGCAGAGGAAGGGGCATAAACGACTACAGACACAAAGAAGGGGGACACAAACAAATTTGAGAACGACTGTATTAGCCAAATGAAGACTCTCAAGACTGTAGTTTTGTCCCCAGTCTCGAAGGGGTTAGTGGCAGTGGCACCGACATAGGTTTAACCTCTTGAGCTGGGTAAATAATGGATTTGTCAGTTCCTTGGCAATTTTGAAAAGTCCCTAAAATATTTGTGTTGGGTCAAAGAAAATGTTTTATTTCAACAACATTAAAACACTTTGTTTCAATTTGACCGATTTGTGAAGTGTTTGCATTTAAAAAATAAAATGAAAGGAAATTTAAAAACAAAAAGTAATTTCAAAGCACAAAAAAACAAAAACCTTTCAATTGTTTTAAACAAACAAACTGGTGAAACACACAAATTTGCAAAACATTTTGGTGTTGCTTAATCTGCATTTTTCATCAAAAAGTGTTGTGGATGAAAATGTCCCCCCCAGCTCTATCAACCTCTCATTTGCCAAAAAATTCTAACCACTTGAGGTTCAAGACCTGATTTTTTAAAAAAATAAAAGCATGAATGTCTTAATGGTGTGAATTAAAGTCATTTTGGCAAGGACAGCTGATCAGGGGTGATCTGTCAATAAAAGCCTAATCTCCAACAGGCCCTTTTCACCTACTCTTCACTCCATTAAACATCTCTAGGCAATAATCACAGACTGTTATAGTGTCTAAGTGTGAGGATAACACATGGCTGCTGGCTTGTAAAATGAATTATGTCAATTGGCACTGACCTGATCCCAATTAGCTAGCTCACTGGTTGTATGAAGGATCAAAGGGATTTTTGCTGAAGTTTTGGAGGCTGTGAACAGCTCAGAGTGCACAACCCACAAGCTTCAGTGTTGCCACACTAGTCACTAGAAACTATTTTTGGGATCTAGCCACGGTGACACATCCTTTACTTTTACAGTAAGATTAGTTTAACAGAAAACAGAAAGTCAAATGTCACTACACTGTCATTGACTGCAGGGGATATCTGTGCAGCATTGGCCTGGAATAGACAAGGTATGCATTCAAATTTGTTTGGTATGAAAGTGTGGGGATGGAATGAGCCCATAGGATTGGAAGTGATTCAAAACTAATTGTTCATGAAGATTCTTGCTCTTTCAAATAATACTCCAGTTGCTCTTAGAGCAGGATAGACATGAATTTTAGTCTGTCCAAAGTGCAGTAGAGTAATATTATCTTTTGGCTTTGCATTCAGCATGCATCCACAGTGTTTGGCAAGGTTATGCTTAAAGAAACAGCTCAATAGGACTTTCTCATTTATTTCCTTGGTTAGAGTCTATTCAATATTGTTTACATTTTTTAGGTTTCTCAGATTTGGAAATGATTTGATAAAAATTTAAAAAATGTGAAAGTAATGTGTAATTAAATTGAGACTAGAGGATATTAACAAGCAAATGGATATGGCAGTTGTTTTTGACATAGAAACATCATCTTCATTCCTCTTGTGAAAAAAAGTATGCTAGATATTTAGCTGGTTTGTTGTAATAACACGTTAAGGAGGGCCTTTGGAGCTCTCCATTTTCAATCCATGTAGACAGTTTTCCTAGAAGGTTGATATTCTGGCATTGAGCAAGTTTTTGTCCATGTGGCTCAGGGCAGGTGGATGACCTATTTATTACACTATAATTTACGTTGCCACTTCAGGTGAAAAGGGCTTTCTGTGTTTTTATCCAGCTACCTTTTTCTATGATCTCTCAGAAAACAGAGTATTTGTTAGGAACAGACATAGTACCTGTGATCTAAGAGGTTGCCCTATTTGCATGGTTGGCTGCTAAAATAAGGAAAATGGCACAGGGATTACATATGATTTATTGGTTTTTGTATTTTTAAATCTTTATTTACATGCATTTTTGTATTTTATAACTATGGATTTAATTTTCAGTTTTATTTTAATATACTTTTTGTTTTCTGTATATTGACCTATGGCTAAATCACTACTAACAAAAACTTGATGTAGTCTGGAATAGGATTCTGTCACTGATTGTAATGCCACTGCAACCTTTCTGTATCATCATACTGATTGCATTCCCACTCGACTTTCTTAGGGTATGTCTGCCCTGCAGTTGGAAGTGTGATTGCAGAATGTGTGGGTGCCAGTAGTTGTGAAGCCGTGACAACACAGGCTAGTTTCCTGATTGAGCACCCAGGGTTCTGGTGGGATTGTACAGTGGTTTATTACTATCAGTATGTGAGCTAGCTAGATTAAAGCTAACATGGATATGTCCCCATGTGCTGCAATTCCTTCCTCCCAAATGGCAGTGTAGACATAACCTTATTTAGGTTTCATATGGGTTCCACTTGCTTATGATTGTGTCTGAAGAAGAGAATTCTGAAATGTGTGTAAAGGTATAGCAGCATCCAACTCTCTTCTGCAAGGGCTGTATGCTCAGTACCCATCACCTGCTTCCTGCAAGCCAAAGAATTATGCTCTCTGGGTGAGACATTTTTAGTGGTAGATGCAAGTGCTTGACACTGCCATCTTTTCATACAGCTGTACTGTATGAACCAGAACCTGTGGTTCTGCTTATCATCATTTTAGTACCTTTCCTGTGGTCTTGGTCTTTGCTGCTTATGCCATATCCTCTACTCCTCTGTGTATTTCTTGCCTCATCCAAGTGAAAAGGCCTTAAGGGCTGGCAGCTGATAACTGCCCCTTGTTTGAGGTTTGTATCAACCCAGAAGCAATAGAAGACATTACCTCAGGAAGGCCCAAAGCCTCCTGGCATTCCCTAGTGCCCTGCGGAGTGCACCAATGGTGCCATCTCTTAGGAGAGTGAAACATGTTCTCCCATCTATGACTGGTTAATTCTGCCAGCCAGAGTAGAGAGGAAGTGGAGCAACAGTGAGGCCTCCTCTCTGCCCCGTAGAGGTGACTTGTGCCTTAGGGTATGTTAGCAGGGACTTCACTTATGGTTGGCCCTTGAATGAACGGCACAAGGAGGGAGAGGCTCCTTGTACTTGTGACTGACCCCTGTGCAAGAGCACTATCTACCTCTAGTAACCAAAGGGCAGCCTCTCTGCTTCAAGGTTTAATGTCACACATGACTCCCAGTAGTCACCGGCTGAGCCGTTAAAAAAGCTCCAACTATATGTCAGCATAAAAAGACCAATGGAGAATCCACGCTAGGGTTGACAGCTTTCTACTCACACAAAATCAAACATGCTTGCCCCGCCCTTTCTCTGAGGCCCTGCCCCCACTCACTCCATCCCACCTCCCTCTGTCGCTTACTTTCCACACCCTCCCTAACTCGCTCATTTTCCCCAGGCTGGCTCGAGGGGTTGGAATGTGAGAGGGGGTGGGACCAAGGACGAGGGGTTTGGGGTGCAGGAGGGGGCTCAGGGCTGGGGATTTCAAAGGGTAGGAGGGGGATCTGGGCTCAGACAGTGGGTTGGGATGCAGGGGTGTGTGAGGGCTCCAGCTGGGGGTGCAGGCTCTGGGGTGGGGCTGGAGATGAAGCGTTTGGGGTGTAGGAGGATGCTGTGGGCTGGGACCAAGGGGTTTGGAGGGCAGGAGGGGGATCAGGGCTGGAGCAGGAGATTGGGGCATGGGAGGAGGTCAGGGGTGCAGGATCCAGGCAGCACTTACCTGAGGCAGCTCCAAGAAGCAGTGGCATGTCCCCCCTCCGGCTCCTCCATGGAGGTGCGGCCAGGCGCCTGGAGGCAGGACATGCTGCTGCTGCTTCTGAGCCTACCTTAGCCCCGCTGTGCCACCAAATGGACTTTTAATGGCCGACCGGAGCCACCAGGGTCCCTTTTTGACCGGATGTTGCAGTCGAAAACCGGACACCTGGCAACCCTAATTCCAGGCATAGCTCCCAGTATGGCGCAAAGTAAATCTCTGCTGTGGCATGTGAACTTCATCTGCATTAGAACTTCTCTACACTAAGGCAGTAGGTGTCTAGTTATTTACCGTCCCAGCCAACACAGTGGCTTTTTTTAACTGACAGTGGGTAGTGCAGATGCACACTTCGGACCTTTGGAGGCACTGGATGGGCATCTAATATTGATAATAAAAGTACCAAATATCTTATGACTGAGTGTGAAAAGGTACTAAATTCAAGGGCTGTGGCAGGGTTCAGAGCATTAGGCACAAATGACATACGTTCTGTGTAAGAGAAGGATTTAGGTTTCAAAGTGTGTTGAAAAGAAATCACTCTCCCAGTCTGTTAGGTTGGTTCCAGTGTGCATGCCATTTAGAGAAGCCTGCTGTCTTCCAGCCATACTGTAGGTGGAGACTTGAGATGGGAACTTCAGTTCTCAAAACTTTGATAACCGCATCAGCATGATCAACTGTCTAAATTATTTTAAACACTATATCTGAAAATCATGCACTGCCCCTTTTTTGTTGTTGTGTCTCTGCACCAAATTTGCAAGACACCTTTGGAATTAAAGCCAAGAAGAACATGGTGTACTCTGTCCTCCTGCCCAGAAATTAATGTACAAATTCTTGCTGCTGTCAGCATGTGATCACAAAGCAGAGAACGCCCTCCCTGATTGTGATTAGTACCAACTTTGTCCAAAATCATTAGGAAAATTCCTTTTAACAAAAAGACCTCATTACATTGTCGGTAAAGTTTAATTTCTGTTTTAACTGTCATTTAAGTACCTTTAAATGCCTTTAAATCTATGGTGTGGAATTAGCTAATTATTATTTTTCATTAGCCCTTGGGTAACTTCAGTGATGTGAGCTGACAAGTGAAATTATAAAGGGGAGGTAGACAAAGCTGGATTCTCAGTGTGACAGGGAAAAAGTAGTAAAAGATCAAGGAAGAAGGCTCAGACTTATTAGAAATGAATTTTCTACTCTGCTCAAAATCTTATCAAGTGCTGAGTCTCAGCTTTTTACTCATTATAAGTGGTTGAATTAGTTGTGTCTCATGAGCCTTACATTGAAATTAATGCCCTCTTTATAATCAAGCACTTGGCCATTATCTGTCACAACTGTATGGATTGAAACGGAGTTTAAAAACAGTCGGACACCAATTATGTCTTGGACAGTAGTTGGGCTGGTCTAGAGATATAGCTAAAATAAACACCCTCTCCCATGGCTGGTAGGAGAAAATACCTTGCTGACAGGGTCAGGCAGTGTTCAGCATATTCAATCTTCAGGACGTTTTGGGCTTTTTCTGTCACTGGGCGGCTGACCTAGAAACAAATGATGCTTAAATGAAAGATGGAGTGATTTAAACTATCTATGGTTGGCACGTGGTTAAACTCTTGATGCACAAGGATCTGCGAAGCTCCAACAGGTTGAGTATTAAACATCAAAGTCTAGTACTCATGATGCTCTCAGTTACTAAGAGGCTAGTGGGGACAAGGTAGTGGGCAGCCTGGCACAATATGACAGTGGGGTGCAGGATCAGTTGGGCTGATCCAGGTGGGATTTTTGGTCCATATTATTGCCAATCTGTGGGGTGTTTCATGTATAGATATTATGGTGATGTCTTAGATATAGAAACAGGTATAGCCAGAGTTTGTGTTTGCCCCATTATAAAGACAGGGGACAAAATTTGAATTCGGATTTAGATTAAAAGCAACCCAAACTTAAGGGGTGTTCAGATCTGGTGTCCTGTTGGCCCAGACGGGGACCTGTCAGGGATTTCTTTCCTCTCAGCTGTGGCACCTTCTCGCAACTGTTTCCCTAGAGGAACATCCTGATCTCATTCCATCTCAAGCACAGAACCCACATTCAACCCCCCAGCTCTGCAGAATGATTCCAAACTCGGCCTCCAACATGCCAGGTGGAATACAAAAAACATAGGGATTTTCCAACTAATCATTCTAGCCTTGGTGTAACAAGGTGGTCTGCCCCATAGGTTGAAGGGGATGGACATGAGTGTGAATTTTTGGCAGGTGCTAATAACCTGATTAGTATATTGTAGGGAACAATCATGCATTGTTTGGGAACAGGGAGAGGGGAAAGAACAAGATGGGATGTCTTTTCCCTCTTTAGCCTATATGAAAAGTCATGATCGGATAGGAACTCTGTGTTTGGTTTGCTTTATTCATCACCAGCCAAAATGAGCCAGTCATGCTAATCTGCAACCTTTTAGATATTCATTTTTTTGTGTACTTTATATTTTCCTCTTGAATTCCTGGAACAGGCAGGGGATTGATTAGATAAAAATGCCCCTTTTCCTTTCAGTCATCTGGAAAGGAGACATAACTGGCAAAACATTGACAAAGCAGCTAATAAACCCCAAATAAACTTTAATGCCAGACTGTAGTCTGAACTAAGCATTACCCTCATGCTGGACACAGCCAAGGTGTTCTTCAGTCGGTATTTGCCATCCTTCTGGGGATACGTGTACAGCAGAATATCATTCATCTATGTGAGGAGAAAGGCAAAATCAATAATTTGCAATATGTCTTGTAAGCCTAACCATTATTCTTGCGTGGGAGGGATGCCCAGAGCCAGCAGTAACTTAACAAATTGCAGGAATTGTTATTAAAGACAGGCGTGAGCCACAAAGTTCAGACCCAGATCCAGACTTCTACAGAGCTCAGAAGTGTTTGGGTTTTGGTTCCAGCACATTTCAACTGTTGTTAACTACTAAGTGCTCAGCGCAGATGGAATGGTTGTTTGTTTTAAGGGAGAGGCTAAGATGATTTTGAATGCACCATCTCAGCACATGCACATCTTGGTTAACCCCCTTCGAACCTCTGGAGCTCTTGCCATTGCACATACACATCAGTACTCAGAACTTGGAGAAACTTTGGCATGCACCATCAGAGAAATCCAGAGAGACTGGGTGCAAAAGACTCGGGAAAGGCAGTGGAGATGCCACCCCCTAGCATTGAAAATATTATCCTTCACACTGAGCTGTGAACAACCTTGTATTGTATCCCCAATGAGAACACCAATGAAATGTGATTAGGACTGGGCCTTGGCATGTACAGACCCCACAGAATCAGATGGTCTTCCATTCTCTGCGGCCCTTCAGTGAAAACAGAGTGAAATGTGAGTATAAGTTGCAGTGATCTCGGGGAAGGTGCCAGGAACCCTACTGTGATGTTTTCCAAGGCTCTAGTGTGGCCTGACTTAATGTTTGTAGGGTTATCTTCAACAGATCACCATATCACTGAGTGCTTGTAGTGCATCTGATATACACCAAAGGGCTGAGAGCGCTCTGGTCCATTTATGAGAAAAATCCATCGGCTACTTAAAGTCCCATCTTCCTGCCTGAACTTGTTTGTTTATAAAATAGCTTCATACAAAAAGAGACAAATTGATCCCTGATGTAACTCTGCTGGGCTCAGTGGATCTAGATTTGAACCCTGTTGACCCTGTTCCAGATCACAAGGATGTCATTGGCATTGGACAGTTTCTAGTGGCTAGAGAAGGGAGACCTGGAGTTAGGACTCCGGGTGAAATCCTGGCCACACTGAATTCAATGGCAAAGAGTCCATTGACTTCAATAGGGTCAGGAGTTCACCTGTGGGTTCTGTTCTTGGTGCTGCCACTGTCTGACTTTGGGCAAGTCTGTGCCTCAGTTGCCCATCTTTAAAATGAGGTTGCCTACTTCCTAGTGGTGAGGCTTAATTCGTTAGTATTTGTAAAGCTCTTCGAGATCCTCAGATGAAAAGTAGTTTTATTACATTGATACTATAATTATGAGAGGGAAGAAGAGTCTCAAGCTGTAGTCTCTCTATTCTGAAGTGAAGTGTTTACTCCTCTAATGGCATAACAACAGAATTTCCATACAACTGGGTGACAAATGGCTTGTCATGGAGTTTTTATACCATTTACTTATTGCTTCATAAATTACCATCTGTGCTAACATTAATCTAATCAGCGCAGTGACACCTGCACTGTACTGATCGTATTATGATTCTCAGTTTAACCAGGGCTGTGCTAGCTACGGAGTGTAATTCCACACAGCCTATTGGAAATTGGGGATCAGAGAGGTTAGGGGAGGTAAACCGATCATAAACTGTTCATTGAAAAAGCAGCTGGAATAAACTATTGTTTGCTTGATCTCACTGGAGAGATGAGCTTTTTAATGGAAATTTGTATCAGCTGGGATGGCAGCAATTACTAAAAAAAGACAGACAGACTTGTTTTTTTTTCTGTTTACTTTCACCTCCACCTGGAGATTCTGCCACAGAGTTGGGGGTGAAAGCATTCCTTGAATTATCAAAGGTTACTGGATTACAGAAGAAAGCACTTCCCTCCTTTGCCAGTTTAACAGCGCCACAGACTTCAGGGTCATTTCAAATCATAGGAAAGGCAGCAAATGAAGGGCACTGAATAACACAAAAATATCATAAAAAACATGGAATCTTCCTAGCATGCACTGCTGTGCCTCTTTGGCTGCAAACCCTGTTTATTTTATTTATAAAAAATATTTTTTAAAAACCCAAGTGCATACTGTTGCCATGGCAGCTCTGATTAGTATCCCAAGATTTTATTAATCATTGACGATGGCTTTGTTTTGTAATTGCCCACTGGAGGTGGAGTTTGTTTTTCCTTCTGTTTTGCCATGCTGCATACTGAGGAGAAGCGTGGCTCCAATCTCTTATAAGGTCGCACTAGCAGTGACTCCTTGCAATGAAATTAGGATGAATATTTCATTGTTTGCCAGGAGAGGGATGCTATGTAAAATAGGCACAGAGGCACTGCCCTGCCTACTGCTTTCCCTGGCTGTCTACACTAGAGAATTGAATTGTGGCTAAACGAATTGCTTGGCTAGTACTAGTCTTAGTACCAGCAGTCCAGTGGTCCCTAGCAGCCAGGGTATTTCAGTTGTATCATTGCCTTTTGTCCCATATTTGTGCTCCTCTACACCATTGCAGTTGTACTACCTATCCCTGCACAGCTTCTTGAAGTAGAGGCTTCTGAAAGGTAATGAAAGACCTTCTGGCAGCCTTCAGGAATCCCAGGGGAATTGTGGTAGAGGAGATCAAACTGCCCCAATCCCTTGGAAAATCCTGGCTGCTCACCCCATTTCCTAGGCCTTCTCTCAAAATGTAGGCCAGAATGAATATGCTCAGCTCTCACTCTTTGCTTGGTTTCCAGAAACTCCAGCCATATGGTTGATTCTCCTAAGGATTTTACAGTATTTTTCTCTATGGGCCTTATATTGCTTCCACTTATGTGAATGGTAAAACTCCTATTGACTTGATTTCTACTGAAATTTTGAAAACCAGTTGTGGGGCATCTGAGGCAGGGAGGTGGAGGCCCTTCTGACAGTGCCTGTGAAGAGCCAGATACCAAGACAAGCAGCTGACGGAGTGTTTGTTATAATAGTGAGGCACCATCTGCCCCAGCACAGCCAACTTCATGCAGTACCTGAAGGTGATATTCACCAGGTGGAGCACTGCTTTTGGGGCCTGTTAACCACTGCATATTTGGTGGAGTAAGGTGTTCTCAAGACTTGGGAGGAACAGAAGTAACTGTATAAGTTGAAGGAGAGTTAGCCTCAGTACTGCAGTGTCAGACCACGAGGGCAAAACACTTCCAGAGAAAAGAGAGTCCTGTTCAAATTGGTTGCCTTGGATAGTTACTAGTCAGTTGGGCACCAGTTTGGGATCAGGAAGTGCACAGTAAATGCAACTGTCATGGAGGTTTGCATGGCAATACATACTGTATTGTAGGGGTGTGAGATTAACAAGGGTCAACGTGCCAGAGATCACTGAGGGTTTTAATGTCTGGGGTTCTTGAACTGCACAAGAGATATTGATGGAACCAATATTTCTATTCTGTGCCCCTCAATACAGACACACACTCTACGAATACATTCCCTGCTCTAACTCTTCTCCCTCGGTATCTTTCATCACAGTCCCTTCTAAGTGTGATGTGAACCCAATAACATTAGATTTCACACTGAGTTTCCAAACCTATGATGTTCAAGTGGATTCAAAATTAGGCCAAACAAGTTCACCCACCCCTAACGCTAACTTACATCCAGTGCATTTATTCTCCTGAAACTTCTGCCACACATTTGATTATCCGAAATTTGTTCTCTAAGAGCCCTATACTGCTCCCAATTAAGCCAATGATTAAACTCCTAGTAATGTCAAAGATGCAGGATTGAGCCTGAAGTTTGGATGGCTCAATCTAAACTCTCAGAATCCTGCTAAACTTCAGCCTGGTTGTCTGGAGTGTTGAACAAAATCTCCCAGTCAATGGCAGCTTCCCCCGCCTCACGTCCAACACAAGCAGCTTTTGTAGAGAAATTCTTGGAAGTGTGAGATAAGAGTGAGTGTCTGAGTCGAAGAGCCCTGTAGTCGGGGGGCAATTAGGAGGCCTGCCAGCTTCAGCGGCCCATTCTGTGCTCTCTGCAAAGAGGCTCCAACATCCGTGTAAACAGAGACTGGACTCAGGAAACAGGCACACAGCAAAACACACCAAACATCCTGCCAGGAAACGCCAGATTCAACAATACCATCGGCCTACACCAGACAGCCAGCTCCAGTAGCCTTGCAATACTCACAACAGACATTCATCAATTTATGCACATTTACACACCTGCATAAAATACATGCATGTACATGCCACACACATGCTTATACTCTCTCTCACACATACACACACACATTGCAGACCTGTGCCCACATGTGAACACGCATACACACAACACAGAGACTTACACAAAGCATAGATGCAAACACGTAAGGCATGGTACACATACACACACCCTTTTAACAGCATGTTCTAACCGCAACTTGAGTTTGATTTATTTCTAGAGTAAATTGGGGCATAAAAGCTTTCTCAGACTTTTGCTCCAGCACGTGCTTTCTGGGTGAGGTTCTCCAAAGCACTCAGCTTTGTCCTAACCTGACGTCAATGGGAGCAGAATTAGACCTCTCCAGAGCACTTCTGAAATCCAATCCTTTCTTCAGGTTTTTTTTATTTTATTTTAGGTCTGTTCAGTTATATTTACTTATTTCATCCAAACAAAGCCGAATCACACACATCCCATTTTAATGCACTTTTTTTGGCAGAGCAATTGACATGTGGATCATAAAAAATCCACAAAAAATTTGAAAATTATGTTTTACAAAACGTGTCAGGCCAAAACCTGGAGCCCCTGGAGTTTTGCCAGTGACTTAAATAGGATTAGGATATCACCTTTAGAAAATGTTCAGGGTTTTGAATGAATGATGATTTTAAAATGTAGGCTTTCCCCTCCTTTGGGAGAGTATTAAGTTATCTTTTCTAGTACCATTAGAAGTCAAAGCCAGAAGATTCCAAAGCTGGAATAGCAGGGCTGCTGGAGATCAGAATTGAGATGAACCCCTGAACCAGGGCCTTGGGACTGGTATTGCAGGGACCTGCAGGTCAAGGATGAAGTGCATTGGCAGAGCCAAATGCAATATGGATGCATGTCCAGTGCTGGTGGTTGGATGGGGTGCTGCAGACCAGGACTGCTTGCATTGGCAGAGATGTACTGTATGGGTTCAGGGCTCGTAGAGGAAGTGTGCTATATATCAAGAATGAGATAAATGCCAGAGCTTGCAGCAGTCTCCTTGCTGATTTAACAGGACAAATAGTCCAGTAAACACAAACTCTGAGTGATTGTGGCATGACAGATTCTGCAGTATTACTGGGGACAGGGAGATAATGCAAACACATTCAGAATTTAACATGAGAGTTATTTTATTTTGCAATCACTTCCCCCTTTTTCATGGGCTACACCAGCGGCTCTCAACCTATTTACCATCGTGGGCTGCATATGCAGCTCTCTATATATTATATGGGCTGCAATCACATAATATATATACAGTATTACCTGTATGGCCCTGAGAATGTCACATGGGCTGCAGCTATGTGCTGACTGGGCTGCAAATGGCCCATGGGACACAGGGTGAGAACCACTGGGCTAAACTTAATGTAATCTCACTATCTGCCAAGGGATTATTTCACTCCTTGCAGCCAACATCCTGTTTTGAGCCGCAGAATCTTTAGATGAAGTGTGATACTGTTCCTCAACTGGAAGTTGCCACCACAAAGCCCCCTACTAACAAATTTACACTTTTTTCAGTGCTTCATTCATTTTGGTAGTATCTTCTGCCTCTGTGACTTTCAAGCTGAGGATAAGCTTTCAAGTATATCTTATTTGAAACTTGGCTCAGTTTACCTTTCACCCGAGTTTAAATTACTCTCCTATCTCTGGATTTTCTCACTATCTGATTCTTGCTCCTCCTGTTTGGTCCTGTGGTTCAGCTGTAATAGTGATGGCCACAGATTATGATGTCCCTATAGTGGAATTATGACCATATGAACATCATGGTATTCTGCTCAAATTCTGTCCACAATTCCAAAATCCACCAACAGTATAAAAACAGTTGAATACTTCTGCTAAAATAATCAGCAGTAAAACAGTTAACAATATCAACATTCACACTGGCATCAGCAGGTTTCAGCATTAACTACCACAGAGCTGGATGGGTCACTCTTTTATGGTCACATCTTGGTCTAGTTGAAATCAATGGCAGTTTTGCCAAAGGCTTAAAACTGATTATGGTTTGAGCAGTAGTGCTATTGTTTCAGGTTGTGCAGGCAGATTCAATAAAAGAGCATTGCAGTGATATCACATCATGAAGATTTTGGCTAGACCCATTATTTCCAGTTCATAAAAGTCTGAGTTTTGCAGAAATCACTGAGGCCATCAAAGAAGCATAAGGGCAGCATAGTGTCCCACACAAAATCTATCAAGCCTCTCACGATAAAGCAGGCAAAGAAGCTGAGCAGTGGGCAAGGAAGCTTTTTCACATAAGTATTAAATAATAATCAGAAGAAGAAATATGAAGAATCCATGGAAAAGTATGCGACTTTGGCATAAATATTCTCTTCTTTTCATGTTTGTCCCAGTGTAAATTTCCCTGTTCAATATTTAGAAAATCTGCAGAAAATATAGTATTCTAGTCATTTATCTGATGACTTTAAATTAAAATTTCGCAACACCGTATTGTGATAACACTACTCAGTATGTCCATGGCATTATTGCCACTGAGTATCACAAAGAGCTTTTCAATCATCAATAAATTAAGCATCACAGGCCCTTAGAAAGCAAGTAAGGATCATTATCCTCAGGGTATAGAGGCGGGAAATCAGATGCAGAAAAGCAAAATTATTTGCCTATAGTTATGAAGTGAACTAGCTGCAGAACTGAGAATAGAATCCAGAAGTCTTGATCCCAGGTCTCTGCTCTAGTCATTAGCCAATACTGTCTAATACAAAGGAAAATCATGAATGTTAAAAAAAACACAACAACAAAAACACATTAGAAAAGGATGTTGGGGCAGCAGTTCCTCTAGCCAAAAGTGAAGAGATGCTATGTTTTCAGGAAGAAAGAATGTGCCACAGACAACAGAGATAATAACTAAATACCATTTGCTCAAGCACAAATGGGGAACTGGGATTAGAAATCACATTCTTGAGCTCCAAAAACAAGGATCTACTGCTTGAGCCAAAAGATTTTTTTTTTAGCTCTTGCTAGTAGGGGCTTTCTTATCCTCTCTGCTGCTCAGACACTAGGGATCACATTTTCAAAAGATCTCAGGGCAGATTTTCAAGTTCTCGTTTCCCACAATTAGAGTGTGGTTTACAGCACCTAGCCTGTCACAGAGTGATTGGCCCTTTAAGGGGAGACGGATTCAGCTCCACCTATGACACCCGTAGCTCACCTTCCTTAGTGGAGAAAATGAGCAGTCATGGGGCAGACAGATCATGTAGCTAAGCCAGGCCTTCTGGTGTGGAGATAAGACAGAAACTTGTGGAGGGAAGGGAGACTCTCTAAGCAGGCAGGCCTGAGAGTCACTGCTTGGTAGAGAGAAGGGAGAGTCTCAGGAGCCCAGGAGAGCCTGAGGCGTGAGAGCAAAGCCTAAAGCATAGGTTGAAAAGTGTCTGAAGTTCCCCAGAGTGAAGACAGATGGACCCTCGGGCAGGAGGGGTGTGCCCAGCTTGGGACTGGGGAGTGGAAGACTCGTGTGTGTTTTGGACTTGGATACCCTGAACTTCTTTTTTCTTTAATGACTTAGCTAGAAGGCCAAATCACTGGAGCAACCAAACCAGGCTGGAAGGTTGGGAGATTCAACCTGAGGAGAAAGTGAGCTAATTGTTAGCCCAAAGTCAGAGAGGATAGGCAGCCTTGCAACACAGCCACTTTCATTGTGCTCAGCTCTTCTGAAATTCTGGTGCCAATTGTGGGTGCTGAGCCCTTCTGAAAATTACATCCTAGAAGTCAACATCTCTCACTCATTCACACATGCCAATATGTTACATCACCAGTGCTATTTAAATTACCTGGCAGCCCCAATGTGCACAAGCTCAGTTGTAGTTCAGAGCCATATTCAGTCTCCTTAGTAGTAATGGAAACCCGTGATATGATATGAGAGAAGCAACAAACCAATGAAATATCCTTACCAAGAACAAATGCCGAGGATGCCTGTTTTTCCCAGACACTTTCATCAGTGTTCCCTCTTTCAGAAACTCCTGAGGGAGGAAAAGAGGCATCAATATCAAAACGGTGAACAGTGAACACCCCTCAAAGTGAAGGAAGTTCATTAAATCCTTTTGCCTTTACTGGAGGAGATTCTAACACTCCTGTGTCTGGGAGCCTGATCCTCCTCATGACAATAAGGAGGATCAGATCCTATCTGTCCTGGGTCAGCCACGTGTCCATGTTGCTCCTTTTTACCATTTACTTTCATACCAGTACTATACATTTGTCAGGGACAGGGCAGTTTTTTGCTTACTTCACTTCCCCACTATCAGCTATGTTTATACAGAAATGATTCTGTCAAGGGTAGTGGAGCCAACATTTAATGGACTCTGAGAAAAGGATATTCACTTTTTAAATATCTCCTACAATGAGAATGAACCAACAAACAGCAGCCGAACGTGGGCTGCAAGAGTATTAGAATCACAGCATATATGCATATATATACACACACGTATAAAAAACTCTCTCTCTCTCTCCCTCCCCCCATATAATTATTATTTATACAGCACCACAGATACATATGGCCCTTCTAACACCAGCCAAGACAATGGACTAGATTCTGATCTCAGTAACTTGGGAGTATATCCAGTCACTCCATTGAAGTCAATGGAATTAGCATAGATTTACTCTGCTGTAAATGAGATCAGGATCTGACTAGTGTTCCCTTCCAAGATAGCTTACAATTGAGGGGCCCAATCCTGGAAATATCACAAGTTAGGGATGGCAAAATCAGGCCACAAGTTAAAACATTACCTAGTGCGTTAGAGGAAAAGGTAGAAGAGGGTGGTGAGATTCTGCAGTTCCTTAGGTTAATAGTGTACATGTTTTGAGAGTTAAATATAGTTTTTATTTAAAAGTGTTACACTGAAGAGAAGTTTCATGTTTGGTAGGGCTTAAGAAAGGAAGATTAAGAAGAGGGATGGGGGAGGGGAGCTGAACTGTGCAGGCTTGAAGTGAGGACAAGCAGCTTGAATCTGTGGAAGGCAATGCAACGCTAGTGAAGAGATATTTATGTACGTTCTGAGGGTGTGTGTGTGTCTGTATCACTTATAAATTATTTTATATTACATGAAAAATACGTCTGGGGAATGAGAGGAATAACAATAATGAAAAGAAGTCATTTCCGCTCACTCCAGGCTCTTCACTCAGCCAAATACAACTGCAAAGCTCCGAGACCAATGGTCTGTACTTGCCAGCACTGGAGAACTTTAATCGTGGACATTATGGGGAAAACGATAGTGACGCTAATGAAATACACTGTATCGGTGAGCTTTGGGGACAGCTACAATGGAAAACTGATTGCTTAGAAAATAGGGGCTGCTCCTGTTGCTCCTAACAAGAGACACTTGGCATGTCTGTCTCAGTGCTGGCAGAGTGAAGCCTTTTACATAAACCAGGGCTTCAGCTCTTATCAGAATGGCCCAGTAAACAACACCTGTAGACATGAGGTCTGAAATCTCGCCATATACACAGACCGAAATAAAGCTGGTGGAAAACAATGTCCTTATCAGAGGAGGTCTGACTGCAGCACTCACCCTTCCTGGCTGGAGGAGGTTGCTTTGCCCCCTGACACTGTGCTCAATGTGTACCAGCTTCTGCAAGTTTTCCTGAGGGAGAGAAAGAGAGTTTAGGAGGTGAGATGGTGATTGTTCTTTAGATAAGCAGACATACCCAACCCCTCACTCCCTCCTGGCCATTTTATTTCTTTGACCAAGAGATAACATTGACGTTAAGCAGTTTGATGTCAAAGTTGAGACACCCAGACAGGGTTGGGCCAAACAGGATTTTAGGACCAGATTGACCTACTGGGGCCTAACAGTTTTATGTGGTTTTATCGAGCTGCTTACCCACCTATGGGTGGGTTGCCATACATCTGTCTGTCCATAACACTCCCACTTGCCACTTCCTATCCCCACACAGTACCCATTACTGCTCATAGCATCATAAAAGATTAGGGCTGGAAGAGACCTCAGGAAATCATCTAGTCCAGCCCCCTGCTCAAAGCAGGACCAACCCCAACGAAATCATCCCAGCCAGGGCTTTGTCAAGCTGGGCCTTAAAAACCTCTAAGGAAGGAGATTCTACCACTTCTCTAGATAACCCACTCCAGTAACACCACCGTCCTAGTGAAATCGTTTTTCCTAAGAGCCAACCTAGTCCTCCCATACTGCAACTTGAGACCATTACTCCTTGTTCTGTCATCTGGTACCGCTGAGAACAGCCTAGTTCCATCCTCTTTGGAACCCCCCCTTCAGATTGTTGAAGGCTGCTCTCAAATCCCCCCCCACTCTTCTGCAGACTAAATAAGTCCAGTTCCCTCTGCCTCTCCTCATAAATCATGTGCCCCAGCTTCCTAATTTTTGTTGCCCTCTTCTGGACTGTCTCCAATTTTTCCACAACCTTTCTGTAGTGAGGGGTCCAATACTGGATGCAGTACTCCAGATGTGGCCTCATCAGTGCCGAATGGAGGGGAATAATCACTTCCCTCGATCTGCTGGCAATGCTACTACTAATTCAGCCCAATATGCCATTAGCCTTCTTGGCAGCAAGGGCAGAGTGCTGACTCATATCCAGCTTCTCATCCACTGTAATCCCCAGGTCCTTTTCTGCAGAACTGCTGCTTAGCCAGTTGGTCCCCAGACTGTAGCAGTGAAGGGAATCTTTTGTCCTCTGCACTTGTCCTTGTTGAACCTTATCAGATTTCTTTTGGCTGAATCCTCCAATTTGTCTAGGTCACTCTGGATCCTATCCCTCCAGCATATCTACCTCTCTCCCCAGTTTAGTGTCATCCACGAACTTGCTGAGGGTGCAGCCCATCCCACCATCCAGATCATGAATGAAGATGTTGAACAAAACCATCCCAGGACAGACCCCTTGGGCACACTGCTTGACACTGGCTGCCAACTAGACATGGAACCGTTGATCACTACGCATGGAGCCCAACGATCTAGCCAGCTTTCTATCCACCTTATAGTCCATAGATACATTAGGCTCTGTAGTGACCATCTTCCTCCATGACCCAGGAAGCCAGGAGCTGAAACCAAAGTGTGCTGCTCCCCTCCCTTGTAAATACACCCCCTAAGAGCCCACACATTGCTGTCTCCTTTTACCAGATAGCTGCTCTGCTGAGGTGAAGGGTAATTGAAAGCACATCTTTACACTTTAGAACCATTGCTAGGATTATCTGGGGTTTTACATTCAGGATTAATAGATTTGTACCGAGGTCTGAAAGGTAAACTAGCAAGCACAGACCTTCCTTTCAAAAGCCTTGCAAAGATGAGGGAGCTCATTACCAAAGTCTGATACTGTTAACTGCTTACTTGGCCTGGCAGCACAGGCACAACCAATGAGTGCCAGCAAGTTGTATCAGCTTAGCACTCAGCATAGTAGGTAAAATGAATCTAACCAAACCGATGCCCCCATTAAAGGAACAATATAAATCAGAAGGCACCTATTGATACTGGGGGAAGGAAAGAGGTTTTAATTGTCATTAGTCTGACAACTTTGATAAAGAGTCTCTATCAGCATCTCAGGCCTCCTTTCTGTTATAGGGCAACACTCCACCCTCCCTAGCCCCTTTTTATTTGGCAGATGGTACTGTTGAAATCCTGGATACCAAGGGATCTGGATAACAAGCTTAGGCGATTTAGTTAGGATTTCTTCTGATCACTACTGCAGTAGGAGACTAAAAGCAGCTGCCCAGAAGTGGCAATGAGACCTCACTGGGATACTTTCAGGGCATGGATCTTAAAATGAGTACTGTGCTGCCCAAACTAACTGCTTTTGGGCTCAATTTTCAGCTATATATCTGTGCAAGGCACAGAGTCCGACATCAGCCTTGGAACCATCCTGATGCACAGGTCACAGCCAGGAGAGGAAAATGCTCCATTGTCTAATAGCTTTTCTGTCTTGATTACAGTTTTCTGCTTTGGTAGACAATGGGCTGCTCGCCCCTCCCCTGGTCCATTGATCTACATCAGGATATTCCCTAAATTCAGTCAGAGTGAATGGGATTTCATGGGTATAACTGAGATCACTCGTATGTCCCTATAGTGATGAGTCCAGTGCATTTTACATACTTTTAGGATCATTGCCTAAGAGAGGAGTTGGTAAAATAGGTATGTCTATGATCTTGTCAATACAGATTCAGAAGACAGTGTGATGTCGTCATGTCTCAGTGCTGAGACAGGACATGATATGCTGCAGCTCATGATGGTTTGTTTTTGTCCTGCCCAAGTAATGGGTTTACCTTCCTGTTTAAAAGTTACAATCCTAAATTGAGACAAAAAGCTAAACTGAAAGTATTTGTTTTTCCAAAAGACTGTGTAACAGCTCAGATCAGCAACACACTCAAGACTGTGTGTAGTATTCCAGGGATTTTTTTTTTTTGCTCTCAAGCCTGCAAAGTATTAGCATATCACTCTGTTTTTATGCACAAGCATTCTTAATTTCAAGGAAAACAAATCAACTTGTTAATAATTACTTTTAGTGCTCATTCTGTCCAGATTCAAACCAGTGACCTAGAAGTGAAAGACTTCATAGTCTATTACCAATACTCTGATCCATCCCATTCTACCTACATTAAACAATGCTAATAACTCTCCCTATTCCAATTCACCTTTACAAGCTAGGACCCAGAAGTCAAAAAACAGCACCACCCACTTACTACTGCAGATGTAGGAAATCCATATCTGGTTAGCTTAGTCATGAACTACAGCTTCCATAAGGCAATGAAGTTATTATCATTTTGTCTGTGTGGTCAAATTTCCTCAGGAATTTACCAGTTGTTAACAGCCACTAAGATTTATAACTCTTAGTGCCTCAGGACCTGTAATAGACTGTAGAGGTTTGAAGGGTAATACAGCCCTTTCTTAGCTCAAAGTAGTGAATACTTCATAGAGCAATAGGTGCCTTGGATACTATATGACAGTGGTCTACTTTGAGCTTCTGTTTGTGCCGGTGTAAAATGCAAATATTTTCCTACCTCACATGAATGCTCTGGGGCTAATTAATATTTGTAAAGTGTTTTTGAAATCCTGGGATAAAAGTTGTTAGGGGAAAAGTTGCTAGAGCATTGTTACCATTAAAGAAAAAGCTAATAAATTAATTCTTGGTGTTCCATAGAAAACAGGCTGTAATTCAATGCTCCTGTCAGCTTTGGAAGTGTAGTATGATGTTTTAGTACCAACAAGACTCTCCCTCCTATCCTAAGTCTAAATTATAGTCTAGATCAGAATTCACATTACTAATACTGTATTCTGAATGACTCTGAGTCTGGTCTGTAATTAGTCAGCTGTTAAGTGCTTTGCATTGATAATCTGTGAATAAGAAGAAAGAGCTGCAGATTTGTGTGTGCTTGCATAAGAGTGGGTTATGATAGTGGGAATACAGCTTCCCAGATCAGCAATCTGACTCTCATGAAACCTGCCCCTCAAGAAACCAAGTGCATTTACACAGGTAGGGGAAGGAGGAAATTGTGTTTAATCTCTTCCATGTCACTGATATAATAATATATTATTGTGAAAATATGATAAAAATAATGTGCAAAAGTCAGTATGGATGTTTAGAGGAAATGGTTCTGAAATAAACTCCTAACCAGTAAAAATTCTATAAAACCCAAAGAATCCCCAAATGCTGTGCAAACTATGACCCAGATTCTCTGCTGTGCCCTTCAGAGGAGGAAATGGGGGGCGGGGGTGGCATTGGGGAGCCAGTTGCATAGGAACTCAATAAAACAAATAAATCTATGCTTCCAAGTATAGAAGAGTTCATCTTTCTGGTGCTTTTTTAAAGATGAAGCTGCTGTAGAATTTGAATATGTGATGGAGGTCGCATATATACACTAATTGGGCCAGATATGTGACACCGTTGTACTAAGGAATAACAGAGATTTGTTCCCAGATAGATGGCAAAGAAGAAGGAATAAACTTTAAAACAAAGAAGTGGAAATGGACTCACACCAAAAATCACATATCCAAACATCCCCGAAATTTGAAATGTTCAGAATCGGATCAGAATTTTGCAAATGGCCTCTATCTGTGGTACAGATTATCAGGGCAAACCAAAACCCTAGATTCTAAAACTACTGATCCAATTCTCATGACTGGAGTCCATTTGTGTATGAATGGAGAAACCTGCTCAGGTCATATGACAAAAAATGCTGGGACCAGTCCTGATCCTCTGGAACTCTAAAGAGGTTTTAATACTGGCTTCAAGAGGAGCCAAAACAGTGTCTCAGTCTTTTCTTCTAGTACTGCTGACAGCAGCTCTGCTAAGGCAGCTTTCTCCCCTTTGGAAACATAGAAACAGTTTTACCTGCTGCCTATTTCTCTGCTGTACAAACATTAAAAGTTGCAGCGGAGAAAAAGTTTATTGGCCTTGATCTGTGAGGAAAGTGTCACTTAAATCAGTGCTGTAAAACAGCTCGTGAAAATGCTGGCTGTGTTTATGGCTTTGGCGCGCATATCAGAGACACGACTTTTAAACCTGAGCACCAGAGCTTGCCAGATGTGAGCAAAAGTTGACATTCTTGGCTCCAAGGACTCATTTTCTGCACACAGCTGCTTCCACTTTTCCTCTGAACAAAATATGAAAGTTTCATTTTTAAAAGATGGACAATCTGGATTTACATGCTGAACACTTGGGGTTTCACTTCTTACCGAAGGCTCTCATTCCTCATGCTGACAGGGCACCTAGAGAATCCGTAGGCCAGCAGCAATATACTTATCACCTGTGGCAGCTCCAACGGGGTGGATCTCATGCCCCATAGCTTCTGCCTAAATCTATCCATTTTGTTACCTTTAAAATCATGGGCTTTTAAAATCATGTCCAAAAATAAACCCTTTCTCAAAAGTATTGGTTTGATACTTTAATTCACATCATTCTCCTTTTCACATTGATGCCAGGATTTGTCTATTTTACTCATCTTTTGGATTGCGCGTTTTATGAAGTATGAATGATTGTCATCATGGTCATTATTATTATTATTATTATTTATTATTATTTATTATTATTATTTAGCTTACTGAAGAGAAGAGTAAGAGGTGATTTGATTGCAGTATGTAATTACCTACAAAGGGAAACGGTATTTGGTACTAATGGGTTCTTTATCTAGAAGACAAAGGCATAACAAGAACCCAAGGCTGGAAGTTAAAGTCAGCGAAGTTCAAACGGGACATAAAATGTGAATTTTTAGTCAGGGTAAATGTGCATCGGAACAGCTTCCCCGGGGACATGATTAGGGCTCTACCAAATTCACAGTCCATTTTGGTCAATTTCACGGCCATAGGATTTTAAAAATCATAAGTTTCATGATTTCAGCTATTGAAATCTAAAATTTCACAGGGTTGTAATTGTAGGAATCCTGAGCCATAAAGCAGTTATGGGCCGGGCGGGGGGAGGGTGGTCCACAAGCTTATTGTAGGAGCGGTTGCTGTATTGCTGCTACTCTTAGCTGCTGCTGGCACCAGTGCTGCCTTCAGAGATGCTCAGCAGGAGAGCACTGGCTGCAGGCTGGGAGCCCAGCTCTGAACGCAGAGCCAGCCACAGGAGCAGTGCAGAAGTAAGGCTGGCATGGTATAGTATTGCCACCCTTACTCCTGTGCTGCTGCTGGCGGGGCACTGCCTTCAGAACTGGGTGCCTCGCCAACAGCTGCCACTCTGGCTGCCCAGCTCTGAAGGCAACACAGAAGTAAGGGTGGCAATACTGCGCCCCCCCCCAACTCCCTTTTGGGTCAAGGCCCCCAGTTTGAGAAATGCTGGTCTCCCCTGTGAAATCTGTATAGTGTAGGGTAAAAGCACACACAAGACCATGAAATTTGGTCTTCTCCTGTGAAATCTGGTCTCTGATGTGTTTTTCATGGCCGTGAACTTGGTATGACCCTAGATATGATACATTCCCTGTCACTTGAGGTCTTTAAATTCAGATTAGAGGCCTCCTAAAAGAAATGCTTCGTTTCAGCCAGTAAGATATACAGAAGGTCAGAATGGTCACTGGCCTTAAAATCTACATATTATTTTCAATAAAAGAATAATAAGAAATAATAATATTTGAATGGTCAGTGTAGAGGTGCCTTGGTGAAAGGAGGAGCATATGCTTCACAAATAACATTATTAATTTATGTTGTTTTTGTGACGGTATTTCTAAGGCAATGTTTCAAGGCACACTAGAAAACTGTGATACTCGTAGTTGTCTTTTTGGGCTAAATTCTGTCGCTGTGCTTTAGCTAAAGTCAATGGGATTGAAAACCTGCATCCAAAGATAGCATTTAGCTCCACATAAAATTATATAAGATAAAAATGGCTGGTATAATGCAGTATAGAGAATCACAGTGGCCCCGATCATGAGATCACACCAATGTAAATCAAAAGGAACTTCATTGGAACCAATGGGAAAGTATTAGTTACCAATAATTCGAGTAGAACGTGTTCCATTGATGTAAAACCAATATATGTAAGATCAGAATACAGGAGGTACTGGGCTTGATTCTGAACTTGATATTGCTTCTTACTAATGTACATAGCAAAACTTCTATTGACTTAAATGGAAACAGGATTTTGCTCTGTGAGCAAATGGCTAGAAAAACAGTTATCTGCAGACTATCTTCGCTAACATACTGGGGCTTTAATCTCAACCCATAGGGTGACCTAAGTGGGACCTGCTAAGTGCTCTGGACTTTTGAAGATCAGATAATTTATTAAGAGATCTAAATCTGTATTTAGACACAATCTAAAAGGATCCTATATTTGAAAATCTTGTCCAACTGTACGGGAGTGTGATCTACATGAGAGTAAATCAGAAGTAACTCCTCTGAAGTTATTGGAATTATAGACTTGTAAAAACCTATAAGCCATGTAAGGGTATGTCTACACAGTAAAAGCTGTACATAGGGTAGCCTGCTCAAATTAGCATGAGTCCAGCTAGTACAGGTAACAATAGCAGCAAAGACAACACAATATAGGCTTCAGAGCTGGCCAGCAAGCTGAATACATACCGGGGTCCATGCCAGGCTTCTATTATCTGCACTGAAGCCTGCACAGTGCTATCTTCACTGCTATTGTTACCCGTGCTGGCTGGTTTAAGCTAGCACTGGCAGGTTAGCCCATGAACAACCTTTGCTGTGTAGACATATCCTTAGTGAGTTCAGAATGAAGGATGTTAACTTCAGTGGGAGCAAGATCAGACCTATGATATCTTCAACTAAGGTTTCGTACCTGTATACATCCCAGACTGGAAGCAGAGTCCAGGAAATTTCCAGTGTCCCACTCACTCATTCCTCAGTGTACAATATTAACACACTCACAGCCAAAGATAAGACAAAAGCTTTGGGCTCAGTTGTTCACTGGCTTACATCTTGCAAACTATACTGAAGTCAGTGGAGTTACTCTAGATTTACTCCAGTATAAACAAGAGCAGAATTTAACCCATAGAGCCTAGATCTGGAGCACGCCATGGAGTACTTATCCTCGGCGAAAGGATCTGGGTTTCTGGGATAGTACAGGGTATTCTGGGATAGTACAGTAATATAACACACATTCCTCAGCAAACTCACAGAGAAGACAGTTCCACTCATCAAATCACAACTCACCCCTTGCTGCATGCTGTCGTTGGCTCGGTCCGTAATTTCAGAGACAATGAGTAAGGCAGCTGAAGGGTGAAGCAACAAGAAGGCATAAAGCACATGAGAGGTAAGAAAAAGCAACCTATATCCCACCTTGTTATAAATACATCTTTTAAAGATATGCATTGGCACCTTCAGGGGCAAGCTGCCCTTAATAACTAAGATCCCAAATAATCCTGCTTGCTTTCCACAATGGACCCTCCCTTTCCTTCCCTTTGCCTCCCTCTTGCTATAATACCATGAGCCAAGCTTGCCCCAAACAAGAAAGCTCACGGGACCATCTTTAAGTGCTTTGGAATTTCACCAAATTATCTTGTGACATATCTTCCAGTAGCAGTTTTTTGTAAGCATGAATTTATCTTTACCTTATGGCTAGTGCTTTAAATGGTGGGCCAACTTCTGCTCGCAGTTATACATAGGATCAAGCAGGAGTAGGGTGACCAGATGTCCTAACTGTATAGAGACAGTCCCAATTTTTGGGTGGGTCTTATATAGGCTCTTTTTGTTCCCCACCCCATGTCCTGATTTTTCACACTTGCTGTCTAGTCACCCTAATCAGGAGAACCCTATTCATTTCAATTGAGTTACTCAAAATTCACGCTGGATGTGCTGAGAACAGTATTTGCTTGATTAAGATAACATTAGCCTTGATTCCCCTGTGACCTCCTACTACTCCCATTGACCTCAATGGGAGTACCCCGCAAAGATTATTCCAAGGCAACTAGAAAGCCATATCCTGATAGGTGCTGAGCACCTCATTCATTCTTATTTTGAAAAAGCTGATTTTGATATGCTTGCTCTCAAGTGTATGTGTGCTGGTCAGAGCTCAAGGAACAAGTATAGACCAAGCCTTCTTCCTGATTCCAGACCTCTGAATCATCAGCACTAGTGTAAAACAGTGATGAGCTGCAAGTTCATTCTCGGTAATGGCATGCAAATAAGACCATCAGGCCATCCCACTTTGCTTCAGAAATATCATACCCAGCATGGGTATGCCAAGACTGGACTAGAATTTATCTGGTGGCTGGGCTCTGGGAATGAACCAAAAAGTTTGAGCTATGCTTATGTATGCACTCAGTTCTCTTTCTGCAGGCTCTGTATGCTGGAGCTATAGGAATTCCCCAAACCCCTTTTCAGTGAGAAGATCCTGCCTCAGGCCATTCCACATGGAATACGGAAACAGGCAGAATGCAGCTCCACATTGTGCCTTTCACACTCATTGTGCCAGAGTCTGACCTATCTTACACCATTTATACACTGCTGTAAACTCCATTCACTCCAATGGAGTTACTCCTGATTTACATTTGTGTAAGAGAACAGTCAGACCCATGCAACCTGAACTCACTCTATACTAATGAACACAGCATCACTCTGGGCAATATTTTCTCCTATTAGAAAAATCAGACATCTTAATTTTTTATCCAGAAGTTTCAGATTATGTTAGCAGATTTTTTTTCATAATATACTTTAGTCATTCTGAATGTCTGACTGGTCAGACACAGCCTGCTCTGAAGCCATTGAGAGTTGAGGCTCATGCCATAAGTTGTTGTATTAATAATAATGAATACGCTTGGCCCTGTACAAACACAAAAAGGTATGGTCTCTGCTCAACAAGTTTATACTGGAGAGGCAATCTCCCCTAAATTAGCAGTGAGACCTCAGATCAGACCTATGCCATCGCAGTCTGGGCTTCATGCACGCATTCCTGGGACAGATCTTACTGCTAGTTATATATAATACTAAATAAAAGTTTCTCTTCTAACCATTTGAAATTACCTTGTGTGTCTTCATACTCTGCAGAGTCAGGACAAAGGTTATTCAAGTAATCTGTAGGAAATAATCAGATATAGAACATCCAGTAAATTCCCAGATAATTACAGAATTTAGTTTGACTAGTTGACACACACACAACCATAATATCCCATAACCCTTTACTCTTTTATAAAATCACCTATATGGGAAACAAATTGAAGTCTGGGTAGATTTAATTTCCTTCCAAATTTAAACCTGTCTTTTTTTTTTTTTTTTTTTTACCAAGTTTTGCTTTAATATTTTAGATTCATTCAAATCTGAGATTCAAAGCAAAGCATGGCAGATGTAAACCCTCATTAACTGGAACAAATTAAAATGTTTCCCTGTTTCTCAGCCAAGAGAAGCTGCTGAGTGTGACACAGTTTGATTAATAAATGGTCTTCTGATGAACGTTTTCTATTTTGCCATTTGAATGCATGGTACTAGAGATAATTACTGATTTCCTATATTAATAGGAAAATGGACTATGTGGACATAGTAGTACAATTCAATATTTCTCTGTTCCAGTGTTTTGGACATAGAGAATTTCAGTAATCACCGGAGCTAAATTAAAATTTGAAAATAGATTCTGTAAACTATATATAATAGGAATCTTACTTAAAGGCCAATTTTGCAACCCTTTACTCACTCAAACAATTCCATTGGCTTCGGTGGGGCTACTCGTGTGAGTTAGGGTATTTCTTTTTCTCTCTCTCTCTTATGTGACCCTCATCACTGTAGTATCTGGGTGCTTTTATTTATTAAATCCCAATCCTGAAAAGATTTACTCTTTTTTAAACTAATTCTTTGATCAATGCAAGTCCCCAGATTTCACATTGAGTCAGGCCTATATTCCAAAGTGCAGCATGGATCATGAAACGCCCCTGTCCTCAGTCTCTCCCACTCATGTGAGTTCACTTCCTTCAGGCCCACTCACACCACTTAACTGTACTGGTGTCTCGTCAGGATTCTGGAAGGTTATGAGGAGTCTGCTATTGTGCCTTTCAATGCCTAGTCTGGCGGGGAGGTAATGTATTCTGCTGGCATGCAGTATTTAGGTTTCCCTTTCCCAGCTGCATGCTCTGCACTTGGCTAGAGACATTTAACAAATGTGGGTAACTTCGTTTGGCTCTAGCACAGTAAATGGCAACCAGTGTGGAGATTAAATGCCTTTCCTTATCTGGGTAGAAACAGCTAGTTGTGAACATAAGAGCTTGTGTATTTTATTTTTTCACACTGTGAAGAGAAATTGAATGACTGTACCTTAACAAACCCTGCCTGTCCCCTGATCTGAGGGCATCTGCTAGTATCCATGGACTTCTCTAAACTAGATGAACTGTTGCAGTCACCCATTATTTAGAATGTCTTGCAATGACTATACAATGCTTTGTATCCTCATGCATCAGCCATCCTAGGTGATTTACAAGCATTGGTTATACCAGTCAGCTGCAATGCGCGGAACAAGACTATCTCATGTCTGGGTGAACCAGTGCGATCTACAATAGTTTCTCCCAAGTATGAATGAGAATCCACAAGCATTGCAGCTGCACTGCTTCTCCTAACTTCGTCTGACAATGCAGTTCCTCGTGTTTGGTAACTGCTCTAAAAGTCTCAGCAATAGTGCTGGCTCCCATAGGATTAAGTGCACCTGAAGACCCAGAATATACTGTGGTGGTGTGTGGTGGCACCGTGTGTGTGGACACACCAAATTCATTCTATCAGAACAGTGTTGCTATATGGATGCACTAAACCTCTAGAACAGCAAAACAAGACAGCTAAAGGTCACATGCAACTGCTGTTCCTTGTAAATGCTGTTCCTCTCCTAGTGTAGATATACCCGGAGAGGGAAGCAAATCAGTCCAAAATATCCTCCTCCTGGCATGTAGTGCTGACTTGAGTGTTACTAAAAAAGCAGAAACAGCTGTGAAAAATGAGTTGCATCTTTGATCAGTGTGTTTGGAGCAAGATGAAACTGTTGTTAATCTGTGCTGTAAATAAAACTTCAGACAATCCCTTTGTTCTGGTGCATTTATAGGAGTTCCCTCTAATATGCTCTTCCTTTTATCAGCTGTTGAGTATGAGATGGGTTTACTGCTTCCTTCTCACATCTTTCCCCACCCACACACATACATACACCCAATATGGTTCTTTAACTTTACATCTAATGATCTCTGGTTTCCTGTGATTCAATCTGATGAACTGACCTGCCATCACTGCTGCTGTGTTGTGCTGTGCTGTTACATTTCACCACTTCCCTCTCCAACCAATTCACTGCTGTTCCCTTGTAAGGAGCCTCAATATTCTAATCCAGTGCACTGAGTGTTCATGACATGATGCTGGGTCCTATCCCTGTTGGAAAGGCTGCTCCTCCCAAAAACTGCAGCTTTGGCTGGAGTGGATTATCAGTGGTGTTGGCTCCAGAATTTAGAGCTCAGAGGTGTTGGCTCCAGAATTTTGGTTTGGGATTATCTCTAACTTTAAGTGGCCCAGGTATGGGCTAAGATATGAATGGCATCATAAGTGAAATCAAATATATGTGCTGACAAGTGTGTGGGCACTCTTCCTTCCCTACCCCTAGATAACAATATGGGTAAATCCAGGAAAATGAGGCTTACAAGAGTCTGACTTTGCACACTCCAATCCTACAGTTAAACTTCAGCATGATCTCACTAAATAGGGGTCTTTCTCCCTTCACTATGCCCACAGCTGCCATTAACCCCCAGTGGCCTGTCCAGTGTGCAATTCAATCATTCGCCAGACCTAGATCTAACATTTGTAGCTCTGGCCTATCTCTATTATTACATGATAATTTTTCTATTATATATTAAACAGATTGTTGCTCCCTGGTGATTCCAGCCTGTTGCTCTGACCACATTCTGTCCTCCCCAGCCCTGGCCTGCCATCTACATACGGCCCCAGCATAGTGCAGGAAAGATGGGTCTCTGCTATAGCAAGTTTAGAAGTGCTTTAGTCTTGCTGACCTGTGAGGAACATGCGGTACTGGAATATGCGCTGCACCACTTTCAGAAACTGGTGTTTCACATTCAGGGGGCTGCCGCCAGGATTCTGCTGTCCTCAAGAGAAAGGGAGAAACACAACAGTCAGTGCTCTGTAGTCTGAGTCCTGGATTATGACCTCACATGCCTAATGCACCCCCTGGAGAATCTGCCAAGGTGACCACATACACAAGTGCTACTGAGCTGTTTCCCATTTATCTGCCTAGCTGCATATATATCAGAGCTTAGGTCTGAATCTTCATCTCTATAACGAACCAATACAGGAAAATTTATCATTTGATAGCACCATTCATATTCAATAAAACAAAACAGTTCAGGCCGAGGTGGAGGAAATAAGAAAAAGAGAGACAGAAAACCAATCAGAAGCTAAGGTCAGAAGATAGATTTTTAGAATGATATCCAAGGAGCCAAAGCAATCAAATCCAGCATGAAGCTTGCTGGGTTCCCATAGGTCTTTTTGCCATTTTTCAAATTTTATGTCCATGGGTTTCATTTTAAGAATCAGACTTGTGTGTGCTAAGTATACCAAAATACCCCAGTGAGACTGAATTAGGGATGCTGATCCTCCAAATATCTTGCCAAGGTCCTCCAACAAAAAACAAAACAAAAACCAACCGCCCCTCAGTTGGTTTGATTTCCATGTCCAACTCCCAAAACTTGCTGAGTTTCATATCGCTTCAGCTTTCATTGCTCAATGTTTGCACAGCTCTAGCAGTGACTTTAAAAGAGAGGAGGGGGGCAATGTTAATGGTGATAGGAATATGACCTAATACAAGAAGGCAGACAGAAGGAGGTCTGGTTTCAGACTGCAATGATGCTTTGTTATTGCTATATTTAGCTGCTAGTTATGAGCGCTCTGGAAATATGGTACGGTAGATTGAGATATAGATATGACACTTTAATGTCTTTGTCACAGGGTGATGCTGGCCCTTTAAGAGGAAGAGGCTACTGCACCTGGCTCTCCAGATAGGCTTAAAAGAGGGCAGCTAGGCTCTAGAGGGAGGAGGTCCTTGAAGGAGGACTGGAAGGGACAGGTGAGAACTCCCTGAGCACAGAGGATAGACAGAAGGTTTGCTTGGGGAAACCTACAGCAATCAGAAAGCTCCTCAGGCCCTGACTGGAAAGAGGGAGGAATTGCCAGGTAGCTAGCAGAGAGAGTTGCCTGCTGGCCTCCCCAAGCCAGAGAGCTCTGGCTACAGAAGGCCAGAGGGAACTGAAAGCAGAGAACAGCAGCGGGAGATGCTTGCTAGCTGTGTGAGCAGAGAGCTGAATCTGGAGGATCAGAGAGGGCTGGAGGCTGGGGCGAGGGCTCTCACCTTGTGGTGAGAGATGCTGGAGCTGCAGTGCCTGAGCATGGTGAGAACGCCAGGGCCTTGTGTTGATGGATTATTGGGGACCTGATTTATATATGGATTATTGATGGGGACCTGTTATAGCTTAGATGCATGGGGATTTCTTTTGTAATAAATTAAATAGCCCTTGCTGGGTTATACTCAAAGACAGCTGGGACTATTTCTGGGACTGTTCAAGGGGAAATGGAGCCTGGCACACTGGTTGTGCTGCTACCTGATGCCAGAGGGTGCATTTGGAGACCAATGAGTTAGCCAGCTTTTAATCCACTCGATGTGTGCCATGTTCATTTCATATGGTCCTAGGTTTTTTAATCAAAATGTGCGCTACCAAATCAAATGCTTTACTGAAGTCGAAGTCTATTACGTCCCCACTACTACCCTTATCAACCAAACTTGTAATCTCATCAAAAAAAGATAACAAGTTACTTTGACAGGATCTATTTTCCATAAACACCGTTGACTTGCATTAATTACATTACCCTCCTTTAATTCTTTATTAATTGAGTTACATATCAGCTGCTCCATCATCTTGCCCAGGATCTGTGCTGGATTGGCAGGCTTATAATTACCCAGGTCATCCCATTGGCCCTTTTTAAAAGTTGGCACAGCATTAGCTTTTTCCCAGTCTTCTGGAACGTCCCCAGTGCTCCAAGACTTATTGAAAACCAGCATTAATGGTCCAGCAATCTTTCAGCCAAGGAAACCTAATCAAGTTCATTGATGTATGTAGGCCAGCTATGGTCCGTGGGCTGTTTTAAGCCAGTCTCCGAGCTGCACCACACAGCTCGACCACGTTCTGGCGCTCCAGCTGGGGTGCTGGATTGGGGTCGCACCATGCGGCCCGGACCCGTTCCATCTCCTACGTGCTCCAATGGGAGCTGCAGGGGCAATGCCTGCAGATGGGGCAGCATGCAGAGCCACCTGGCCCCACCTCCACATAGGAGCCAAAGAAGGGACATGCCACTGCTTCCAGGAGCTGCTTGAGGTAAATGCCACTTGGAGCCTGCACCACTTGAACCCCTCCCTGCGCCCAGCTCCCTGCCCCAGTCCTGATCCCCCCTTCTGCTCTCTAAATCCCTTGATCCCAGCCCAGAGCACCTTCCTGCACCCCAAACTCCTCATCCCCAGCCCCACCCCAGATCCTGCACTCCCATCCAGAACCTGCACTCCTTCCCACACCCCTACCGCCACCCTGATTCCCCCTCCCACGCTCTGAACCTTTTGATCCCAGCCCAGAGCACCCGTCTACATCCCAAACTCCTCATCCCCAACCCCACCCCAGAGCCCGCACTCCCTCCTGCACCTCAACTCCAATTTTGTGAGCATTCATGGCCTGCCATACAATTTCAATTCCCCAAAGTGGCCCTTGAGCCAAAAAATTTGCCCACCCCTGATCTAGGCCAACTCTAAAGGTTCATAAAGATCGTTTGGCATTGAAGGGCTGTTTAATGGCTTGGGATAACTCGGGCTGACTTGGTTCTGGCTAGAACTACAGAAATAAGATCGCCCTCTTCCCCCATGTAATTTCATTCTTAAAACCCACCACAGACATGCAAATATTTCTGCACCTATTTTGCAATTGCCACCCCAATTCTGTTGTTTGAAAAATTGGTCCTTAGCACCTAACACAGTGAAAACTACAAACAGATGTGCCAGCTTAAAAGTCAGGGGAAGAAACTCCACACCTTTCTTCCCTTCTTTTTAAATGCACAATTAACTTTACGATTATTTACTCCTCTCTTTGTGAGTGAACAGACGCCCAAGGATAGCAAAAGCACAGTACACTCCTGAGCTTGGATTTATAACTCAAATCAAAATCCTATTAACTCTGATTGTGTTGCTTTGAAGTTCAGCTACACTGATGAAAAGCATTAACACTGGAGCCCTTATCCCTTGCTCTGGACCAGTGGGCAAGGTGCATCTCTGAGATTGCCCCTGGAGGCAGAGGCAGAGCATTGCAGGGATGCCAAAGGGGACACTCGGAATCATTTGGAAAACACCAAAGGCAGTTTAAGAAGAAAATAATTGAACTGATTAATGCCCTAGACCAGAGGTTCTCAAACCGTGATCTGCAGACCGCCAGTGGTCCACGAGCTTCCTTCAGGTGGTCTGAGGGCAGTTCCCTCTGAAGTGCGTGCCTAGGTGACCGCACACGAGAGAATGAAGGGCCATCCACCTAAATAGCGGAGCTGCGGAGGTGTATCTCCACTAATAAGGTGCCTGGACCCTGGAGAAGATGCATATGTCAGGTGACTTTCGGGGAGAATAGGGCGTAGGTGGGAGCGGGCTGTAGGGTGGGAGGAGAGGGCAGGGGGAACTTGGGATGTGCAGGCCTGCGGCAGCCAGAGAAAGAGGTGACTTTCCCCAGCTCCAGGGCTGTGGCTGCCGGGGAAGAGATGGCCCTCCTTCCCAGCCTCAGCTCTGGGCTGCTCTGGCCCCTTCCTTCCCAGCCCCAGCTCAGGGGCTGCACGGCGAGGGGCGGGGGGAGGGCGGGAGGGAGAAGGCACATCCATCGCATTAGAAAGGTAGGACTACTGATATTAAAATATGAGTTGTGTGCTTTTATTTGTAAAAAAAAAAAAAAAAAAAAAAAAAAGTTAATTGTTTTTTAATATAACACGTCTAGCCAAAGTGCTTTACAGTAGTTAGCTAACAGTACAAACAATATTTGGAAAGATCATTAAGTGGTCTGCCAAGACCTGCAGCAATTTTCAAGTGGTCATTGGAAAAAAAGAAGTTTGAGAACCACTGCGCTAGACAACATGAAGGGCATTAAGGGCCCAATCCTGAAAAGTGCTGACCAACTCCTGGGTGATGCATAGCGCCCTCAACCCTGAGCGTTAAAGTCAAGGGGAGCCAAGCCTGCAGCAGAATCAACATGTGGCCCTAAGCTCTGCACTGAGGAGCTAGAAGGGTAATAAATCTTAGGTGCTCCCATTTCTAAGAATGAGATAAGAAGGGTCTGAATGTTACTCCTTTTTCTGGATGAGCCTTATGTTAGATTTTAGGGCCAAATCCTGCTTATCTTGCTCATAGGAGCAGTCCCACTGGCTTCATTGTAAGCAGGATTTGGTTCTCAGTCTGTATCAGGGAGACAAGAAGGTGCAGGGAAGGTTGGCAGAGCATGATAAGGAGCACAGTGGTTGTCAATAAAAAGCCTGCATTTGCCAAATTTCTGCCCAGTGGCATGTGAGATTCCAGCCTCCCCCTGCTTAGAACAGGAAATTACATCAATGACCATGAGGTATCTGTTGGCAAATGTTGACTTTCAAATGGCTCTTACAATGATTTATTACTATTAAAATGTCAGACATGCTGCAGAGGAAGACACAATCCATACCTCATGGAGCTGACATTCTAAATAACCTTTCAAGTATCAGACCTATTTATTCTCGCAGCCTCCCTATCACCTAAATGTTGTTCATTGCCTTTTTTTACAGATGGTGAAAATGAGAGAGAGGTCTTATATCGATGGGCAAAAAAGGGCATCCTTTTCAATTGTATTAGCTCGATCAGGTTAGCTTCACTTGATTGAAAAGCCCCATCAAGACACAGGCTAACATAACAGCTGGCTACGTTGTAGCTAGTCTAAAATGTGGCCAGCCATTATGGCTTCAGAGGCACTAGCCTGCGTCTTGGTGGGCTTTTCGATCTGTTCTGTGAAGGTTCTTGTGCCACGATTATCCTCACAGTATGTTAATTGTGTGAAGCCTGCTGAGCTAAACATAATTGAAAAACACACTTTTTGCCCATCAGGACAAGGCCAGAGAGGTTACTTGACTCACCCAAGACCACACAGTGAGTTGGTGGCAGGGATGGGAAGAGAGCCTAGAAGTTCTGACTCTCACATTTCTTTGGTCTCGTTAGTGGATTTTTTGCATGCCTTTTTCTCTGTTATTGCTTCCCTGCCCCGGCATGCCCTATTGGTTATTATGGAGGCATGCTGGCTTCATAGGGTAGCAGGACAGACAGATAAGTAAGGGTAGCAGCAGAAGGAGCAAGAAGAGGCTTTTAAAATTGTGATGAAGTGCAGGTTTAAAGATAAGGAGAAGAGAGATGAAGGGGCAGAGAAGGGATGATGATGATGTATAATAAAAGACATACAATTATATTATGATATTTATACAGCTTCAAAGAGCTTTCAATATGGTAATTAATGGAAGGGGAGAGAAAAAGAGGGCTAGATGGATTCCCCCAATACACACATGAGCAAATATACTCACATATCCATACTCATACACAGGTAGAAATCCACATGCACACACTGACATTTCACTCCATTTGTCTCTCCAGAGTGTGATCTATGAGCGATCATTAAGATTCTTCCTTCACACCCTGGCTGAAGGCTAGTGAAGTTGCAGACAGGAATATTTCTGAGAAAGCAACACGGTGCAACCGTAAATTAATGCAAGTAGAGAAGTGAGAGGAGCCTCACCTCAAACTCCCGGATGATAGTAGCCAGCTGGGAAGATTTAAGGCAGGTTTCATCTAGCAAAGCCAAATTCCTATCAAACTGCATAATGTATGTTGTATGATGATTGAACCTTGATTCTCTTGAGAGAAAAACATCGGCCACTTTCTGGTGTTCCTCCCTAAAGCCACAGAAAGAGAAGAACAAGCCAATAAGTAACAAAAAATGCCCCACTTCATTCTGGTTACAAAAATTCTATTCATCAGCCCCAAACTTGCTAAAGCCATTAAGAGATCTCAGTTAAGGCATGGGTTTAACTGTCAGGAAATGGACAACACTGCACTGAAGTGCTGGGTAATGGAATGGGCTGTGGAACAATGGGCCGTGTCTGGGGTCAGTCCCCTTTCTGTAACCCTTCCTACCACAGCTAAACATGTACATGCTGGGCAGAATGTCCTCTTTATGGGCTCACATAGCTCACATTTCTCCAAGCAAGCTTTCCAGATCCACCACAGTGAACAAGAACCTTTGCTCTGAGTGCTGGCGTTGGTGGGAGAATAGCTCCGTGCTCAGATCGCCTTCACTCACAGCTCCCTCTCCTTACCCATGTTACAATTCCTCATCTGGGAACACTGTTTAATTATTTACTGAAGGTGAATTATCTACAGGAGAGCTAGCCAGCCAAAAAGGGCAGTAACAGAGGTTACAGGGCTGCTAATGAGCAGTGGCCAAGGAGATGTCAGGGTACAGAGATTGTGGGGCTGGTTTTAAACAGTAGCCTCATGAATTTCAGGATGACTGAGAATACAGCAGAGGGACTGGCCAGTAGCCCTGGGAGTAACAGAGAACACTGTGCCAGATGTGGGCAGGGATACTGGGGATTCAGGGGCCTGTTTAGTATTCAAAGCATAAAGCCAGTTTTCAGATTTTTCACTGCACATTTATTTTAGGCCCCTGGAACATCTACAGCAGCTAGAAGGATCGGGAGCCCACATTTCTTAATAACATATTTAGCATAACCATTTACAGAATTGTTTTCAACCTCACTGTTGTTTACAACAATTCCCTTGGAAGATGGAAACCCACATATGACATCCCCTAAACTTTCCCTGTGTTGCGCACTCTGATTTGTTATTGTAGAGTGCTGCCTGCACTGTGCATACAGGCTTGTTACTATTATTTTATTTATAATCTATTTTGTGGAAGCCCTGGGATAGAGTGGTCTGTCACTGAAAGTGACTGCTGATTGGCTGGAGTTCAGTGGGGGGTGGAGTTAAGGAGCTAAAAGGTTGCCCCGGCTTCTGAAAGAGTCAGATTAGCCTGGGAGTTTGGTTTAGCAAGATGCTTTCTGTGGATTTCATGGACTTCGTCAGTTTGGGACTGAAGTTAGCCTGACTTAGAGGCTTGTCTCAGCTAGCTGATACATTTTTGTTTGGAAGTGTGGCTCAGACAGGGACCTATCCAGCTTAAAAGATTTGCTGTAGTACTGAAAGACTTTGTCTAGGCAAGACAGAGACGTGCTTTATTCTGGTAAGATTTAGTCCACCTAGGACAGTTTGGTTTAGGCAGAGACCCTCAGCAGCCCTAAAAGATTGTTTAGCCTGAAAGCTCAACCCAGCAAAGGCTTGTTCAAACTCTAAGTGGGTTTCCTTTAACTGGGAGCTATAATATTAGGAAGTCGCCATGAGAATTGCTCTAACTTATTTCAATTTCTATGAGATCTAAAATTAAAAAAAAAAATCTTATTTCTTAATGCCTCTAAGGGTGTTTTCTGCCTGTTCCCCCTTCCTGGTATTTGAGTCTCTGATTCTTGGTTCATATGCATTACACTGCTTTGTGATAATTGCCTAGGGGACTCGACCAGATTGAGATCCGAAAGGGCTAGGCACTGTACAAACAGATAGCAAATGCGAGATGGGCTGTATACACACTGATTTATGGGGCTGTATACAATGGTTTATCACTGAAGGGTGGTGTAGGAGCACTGAGATGTTTGGGGTTTTTTTGGGAGGTAAAATAACAATACAGAAACATGGCATAGAAAAGAAAATTTAGTCTCCCAACCTTACGGTGTCCCTCTAAATTGACCTCCCTCAGCCTATGCACAAACCCCATTAAAGATGTTTAGCATCTTTTCTTTCTTCTGTTGGAATCTTAACTCTGTTGCCAGTGTTCTTGGAATAAAGGAAAATCAAGATATTTTGACTATACTGAGAATGAGATAAGGCCAGTAAGTTATCACTTACCAATTGAGGACTCTTTCCTCCAGCTCTCCCAGTATCTCCTGGTGTAGTTTGTAGATTTCAGGGATCTCACTCAAGCCCTGCTTGAGCTTCACCTCCTCCCTCTCATTTTCATCTTCCTCCCCCAGGACTTTCAAGACTGCTTCATGGAAATCCTGTGAATACATCACCTGTTACACAGCAGCTAAGGCAACAGATCAAAGGTTCTTTCTGGCACTTTAACCATTCCTATTTTTCCCTTAAATTCCAAAATTCATTTACAACAGTCAGGAAACTTTATGGGAATTACAAAATACACCATAAATACTAGCATATCCTGGGCAAAAGAGGAAAGAGAGCTTAGGATGCATTTTCTTTCACCCATTAGTTTCACACTTACTGTAAATTTCAGGTTAAAGTCCACATACTGAGAACCCAAAACATTTAAAATAAAAAAGGCTAAGGCCATGGTTACACTGGCACTTTATAGCGCTATAAAGCCCCTACGAGCGCTATAACCTACTCTCCGTCCACACTGGCAAGGCACTAATAGCGCTATAACCGCGGAGTTATAGCGCTATTATAAATCCACCTCCTCATGGGGAATAAGGGCTGTAGCGCACCTGCTGTAGCGCTACAGGAAGAATGTGGACACCCACTGCGTATTAATTGGCCTCCAGCCTGTCCCATAATTCCCGTTCGAGCCACTCTGGTCATCACTTGCAAACTCTTTTGTCCTGTCCTCAGGTGACCACACGTCAGACCCGCCCTTTAAAGTTCCAGGGAAATTTGAAAATCCCCTTCCTGTTTGCTCCAGCCAAGCGTGGTGTGCTCTCAGGGAACCCTTGCAAGTGATCATTCTCATTGATCAGATTGATTGCGTGGCGTGGTCTCAGGGAATCCTTGCAGGTGATCATTCTCATTGATCTGATTGATTGCGTGGCGTGGTCTCAGGGAATCGTTGCAGGTGATCATTCAGATTGATCATCATGACTCCACGTGCCATGCCTCCTCGCAATAGGCGATCCCCAGCATGGAGCAATAGTGAGGTGCTGGACCTCATCAGCTGCTGGGGGGAAGAGGCTGTTCAGTCTCAGCTGCGGTCTAGCCGCAGGAATTTTGACACCTATGGGCAGATATCACGGGCCTTGGCAGAAAGAGGCCATGAGCGGGACACTCTGCAGTGCCGTGTTAAGGTAAAGGAGCTTAGGAATGCGTATCGCAAAGCCCGCGAGGCAAACGGCCGCTCCGGGGCAGCCCCGGTGACTTGCAGATTTTATAAGGAGCTGCACGCGATACTTGGTGGTGATCCCACGGTCACTCCATCGACCACCACGGACACTTCCCAGCCCACCAGTGAAGGGGGGGGTGAGGAGGAGGACGAAGAGCAGGAGGATGAAGAAGAGGAGGAGGATGAGGACGAGGCAGCAGCGATCCAGGGCACGGAGGAGTCCCTGGACGCATGCAGCCAGGAGCTCTTCTCAACCCAGGAGGGCAGCCAGCCACAGCGTCCGGCGGTTGCAGGGGCCAGCTCAGCAGCGGATTGCGGAGGTAAAGCTGCTTTTCTATGGGGAAGGCTGGCAGCTTGGGGTGGAAAGGGATGAGGGGGGCATTCCACCTGGTGCTCTGTTCAAGCCAGGAGGAGGGCAGGGGGGCATGCAGCCAGGAGCTCTCCTCTAAAGCCAGGAGGAGGGCGGACAGCCACAGCGTCCGGCAGTTGCAGGGGCCAGCTCAGCAGTGTATTGCGGCGGTAAAGCTGCTTTTCTATGGGGAAGGCAGGCAGCTTGGGGTGGAAGGGGATGCTTGCATGCTTGCCTACATGTGGAATAGAGCACTGATGTAGTCTATCACCTCACGGTAGTCATCATCAGTAATCTCTTCAAAGGTCTCAAAAAGAGCACTTGCAATGCGCCTGCGCAGGTTTCCCGGGAGAGCCAGCGTGGTCCCCGTCCCGGTCACGGTCACTAGTCCCTGCCACTGTGCTACAATGGGTGGGGGGAGCATTGCTGCACATAGGCACGCTGCATATGGCCCTGGGCGGAAGCCGCATCTTAATAAAATCCCTTCCCGTTGCTCCTCAGTGACTCGAAGCAACGAGATATCTTCCAGGACAAACACCTACGGAGAATGTTGGAACAGTGTTCAGAGTAGGGCTCCTGCCACTTCCCGGCACTCCACCCTCCCCCGCCCCCCGCCACAGCTTTTCAGGGCAGGGAAGAAATCCTTCCCCCTGCCTGCTGCTCACACTGTGGCTCCTGCAACGTACCAGCACTCCCCACCCCCTCCCCCGCCACAGCTTCTCAGGGCAGGGAAAAAATCATTTCCCTTGCCTCTGGAGTCCACTCACCATGGCAGGGGCTCCGTTGCTGTATCTGTGCTGTCTGCGGGACAGGCAAACGGGGAATGCAGGGGAATGATAGGTATGTCTGCTCTTTACAAGGGAACCACTGTGAAATGTATCTTTTTATTTTAGAAGGGTCGTCCTTCACCCCTTCGCCATCGCTCTTATCAACAGCTGAGAGGCTCAGGCGACTGAGGAAGCGGCCACGAAGGAGCAAAGAGGATCTTGTACAGCAAGTAATGCAACAGGCTGTAACGGAGAATCGAGTTGCACAGAGGTGGAGGGAGAACGAGAGCAAGTTGAGGGAGAAGGCGCGGAAGGAGAACGCGATTCACCGCCGGAAAAGCACCGACAAGCTGCTCTCATTACTGCAGCTTCAATTGCAGACTATGCAGCGGCTTGTCACCCTTCAGGAGCAGAAGCTCCGCACCCACCACCCCAATTATCGTTTGCCCCAACTCCCTTCCCCTTCCTTGCCTCTGTACCCTCCAGGCCAGTATCATCAGCCAAATGGTTATCACCATCCACAGCTGCCTCCAACCCCTCTGTCTTCACCGGACAACCCCCAGACCATTATCCACTGCAGTCTACCCCTAATAACATGCCTTACTGGCCACCGCAAATGGGGTTCGGGGGACATGGCCACTGTGAGGGCACTGGAGACTCAGAGACCCGGACATACTCCGATCTCTGACTGACCCCACGACACCCCCATTGCACCTCCCCTGCCTTCCCCCTCACATGCATCACAATATTTTCTTTCAGCAACCGAAGTACCTGTTCAATAAATGAATTGTCTTCTTAATAAATGGGTTTTTTTTATTAAGTGTACATACATTATTACAGGCTACAGAAAAGCAAATGCCTGTTCCTGTTAAAAGAATGCTCCCTCCCTCCCTCCCTCCATCTGCACCTCACTTCAGAACTGGCTTTCAGCCTCAAAATGCTCCCTCAAGGCTTCCCTGATCCTAACAGCCTCGCGCTGGTCCCCTCCATGAACCCTGCTCTCTGGCTGGGCATATGTGGCCTCCAGGCGTTGAACCTCAGAGGACCATGCCTGAGTGAAGCCTTCGCCCTTCCGCTCACAAAGATTATGTAGGGCACAGCATGCGGAAATAACCGCGGAGATACTACCCTCGGCCAAATCTAGCCTCCCATAAAGACAACGCCAGCGCGCCTTCAGACGCCCAAAAGCACACTCCACAGTCATTCGACAATGGCTAAGCCTGTAGTTGAACCTTTCCTGACTGCTGTCCAGGCTCCCTGTGTACGGTTTCATGAGCCAGGGCATTAAAGGGTAAGCAGGGTCACCAAGAATCACTATGGGCATTTCCACTTCCCCCACGGGGATCCTCTGGTCTGGGAAAAAAAGTCCCGGCTTGCAGCTTCATGAACAGGCCGGTGTTGCGGAAGATGCGTGCGTCATGCACCTTTCCAGACCAGCCAGCGTTAATGTCAGTAAAACGCCCACGGTGATCCACAAGCGCCTGGAGAACCATGGAGAAGTACCCCTTTCGGTTAACGTACTCCTCAGCTAGGTGGGCGGGCGCGAGAATGGGTATATGGGTCCCATCTATCGCCCCACCACAGTTAGGGAAACCCATTTCTTCAAAGCCAGCCACGATGTCATGCACGTTATCCAGAGTCACGATTTTTCGTAGCAGGATGCGATTGATGGCCCTGCACACTTGCATCAGCACAACTCCAACGGTCGACTTTCCAACCCCAAACTGGTTGGCCACCGATCGGTAGCTGTCTGGGGTAGCCAGCTTCCAGATCGTGATAGCCACCCGCTTCTCCACCGGGAGGGCAGCTCTCAGTCTGGTGTCCTTGCGCCGCAGGGCAGGGGCGAGTTCAGCACACAGTCCCATGAAAGTGGCTTTTCTCATTCGAAAGTTTTGCAGCCACTGCTCGTCGTCCCAGACTTGCATGACGATGCGATCCCACCACTCTGTGCTCGTTTCCCGTGCCCAGAAGCGGCGTTCAACAGCCGTGAGCATGTCCGTTAATGAGACAAGCAGCTTTGTGTCGAATGCATTCACCGCTTCGATCTCGTCTTCAGAATCATCACTGTCATCCTGCATGTCAAGGAATAACTCCACTGCACACAGAGATGTGCTGGCGACAGTCGTCAGCATGTCCCTCAGCAGTTCTGGATTCATTGCAGCACTCGACAATGGAAGACGGAGCGTGCCTTGCTGAAACCCTTGAAAGATGGCGCCGGAGGTGAAAGGAAACACAGGGATTGCTGGGATATGCCAAAAAGCATCATGGGTAGTTCAAACAGGATATAGAATGCCCCGCAAGTGACGCCCCCCCTACCACAAGCCATTGCGCCAGATCAGGAAGAGGTGTACTGTGGGATACCTGCCCTAATGCGCTGCTCTTAATGCCGTATTAAGTGCCGCAAATGTGGCCATGCTATAGCGCTGGAGCAGCTCAGTGTGGACATACAATAGCGCTATTATTATTGCTGTATAAGGCGAGCGCTATAAGCAATAGCGCTATAATTTTGTAAGTGTAACCATACCCTAAGGCCTCCCTGCACCCCTCGCAATCCCATTATTATTTAAAAAAAATAAGTTTGGGTACTTTTTGCTTTCTGCGTTTTGAGCTTTTAGATTGTAGCGGGGTCACATTTTCAGGCATTTTTCAGCTAGAAACCTTTTTTCCCCCCTCCTTTTTCTTTTTTAAAAAGGAAGATGTGAGTTTTGCATAACCTCATGAGTCCAGAAGCTGGGGCTTTATGGAAATTATCAACTATTGCAAGGCTTGTCATGAAAATGGCAAGAATTGGTAACACTGAATCCAATTCCTAATTTACTGAGGGAAGGATAGAGGAAATATAAATTAAGCTACAGAACCAATCATTTCCAGTTTGAAATCCAATATAACTGAGACCCACTTTTCAATAATAATAATAATATAATAAATAATTAATAATGATCATATATTTGGAATTTCAGTGTGGTTTAATCTCAGTGTGGTTTAAATACTCTATGTACATAGGAATAATTTCTCCAGAGCTCAAAAGCAGCCATTTTAGTGTAGTATGTGATGGCTGTTTAACAGCATACTGCAAAATCATCCAACAGTTTAGCACTGGAAGCAGAGAATCACACATCCAACTGAAACAGCAGGGGGAATTTACAGTAGGTATGCAGATTAGACAATGGTCAAAACAGGTGCTAACAAATTTATATTCTTGCAAAATCTGGCACAGAATAAGTTAGAACTACCTTCACACAGAAACTGACTTTAAAATATATCCAGGTCAGAGTTCATTTAGAAAATAAAGAAAATATAATACTACAGCATCACCATGATACCAATTACTACAGTATCATTATGGCATCCCACTCTTCCCAGTTAAAACTGACATCAAGGTGCTGATCATATTCTATATAATACAAACGTCATAATAGAAAGTAAATATATTCCTGAAATACCATTATGACATGAAAAGAGATACTGAATTAGATGAAAGAAACCTATTGTACTGGGAGCCCTTACTTTTCAAGAAAGGTTGGGGATTCCATATGTTACATTCACAAGAATACAATTAACATGCAACTCATCAGGACATGTAACATATGAGTAGTAGGATTTTAAGTGGGATGAGAAAATAAAATAAAACCTCTTACTGGGAAGTTTTCCAGGGTGAACTTCAAAAAGGTTTTGGACGCAGTAATTCTTATCTCTTTGTTGGTATTTGTAAATCAAATTCCAATGTTCTTTGCTTTCTTCTTTAATTCAGAAATTTGTTGATATCTATTCATCTCTTTTGCATTCCCAAAGAATCTAACTGCACATATATCAGGGCAATGCAGTGGGCATAGTCAGAGGGTCCATTTATAGAGAATTTACATGAGACTAAAAATAGGCGGTAAATCACCAAAATTGCAGGTAAAGCACCTAGACATCATTATTTTATGAAGCTCTGCTAAACAAGGTATGGGAAGTCAAATAAATCATTCTACTGTAACCAGTGTGTGTGGGGGATAGTTCAGTAGTTTGAGCATTGGCCTGCTAAACCCAGGCTTGTGAGTTCAATCCTTGAGGGGGCCATTTAGGGATATGGGGCAAAAATCTGTTGGTTGATTTAATTCTGGATTGGTCCTGCTTTGAGCAGGGCTTAGACTAGATGATCTCCTGAGGTCCCTTCCAACCCTGATATTCTATGAATGATGTAATTACACAAGGGATAGAGTTAGAGCAAGGCTTTAATGGTCCCATGAGAAAATTAGTCACTTCATTAAAGATCCCTAATGCTTCCCTCAATTTTTCTTTATTTTAATACCACTTTGCAGCCACCATTTTTTTTTTTCAGCCTGATGTCTCACAAACAGAATATTCTATACTACCTCTCCTGAGGGGTTGGATTGGGTTCTGCTGGGTGGTGTGCAACATCAGAGGCCACTCCCTTTCCATGGTGGGAAAGTAATTCTATTGTGTATGCATATAGTTTTGGAAGTACATTGTTATGCAAAGTACTATATAAATGAAAGGTGATGGTATTGCATTAAATTCATCCACTAGACTCAGTGGAAACAAGGAACATCAGGGAAGAATGTAGTTTATTATCTCTTTTGCTCAAGGTTGACTGGATGAAACTCCCTTTAGAAGCCATCTTAATGGCTTCAGAACTGATAATCTATCCAGTTATGAGCCTTCTGAACTAAAATGCTGATATTCCATTGGAACAGCGTGTCCTAAGAATGAACAGCAGCAAAATCATGTTCTGTAATTGAAAGGTTAATAGTTTTGTTATTGAGTGGGGTGAATCTTTACCCTAAATTACACTCTCTGTGTGTATGTTTCTATGTAGGCCTATCAGGTGGGGGCTTGGGGGGGGTCTATTTCACATGTTTTAACATGCATATAACACACAAGGAAATACTGCTGTGTGAGAGATCCAAGGGAAGCTTAGAATCATGAGACACCAGAATGGTTGTCCCAGTCACTGAAACTCTACAGAATAGGTATCAGCAGAGCTAGCTTCCTCACACACTGCCTCATAAACGTGCCTCTCATCTGACCACAGCAACCACCTCTAGAGACAAGAGGGGAGCTCCGCCTCCATGGTCCATTTAGTTTCTCTGCTGAGTGCAGCGTTGCCAGTCGGAGCCAATATCGCATGAGAAGTAGCCGTGTGCACAGATGAAAAAGCAAAACATTCTCTTTGCTTTAATGATAGTTGGGGACATCTTTCTGCCTCCTTTTCCTCAACTTCCAAATCGATACAACTTAGTTTTCTAGGGCTTCCAGCTATGTAGTATGTGAGCAATGCCGGAGGTAAGAACACCATATTCAAAGGGAGATGGGAGATTCAGTCCATGAATGTTTGTCAAGTACTTTGAGAGCCTCATGGGGAAGGTACGATATGTGCAAGTTGTTTTTTATATTATATATACTTGTGTACCCCAAAAATTAATACAAGATTTATGTTTCAATAATTCAGTCTTTTAAACCCTTGCTCCTACCCTATCACCTATCCAGTTTGTCAACTTACATGCATATGCACACACGAGCAGATTTTACAGTGTAGTACAATACTGTGCGCCCACGTGTCAGAGTGCAAGACCGAGTCCTTTGGGGGATCAGTTGCTATGAGCAGAGCCTGAAATGGAATGGTTTTGGTTCATGCCTCTCTTTTAAGGAAATTTTGATCCAGCAGGGAATTATATGGACTCAGTGTTTGGTACCTTCTGTGTTTGGCTGGGTTGTTCAAATGATGAATTTGGAGACCTTCAGGTGCCATAATGGATTGGAGTTGGATGCACAAGCATTATACCTTTGATTAATGGCTTCCCAGGCGCTGAGCATTTTTATCAATGGCACAATTTTTTGGAAATGAATGTTTATAGCTATTGCTATTATATTTCAAGATTTGGTACTAATCATTGTAAGGCTGGCTATCCAGGGAATTGGAATTCAATAATTTCTCAGAGAGTTAATTATAATCACAAGGCTGGGCAATTAATGATTAATTAAATTTTCTGAGATTGAGTGGAAAAAAAGGTGCTAGTCTTTTCATTCCTTTATAGTATGAAATGAGCAGTTATTTGTTCTGTGAATGTTCATTTGGAATGGGTGGCAGCTCTGTAACATTCTAATCAGTTACTTATGCAGGTTTGGGATGTACTCAGTACAGCTGCTAAGCTTCTCTTTTCTAAACCCTGAGATAATCGCAATGACTGAGGAACTTCAAAATCACTAGTAGACTCATTTCAATTAGGAGAGGCATGCAGGAGGGGGATTGGTTGCTACAAAGGATGGGAAAATAGAGTATGAAAGTCTTCCACCTCTGTATGAACAGTTTAAAACCAGCTGGGGTCTTTATTGTGTGAAATTGTAACCAGCTGGGCATGTTTAAACAAGGAAAACTTGGGCCTGTAAGGGGACAGCAATGATGGAAGCATTGGTGGTGGACCAGTGTAGACATGGCATAGACTTGACAACTAGAACTGGACAATTTTTGAAATTTTGATGGAAAAATGCAATGAAATTCTTTATGAAAATTTTCATGAGACTTGCATCCTGCTTGGGGCCAGCCATAGAATTGGTTAAAACATTTCAAAATTCAAAAATATAGGTGGAAATGTTCATAATTTTTGGTCCTTTTTTTTTCTTGTTGTTAGCTGTAATGACACAGTGATAAAAACACCCATCCCCAGTCTATGCTACAGCTTCTACCATTCCTCTGCCAGTGGAGAATTGCAGATCCAGATGTTCCCAGTGTAGATACAGCTTTTGAGCACTGTTTGGTGGTTTAAATTAAATGAGTCCCATTCTGGTTCCCAGTGAACTAGCATGTTCACCACGCAGGGCACGAATTGGCTGTTGCAAAAGAGAAGCCAAAGAATGAATAGACCATCTTCGCTTTTACTCATAGACAGTTTTTCCAGGTAAGGTGGAGGATTACATTAGGACATAGGACTGGAAAGTACCTCCTAGATCATTGAGTTCAGTCCCCTGCTTTCACAGGCAACCCCATCATGTAATTCTGTTCATAAGCTTATTAAGCTGCATTTTACAACTAGTTAGGTTGTTTGCTCCCACTGCTCCTATTGGGAGGCTGTTCCAGAACTCCTCTGAGGGTTAGAAGCCTTTAATTGGTCTCCAGCCTAAATTTATTCATGGCCATTTTATACCCATTTCTTCTTGTGCCAGTGTTGTCCTTTGGCTCAGAATAGCTTTTTTCTCAGCTCTGTCTCTGTCTGTGCTGTGCCTGTTCTGCAAATAGAGAGAACAATTTAGGGCTTGGCTACATTGGCACTTTATAGCACAATAAAGCCGCCCAAAGCACTCTACCTTACTACCTGTCCGTATTGGTAAGGCACGTAGAGTGCTCTGACTCTGCGGCTGGAGCACGCCTGGTACTCCACCTCCGCAAGAGGATTAACCTTCGTTGTGCTCTCGCTGGAGCGCTGCGGCACCAGTGTGGACACCTAATGTGCTCTGACTGGCCTCCAGAAGTGTCCCACAATGCCTGTTCTAGCCACTCTAGTCATCACTTTTGAACTCTGCTGCCCTGTTTTCAGGTGACTAACAGTCAGACCTGCCCTTCAAATTCCCTGGGAATTTTGAAAATCCCCTTCCTGTTTGCTCAGCCAGGCATGGAGTGCTCTCAGTGCATCAGATGACCATGCCTCCGTGCACCAGGCAATCCCCAGCATGGAGCAATGGTGAGGTCTCCAAGGAGCACAGTGGGCATTTCGACTTCCCCTATGGTGATCCTCTGGTCTGGGAAAAAAGTCCTGGCTTGCAGCTTCTTGAACAGGCCAGTGTTCCGAAAGACGCATGCGTCATGCATCCTTCTGGGCCAGCCATTATTAATGCCAGTGAAACCCTCCCGGTGATCCACAAGCACCTGGAGAACCATGGAGAAATACTCCTTTTGGTTAATGTACTCAGAGGCTAAGTGGTCTGGTGCCAGAATAGGAATATGCGTCCCATCTATCGCCCCTCCGCAGTTAAGGAAACGCATTTGTGCAAAGCCAGCCACAATGTCATGCACGTTACCAGGAGTCACGGTTCTTCTGAGCAGGATGTGATTAATGCCCCTACAAACTTGCATCAACACAACTCCAGCAGTCGACTTTCCCACTCTAAACTGCTCAGCAACCAATCGGTAGGTGTCTGGAGTTGCCAGCTTCCAGACTGCAATAGCCACCTGCTTCTCCACCGCCAGGGCAGCTCTCAATCTCGTGTCCTTGCATCGCAAGGTGGAGGCAAGTTCAACGCACCGCCCTGTGAAAGTGGCTTTTCTCATCCAAAAGTTCTGCAGCTGCTGCTCATCATCCCAGACCTGCATGACGATGTGATCCCACCACTCAGTGCGTGTTTCCCGAGCCCAAAAACAGCGTTCCATGGTGGAGAGCATGTCCGTGAATGAGACGAGCAATTTTGTGTTGTATGCGTTACGTGACTCAATATCATCGTCTAGGGTGGCCAGACAGCAAATGTGAAAAATTGGGACGGGGTGGGGAGTAATAGAAGCCTATATAAGAAAAAGATCCAAAAATCGGGACTGTCCCTATAAAATAGGAACATCTGGTCACTCTATCATTGTCAGACTCTTCAGTGTCACCTTGGATCTTAAGGAATAACTGGACTGCCAAATTAGACATGCTGGAGAGACTCGTCAGCATGCTCCTCAGCAGTTCCATAGACCGAAAGGGAAGACAGAGCGTGCCCCACAGAAACCATTGAAAGATGGCACCAAATGTGGATGGAAACACAGGGATTTCTGGGATGCGAAGTGATGCATCATGGGGTGTTGGGACAGGATCCAGAATGGCTTGCGGGAAATGGGTGTGGGGCACAGTGCCAGAATGGGAAGAGGTGCTCTGTGGGATAGCTGCCCATAATGCACCGCTCCCAATGCCTCTTTATGTGCTGCAAATGCGGCCGTGCCAGTGCGCTTGCAGCTGTCAGTGTGGACTGACTGGAGCACTTTCCCTGGTGCGCTCTCCGAAGGCTGGTTTAAACCAAAGCGCTCTACATCTGCAAGTGTAGCCAAGCTCTTAGACCCCAGTACTGTTAACCTAGCACCTTTCCTCAGCACTAAAATCACACCTACATAGCCCTCAGCCGGGGTAAATCCAGATAGCACGCTGAAGTCAATGGAGCTATCCTGATTTACATGAGCTGAAGCGCTGGCCTTCACAGCTATTGGAGATGGGGCCCAAGGTAAAATTTGGATCCACATTGGAACAGCCTCAGAATTCATGGGTGTTTGTACCGTGAGGTCACCAGATTTAATGGAGGTTTGTACTTCCAAACCTATCGCTAATACTTAGGTGAACTTTCCAGAGATCTTGGATGGGCAAAGTTAAACTGTCTCAGCACAGGTTCTTGAGCAGCATCTCAGCAATTCTCATTACAGGCAAACTGTAAATTAAAAATGGAAAGGGAATAGGAAAAAATAATTTTTTAATCCCTAAAAGTTTGACATGTTGGAAGGCTACTAGATTGTGTCTACTAGATTTAGTGGAGAAAATTCTTCACTTCTCCAAACTGACTTGCTCCTCCTTGTTCAGGGCTGGATGTAAGAAGCAGTGCATCATTGAATGAGATATATGACCATAACGGTTTCTTTTTATTGAGCCCTTGCTTCCTTTCTCAGCACATTCAACCACACTACATACAGTGCGGCAAGAGGCCAGGAAATTGTCTCTGAGTGGAAAAAACTTGCTGCAATTTCTATTAACTCACCCAGTAGAATCACCTTCCCATGGAGTGTTAAAACAACTGCATTTTTTTTTGGTCTGATGAATGAGCTTATTTGGGCAGACAGTGTGTATTTTTAATATATCATTTTTTTTTAAAAAAAGTGTTTTTAATAATAACTTACGGTTTGCACAGTAGCATGTGAAGAAATAAGTTCACAGCATGGGTTCACCCAGACAATTAGGATACTGAATCGGTCTGTCTCAAGCCAGAGAGTTCAGGCTAAAGCAGAATTCAGCTTGTTTGAATCTGTTGGAATAGTGACTCCTGATTCTCTTTGGTCTTTTGGCTAAAGCCCTGGACTAAGAAAATGCAGACTTGGGCTCTATTCTGATCTCTACCATGACTTGTTGTGTAATCTTGGGTAAGCCACTTACACTTCTCAACATTAACTGATAGGCCTTTAATTCTATTAATGGGTTGTGCTTACTTGACCCTTGGTGGTCTCATGTGCAGTGTCAACAGAACCCTCACTGGAATACTTCATGCTTTAAAAGGTTCTTCCCACTTATTCTATATGTCACTATCAGGCTAGAGTGGAGCAGAGTCTTCATATCAGGTGCAAACATTCACCCCGAGCTAGATTTAGCAGCTAAATGCCAGTTTAAGTATATTTTTAATAGAAATGTGGCTGTTTTTTCAGGACCTCTAAAAAAGTTGCAATTAAATAATCACATAAGACACTAGACTCTTTTTAATGGACTACACTAGGGGCTACAGATTAACCTTTATTTATAAACTCTTGAAACATGTGATGTTATATGCTATATCTACATACGGGCTTTGATGGCCTTAGGGACATATGCACTAAACTTCCACTTCTGGGTGCTTCAAAACCTAAACTTAGATCAACATTGAAATAAAGTTTTCATTCCCTGTGCACATTTGTCTCCACTGCCCTATCAGTACACAATAACTTAACACGCTTCTCAGACCCTATGGAAAATCTGATCAGGACCAGTGAGACAGGGTGGCTCAGGCTGAGAAGATTCAGGTGCTTTAGTGCAGCCTTACAAAGAAGCCCACACTAGCTGGGTCCAAGCTCTTTTTGATGCATTCATGTTTGTGCTAATTGTGCATTGACAGAGCCTGAGTATATGTACCTAATATTTTCAGTCCTCCACTGTCATTAGTTTCCAGTGCACAATTAAATTGTAGGAAGACAAGGTGGGTGATGTAATATTGTTTATTGAACCAACTTCTGTTGGTGAAAGAGACATGTTGTCGTGCTTACATGGAGTTCTTCTTCAGTTCTGGGGAAGTCACATTTCCCAGATATAAAGGAGAGCTCTACCTAACCTTGAAAGCTTGTCTCTTTCACCAACAGAAGTTGGTCCAATAAAAGATATTACCTCCCAGAACTAATAATTCTAGGACCTACAGCATATGTCACTTAAATTTAAGTCCTTCTTGATTACGCAGCTGTTTTCCCCTCCACATCACAGATAGGTGTGTAAAGATCCTGTTCCCTACTGTGATTTTGTCGTCTGTAGCAGACACCAGCTAATACTCCATTTTGTGCTTTATCTGTTAGGACATTGATCCATAAGCACTCAAAATCATTTTCTTCCAAGTTATCAGTGACTTGGAAACAGGTAATGCCGTTTTTGATATAGAGTGCCACTCCCCCTCCTCTTTTGACCACTTGATCCTTCCTAAATAGGTTATAACTTCTAAGCAATCAGTGAATGTATCATCATCCATGTTGTTGTTGTTGTTGTTATTATTATTATTTATTTATTTATTATTCTGGCAGAGTTCACGATGTACAAGGTACTATTCAAGAATCAGAGAGGTAGCCATGTTAGTCTGGATCTGCAGAAGTGACGGAGTCCTTTAAAGTGCCAAAGACTAACAAAAGTATTGAAGCATAAGCTTTCGTGGACTAGTACCCACTTTGTCGGATGCATGGTACTATTCAGTCATAATGGAAGTCATGATCCTTCTTCCCATGATGAGTGTAACTGAAGATAAAGTGTGGCCTGTGGAATCTTATTATTTGTGGTGATGCACAAAGCAGGAAAAAACAACAACTTGACTTTCAGTTCCCAGAATGTGTTTGTGGTGCTGGCAATGAGGAAAAACACATCTTGTTACTTATCAACAGAGCATATCTGATATATTTTTTGCATTTAAGTAATGACACATCTTGGCTTAAAATCCTTCCTCAGCTCGGGTAAATGTGTAATCCCATTTACTTCAAGGGAACTATATGAATCAGATCACACCAGATCTTTAGCTGGTGTAAACTGACACAGTTTTATTAATATCTATTACAATGAAGCTATGCTGGTTTATACTAGCTGAAGATCTGACCCTGTAAGACATAATGGCTAGGTCAATATCTCTTCCCTCCTCCTATATTCCTAGTTGACATAGATTCAGTGAGTTGATTAGAAACACTTTAAAGGGAAGCAAGCCCAAGAGAATTTTACCTAGAGCATTTCAACAAGTCTCAAGAACTCTTTTGGTTTAGGATGAGATTTGTGAGCTTCCAAATAAAGGAGGAAACTTTAAAAAAATAACAACAGCAGAGAAACCAGGGGGTGGGAATGAACTGACTGGCTAGATGAATGAAAAAAAACTCAGCTGTTTTTCAGGACTCTGTTCCCAGGTGGAGACATTAATATTTCAGCTGGAAAAATCATGTCTGTACACAGAGCGTTTATCCTGATCCCAGCAAAATTCCTGTCCAGTTCTCAGACTTCTACACGTTTCAGTTGATCAAGACCTACATGTGTCTATGTAGAGTTTTCATTGTTTAAAAAAACCCAAACTGATACACACCAGTATTGGGAGGCCAGTAGTATCAGCCCATTGGGGAGGTATAAGGGATGGTGGGGGAGTATAATTGTAGGGGAGGCCCTAATCCTTGTACAATCAAAGTCTTTAATAAACATAACAATTTGCATAAAATGAAGCAGACCTCTACAGCCACCCTCTTCTCTAATGTCCCAGGATGCAATGCTCCAGTGTTCTCTGACTGTCCCAGTGTTATACGCTCAGGAGACCTGTAGGCTTCAATTTCTGCACCTCCATATTAAAGCTGAAGACAGCCATGGGCTGCCTTTTAATATTTTTTGAGCCATGCTTGCCTTGAGTGTTGCTCTTTGGCGCATCCTCATTATCACCTTCAACCTTTCTTCTGGCCTTGAAAGGGGAAGTGGCACCTGTAATTAAAAAGTGGCACCTCTACAGTGGCAGAGTGAGTGGCCCATGCACTACACTGAACAGTGATCTTCCCAAATGTCTCACTACTGAGCGCAGCAGAGACAATGCCAGATGGACGGCAGGAAATTCTAACTATTGCAACAGACACAATTAGTCTCTTATGCTGCTATTGCTGGGTACAATCTAGGCCAGCGACCCTGACCTCAGTGCGCACACACACACACAAACAAATCCAAAACACTGCAGATGAGTTTAAGAACTGGCAAACTGTAGTGTGCACATTTTGAATTCTCTATCAATGGGCTTGTTACAAGGAACTTGACCAGATGCCAAGCGTGATTTCCCCCCACCCCCGCCGCCTTTTTAAGAGATGTACAAAATGGTATGTCAGCCATTTTGGCTCAGGGTTCCCACTGTAAAATCCCTCTAGCCCATGCAAAGTTATTTTCCCACTGCAGATGATAACAATGAATAAATAAATAAGGAAAATAAATTCAGCCTAATGAAATTGAGGATAGGTGATTGTTCTCTGACACAATTTGTTTTTAGGTTTTTGTTAAGCATTTCAGACAGTGTATCAGCCAAACAAGCTCTTCCTTTAGCCAGGCTTCTCCATTCACTAAAACATTTCATTAGGAAAATAATCACTTGATTGCTCCAACCAAACTTTGAACAGTATCCAAGGAATCCACAGCAGAAACAAAAATATTCCTTAGCCAATCACTCACCAGATGATCTCTTCCAACCTTTTCCATTTAAGTAGTAATTAAGATACCATTGGTCTTTCAAGGCTTTAGGCCCCCAAATGTTACTTCTCTGCAAAAGTTGGTCCCAATATAAAAGTGTGCTGAGAGTAAACATGACTGTCTAGGTCTTTACATGATGTCCATTTAAATAATACTGAATAGAGATAGTGCACTGCATACTATATTTGGTAATGTATAGTCACAGCTTTGTTTATATCAAGGAATTAAATCAGGTGCTGCTTATTTTCTTGTGCATGAAGAAACATTGGTGAGATAGTGCTACCTCAGAGGAGTTCTGGAAATTAAACTCAATCAGCAAGATGAACATTTTTAAGGTAAGCCATATTTAGACTTTTAAAACTCAGGTATGCTACATTTTCAAGTAAACAGCTAGAAGAGCATATTGATATATTTTTGCGCTCAGTTGTTTCCTCTATTTCTAGCCTTGGAGAAGCTATGGAGTCTGGGTTCCCAGCTTGTGCAGAGCCTGGCATATTTTGTGTCTATTAGTACACTGCCCTTTGTGCAATCTGCTCCATCCTTACTACCCAGGGAGAAATTCTTTGTGTAAGATGGAGGGATGCCTTTAGCAAACCTTGGCCACATGTTAAAATTAGAGGTGAGTCCAAACTGCAACAGAAGACCCAAACCATCTTGGATGTTGATGAAACTCATATTTGTATCTTAATATGAGTGTAGACGTTCTGGCCCATCTTTATGAAAAGAACCTGAACCAGAATAGAAGATCAGATCTCCTTAAATTTTAGGGAATTTAGGGTGTCAGTTTTTCAGTGCAGACCAATCTCTTGAGATAATTTCATTCACTCCTTGACTTGAAGACATAAGCGATAATAATTTCAATGGGAATCACACACACACACATTGGAGCGAAGGATGGATTGAGACTAATTATGGCCTAAATTTTAAAAAATGAAAAGTGCAAGAGAAGCAACCCTGGAAGGGATGAGGAAGTCAAATCAGTTGCTGGGAAAGACTGCCCCATTACCAAGAGTTTGGGGGAATCTCTGGAATGCAAGGTCCAGATTGCCTGATGTGTTCACCTGGTCCGAGTCCTGTAAAGAACATACCCCAAAGAACTTCATTATCTTGGAGTAGGGCAAATAACAGCTAACCCTCCAGATTATTATCACAACTACCACACCAACTGATGCAGAGTTTCTGAGTTAACACAATGTTTCCACTCTTTCAGCTCAATAGCAGAGTGGGTGTATGGAAATGTCATCATTTTGGCAATCAATCAAACTATTAAAGTTTCGGCTGAAAGGCCAGACAGATTCTGTTATACTGAACAAATAGCTGCTCCAGACAAGGTTGCAAATGAGATGGAAAATGCAGCTCCTGTGGCTGTCTTAAGAAAGACCTCTCCCTCTCCACCCTGGTCCCCAAAGAAAAGACAGTCAAGGAGTGGTTTAGTTCTCAGTCTTCATTATTTAGATATGGATTTGTAAAAGAAGACGAGACATTAAAAATAGCAACTTCAAAAGCTTTTGTTGAGATGATAATAAAACAGAAATAATAGTTTGTCCAAGCTCAGTTTTCCTGAGGTGCACCCTCAATGCCACTTTCCTTTTGAATAAAGAATGACTGCTTTTTTGGGGACATTTGTGTGAGTTCAGGGTACACAATGGGTTATTTGTGCCAGCTTCAGTTATGCAGTGTGGTACTTACACCAACCTGGGGTGCAAAGAGGAGTAATATTTTGTAGTTGTAGAGGCATCCCCAGTACTATGCAAATGCACAAAGCAACCTCTTACAAATTAATAATAATTATTAATTATTACAGTAGCATCTCAAAGCTCCAATATGGGGCCAAAGAACCATTGGTCTGAGGACAGTGCACACATCCAATAAAAAAGACAGTCCCTTCTCCAAAGAGCTCAGCATATGATGAGAGGCAATAGGTGGATACAACAAATGAATGGCAGTGGGAGAAGACACGATGATGATTACATGATCACGTTTAGTATAACAATTAGCAATCCTAGCATGTCAACTTCCTAGCTATTTTTGAGTGCCACTGTGATGTGGTAGCCAGCAAGATTGCCAGTTGCTGCCATGAGTGATGAAGTTTGGTTGTGATGTAGGCACCTGTGCATTAAGGATGGGAATGAGACCACCAAATACTTTTCACAAGGATTTCCATCTCTGCTAACCTGAGGTGGATTTGAGCCAGTGACCAAAAGGTGAAAGAATCCCCCTTCTCCAGTTTTCTGATGAATTCATCCTTCTCACGATGTTATTTCCGAGGAACCATTTATGCCTTATCTCTTCACAACAAGCGGGATAGTTAATGAATAGAAACAAAGATTAATCTGAAGAAACAAACTTGTCCATAGAAATGATCAGCAACAGTCTTCCAGAGCCTTTGTGCTTTTTCAGTCACTGTATATTTTTGGGGTGATCGAGGGCATATTTCCAGTATGGAAACATGACCTAACTAAAGTTGTGCAAGTAGAACCTTATCTTAAAAATAGCATCTGACTGGGATGAAGAACCTTGAAGTGTAGAAACTGTGATTGGTTAGGAGAGGCGTGCACAGCCAATATTAATTGTGGTGTTTTCTAACTTTTGAGTGCCTGGTTTTGCATCCTGACTGTTCTTTTAATGTTCGTAACGTATTTTTGTGTGTAATAATATTAAAATGAAATACGACTAACAAAATAAATCCACTGGAATCAGAAGCCTCTCAGCACCCCATAAATGAACCCCAGCTGTAAGGTTCAAGACCAAAATTTGGGGTTTGGATTCTGAGGCTTGGCTCATCAAGGAAATGGAAAGGGTGCAAGGAGAAAAAGCTGTGAAGTATGAATCTAGAGTCCTTCGGAGTTTGGGGTGTTCAAATGCAAGGGATTGGCATGGCCTCAACTCTCCTTTTAAATTTAAAATTCTTGCTTTGTTTCCCTAAATTTTTAAAAATTAATATAACTAAGCGCAAAGGGAAACAATTATGCTGCTTTCTCCAGGAGTGAATGAATGCATGGAAAGGAAGATAATGAAATCCCTAGCTGAAGATCGTTTAGTGAAACATTCATTTACGGACCCAGACACTTACACTGAAAGCAAAACACCAACTGTTCCACATGAAATTGATGACTATCATGAACACAGAGAATCACCCAACATAGTAACATCGCTATCACAGGTATCCTTTCTCCGCTCTAATGAGGCTAACCGGCTGATCTAAGCCATATGTTTTAATCATCATGAAAACTGGGCTGATTTCCCTCCTGTCTTAAAACAGCATTTTAATATTGGCTAACAAACCTACAGCTAATGCTATCCAGTTTCTGCAATACACATTTGTTGTATGGAAACTATACTACTTTCCCCCAAGAGATAGCAGTGCGTGGTTTACATTTTGGGGTCAGACCAGGAAATCGCTCTTTGTTTTCATTCATTTGTACCTTCCAGCCAACTTTGTGGTGCTAAGTAGATAAAATTAGTGTCAAAGCAGAGTTTTCTCTCTTTCATAACTATTCTATGAGCTGTAATTTTTATTGGAGTTCTTTCTGTTATGGATTACTAGCAGTTTAGGATTCTGTCCAGCTGTAATGGAGCAGTGCACACTCTCTCTCACAAATGTTTCCAAGCTAAAACCTTCTAAGCACAGGCATAAAACAAAAGCCCCATCTCCTGGATACAGCTGTCAGCTTGGAAGTGAGTGCAAAAAAGACATTTCCTGCTCTTTTCAAATGGTTTTCCCAGGCAGTAAATGCCCTTATAACTTGCACATCATCCCAGCATCAAACACCCTGTAAGATTTGGTGCGATTTAGCTTCCAGTTGAGGTGAACTTTAGCATGACTCCAGCCAGTTTAGCCAATGGGGAGCTCCCCTTCTGCTTACCTCACAGAACTTTTCCCTCAAGATCATGAAGCTCCTCATGCAAGTCCCAGCTGCAGTAGCTTGGAGGCTACATACCCACTAACCATGTCTAGGCAGGGAATTTTATTAAAAAAAATGTGTAACCACCAGTTTAGCTGAACTGGGATTAGTACAGGGATCGCCTGTGTAGACAAAACTGGCAGCAGGTGCTGTTTTTACCAACTTGTCCAATGGATGAGAGACTCTACTAACTGGTGAAGTCTCTTTTATTGACTCGCTACCTGTTGGCAGGCTCAGAAATCTCCAGTTTGTTTGCTAAAAAGCAGTTGACTGCAAGGTGTTCGTCATACTGGAGACCTCTGTCCTGCTGCCCAAGCTGGGGTAGGCTTTTCTGCTTTTGCAACCGGCCCGAGGGATGGACACTGTTCTTTGTGAAAGATGCTCCCCACTGTTAAGGATTGGGGAATCTTCCATGGACATCCCAGTGCGATCTTTTGCATTGTCACAGGGTTTATTCCTCAGCAGGGGTGAGTAAGCTCTGTTCCTTTGCTATCCCTCCTACCTCCCAAACATAGCCATGCAAGACTTTTTTGGAATGAGATCTAGTAAGCTGTGGCACGGTTTCTAGGGAAGCAGTGTAGATTGGGACACTTAGAACCAATATGGACAAAGCATTAGAGGACTTAGGAAACAGGCCTGCATTGGCCAGGAGATGAATGGGATGATTTATTAGGTCTTCTCTGTCCCTAATTTCTATGACTCTGTGAGCAAACTGCAAGCACTTACCCACAGGTGAAAATAAGATGGTCTGGTACGGTATACCATCAAGAGTCGGTACACAGCTGGTTGTACTGGCAGGGGGCAGCTTCCCCAGGCTGGCAATTTAAAAGGGCGCTGGGCTACCAGCAGTGGCTGGAGACCTGGCCCTTTAAACCCTGGGGCTCCAGTGGCAATTTAAAGGGCCCTGGGATTTAAAGGCCCCACCCCTTCCGCCAAAGGCCCCTCTCCCACCTTGCTCAGGATCCCTGCCCTGCATACCAGTAAGTCCCTTAAGTTACTTTCACCTTGCACTGCCCACCCTGCCTGCTCTCCACTAGCTGTCTATGGCTTGGTGTGGGCCTAGCCATGCCCATGCATGACTGACTGTACTCCAGATAGAAGACACAGCTTAATGGGAGCAAAATGAATCCACTCAAACAAGTACCAAAATCTAGTTTGCATGGCCCCTCTGCAAGTCATCTTCACCTACACTGCCTTCCCCTAAGATAGAATTCTCATCTCTCTCTCTCAGTCACAATCTCGTTCTGTGACTCACTCTTCTTCTCTCTATGAAATGTTCTTCTCCAAAGCAAAATACTCGCCACAAATAAAAGCCTGGTGAGGTTTGTTGCCCATAGCTCTTATGGATGAGAAACTCCAGACTTTTGGCACACACAGAAAGAGTAGTTCATCAGAAGACAGATTTCTTTGCAATGCCTCAGCGAGCACCTCCCCACAGTAAGCCACTCCTCATACAATTTACCTCAGCCTCTTCAATGCTTTTTCTGTCTCCTAAATTACAGCTAAGTAAGAGGGCAATTAGGTTTCAACAATTAAAATGATTTACTTACTGCATGTAACAGCCGGAGCATCTCCACATATCTGCAGAAAGAGACAGAATTATATTAATTGCCATCAAGCTAGCGCTGAATGAATCAGGATGGAATGTGCAGCTTCATTTACAAGATAACAGCCAGATTTTAAGAGTGAACTCACACTTTCTCCGATGACACCAGCTCCTGGGCAATGAGGTAAGCTCTGGACTGTCCTTTCTGTTGACAAGGAAACCATAGGTGTTAAGAAATCTCCTCTCCAGAAACAGAAAACAGGAGGGGCCGGAGAATGCCCTCCATCCACAGGATCCTTGAATCTGAGGCAGGGACTGTCTTTCTATTCCGAGTGTGTACACTGCCTAGCAGAATGGGGTCCTCATCATGCAGCTCTTCTACCACAATACTAATAAATAATAGACAGCCTGAAATGGGGTTATGCTCTCAAGAGTCAAGAAGTTGTTTTGGTAGCCATGGACTGATTCCTGACCTTACTGATATCGGAGAGAAAATTCCCATTGATTTCAATGAGGCAAAAATTCGTCAGAAAGAAAGGCAGACAGATTCTAACTCTAGAGGATAATTTCATGACTGCAGGAGGCAAAGCTCATCAAGTTTGTTCAAGCCACGCATATGCAAGGGAAAGTTTTTTTTGCTTTTTAAATAGTTATATTGCAAATGGTTCCCACTACAGTGCAAGCTACAGAAGCAAACAAGTTCAAAGGGCTTTATTGCATGCTAAGCACATTTGATGAAATTAAACTGTGATAAATATATATCCTGAAAGCAAACGCTGCAGTATTAAAGCAAATAACAGCATTTTGAGATCACAGTGGAATGCATTTAACTCGGCCGAGATCTCAGAGGACACAGAAACCTGCCAAAGAAGCAATGGCAATGGTTCTCCAAAGCTCAAGAGACTAATTATGATGCTTTGCTCTGGTTTCAAGAATCATTTGTTTTTAATCTATTTACTTATTTAGTCTAGTTATTTATTTAGGATGTTTTTAAGAGGTTTACAGATCACTGCCATATAAATATCAGACAAAATGCTAATTTATTTTTTGTTTAGAGAATCATTATATAGTGATGTAATCAGCAGATCCCTCTGTTTCACAGGTTACCATATTACAGAGTGAGCCTCTTTACCAAAGTAAGAAATAGACAGAGCGTTGAAACCTTTATTGAGAAAGAAATCTTATACTAAAGTAAGTTTGACTTATACAGCAGCGATGATAAAGCAAGGAAGCCGCTTTCACCAAACAAGAGGCCATACGACATGCCATTTATTCTTAACAGGCAGGAGGCAGTATCAAATGTATTGTTTAAAGGGACGAGCTGTGTCATTAATCCATTGCTTAAAGAGCCTCTTTTAGAACGCGTACAATCAAGCAGCTGGAAGATGCTGAGCTGTCATGCACTAAGATGGTTATTGTAACTCAGGTGGCAGCCTTCATCACCACCAACTGTGGATGAGAAATGCTTGAGTTGTTAGGGATCATGGTGCAATCATTTAATTCAGCCCCTCCATGAAGAGCATTTGTAGGGTCCCGGACCAAAATCCCAGATTCAAACTCCATCACCCTTTGCTAAAAGAGCACATTCAAGCTTGGCAGTTCATCTCCAGTGTTTAAAGACTGTAGTAACAGAAATCTGAACAGTAATTCCCCAAATTCTCCAAGCCTTTTTGCGTCTCTGGACAAGTAATCTTGTGACTTCAGGATTTTTTTACCCAATGTTTTTGCTCCTTCCTGCTTCCATTCAGGCTGGAAATAAGAGAGGTTGTAAACAGCTTAGGGAAGATTTAAACATTCCCTGGAAGTGCTGGAAACTGAAATCCAGCAGCATGATACCTGGACCATGAAAACCCAGATGCAAAATTGACTGAAATGAAACCAACCAATCTCATTTCCATGCCCATCATTAATCACATAAAGAAAATAATGGGAATAAGTAATGATAAGCAAAGTAACATTTTAAAAATTCTTTCAGTTTTAAGGTGCTCTTCCCTACACAAGTAAGGTGGGGTTGTTTTTTTTTTAAAGTAGTGCATTTTATATTGTCAGTGCCCCTTTAATATAAAAATGTTCAGCAGCAACAAATGATTCCTAAAACTGTCTATAAGGGAGCAACAGAGGGTTATTCAAAACACAAGTAAATCTTTTTTTACTGTACAAATGAGTGAAGGAAAGGAATGACTTTTTCCACCAAGAAAGTAATCAGGAACCCAGTTCTGTTAGGTCCTGGGTTCTGATCCCAGAGGGGGAAGATTATGATCAGATCTACAAGGGTTGCTATACAGAAAAGGATATGAACCACTGTGTGAGGTGAATGGGACTTCAGAAAAGAAGGAAATAACCTGTCTTTTCCATCTTTAATCTGTTTCAATGTAATCTGACAGGGAGCCAAGTGGAAGATTTAGGGACTCAAAGAAATTAGTGATCTAATCATTCGTTAAGAGTCAGTCATCTAAGCCATCTCTCTGCCAATACATGATTGTTCCCTACAGTATGTTACTTAGTGCTTTGATGATTCTTGTTTAAATGGTCCAAAGAATGGTGCTTTTCCCACTGTTCTCTGTGACACTGTTCTACTACAGTTGAACAGATCTAGTATAGGCATATTTTTCCTGAAAGTCATCTTTTCCCCTTTGTTAATTTCATTCCACTATTTGTAGTATACTCCTTGTATTACACTGTATATTTGTGTTTACACCTTACAATCATTTCTAAAGGGTTACCCTGTTTCTCACTTTTTGTCACCAGTGATGATACATGGCATACACTAGTGTTGGCACACAGGAGCTACCATGTGTCTCTGGTCAGCATCAGGATATTCTGGGCTCCTTTTCTTTCTCACCCTTTTGACTTGCAGACATAAAGCAATTGAATGGGAATTTTATTTCTGGATTACCAAACCTAATACTGGCTGGTTTGCACGTCCTCTATTGACAGGCTTGGCCAAGAAGCGAAGTATATTTCACCATTCGTATGGGCCCACTCGCCTTTCATGTATACAGGTTGTCATGCTCTGTAATTCTACTTGTGATTAATATGTCTTAGTCGAGAGACAAAACACTGGGACCCCTGGTGTCACATGACCAGTCTAGGGCGAGTTTGAGACAGTGTCTCTAGGCGTTGCCCTTCTTGTGGTGTTTAATTGCTGTTTGCTTAACCAGGAAATGAACTCTGAGATTGACGACAGTGTCCGGAGACGGACTTCTGGGAATAGCGGGAGGTACGGGGTGCGGGTCCCTCAACTATCAACTTTCTAAAACAAAGCCCAAGTGATTATTAAAACATGACTGAGCTACCACATTTGTAGTGATCTTTACTGTGTACTCTTCAGCCCAGCAGTAAGCACTTTCGTATGCTTCCTCCCCAGGCTGCTGCTTCAGTAGCTTCGTACTCCAATGCCTGCTGTTTGTCTGTTCTCAGCAGATGGTAGCGACGGATCTAGACAGAGGATTCTGCCTCTGTGCCTAACTGAGTCTTCTTGTCCTTATTAACCTCATCTGCCCCACAATCTAAAATATATGCTATAGACAAGCAAAATAATCCCTCAGATTGCCTGCCTTCAACAGCAGTGGAGTTCTCATCTGATAATGAAGCTGCTCCTATATCAGGATACAAGGTATAACGTCCTGACAGTGAGATCTCTTGAGGGATGTGGTGGAAGCCTCATTGCTAGGTCATTTAAAACTGGACTGAACAGAGTACTGGAGAATATGCTGGGGAGCACTGACTAGACAAACTACTCTAAAGGCCATTTCCATCTCTAAATACTATGAACTCTTATTGGTCTGGGGAGGGCTATGTAGTGCTCTATTTGTTAAGAATGTGATTTCCATGCTGCTTCCAACTCCCATTGGCCTAGGGGAATAAAACCAGACTCTCTGGATTTAAACCATCTCCTGAGGGAGAGTGCAAAGCAGGAAATCTAATCATCAAGCTGTCTTGCATGTTTTCCTAGACAACACTCCTATCCAACACCTACCCAAAGAATGTGCTTTTGTGACTCTTCCAAAATTGTACCCAAATAGTCAGCCACACTATTCCTCATTCAATGGCAGTCTCTAGTTTGCATCTCAAACACTGTACTTTAATTATCATATATGAATGCAAGTCACTTGACGTAACCTGTTCCTATTCATAGATGGCATAATAGACAGTAGGGGCAGATATGGTGCCTTAAATTACCAGAAGTATCTAATTAACACACACAGACTCTGTATTAGGATAAAGAATCAGCAGATTAATTGGTTACACAATCTGCATGATGGGATATCAACCTGAAACTTAGGGCCCAGTGTTTTGCCAGAGTAGTCAATGGAAGCAGGATGGGAACCTAAAATTCGAACAGCCCTGATTTTGCAAGCCTTCTGCATACAGAACTCCACTGACTTTAGTAAGACACAGAGCTTTGTGAGAGCTCAGTGTACCAGATTTGGGAATGTTGAGTTTGCTCAGCCTAGTCATTGTCCTTCATTTTGAAAAGTATTAAACCACATCAGTGGATTATTTCTTAAAGACTGAAAGTCTTGCTGGACAGGAAAAAGACTACTTGACCCTCAAAGCAGCTAGTTCTGATGTATTTCTATCTGATCTCCCTGCTCTGTTAGTGCTTCAGTGTCTTGTTCTAAGAATGCTTCCATCTCCTTGCATTTCTCATCTCAGTCTTCAAACTCTCAAGGATTACAACAGCATGGTCTGGTCACGGGGGAAAGATGATGACCTGAATATTCTCCAAATGACCCATTTTCAATTCATGGCAGCCCAGAGCCCTGATCTGGTACACAAAGCAGCTCCAGAGGAATGTCCTCCTGACTGAGAACCAAGGTCTCACAATATGAAATGGGAACAAGATCAAATGAAATAATAAAAAGGAATAAATGAAAGAGAGAGAAAAGAAAAATAGATATTGTACTATAACAAAACCATGACCTCCTTGAACAACACATTTGTCACTATGCTATAAGTATATACCATGGCCACCCACAACGTCATAGCAACAAAAGATACAGGATTAAAATTCCATCCTGCTCCAAAAGCATAGGCCTTGAACCAAAGGGAACTCTCCTCTTAACTGTTAGTAATATAGGTTTTGTGACACACAGGTCAGCAATTCTGATTCCGTCCTGAAGAGGGCAATGGTATGTGCACACACGGCTACACACATAGGAACCCTGATTCATTACAATATTAAGAAAACTAAAATGAACTTCTTTCAAGCATTGACTGTCAAGTGTTAATGCTTTTGAACATACTCTAACACAATTACTACATTTATTACCTCAAACAAAAATAACGACACATACCATACATAGCTACTTTCATCAAGGATTTCAAACTGCTTTTATAAAGATTAATGAACTACACCTCACAATCCCCCCACAATATGGCTAAGCATTTTACAGATGGGGAAACTAAGGCACGGAAATGCTATGTGACTTGCCCAAGGTCACTTTCTGTCTCTAACCAAACTCTAGCAAACAGAATGATTCACAATTGGTGTAGAACTCCACATCAAAGCTCTAATGGCCTTCTGTAGACCAGTAAAAGGAGCGTGGCAAGAGTGCTGGAGAGGTAGACCTTGCCTGCTGAGACTGGAGACTCCAACTAGGGTTGCCAGCCCTCAGGATTGTCTGGAAGTCCCCCAGGAATTAAAAATTAATCTTTAATTAAAGGTTATGTCATGTGATGAAACCTCCAGGAATACATCCAACCCAAACCGGCGACCCTAACTGTATCCTCTCCTGACATTCTCGATATTGTTCTTTTCCCTTCTGTTGCTCTGAGAGCAATTAGCTGGATTGAGACAATGTGATCAGGTGGCATCATGCAGATAAAAACAGGAAAAGTCACAGACAACCTGGCTCTAAACAGTCACTTTCTGCCTTTGATGGAATAAACCTGTATTATTGATATTATTTCATTGTCTGCCAGGGAGTTGAATAACACGATGAATAACAAGGAAACGAAGGCCAGTGGCGGCTGCTTAGCATTGCAGGCTAGCAAAAGCTCATATACATCAGCAGGCCATGAATGCTTCACAGCATAGCTGCACTTTCATGTGGTGTTAACGTGCTTATGGCACATGGAGTGCACGGTTTCTTGATCACACCATCCCATCCCATTGTGTTACTGTTGGTGGGGGTGGGGTGCTAGGCTCTTTGCTTTCCAGTGACCATACTTCCTGTTTTCCTGCAGGATAACCTCTTTCCAGGTGGTCTTGATGATTAAAGTCCTGTTTCTGAGGAGACAGTTATTGTTAGGAGAGAATCAGCTGCCTGCTTACAAGGCAGACAAACTAGGAATGGGCCAAATCAAAGGTTCCCAGTGTTGTGGAAAAAGTCTAGAAATCAGAGAAATGGTGGCCAATCAGTTCTTCTGCTGTTGCAGACTAAGGTCTAGATCGCCACGGAGTGCACAAGCAGGAAGCGCAAGACTGTGGTACTCCGTGTGCAGGGGTGAGCAGAGATCACGTGTGAGCCCAGCTGAGGTTAAGTGCTAGGCTTAGTGCTCTGCACTGAGCGGTCTTAGGTCTCATGTCCCCTCTGCATCTACTTCCTTAATAGCAAGGGTGCCATTCTTAGCATAGTAATACAGCACTTAAGCATCCTGTTAGGCTTCACTGCTCCAGTTAGATGGCAGTGCCAAGGCAGAAACAAAGCAGTAAACTCACTGAGGCAGGAACGGAGTTGTCCCTCCGGAGCATCACATTTTACTTTGTATTTATGTACTCTGCACCTGTGCTGGGCAATCCCAAGCCTAAATCAGCAACTGGACCAGTCAATACTCATTGCTTACCACTCATCTGCATGCTTAACATGTCACTTACCCAAGTGCCACTGCATAGCATGGAGGTGGACAAGCTGATCACACATTTCATAACACACAAGGACAAGGAGATTCAAGTAGCTTGAAGTATTAGCACTTTGTTAACTAGGTCTCAGTGCTCAAAGAAACAGAGGAGTAATAATAATGCTTTGTGTTTCATCAGAGACAGCATGGCATAGAGCATAAGATTCTGGACTGGGAGTCAGGAAAGCTAGGTTTCATTCTTACACAGCTGGCCGGTGGCACAGTTATCTCTAGCCAAGTCGCTTTGTCCCTCTGCTTCCCCTCCTACCATTTGTCTTTCTAACTGCTTTAGATGATAAACTCATTGCAGCAGGGATTGTGGGTCTGTACAGCACCGACAATGCCGCTGTCATAATGATCAGAGGACTTTAAAGAGATTTATAAATATTAAATAACCCTCCTAACACCTCTGTAACGTAGATATATTCTTATTAATAATTTTATAGATAGATAGATAAGCTGAGGAACCGAAATAGCAGGGGTCTTGTTCAAAGTCACATAATGAATTAGGGGCACAGTTGGAGATGGAATTCAGGAGAGTTGTCTTCCAATGGCTTGCTCTCAGGGCTAGATTGCAACCTGTCCTGCGGAATCTGTTCAATTAAACTAGTCAAAACCTGGCCCATTAAGAGTTGTCTAAATTTGTCACTTCCTTATGGGGCACAAATCCACTGCTCCCAACTACAGCTTATGTTTGGGTTTTGTGGGTGTGGGTGTGTTTCAGTGTATGAAAGTTAAAGGTTTGCAAAACAGAGTGATTAATGGAGCCTGGAAACTGACCCCACCCAGTGGAAAGATAAGGAACAGCAAAGGCAAATTTACTAGCAGTGATAGTGAGATGGTTGCTGCCTTGCTCTTTGCAAAACCTTTGTATTCTATACTGACATTTCCTCCACTGCACACAACACAGGTCTCTTTTGTGTGCTGTGATGGTTCATTGCCTTCCCTGTCCTACTGCTGTCTTACATTCCTGGCAGGATCAAATAATTTACCAAACTCCTTTATTAAGTCTCCACCACGCCAATGTATCCACTAGCATTACACAAAGGCAAGTTATCTGTATTAGGTGACCACTTCTCCATCATGACCAGTATTGGATCCACATATAACAATACTCTGTCCTAGGTGAGAGGCTAAAATGACTTGGGATGTCTAGGCCCATAAGGCACAGCCTGATTCTTCTCTCATTTACACAATTTATACACAGCCGTAGGGCTAGTGGCTTCAGTGGAATGCCTCTTGATTTCCCCATGTGAGGGGAGGATCAGACCATTTGCGTACTGCTCAGTGCACAGTTCCATGCATCACTTTACGTTTTTATGCAGAAACACTAAGCAGTAGTTAAATGTGATCAATGTTACCAGTTCATTTTCCCTATATTGAGGTTATTTGGCAGACAGATCCATGTTGGGATGCAAGTGGCTCACTCTGCATTTAAAATATGGCTCTATTATTTGTATTACAATAAAAGCACTTAAGTATTTGTATCCTGATGCTTTATAAACAATCACATTATTGCAGTATCAAACTAGTCTAATTGAATCTTTCCTGGGAATCCCTTCAACTCTTCATGTCAAATATCCAGTCATGTTTATTAACAGGCCCTTCTTCCCTGAGTGGTCGTTTAATGTAGGATTCACTGTATAGCATCCTGGAGTATAACAGGAACACTGAAATAGCTGATGCTGATATAATATTCCCATGAGAGTTGATATTTGCCCTGTTACTATAGTACCCTTTCAAAGCCACCATTGTATAAGAAGGTTGGTTCCTTATCAGCAATGGTGCAACTTGTCAGTCTGAGTCTCAATGCCTTCCTTTGACTAGTAGGGCTATTTTTAAGCCAAAAGGCTCGTGCTTCTCCAAACCATCTCTGAAATCTCTAGAGAACAGCACTGGACTGGTTGTCTCACAAGAGCAGCCCTTCTGAGGGCATCTTCTTGTTTCTATTTCTGGTCCTGGCTGAAAATAGGAATTTCAGAGAAAGCTGCAAAAAGTCTTAGCATAGGCAAAGTGAGAGAGCAGTTTGAGTTTGTGGGCTAGTGGGGTCTGAACTGCAAGTTCGTATCCAGATCTGAGCACCCCTAATGTTCACAGCTATGTGCAGTTTGTTCATCTCATTGTAACACAAAGGACCAACACCAAGTTTAGGTCTGGATGAAGTTCAAAGGGTGGGATGGATTTGGTTTGGATATTTTTCTAGTACTGAGTAAAGGTTTGGAGATGAAAGAATCCCTTATTTCACTTGAAGCTGTACATGCCTCTACCTAATTGGAACCCAGATTTGCTAATTGCCACCCCTAATTCTGATACTTTCCTCTATGCAGGCAAGAAGACTCCAAAATCCATTGTTTATCTTTTGGAGTCGGTGACAGAAAAGTCAAGTGTCACCTTCCTACCAGTTGGGTGGATGTAAGTAAATAAGCATATGTAGCAGGCACGTACGTGGGGACGACTCCAGAGCTCCTGTACATTAGCTAAGCAGGGGGTGTAAAAAGAGAGAATCTCCTTCAGTTATGCAAGAGAAGTGCGCCCCTTTTGGTGGTTTTAACCAAGTAGAATCACAGAGGTTAAAAAAAACTACAGCATCCTCATCTGGGAGTTTTCTAACCTGATACCCTCTGCCAGAGATTTAAAGAACAGGATTCAAGTGCGCAATTAACCAAAAAGAGCACAGTCTCAAAATCAGCTTTAACTAGAGTAATCAAAAGCACCAAGTGATGTTACCCAGGGTTTCTGGATTGAGGGTACACTTATAGAACCCTGACCAAAACAAAACTTGGAGAAGACAGGCTTGCTTTTCTACTTCTTTACATCATTTTTATGCCAGTCCAATTCCAGCGCGGTCCAACAGAGTTAGACTGGTGTAAAACTTATGCAACCCAGTGGGAATCAAAGCTCTACGATTTTTTTTATAAAACTGATACACCAAAACATCCCAATCGTACCATTTTGTCCATCATCTAAATTGTTTGCAGAATGGAGGTGCCAGCAAGTCCTAAAGGTTCCTTCGTACTCACACAGAGCTCATCCCCAGGAGAGCAAGGATTCAAAGAGGGCCAGCTGTTCAAACAATTCCAGGAAACCTGTGTACAAATCTGACTTTTTTTTTCTCTTCAGAAAATGAGCCTTAAAAAAAGAAACAACAGAAAACAACACCTCCCCCACCCCGATCCCCAAACTGGAAGCCTTGGAAATCTCCTATGAACAGGTAAAAAGCAAGCAAGCAAAGGAAATCATAATACTTTGGGACTGACAATCCACATTTCAGCAAAGTGAAATAAGTATATCCCAGCTAGACACCAGTCAGAATCACATGTTCTGGATACAGCAAGAAGATGTTATCAGCTAGGTGATTTCATGCCTTTATTCAGGCTAATTTTCCCTTGGGAGGTGGAAACCATAAACCAAAACAACAAACTCCAGTTCTTGGGTTTTTTTTTTTTAATCCAAATTCAGCTCTGCTAGGCCAGCCCAAAACAGTTGTTTTAGCAAGATTAGCTCATTTCCAAATTCATGGTACTATTTTTGGCATCCAGACATGTGTACCTCTGCCAGCTCTCCCTAAGCAACAGTGCTTCTGAACTTTTTCATGTTTTACAACCACTCTGTGTTGTCTGAAGATTTTGCTACAAGAGGTAAAAGACATCACTTCATTGGGTAGCTGGACAGTTTTTCTGCACTTCATCATTGCAAGGCTGTGTTTTGACAGGGCAGATAATGCTTCCTTGGCACCCAGAAGATTTGCGTGAGAAGACAACAAAAGGAGTGGCGGGGTAGGAAATACAATCCACTGTCCGTGTTCTTTAACTATATCAGCACTTTCGAGGGAAGAACAACAAAGAGTTGGAATTTATTCACCATCAATCACAATGAGCCATTAATGGCTCAAGGTTTTTGTGGGGAGTCTGGAAAACTGGGTATGTAGGGCCAGAGGCAGAATTCCATAACCCACAGTTCTGGAGGATGGATTTCTCTTTGTAAGTGGAGGGCTCAGTGCTGTGACCCCTCTCTTCCTTCTGCAGATTGAATTCTGTGGCATGGGCTCTTCGCTGGCCATTTGTCAGCAATTTCTCCCCGTCTCCAATCCCCAGAGTGCAGGACTAAGAAAGAGGCTCACAACTTTTCAGATCAGATCTCATTGCATTGATCACGCGTGTCATCCCTCAACCTCCAAGACACTTCAGATCTTTGGATCTGGTGCTATATCCATGCATAGAAAGTCTCCCATTGACATGAGTGGGCATTGGAACAGGATCTACCTGAGCCTGCTGGCTGGTTGCCTCAGCCTCCCTTCTTAGGTCTGTGGACTCTGCCATACTCAACAAAAGTAACTCCTTACCATAGTACTGAAGAAATGCAATGATCATAGCTCTGATATTCCTGGGCTAGCTGTAAACACAGAGCAGAGAGCGAGGGCTACTCGAGTGTACGCCTATACAGCCCATGGCAGTGCGCCTCCCAGCCCTGGTGGACAAACTTGTGGGGCTTGTACTACCATGCAAAAAATAGCTGTGGAGACATTGCAGCATGGGATAGAACTCAGGCTCTGAAGCCCAGAGAGGGGCTGCAATTTCAAAAGCACTGTCTACACAGCTATTTCTAGAGTGCTACTGTGAGCCATGCAACTCCGTGTTTGTCGACCTGGGCTGGGAGGCTCGCTGCCATGGGCTGTGTAGACATATCCAAGAGGCAAGGATGTTTTCATCCTTGTTTTTCTTCCCTTCCCCCTTGAGTGTTTCCTGTATTGCCCAGATTCTTCCAGATCTCTTACTTTATGGACGAGGTTGGGATCCCCCTGGCTACTCTCCTCGTCTTCTGAACTCTTCTGTTCCTCGTCCGATGTGACATCCTCCACGGGTACCACAGAGACAGGGCACACCTTGTAAGGCTCGGTATAGGCACTGCAAGCAAAAGGAACAGATCAGCTCATCAAATTCTCACCATGCACCCCTCATCACTGTTACTCAGACATAAATATTCCATATGCAGCCCAGAGACTGCTAGTGGCAGGTAAACCCTATAGGTCTGTTAGACTTGGGGAGCAGGATTCCTAGAGCTTCCTGCTGTTTGACAGTAAGTTCAGGGGCTACCATGAATGTGAAACATAATAGGAGGAAAGTTAACTAAACTCTTTAAACTGCCTGAAAACTTTGGTGTTTTGGTTCAGTCCAAGATTGGGGCAGAAGTTTGACCGGGTTCATATTTTAGGGCCACAGTTCGAACTGGTTTGCCCTTCGCTAGACATAACCACCCCAAAATGAATGTAATAAAATAATAATGACTAACAATGATAATAATAGAGCTTAGATACTGTGGTTCTGGGTTCTCTAGGGAGACTTCAGATCAATAAAACAGCACAATAGTAACACCAATAACCATAGATAAAGTGCTAGGAATGGTCTCAAACCAAATCCTCAGATCTAAATATTTGTGAATTGTTTCAGTGGAATCTGAACCCAGATCCAGATTCGGCAGCTCTGGCTCATCGTGTATTTTATAGCATCTTCCACCTGAGACTCTCAAATCATTTTGCCAATGTGGGTGAATCATGAGCCTGAATGACAGTCACAGAGTACTGTGAAGGTGGCCATGGGTGAGTTAGTGTGACAAAGGGCTGGATTTGCCCTGGATTTCACCAAGAAAGTCCACTAGGAAGGGAGTTGACAACAGTACATATAGGCTGCAATTTCACTGGCACTGGGGTAAAAGTGAATGGGGCAGAGGAGGCCTCCACAACTCCAAATGTGGAGAGCATAGGCTAGGCAGAAGCCATGGCCAGAGAAATCACTGATCTCCTCAGTGTCTATGGTGGGGGCTTTATGCAAACTAAAGATGTCCTACCAAGGTATAATCCCCCAAGGAATAGCTGCCGGTAGAAACATCACCTGCCCTTCCTCAATATGAGTCAGCACTACAGTGACTGGATACCCACTGACACAGGAAAAGTTTTTTTGCCAAAGGTAGAATATGAATGTAGCCCTTAGTTCTTATTCTCTGAGGGCCCAATCCAAAAGCTGCTGAAGAGGATGACTGAGGAGACGCAGTGGGCTTTGGAGCAGGCCTGATTTTTCTTTCAGGAATGCAGCTCCCCGCTGAGGAGAAATTATTTGATTTTTACTTTTATTTATAAACTGACAGCTCTGCCACAGCTCCTCCAAGATCCTTGTTGCCAGGGCGCAGCGGAGATCGCTCCAATGGCTCCGAGGGGAGAGTGGCTTCAGGGAGCTGCTCCGCATACTCTGTGGCAAGAGGATGGTTGTAGGTAGAGAGGTTGAGCCTGTTCTATTCCTAAGCATTGTCTTCCCTTGTTTATTATTAGTGTCTGTGGTTTTACAGTGTGGGTGACATCACTACACTTCCTAAAAACCTGCTTACCTGCAACAACAAAGGAACCTCTGTGGATCTGCTCCACCCCTCAACTTACAAGCTTTTATTGATGGTAATGGCTTTATTACTCTACTTTCCTCACTCCCAGTGCCTGAAATATATACAACTCTAAGGCCAGCTTATCTTCACTAACCCTCTCATCCATCAGAGAGTCTGACAATGTGGAGTCACAGGTTACTATTTTAAAAGTGATGTATGTGGGTGGCATTGGCGGCAGAACGCTAGGGGCCGATGCTCCCAGAACATATCATTTTAAAGGGGTGTCTAGACAAACTCTATTAGTGTTAGGGGGCTATATTTCTACTGATCTCCCATCCTCCTCTGGTTCTGCTAACCTCAGGTTGAGTCAGGCTTTGAGGTGAAACTCTCTTCTTGAATCTCTGATTTGTCTTAAATTCTTCTCCCCTCCTACTACCAAGATCCAAAAATCATTAAAATCAATGGTGGGCTTTCCATTGACTTCAGCGGGCTTTGGATCAGGCCCTAAATACAAGTGTCTCCTTCTCACGTACTAACTCCACTCCAGTGGCTCTGCCTCACTTCCTCCTACACTGTCCTACTCTCTACACTCCCCCCAAGCTTCTCTCCTCATTGCTCTCTTTGACTTTTCTGTCCCCTCCTTGCTCCCTCACCTACATATGCCTCAGCCTCCCAATCCAGTATAAACCTCATACCCTCTCTCTTTTTCTTCAAAATCCTTCTGAAATTCTAGCTGTTCCTAGAGGCCACAAGTCCTCTGTGATGAGGTGCTCACCCCACATCACAATGGGAGGAGGGGTTAATGTGGCTCAGAAGGGCTAATTAACTGGGTAGGCTCCATTTAGGGGGAGACTAAGGCTTGATGACACGCACTAATTGAAGATGTAGCCCATCTGGGCAGGAGTAGGTGGAAGCTTGAATAAAGCCAGGAAGTCGGAGCACTACGAGGAAACAGAGTAGTCACTCTGTGGGTCTAGGGAGGAGTGAAGGAGGAAACCCAGGAGCAAAGCAGATGCCTGGGGATTCACACCCTGAGGGAAGGAGTTACCCAGAAGGGTGTTGGAGAAAAAATCCAGCAGAGAGCAGAGTAGAAAGAAGACTATGGAAATGGCAGCAAGGGTTGAGATGGCACAGATCTTGGCTGCTGATTGTAAGGTCCCAAGGTTGGAACACAGAGTAGTGGGCGGACCCAGGTTTCCCTACCAGCTATTGCAGAAGTGATACAGTCTTGGTTAGGAAGACTGTGTCAAATGGTACCAGACAGAGGATCTGATGAGCATTTTTTACTCCAGGAGGGGAAAACTGTATAGTGTCCTGGCCAGAGAGCCAGGCCTCGGAGAGGAAGACTGCGACTCTTAGACAGCAAGAGGGGCTGCAGCACTAGTGAGTGACAGAACGGGGCCTTGGCCCGGGCAGAGCTGTTCCCCAGATGCAGCCACAAGGTGGGGGCCTGGGGTGAGTAGACCCTGTCACAATCTGGTAGAGAATGCAGGCATGACAGTTGACCAACATGAGGAGTCTGAAAGCCTGCAATTAGGGTTTCCAACATTCTAATCTAACACCCTAGCCCCACCCCTTCCCTGAGGCTCTTCCCCACCCCTTCCCCAAAGCCCCGCCCCTTCCCCAGTCCCTGCCTCCGCTCACTACATTCCTCCTCCCTCGGTGGCTCACTTTCCCCCACTCTCACTCACTTTCACTGGGCTGGGGCAGGGAGCTGGGGTGCGGGATGTGGAGTTGGATGAGGTGAGAGCTCTCACTTGGGGTGTGGGCTCTGGGGTGGGGCCAAAAATGAGGGGCTCAGGGTGCGGGAAGGGGCTCCGGGATGGAGCAGGAAGTTGGAGTGTGTGGCGGGGGGGATGGTGTGAGCTCTGGCTGGGTGTACAGGCTCTGGGATGGGGATGGGGATGAAGAGTTTGGAGTGCAGGTGGGGCCTCCAGGCTGGGGCCAAGGGATTTGGAATGTGGGAGGGGGCTCTGGCCTGGGGTAGGGGGTTGGAGTCCGGGTGGGGGAGGGGAGCGTGATGGCTCCGGCTGAGGGTATGGGCTCTGGGTTGGGCCGGAGAATGAGGAGTTTGGAGTGCAGAAGGGGTCTCTGGGATTGGGGGGGTTAGGGCTGGGTCAAGGGGTTGTGGTGTGGGCTTACCTTGGGTGCTTCCCAGTCAGTGGTGCAATGAGGCTAAGGCAGGTTCCCTGCCTGTCCTGGCTCCACGCTGCGCTCTGGAAGCGGCCAGCAGGTCCGGCTCCTAGGTGTGTGTCGTTTCTAGTCAATGAGAGTGAGGAGACGATGCTCGAGGCGATGACAGCACATGGAGCCCTATGGTCCTCTCGCCTAGGAGCCGGAGTTGCTGACTGCTTCCGGGGTGCAGTGCGGTTCCAAGACAGGTAGGGATTAACCTGCCTTAGACCCACAGCAGCGCTGACTGGACTTTTAATCGCCCAGTCGGCGGTGTTGACCGGATCTGCCAGGATCCCTTTTGACTGGCAGTTCCAGTTGAAAACCGGACACGTGGCAACCCTACCTGCAATAAGGAAAGGACAGGGAAAGGGGACCATGGAGCCCCCATATATGGAAGCCTTCTTTGCAGAGGACAGATATACCTGCTGAGCTGGGCACCCTATGCAAGGAACTTACTATGGTCATTGTGAAGAAAAAATGAGCCATGTTGGCCAAAGAGCCTGAAACAACATACCGTTTGGGAATAGAGTGTGCACCTCTTTGCTGTGTAATGACATCTGTTTATTCTCAGGACATACTACCAAGAGCAGACAGCATGTTGGTTGGTGAATGACTTGTGCTAAGTGATAACTGTACTAATGACTGCGTGGGCTTTTTGTGTGATATCACAGCACAGGGAAGCTGAAAACCTCTGTTAATTGTTGGCATGAGTCACTAGTGAAAAGAGGGAGGCTTTTATTTTTCAATTCCTCCTCCCACCCATCCATAGACAAGGATTTCCCACTTCTCCAGCCCCACTGGTGACTCAACCCTCCAACAGAGCCGCACATTTTGATCCTGGGCCATCACAGCTGGCCAGTCCTCAGGTGAAGAGAGTGCCAGAGCACTAAGTATAAGAAATAAAAACATGCCACAATCACCTACAGAAATGGCTCGAGCCAAAACCTGCCTAAGTCTGATCTCATTCACACCAGTGTACAGAGGGAGTAACCGTGCGGTGACCAATGGAAAACTATTGTAAGGGAGAGGAGAAGAAAGTTTGGCCACTAGAGCCTCTTAAAAGTTATTTTGCCTCATTAGCTGCGGAAAGAGCAAAGATAATGAACTTTGTCCTATGATGATGTATAATGAAGATGCCTAGAAAATGCAGTATTGTTCTGGCTAGATCCTCCAGCCTTGCAGGACCCTTGATTCCATGAATCAAGGAAAATACTATGCACTGGAATGAAATATGCTGTAAGGCAGGATCTTCAAAATCTTTGTAGATTCTGAATCTTTCCCTTCCTGACCTGTCTAAATTTACTTCTCTATGCAATGCATTCTCAATAAACTTGGATGATAATTATGCTAGAGTGTTAGTAAAAGTTTGCACTCACTACAGTGCATCTTTAATTACCTGAAGCTGGTGACACAGAAAGTATTGAAATATTCACAAAGTTTTCCTCCTCCCTTTACAATTACAGTAATGAGGATATAAGGTCATGGGGGACTAGTTCTGTATATTTTTGATGAGAATCTAAGCTGTGCAAGTTGTATCAATGTACTATGGGGATGGTTGTCCTGATAATGCATGATGGTGATTGATATTTTGGCACTTCAACTTCTGATCCCAGGGGGGCCAGAAAGTTCTGAGGCCAGGCAAAGGTGAATACTGATCAACAGAAAAGTTAAGAGAACTCCTCTCTCTCTTCCTCTATCTCCCTTCCCCCCAAAAACATGTAATTTAAGTTTGGCTGAAGGGTCATATTTTATCTGAGCTGGTTCAGTCATCTCTTGTTATAAACATCCATGAGTTAAACGCAAAGAACAAAAAGGCTCTTGAATTCCAACTCCTTCTGCCAGTGTTGGTTTGAAATGTGCCTGTTTAAAAGATTACGGTTATTTCATTTAGGATCTACCATGACATGTTATCCAAGATCTCGGAGATGAGGAAAGACCTGGTAACCTAAAGCTTCTTCCCAAAGGATTATAATAATAATTAATAATTTAATAATCTCATTAATTCCATCATGCATTTTTAAAATGACAAGTGATTTAGTGGCATTATCTTCTGAATGGGGCTGGAAAGAAATATGAATGAGAGATGGGTTTTGGTGCCATAGATATTCAGGGCACACAAACTGCACAATTACAAATGTATCCCTTCTGCAACCATTCATATTCGATCCTGATTATTTATGGTGGGCAATATGTTCTCCCTCTCAGAAGCTGCTATTCTCTACAGTGTAAGAATTTTAAGCAGAAAGAATCTCAGAAAGGGCAGGGAAGAAGGCAGAGGAGCTAGGCTAAGCATTCTTTCCTGCTCAGGGATATGAACTAGGGAATGATAGGGCAGTAATAGAGAAATAAGTGCTTCTAAAATCCCTGCTTCGTCCCATGTCAGAAATCAGAAAGTGTATGGGTTTAAGATATCGGGAATTATCTCTTTCTGACAAGCTTATCTGTTTGCCTAGTAGATCTTGGATACTGCTTGGGGAGCCACCATAAAATAAATCAACAAAGTTCCAAAGCCATCTTACTTCACGTGCCACGTCAGAGTCTTGTTCGGACAGTCATATCTTGGATCATTGAGTCCAGAAGTCAAAATACATCTCACACACACCAAGGATTGTCTTATATTCATATTTGCTCAGGGGAAAAATTGCTCAGGATGCTGTTGTGCCATAATAGCCAAACGACTACCTACTGCTAACCCATAACTGCAGTGTTTCTTGCATCTTCCTAATTCTAGAGCAGCCAGTATTGGCCTCCAGTGGAAACAGGATAGTGGACTAGATGGACCATTAGTCTGATCCAGTGTGGCAGTTCTTATGAGGTTTATATCAACAAGATGCAATACACCAGGGTGCACTTCTCCCACCCACCATCATTTCACGATGATGTACAGAGGTATCATGTACTGATGGAGGCACAGTGTGAAGGTGCAATAGCATCACATTTAGGAGCTGCATTGCAATGTTAAACTGAAATAGTCCAAATAAATTCCAGATTATCTGCCTGCTGTGGGAGTGCTAGGCTGGCAAGATATAGGTCCTAGGAAAATCACAGATGTCCTGTATGTTTGGGGACAGAGGTGACCAGAATGTGTGAAATGCAGACAGCTTTGGTTCACAGAGATTTTGGGTACATCGTCTCCCCAGTTTTGCTTCATATGCATTTGACTGCAAGACTCAAAGATAAACTCCGACAGCAGACGTTGCCTGATTTTAAGTTCATACCAGGCAAAACAATCAGCTTTCTTGCCATTTACCCCGGAAACCTCAAATACTTAGGATTCACCTGAAATTTGACTCAAAATTTGCTTGAAATTCAGCTCCAAGTTTGCTGAAAGGTTCCTAGATCTGGGTAAATTTAGACTGAACTTTGGACTGGCGACAACCGCTCTCTATATTTCCTTTAGTTTAAGGTATTCAATCAACCCCACGTCTCAAAACACCACAAACGTGGGGGAAAATCAGATTAGATATTAATTTAGCAGCTGGCCCTGTGTTTATATAACAAACCAGTCCAAACTGCTCCCCCACCCTCACCCTAAAAATCGGAACCCTCTTGATCTTTAGACAAGTTTGGATTCAAATCTGAATGCAAACTCTGAGACTTAGGCTTATGTCTTATGTCTAGTTTTTCCATAAACTTTTCACACAGTTCTAGCAGCAAATGTTGTTATTCTGTTTCATGTCCAGGTCACCTTAACTGCTGTCTATTACCACTGATAGAATTATGTGCTTATGTGGGAAAGCAGCTAAAGAAACTAACTGTTCCTTCATTTAGACAAAGCATCTGTGGATTTGGACCTAAAATGATGATGGATAATATTTTGCTTAACCTGTTAGGTAATTCATCCATTGAACATGTTGAGGAGAATGCTAAGCATGTTTTAATCCTATTTATTGCTCATAGTTTCGAGTTTGCAACCCAAGCCCTGGAGTTGTACCTGCCGGGAGCTGTACCTGTCACTTTTTATTGAATGTGTATTATTGCTCTTGTTTCCTAATATTCACTACACCAGTCTCAGAACTCAACTTTCTCCTTTCCACTGTATAGTGTGGGGGAACACGAGCCATTCTGGAGTCCCTCTATTTTCTACTTCCATTTACTAGAGGGAGTAAAACTAGAACCTTTTGCTCAAGCCCTTTGAACTTCAATGATCCCGATAAAAAGAAGCTCAGGTTGGAATCACACCTCATTTTTATTCTGCTTTTGAAAAACCCAAACTATTATAGAGACTGGGCGTACCTGGACCCTTCACTTGACAACTCCCCTCCCTCCCCCTGAACGTAGGTGGTTCAGATAATTTGGAACCCAAATATGCAAAACCCAAAACCTGGTCTCATTGACAGCACACGCTTGCCTTCCCACTCCACAGGTCCTGAATAAGAATGACACTTGCTCCCACCAAAGAAGGATGGACGTGGTTCTTTACAACTCATCCCACTACTCTTGTCCCATGTGCAGAGAACCATGGGAAGCTGATATAGGGTGTTCCCTATTGAGCAGGAGCTGAGCAGATCATGTCTCAATCTCTGTCCAAATGACAAAGGAACATGCTCAGCCTTGAACACTGATTCTGTCTCATTTTTTCATCCAAACAGACCATTTATTATCACTTGTAAGTAGCTCATTACTTTAGCTTTACTTAACTAGGACAGAAAATGCTTGAGTGTCAGTGGGATCTTTTGATTCTCAGACTCAATGTGCAAAGCCTGGTTAACTCTGCAAAGCTCTCTTTATGCTAAAGGAGATGGAACTATGTCAATTGCAACCTTGCCCAAGAACTCTGATGGTTACTCTGTTCATGCAAGTGCTTCATTCAGAGAGTAACTCCAGAACGATTGCTTTTATAGCCACCTTGGGAGGCAAGCAGTGCTGCAAACTCAAGACCATTTCATTTATTGTTTTGCTGGCTTCTCCTCCATCCCCCAAACTCTGGGCTAAGCATGAGGAATCAACAGTGCAGGGGTGGGGAGGAAGAGTGGGGAAGGAGAATGAGCATCCAGAGGAAACGCTGAAACACAGAGGAGAAGTCAGCGGAATTCAACGGAGGAGAACAGAACAGCCATTGGGAAAGGAGAGCGATTTGTGAAGCCCCCAAGGGAAGGCACTGCTGAACTGTAGTTTCAGTAACAAAAATGCCAATCTCAACTGCTAAAGCTGACAAGAATTTCCTTTTCATTCTGTGCCTCTCTCCCTAGATATGGGAGCCTGATCCTGGAAACTTTCTTTAGGCAAAAACTCCCATTAGAGGGAATGAAGACTTGCCTGCAATGAGGTTTCTGTGCTCATTAGAGATACATTTAAGAATACATTGAGGACTGGTGGATTGTTCTGAAATGTTCAAATACTTGGCTATGTAGGGGGACAGTTCTACCTGCTACCAAAGAAGGGTGCCTAATAGCATGACAGCTGTGAAGCCGGACTGCAACCTATGGTAGATTGTCTTGTTAACTTGCAGATGATATTTAAGTGGCCCTGTATCTTTCTTTATTAAAAACTCCCAAAAGAGATGAACTATGAAGTGGTAAAGAGGCTGCTAGCTCAGCACAAGCCAAAGCACCAGCAAAGCCGATAGAGGAATAGATTGGGAGACTTATTAACAGCATAGCCTGTTTCTCTCTCCGCCTCTCTGAAACTGCCTTTCTGCAATTTGTAATTGTTTGTCCCAGCAGATGCAGAATTAAGTTTCCCACTCTCTCCCAAAGATAAATGACTACATTATGCTCATGTAAGAGCACATTATAATTTGGTAAGAATGCCTGAGTATATTACTGTAGTAATCATTATGAATGAGCCTATTAAAGGCTAGTACACTGGCAAACCTTGCAATATTGCCTTCCTATGGCACGGAACCTCATTTACAGGAGCACTTCACTCCAGCAGCACTGGTTTATTTTTAAAGGGATGATAATGGATTGCACTGTTATGAAATTAGTAGGTCCTCTTGTCCAGCTTCAGAACCAATGCAGGATTGTTCCTTACAATATATTCTCCAACACCTCCTCCTGACCAGTATTACTGAAGTCCTGAGGCATCTTCCATCAATTTAGGGAGACTATTCCATATCTAATAGATCTCACTGTCACAAAGTCTTTCCTGACATTTGACATCTATTTTCCTTTGCTTAATTACATACCATCATCCCTAGTTATGCTCCCATGTTCTTATGCCAGGCTAAAAATGTCTCCCTCCTGGAGCATGGATCCTGAGCTGCAGCTGAGAGAACACTTGGCAAGGGGCATGTTGCGCAAATGTGTCTTTGTCATCTTTCCACTCCCTCACTCTTTGTGTCTCTGCACTGGATCGCTGCACTTGGTGTCACCTGTGGGGTGCTATATATTGTATTGATTATCTAAGAGCACATGGGGTTGTTACACTGGTGGATAATCACCATGGCACAGGGATGCCCCAGGCACACACCCTTTCCCGTGGTCATGCTGCCTGTGCTGGCTGCAGAAGTGATTTAAGATCCAATGCGGCAGCTCCACCAGGTGAAAGAGAGCACCTGTTAGGGCCAGATCCACCAGGTGTAAGGCAGTTTTGTGTCAAGGAGTGTGCAGAGTAGCTTTATTGCAGGGCAGAACCTTCCTCTCGGTGCTTAGACCTTTCAGATGTGAACAGTCAGTCATTTTATCTCATGTATATCTTCTTGGCAATCACCTGGTCTTGACTTGGCACATGATAAGCTGCTACATAAGTTGTCTTGAATTTTGGTAAATTGCCACTGTTATGGGAATCTTCTCATTCTGGATATTTGAGCATGGAAAAATAAGCATTCCCAATCAAGTCAAGTAAGTCAGTCTGTAGTAATTAGATTTCTCCAGTGATCATGACCCACAATCTCATCTCTAGTTCTAGGGCTTTGGAAAACAATTACAGCTAACTTCATCTACTGCAGTTCTTTTGGGAACTTGGTTTCTATTGGGCCTCCTGATAGTTTCATTTCCAGGTGTTTGTCAAGGATTCTGGTGTAGAATACTGGTTACAATAGTCATCCATAGACAAACTACGAACAGAATTTGTTCCAGGGACTCCAACAATAAGTTATGGTAAAGCTCTGTAGCCTAACAAATTAAGGTTCCTTGAGCCTTTCACCTTTAAGGTGCCTTTCAAATCCAGTCCAGGACAAAAACACTGAGTTGTGTTAGCGGATCTCAGTCCATTTTCTGAAGGGCAGGTGTACATACCCCACCTTTCACTAATTGGCCTCTTGCTGATAGTCTCTGAAGAGAGTCCAAGGATGGAATGGGTCATGGAGACTGAACTCACTTCTCACTCTTATATGGTCCTGTGAAGTGTGTGGGGGAAGTTTTTACTGCAGCTGACCAGGCTATAGCTGTATTATAGCTAAATGAAGGACTTCATTGTCCAAGGCTGTCAATTCAGCACCTTCCATCATCATTAAAAAACACACACACAAAAAAAAACCTCAGACAAACTCTGATGGGTCCTAGGTCTTGCTAAAGGGATGAAGAAAACTGGAGATTAAAAAAACCACTTATATTTAAGAAGTGGCTACATTTCAGAGATTGGTGTGTGTGTGTTCCCTGCATGTGAGTTTTCAAAGTACTCTGAGATCCCTCAGAATTACAGGTAAGACACTATTATTACCCAGGAAAGAAATGAATGAAGGGGAGTGATGGCCTAGTGAATTAAGCATAGAAATCAAGATTGCTAGAGTTTAATTCTATTATGGCATAAGTCCACTGAGTTCAGTGCAGTTACACACAGCAGGGAATTTGACAGCTAAAGTCCAATCCTGTCCCTGACACTGACTCACTGTATGATCTTGGGCAAGTCAGTTAACTTCTCTTAAGCATTCAAAAAAATGGGGATAATAATGCTTGCTCACCTTGAGAAGGAACTTTGACATCTAGGATGACGTGCTATTCAAGCGTAAGAAATTATTATGTAATGAGAAGCACAGACCATCTTGGTTGCCAAATAGGAGAATAACCATGTTGAGGAGAGGCCAAGATTTTTAGTTTATACTATTCTGTCCTGCTAATGACCTCATCACTGACTGACTGGGTGTGGCCTTTTTACTTTCACATCAGCTCCCTCAAACTAGTCTTTGGAAGTCTCATGGTTTGTTCAGTTACAAGAAAGTCTTATTTCCATTACGGGTAAACAGGAAAAAGTCACGAGCAATAGATTACAATGCTGCTTCTTCAGCACAGATTTGCATTAATTTCAGTTTCATAGGTAATGTCCAGTTTGCGGCTGGGATTTTCATAGGTGCCTTGGACACTCACCTCCCATTGAATTTCAACTCCCTCAGATGACACTGAAAAACTCATCCTTAAACTTTTCTCTTTGCCTCTGAAACCCCCGGGACTCACACAGAACAAGCTGGTTTTTGCAGCTGCTCAAGTTAAATCCATCCAACTACTCAGCTGACCCTGGGTATAGAGTAAACTCCTTTTTTGGGGATCCAAATGGCTCTCCACTTTTCTTAATTACATGTTTTGTTACTGTCCTTTGGCAACATTGGAAAGATTGCAGTCCAGAATCAAAGCTGATTAACATTTACTCTCCAGTGATTATTTTCTTTCCAGTCCACTCACATGTTGGCCCTAAATAACTGCATGGAAAGAACGCATGTTTATTCTATCATCTCTGAGAACACACTGTGGGTTGCTGTGCAGTGTGGTCCTTTTGTTTTGGTTCTCACACTGGTTTCTCTGCACCACAATATAGGGGTTCACTCTCTGGTATCCACAAATCTGTGTAGTTGGGATCTGCATTAGGCTTGCCTTAAACTGTTAAGATATGGACCTGGGTTGGAATGCACTCACTCTCTTAGCTTGTGGTCTATATGCCACATACCTGCATACAATCTCCTCTGCACATCTGGCTGAGACAAATGGGATTCCTCCATGCTATGTGAGATTTTTGAAAAGCAGCATAAGAAAGAATTCCTTGGCATGCTGAATCTGAGAGCTGATCATTCCTTCTACTTCAGCAGGAGTTTTTCTGGTACCATGTGCTCCACTTGAACTGTGGGACCTCAGGAGAACCCATCTAGGGAGCAGACTTCCTCCGTCAGGGAGCGTAGTCCATAAAACTACACACTTCCAATATTCTAAGGGCCTCAGATCATCTACTCCAATTTTATTGAATGGGCCTGAATATTTTATTAAAGCAATGAGGCATGCAACAGTGTATATAAAATGTTGGAGCAATTACATGCACTATTTGTGCATGCAACTAACCCTATATTATGTGTGCAAATGGCACAATTGAGTACCCAAACAGCCATGATTAACATGCACCTACTTTTCACACGCAGTCTGGCAATTGCACACATGGCCTGGGCATGAAATCACATGTGCATTTTTCATGTGAAATTGTGCATACAACTTCTTTTTAATAAAGTGCTCTGGCCCAGATCTCCAAAGATATTTAGGCTCATGCAAGCTTATTCCTTTCCATTGGCTTCCATCCTTGGAACAGTGACCAGTGAAGGCTGCAACTCTGCTAGAAAAGTATTAATGCTGAGTTTACTGTGAGATTCTCACTGAACCCCTTGAGTGGGTCCCATGAGATAGCTCCCTTTTAATATCTTCATGGCCAAATGTCTTCTGCAAAGGTCAGTGTCATTAGGAAGACAGGGTAAGAGTGAGTATTCAATAGGCACTGGAAGATTTTAAAAGCAACCTGGCCTTTGCTTTCTATGGCAAGGGGGCTTTGAATCCCTTCTGATAAGGGAACTGGGGCTACTCTTGATATTTCAATACCAAATCTGTTTAGAAATTATTTTGAAAAGATAATACAGTAGACTCTCGATTATCCAGGATTGGGTTAACTAGGTTGTGGATTAACTAGGATGTCAAAAAAAAAAACAAACCAAAAAAAACCCTGCGTAACTCACAGCGCCAGCTCTGGCTTTGTTGCTGCCCCAAGCACAAAAAAAAACCCCAAAACCCCAGCCGGGCACAGGGTAGCCAGTGAATCAACACCCCCTTCCTCTGGCTCAGGGTGGTTGGTGAATCAACCGCCCTGCTCCCCATATTTCCTATGGATGGTGATTATCTGGGATTTTATTAACCAGGATTAATTTTTTCCCTATTATCCTGGATAATCGAGAGTCTACTATAGTAGATAAGAGATACTGACTGGGTTTGGAACAATCAAAGATGGGGCTCCCCACCCACTTCTGCCATGGAATCCATGCCAGGTTTCACAGTGAGCCCAGGACATGCTTAGACAGGACTTTGGGAGTTTGGTGAGTCAAGTGCAGCCTGAATACCCAAGTGATGCAGACAAGATCAATAAAGCTCATAGTTATGCACCTCACTATCCAGTCTCGGTGCTTTGAATTAAGAAGCTCCCAATGAAGTGGGGCAGAACGATAGTTACACATTATCCCCAGCAGCTTCCTATTTCTTTTCTCTTTTGCCTTGAATCTTGATCAAGACCTACAGTACTGCTGCCTAACAGCTGATTAGCAACTTGTTCAGACCTAGTAGCAGTTGTCCCAACTAAAATGCTGTAGCTTGAACGATCTTTGTAGGGAGTTTCTCATCTCACCTATCATCTGGTGTTCCCTTGTACCTCATTAAGAAAAACAAAAAGTCTTGATGATTCCTTCCCTAACACCCCACAGTGTAGGGATATAGGGCTTTCCACACTTGATCAGCCCTAAAATCTATCAGGTCCAGAATCTAAAAAGGCCAGTATTTCAGAGGGAGGCAAAAATCCCTCATAATCCCTTATGGCCAATGTTCTGTGTGGTGGGGGAAAAATTCTTCCTGACCCTTGCAGATAATCAGCATCAGATTACCCCAACTGGGGCATACACAGCTGGGTGAACTTGGATCTCTTTCTAGAAAGCAACTAGGTCTCAAAAAGAACAACAATGGGGTTTGTATTTGTTTGCCAGCCTCCTGCACAGTAAATGCTACAATAGGAAATTTATCTCCACTTTCCCTGTTATTTCAGCTCAAAACCCAACATCTCTAAAGCCATCAGCAATTTGCATGATGAGACTGCTATGTATTAAGATACTAATGCTCATCACTTATGCTAACTGTGTTACCTTTCTCACATTGCCTTCAGTTGGACTCTGGTACTTAGGGCAACTTAAATAGCACGTGCTTTCTGCATGTAAAATGTGCCCCCCCCCCCCCCAAGTTATTATCTTAAACTATCCCTGCGACGAGGCTAAGATTTTCAATAAAATTAACCATTATAGAGTTATAAATGTTCAAAGCCTTTGCAAAAGGAGATGTGCATTTCTTAAGTCAGCTAAATGATACTCTTCTTTAGATCTTTAAAATTACTGCAAAGTAAAATTTAATGTAAGCAATCAACTTGGATACAGCAAAAGATGCTAATTAAAGTGAGTGGACAAAAAGTTCCATGGCTGACAATATCTCAACAGGTACTGTAATCCCCGACTAATTCTCTTGCTTGTAGCAATGATATGGCTGAATGAGAGCAGATTGCAGACACATTATCTGCTGCTCCTCCAGCAATTGCCTGTAATCATTCCAAGAGTTACCAGTACAACAGAGGAAGCAATGGGCCTACTGGGACAGACTAACCTTAAACTGACTGAATCCGTACAAAAGGAGGCTTTGCAACAAAAGTCATTTTGTTCAGCAGCACTTACATCATAAGTAATTAAAGAGTTGATACATACAGGATAGAAGAACTTGTACACCTGCAGTGTAACAGGCTGGCAGTGTTTGCCTGAAACACCTTACTCCATTAGCAGGTATTGATGCTGCTGGACAAGGGTTAAAGTAACTTGCTCATTAGATATAAGGGAAAGGAGAATATCTCTCTCTCAGGGGGAAAAGGATCTAATATGTGGCCTCAGCAATCATATGCAAGAGGGGAACTAAAGGAGCAGGAGGAGCTCTGATCTGGTCATTATATTATTGATTATTTTGTTACTAAAGCAAAACCAGAGAAGGAGCCAAGAGTTGACTCTACTGTGTGCTCTGTGTCAGAACAGCAGGTTGGGAAAGGTGTCTGAACACATGCAATAAGTGGACAGGAAATGCAGTGAGCACTGGTATACACAGCAGAGGGAAGAGCTGGCCAAATGCTATCAGCAAACAGATAAAATAAACTATCCCCAAATAAACAATTCCCAAAGAAATATTTGTGTTGTTCAAGCATTTCTATGGATGGCCAAATATGGTTGATCAAATAACTTGCTTGCAGAATTTCACTTCATCAATGAGCAAATACATTTTTTAAATTTCTTTTTTTAATTCACCCAACACTAGAGAGAAATACAAATTTGACTGGGGACTTTGAAAGGGAAGCAGGGAATCAAAGAGGACTTCAGTAACGAGGGCCCACATTTCAGTGCCTAAGGAAGCCACACATTTGTGTTCACACATTGGAAGTGTCCATACAAAACTGTAACTGCACACAGGAATGGTTAACTGCACACCTGTCTAGCCACGTACATGCATGGCATTGGGGATGGAAAGCAGGTTCCCGGGTGTCTTGCTCTGGAGTTACCAACAGTCTCAAAGATAAAATGGAAAAGGAAACACAGGGCCATAACCTGAGGAATGCAGCTCCCATAGGTATCAGGAGGATTTGAAGGTGCTAAGCACCTGTCAGGATTGGCACACTGTAATTTGCTTTATATGAGTTTTTACAGCTATGACATGTCTGATCAGATAGGAAAGAGAGTTCATCTTGTTTGCCTTCCGCTTCATGGTTCTTGCTCCTCAGATACTTCTGGGGTAACATGCCTGTCTGATAACGTGTCTGTATTAATGTCCCCCTTGGGCTCTCAGTTATGCTTTACGATACATTAGAAGCATGCACCTCTCGATCAGATGGCTCTTTAGAAGCCTGGAAGGCAGCTGGCTACCAAGAGGGAAAAGACCTACTAGCCTATGTCATCTAAAAGTTGGCTGTTAAAGGATGCTCAGTGCAGTCAATGTACCTGCAAACTCCAACGCTGCAGCTTCATAAGAAATAATATCTACAGGCTGTGCATAGGCGCATGACCTCAGAACACAAGAAGATGTTTACAAGACATTTCCCTCTTGCAGCGGAATATGCACTGATAATCTAACTGTGAAGGAAATAGACTGGCCAGGCAGGAGCTAAGGACTGATTCAGTATCTTCTAGAGGGGAATAGAGGTGATTTGGCACCTCCAGGAAACTGTGTAGGGTGGAACTAGTGATCGTTTCTGCAGGATCTATATATTTTGTCATTTTGACCTTGGTGAATGTTCCTGCATGAACCCTGTACAGGGGAACAAAACAATGGGACAATTCTGTGGCTGTATTAGATCCACAGAGTCTACACATTCTGGTCCCTTGCCTCTAGTCTGCAGGACCAGAGGGGCATGGCATGGCCAGAGGATGAAGTCCAAAAAAGACAGCCTAACTGCTCATATTCCAGCTGCCAAACCCCTCCCGCATTCTTGCACTTGCCTCACAGAGACAGATGGGCCCCGGTTTTCTGTTTCTAAACTTTGAATCCTTGGAAGTTGCCTTACAAGTATTATAGAATGCGGCATCTGGAGAAACAGATATGGATTGTTGATGCCGTATTCCTAATCAAAGAACATGTAGGAACATTACACACCAACATCAGCTAAGTTAAGTTAGCTTCCTGTAACTGAATCAGTTCTTCTGGAAGGTGGATTAGAATGCCTTCTTATGGGTATAAAAAGGTGTAGTACTTAAGGAATCTCTGTTTCCTTCACACTTGGACCAAACCCATAACTTGTTGTTATGGCCTATATACAGTGAAAAGGACACCACTAGCTAACAGCGTTCAGAGGTCAGCCAAAGGATACCGCCTGTAACTTTTCCCAGAAACATGATCTAAAACATATGCTTGGTTTTTAATATTGTGGCAGTATTCAATTAATTACAAAAAAACAAAACAAAACGTAAAGATAGTTGGCATTTCCAGGACAGAATAAAAGGGAAAAATGTCTTCAATTGTTTATTAACAGGAATGATTAAAAAAAACAAAAACCAACAACAATAGCCTCTGCAAAACACCACAACCAACATTTTCAAGAAATTCTCTCTCCCCCACCTCTATTACTCCCCCTCTTTTTGGATTCACAGCAACCTACAGAGTGGATGATGCAATGTAATTATTCCCACCTTCATCAAAATACTTAAATGGCCAAATAATCCGCTGATTTATTTCCTTTGCATTACCACTGGCTTCAAAGGGGCTTGGCTGAGTATAAATCAGGGCAGAATCTGGTTATGTAAGAAAGAAGGAAAGCAAGCAAATCCATGGACCCATTTCTGCAGTACAATTGCCTTTAAAAAGTCACTATTGGCCAACAGTTATCAATATATATATGATGCCCACATTTCCACTGTACTTAGAAAAGGAAGTAACTATGCTCTGTGTGAGGTATCTGGTGATAAATGTTGATTTTTAATGGCTACCACTGTTTATTCTCTGCTACCATCAGAGAATATAATACTCCCTCATCTAATATATGTTTTGTCTGCCCTTTAGAGAAGCCAGAGCTCTGAACAAGTAATGGAAGTCTAAGTCTCTGTTCAAGTGATATTATGAAGCTTTCCCATTGAGATCAGTAGAGACCACATTAGAATTGGGATTGGACCCAGAGTCAGCAGTGACTGTATAAATTGCCTTATCAGATGCAACTATTTATTCTTTTTTTTCAGTGGACCAAATTCAGTTGATGTGGGTTCAGCCCCACTGAAGCCAGTAGAGTTGTACCAAGAATGGCTTTGATGCACTGGTTTAAAATCAAATGTGTTTGATTCACTAATCAAAAGGCAGTTGCTCTAGCTGCTATTGCTCCAAATTCTCCTTGGGGTCGGAGAACCCAGCTGTGCCCTTTTTACATCCTCCATCCCAAGATTCTCCAGTCAGAATGTAGCTGACAATGCGTCAGAATAAACTCCAGCTCCCTCGCCTATACCTGTATAGGCCAACACAAATAAAACGTTGTGAGCCCAGATCTCATTAAAGGTGGTGGGAAATTTTCAGTTAGCCCTTTATTAAAAATTCAAAGAGAACAAGGACTAAATTAATCTCTTGTTGTAAATGCAAACCCACTGATTTATTTTTAAAGGCCTGCGACCAGCAATTAAGATCTCAGATTCCATCTTTTTCAAACAGTGACTTCCTCATTTGTAATATCTTAAATAGATACCAACTTAATGTACCAATGATAACTGACAAATGAACAGCTATGAAATTTTCTTGTTTTAGAAAAACTTTTTTCTTTTTGACCCAATTTGTAAATTAGTTTGGAACATTTTCTGGGAAAAAACCTCAATGATTCATTATCTGAGGACATTAAAGGCCAATCAAAGGAAATACTTATTAATGTAGCATGTATTCCACTAGCCAAGCCACTGCTAAGGCGAATCATCAGGACAAATATTGCAGCTGAGTTCTGAAAGATGCCAAAATAATTTTATGATTGCTAATAACACCTGCAGCTGTGGAAACCAAGGTAACGAGAGGATAATCAAAGTTCATGCTTCAGGGCATTAACTCTGTGCCTGCAGGGATCAGGAAGGAATTGTTTCTCCCAGGTGACAAAATTGTGCAGCTGGTTAGATACATTTCACTTTTATTTGGGTTTTTTTTAGTCTTGATGTGGAGCAATACAAGATTTGAGAGATGAATTGTCTGATCATATATGGCAAAGCCTATGCTCCCATGTGATCTGCCTTGGGGTAAAATCTTTCCCCTTCATCTCCCCTGCCCCCATACCCATCCCAGGTGTATGTGCTGCCAACTAGGCAGTTATCCACTCTGTGAGGTAGGGCAGGGTGCAAGGAGCACTTAGGGGAGCTCTGCATTCCGTATTCGTGTGTTGCTTCTGCTCCAGGCCTGTAGGGAGTATCGGGGTAGAGGAGAGATAAGGGCACAGTTGTTGGATCTCTGACTGTGTGAATTTACCAGCCAGAGCCCCACACGTAGCAGAAAGAGGGTGCATACCAGCTGCTAAAGTTACTGTAGCCAATGGCTGCAGAGGCCTGTGAGGAGAAGCCTGTTCTCAGCAGGGACCCCTGTACTAAACCTATTTATTGGGCTTGGCACATGATCAGGATCTGGATCTTGATTTAAAAAGAGACCACCACTGCCTCACCCCACCCCCAGTTAAATGGCGGGGGGGAACCTAAACAAAAGCACCAGTAAAATGTAGGGAATCTTTGAAAACAAACACAGTGTCCTTGGGACTCTGACAAGCTGCACACGCCCACGGTTCCACCACGCACTTTGACAAGGCTTTCAGCCGCCTCAGACCTCTGTCTGCAGCTCAGCCTGGCTCACAGGCCCTTGTCCTGCATTTCCTGTAAACAGGGAACACTTCCTCCCTAGAGATGACCTGGCAATGAACTAGCAATGGCTGACGTTAGGATGCACCACACCCAAAGCCCTGCTGTGCCAGAAGGTACAATGGGAGGCTGATAATACATAATAGGTTATTAAAATCTACTGTGCCCTTTATAGACTCCTCAGCATGCATTATTTACATTGAGTGTTAGCAATTGCAGAGCTTTTACTTTCATTAAATCGTTAGGTTTCCATATAAAGAGCTTGATCTATCAAAAGAAAATAGCAAGGGACACAGCTGGCAAAGCCTCTTCTAAGGGCTCAACACAACTATTTATACTCTGTCAGTTCTCTTTTCTCTTCTCCCCTTCTTTGTGGATGGTTTGCACACTTGAAAAGCTCCAGTATTTAACCATGAACAATGCTGAGGCACAAGCCCACTGGTACCACTCGGAAGTCTTAGCGAGCATAAGTAAAATGAAGATCTGACAAGCTAGTAACAATAGGAATCTCCATTTTGTTAATGTGAAACCCCTCTGCCTTCTTTAGACGGTATGGGCCATTTATCTGTATCATGTCCAAATATTCGTCTTACCTCATCTAGAGAGAGATAAAGGAACATGGGGAAAGTGCCCACTATTCAGAAGGACTTGCATGAATTGATCCTGTACCTTCAACTCAAGTACAAACTGCCACTGACTATGAAATCATATGACATTTTCTTCCCATTCTTTTGTGTCAGATGACCACTCTGGGTCATATTCTGGTCTTTTATACATTGATGTAAATCTGGAGTAACTCTATGGTCTTTACACTCCTGAACTGAGATCAGAATATGGTCCCCTCTGTCTCTGGTCATATCTTTCTGCCAGTGATTTCTCCCATAAACCCTGACAGTGCTAACCAGCAAAAAAAGTAGTGCATAATATTACATTAAAAAAGAAAAGGGTTATTTACATTGCTGGGAGATCTGGCCATCATCCTGTCATTTGGTGGATATTTATGTTTGAGAAGAAGGATGGCCCAATGGTTAGGCTACTAGCCAAGGACTTGGGTTCACGTCCCTGTTCCACCACCAACATCCTGTGTGACCTTGGGCAAGATACTTAGCTCGTCTTTGCTTCAGTTCCTCCTGGGGATAAAAGCAATGACCTGCTTCACAGGGGTATTCTGAAGTGCTCAGATACTATAGTATCTAACAGAGAACTGTACTGGATGTTTAACTTGGGGAACAGTCCTGCTCCAGTGAAGCAAGTAACAAAACTGCCATTTATTCCAAGGTGAGAAGGATTCATCCCCTATCCTGATGTGGCAGAGCCATGTTTATTTAAATATTTTGTGGATTAATGATAATATTCTTGTAGTCAGTCAGGGATGCAGAAATGTATCTGGAAATATTTAGCATGTGTGTTTGCTAATCTCACCATTTATTGCCGGGGGTTGTCTTGAGTTATGGGCGCTCTGAGTTCCTTTCGAGCAGACAGTTGGCATGATGCTTTCTGTACAAATACGCATGGAGGACAAGAGAATCAAACAATGGAAGATTTATCTACTGCTGTTGCCCACAGAATTGCAATTTAAAAAAGAAAAATGCAGTAAGGCATCTTAAAACACATTAAAAGCATGTCATCCTGAGGAAGTTTCACAAGGCTATGAGGCTAGACAGCGTGGAGTCATAGTAATGGCATGCAATGGAGTTTGCTTGAACTGCTTAGTGCTGGTAGAGTAAATCCACACAATAGATCTTGAGTCGGATATTCTGCTGTCTTGCTCCATGCATGCAATTGATTCTCAAAGAATGTACTATGTACAAATGCCCTGTGGGTGGGAAAGGAGAATTTTGCCTTGTGTGAGATACATGGATCAAGTGTTAGCTTTCCAAAGCTCTGTTCTCTGGGTGGCTTTTGGTGTAAACAATATGGCAGTTGCACATGTATATTTGCACATGCAGTTCTAAAACTCTAGGCCTTGATATGCCCTGCTGGATCAGACCATTGATTCATCTACTCTGGAATTTGATATGGGGAACTCAGTTTAACGGATTAGGTAAATCTGATCATTAAACAGGGGAATGGAGCAAGGCAATACTTTATAGTCCTCACACAAAACACAATTTGGCACAATTCCCTGGGAGTTAAGAGTGAAATCTAAAAAAGAAAGATACCACCTTAGAAACAGACTCAATGGGATGCAAACAACGCACTGTACCAGATTCAAGCACCGCTTGCTGTAGCCAACATTTTTAATAATCTCCTTATTAATATACAGCCCTAAATGTTTGGCATCTAACTGAACAGGCCTGAGGTAGCAACAGAGTTGGCTGAAGAAGGAGGGCACAATTTTACAATGAGATGAGTTCTTGGATTTCTGCAACTGTTGGGAGTAATGCCAGGAGAGAGGATAAAATTTAGTGACCCTAAAGTGTTTATGATAATAGAGCCAGTGATCTTTCCATAGCAGATGATGAATTTCCATACTTTATCTTTTTTTCCAAAAGTTCTGTAACCTATGAATGATCTTTCTCAAATCAGGAATGGTTGCCAGGTATATCAAGGGAAAATTATGCACTGCCCGAATTTTCATAAAGGCTGAGTCAGCAAGCACAAGTGAATACGAAGATTCCTCAAAAGAATCAACCTGCTTAGAACTGGCGTTACAAACAGTTGCATGTAACTGAGCCCAAATCAGAGAATGACCTCTAAACATTTACAGCATTATTGATTTCAGTTCACTTTCATCCATGTATAAAATAGGTCAACAGCTGGATATGTGCAGAGAGGGAAAGACAATGGAGAACAGAATTTGGAATTTCAAAAGCCTTACTACATACATAGAGAAATCCATTGTCTGTTTATACCACTTCTAGAGTGGAGACAACCTCTCTGTTAGGCTGGTTAAGGGTATTTTCTTCAGTGCAGTAGCACTACCAATGTCTAAGGTGCAAGGGCTATCCCTAAGGGAGAGAAGGTTGAGAGCACCACTCCGAGTTATCAAGCTTTGGAGTTAGCTGGTGGGAATCTCCCACAGTGCATTTCATATTGTTGCATTACATTGGGAAGATCCAATTCCAGCCATCAAAGCATTAACCTTCTAGTAACTGGGCAGAAACCAATGACTTCCAGTATGTTTTGGAGGATGGTAAACAATCACCTCCAGACCAGGGAGGGAGAACTGAAATTTGGCTGAGCTGTTCAAGAGGAATGTGACTTTGCTGAAGAGTCAGATTGGACCTAAAGGCAAAAGCAACAAGAATGCTGCAGGCAGGAAATCTAGTAATAGGCAGCCACCACCCAAGCTTTGTGTGAGTGTGAAGGGGACCCCCTTCTGCTTCCATTGAAATCAACAGTAAAACTCACATGGGTTTCAGTGGCCTTTGGAGAACCTAACTAAACAAAAGGTTTAAGGTCCCAAATTATTAGCAGACCCCAAATGCTGCTTTTAAAACGCTGTAGATATTAGAGACAGACATAAGATGCAACATTCAGATGCTGATTTGAACCCTTGTATCAAGGGGTTCAAATCAAGGGTTTTGGTTCAGGCCCAGATCTACATGTGACATTTGAAGATGGGAATTTGAATTCAGTGTCCCCTTCACTTAGCTACTAAGTCCTAAGGCCAGGATTCTGTGGTTCCCATGCAACAAATAAGGACATTTAAAAACACTTAAAGCAGAGTGGGAACTTCAGGAAAATGCTCACTGCTTAATTGTAGGTGATTCTTTGATATCATCAGCTGCTGTACAGATAAGGAACTGAGAACTTTTCATGACATCCAGCTGATGGGCAGTTCTAATACATATGATGCTGCTCATACACACAGTCATTGAATCCTGTATCTTTATTGCCCAGATCCAGAACTGGAATGTTGACACAAAGTGTTGGAGGAGGGAAGAATGGGAGACAAAGACAGAACTTAATGGGCATATTTACGTTAGGATGAAATACCAGGAATCTGCCTGGTCATTTCTTAAGATGGAGACCAAAGCCCTCATCAGATGTATATGATATAGTGATGAGCTAGTATAAATACCTAGATAGATATTCAGATAGATGATTTGTGGCAGCCTTCCAAGGGCTTGCAGCAACAGATTTCAAAAACAAAAATAATTGCATTATAAGAGAACAAGATCAGAGGGGAAATAAGCAGAGGTCTAAAACAGAACCTGTTGCAATAAGAAATGCTACTGGAACAAAGAAACAAAGCTAAGGAGAATTTTAAATACAGATTGGTAACTCCAAGAAAGAAATCAGCAGTGTTCTACCATGCCACATATCACTCCTTCCAACCCACAGACAACTGATCCAGCAATACAAGCAGCATCAGAAGTATCAGTTCATGGAGCCTGTGTAGTTACATGGCCAGAAGCCTTGGTCCAGTTATAACCACTTTAGGCAGGAAAACAGAAGACGAGAGCTAGCAAGAGCCAGGGGTTCTTCTATTTCTTAAACTTGATTCTGCTTATTTGACAAAATGCTCTGGAGGCAGATTAATTTTGGCTTTACTCAGTATTTATTGTTTTAGCTGCCTGTGGGCAAAACTCTCATCTTTGAGTGACTATTCCTGCTTCTGCACTGTATTTTGCCATTGTTGTGTGAGTGGTACGTCCACTGACCTTACTGAGAGCTCTGCAAACTGAGCTCAGATCCATAGGGTGAATCAGAAAGGTGAATTCTGCCCTGGAAGATGCGATCTGTGAGAGCCTGGATAAAGTCACTGAAGTTGTCTAATCTCATCACGGGTTCGGAAAGTGTCTAAGTATACTCTGCTATAATTCTGTTTTGCGATTCTCTACAGCAATGCTCTACACTGATTGATAACAGTTATCTCTAAACCCTATGGGAGCATTATAGTGAATTATTTGTTTTCTCTTTCTCCAGGGAAGCATACCAATATACTCAGTAGTCCCGCCATCTCTGCTCTTCAGATACCAATTAGTCCTACACATAAAGAACATGCCTGAAAAAGGAAAAAATGATGCCCAATTCAAGAACATCTGTGTGTATATGTAGTGAGGTACAAACCACAATGCTGAAGCCACTGACAGAAGGCTACAAACAGACAAAGAGGTAGCTCAGGCTAGCAAGAGAAAGAGCTTGTCCCAGCTCCATACCAAATCACATGAGGTGAAGCTGGGAAGCAAAATTGTGGGAGATCAGAAATATTCTGTTTAATCATCTGTCGAAATGAAACACACTGCAAATATAGACATCTTTCATCTGGGACCACTCAACGAATTCCCAGTAAATCACTCCTTACCTAACAAGCTTCCTTCCATATCCCAAAGACTTTCTTTTCTACTCTCCTTCAGTCCCTCCTCCAAAAGAATCCACCTACACATCTTTGCCATGGCTCAGGCGATACCACCATCATCTGTGGAAGACGCATTCCAGACTCTCCCTCAAACATTCTGTTGTTTCTCTTTAGACCTGTTGCACACTGAGGGGAGGGTTATCATCCCATTCTCTTGACTTTCCATCAGAGATATTTCATCTCATGCAGAGTCTGGATATTCTCTTACTTCTCTGGGTATCATGCCTTTAGTATCATGCCTTTAGAGGTAGAGGTAGTATCATGCCTTTAGAGGTATCATGCCTTTAGAGGTACTGCTGCAGCTTGTGGCCTGATGTGACATTGTTGTCACTGACAAAATGTCACCTGACAATGATGGCATAGATCCTGTAAAATCTTGGAAGAGAGGGGAAGAAACCCTCTCCTCCTTCAAGAAAGGAAAACGGATGTTGAGCTTCTATCTTTTGATGCGTGCTTGTTGACTTATGTTAAAGGCATTGGTGGCTCGTCAGCATTGTTCCAGTGATTCAATGTTTATACCACAAAACCCATCAGCACAGTTTTCTCTAATTGGTCCCCTTGTTGGCAATCTCAGGGTATGTCTATACTACAAGCACTACAGCAATATCACTATCATGTAGACTTTTGCTATAGCGGTGGAAGGTTTTTATTTCTTCTCTGTGGTAAATCCCAGAAGTGGCCCGGTGCCAGCCGTAGTTTCCCATAGCCCTAAATGGACCGGGACGGCGAACCACAGCCAGTAGGATCCGCAGTCGGTGAACCGGCAAGTAAAGAAACCAGCAGGGCCCGCTAAGGGTGCTTACCCCGCGGTCCCATGTGCCAAGGTTGCCGATCCCTGAACTAATTAATCCAGATGAAAAAAGAATGGGCTAGATTCTAGCCCATTCTTTTTTCATCTGGATTCATTTGTGTGGTCCCTTTTCTGACTATAACAAAGGCTTTTCTGACTCCGTGCTCTGGATTCACCAGGAAGAAGCCAGAATGTATCACACAGAGTAACTCACTGATAACATGGCACATACTGTAGATCTGGGACCATGAGCATGGCCCTGATTATTCTTTTCCTCCCCTTCTTTCCTTTTTTAGCCAAACGATTAATCTTCCTTTGTTTACTTTTGGCACCATAACTTAGTAACTAAAACTTGGAACAGGACTCTTTACATTTTATTTTGGTTTTATTGCCAATTTTCTATTCCATACTTTCCATGAAAAACACTCACCACAAGTTCAGCATAATCAGCTCCATTCTACTCTGGAGGATTCTAAGATGGAAGAGGAACTGTCATTCCCTGGAGCAATATGGACTTAACAGGATCAGCTACTTTATTAACTGTGTGCAGCCAGCTTGGGAGCAGGCAGAACAGGCAGAGGGAAATGTATTGTGGTGGGCTCACATGGAAACCTGTAAAGATCATAAAAGTATTTCCCTTGGTTAAAAACCTGTTTGTGACTGGAGGGAGAGATGAAGCAGTGCATCTATCGTAGCCCACAGCATGAACCTTCCATCTGTTTGCATTGTCAATGAAAAAAGATGTGTACAGATTACACAATCTTGCGTGTCCTTGACTGAAAGTCTACGGTGCTTTGTGAGTGGTACTTTTGGAAGCATTCAGCAAGGCCTAATTCTGCTCCCCCTGAAATCAATGGGGAGTTTTACCACTGAATTCAATGGGAGCAAAGTTAGGCCAATGCTGAGTGCTTTTGAAACCCCCCTGCCATGAATAGCAATGTCTTTTTGTCACCAAGAGAGGACCTTAGAAGGTTTAGAGCGCAGGTCAGCACAAGCAAATGTGAGTCCAAAGGTTGTTCTCAGCCAAGCGTGCTGTTGCCCTGATATTTGGGTGTGAAGCAGGAGAATGTTTCCATTGTTTATTAAGTGTCTTATTCTGACATCTATATATAATAGTGGTTTCTGAACTCCATATGGTGGGAAAAGGAGCTCAAGAAAATGTAGAGATTTTGATGAAATTGCCATCCATTTCCCTTGCACCTGACTGCAACTAGCTCCTCCAAAAACTGAAAACATTAGATGGCTCCTAGGCTTCAGTGTTATTAGGCCACCTTCCCTGCATGTGATGTGCGCGTATCCATATCAGAAGAAGGGGAAGGTGTAGCAGCTTTTCCTATCAAGCTTCAGAGGGAGGGAAGGACATTGGAATGGAGTAAACTGCTGGCCCTACTCAGAAAGCTGTTATCTTCATGGATGTCCTTCTGCCAGGGATTCCCTCTGAATATGAAAGCACATGGCAGATTTAAGATTTAATGACTCACCTACCGTGAAAATAAAGTGAGCTTCTGGAATGTTGGAACTGCTCAGGGGTCTCTTCTGCAAGTACATGCATGCAGGTAACTGGGGCCTTAGTATCTGGCTTATATCTCCCAAAGACTAGGGGGCAACATGTAGTAACATTAATTTCCCTGTATTGCAGGAACTTTTCCTGTAATAGTGGAGGAGCTGGAAAATTCTCCAAAGCAGAGAAGCAAAGCTGAATGCTTAACATCTGGGACTCTACAAGAAGCTGTGTGACTCCGAACACTTCCTCCCATCTCCTCGTCTTTCCATTTTACCCACAGTCTCTGGAAGTCAGATTTGCTAATGTGTGTGGTGTAAGAAATTGGGCCTCCAATTATCTGCTGTAATGTCTCAAAGCAAGAAATCTGGACAGTGAACTAGTTGCGCAGTCAGTTCTGAAGGCACTATATGCATTTCTTAAGTCTCCCAACCTTATGTAGTATTCACAGAAATCCCAGGCTAGTGTTGCTTACACTTCACCTCATCAGTCCTCCTTCCCCCTTTTTAGCTGTCAGCTTAAAATGTCTTTTTCTTCTCTTGTCTCATTAAGTATCTAACTCATTTTCAATCATTGGCTTGAGTTTATTCACCCTGTAATTTATTTACATCACTGCCATATAGTGTCTTGTATTATTTAAGTTTTTGAGGGGTTCAAGTTTATAGGAAAGATTTTATAGTGGCCAATCCTACAGTACTTACTCAAGCATAATTCCTGTTGGTTTCAATGGAAGTTTTACTCATGTGATGACTACAAGATCTGGCCCTAAGGAGGTGTCATACTATTTACAAGCTGTTGCTTCTAAAGTAAAATTGGTGAGGAGGAAGACATTTCTGTGCTCTTCTGACCCACAGCTTTGCTTTAATTTCTTGGAATTCAAGTTCCATTCCAGAAGGTGGAGTGATAGTCTGGTCAGGTCAGTCAGTCAAGGTGAAGTTGGCAGGGAGATGCAGTGGGCTAAGACGTGATTTGCTGTCCCAAACTAGCTAACTGTGTTCAAATGGATGGGTCCAAATTCTTCAGCAAGATGAAGAATAAATGAAGATGCCTTTAGTGTCAGAGGGCTAAGAAGGAATAGTTGAGCAGATGGATGAAGACTGCCAGAGAAATAAGGATCTAAATATTAACAGCCTGGCAGGTACCGACAGCCTAATTATGCTCCCTTTGAGGCAGAGGATAAGCCAGAAGAAGCCCATGTGCTACCGATAAACCAAAGGTGAAGTAGGTTTCTCATATGGGTGGCAAAGCACAAAAAGGTGTTCACTGCTGATAGGTCTCAATCTGCTTACTTTAGGCCTTTGAAGAGATACCATCTAATTAAGCCAACCAATTACCCAAGTGAAAGGGTCCTTTTATTAGCTCTTTAAAGGGGGGTCCTGGCAAAACAGACAGTGCCTCTTAAATACATGCTCCCATCCATTAACTTTAATTGGTCCATTAAGATAAAATTAATTGTTGTGTGCCACTGAAAAGCTAATATTAAGGATGCTTTACATTAAACCCCCCAGGGTCCCATGAAAGCAGAGTTCTTGCAGGATAATTAAAAGTGTACTATCAGCTATAAATAACTTTGTCAGCCTGAACAACAAACCATAAACTATTGGATTAGATTTGTAACAACAACAAAACAACAATTGCATTTTGAATGCTATGGTATATATACACTGTATTATTTAGCAGTGAAAGAAAGAGGATTCTGGAACGGCCTCAGAATTGTCATATCAATCTCTCATTCTATAAATCTCAAATATAAATATAAGACTCAACCTGGGTGCATGTGGGAGAGAACACATGCCTGGGATACTCTACAACAAGGCTGGACCTCGTAATTTGAAATCTGTACATGCACTGGCCAATTTCTCACACCTCATCTCCCTGCCTCTGTCTGGAGCTGAGCTCCTTCCACAAGGTGTTAAGTACCATTATGTCTCACTGACTTCATTCTATGTGCTATAATCACTGTCCAAGATAAATCTGCTGCTCTGGAGAAGAGGCCCGGTTCAACCCTGGTTTAACTCCATTGAAACTGATGGAGGGTTGACTCCATATGATCATGAACAGATTAGTTAAAGGAAAACTGGCATGTGCCAAATAAAGGAGTAATTGTAAACTCAACCCTGCCGGTCACCGTAATCAGAAACGTTACATTCAGGAAATTAGGAATTGTACCTTGTGGAATAAATGCCATATGCGTTCTTACATCCATGCTTCGGGCGATACAGTATGTGCAAGCCCCTTCGTTTTCAGTTTAAACCACTTTTTATCAAAAAAATCCCAGGTTTTACAAACAGAATTATTCATTTTTTTTCTGATTTTCACCCTACTTTTGTATCATTCAAATATATAAAAGATAACTTGTTTTATTAGGAAAATATAATACATTGCATGTGATATATGTATTATGATAATACATTAGTCTGTGCGTAGATGCAAAGCTGCCTGGTGAAGTAAGACTATGTATTATTCTAGAAGATACACACAATAAACAAACAGGCACACATGCAAACTCTGAAATGCATGTGTATATGAACGTACTGATGAATCTCCCACTCATCGTGTACGCATTTCAAGCTGTTAGCAAATAACAGTTTAAAAATCTGACACACTAAAAAGGAAGTGTGATGGAGCGCCTGCCTCACACTGGGCTCTAAAGTATTAATAGAGCCCTAGGGAGTCTGTGAAGGAGGCAGCCAATCAGAGAAGGGCTGAGGGGAGCAGCCAATCAAGGCCAAGCAGGCACATATAAAAACGGAGCTGCGGGGCAGAGGAGAGTAGTTCTCTGCTTGGAGCTCAGGGAGGAAGGACTGTGTCTCTGGAGAGCTGAGAGAACTGCCAACACACTGGACTAGCAGGAGCCAGGGAAGTGAGAGACTGCTGGCTGCTGGGGTTTGCAGCCTGAGGCCCTGAGGTGAGGGCAAAGAGGATGCGGAGGCCATGAGGAAGTGGCTGGACATTTCACTGCAGATCTGGCAGTAGTGTACAGCTGGAGTAAGAAATCAGCTTACATAAATCCAGTGTGCCTTCTATTAAATTGTACATTTATAGATAAGCTCAAGGTGCTCTCTGAAGGGCTACTGAGCACTTAAGGGCTCAAATGAAGACTTAAGTGGTGTGTGGACTTGTGATGACTCTCTGCATTGTGCTGGATTTTACACCTTTAAAGCATTACAATGCAATATTCCAGTTTTGCATTTCATCTGCAAGGCTCACTTGCTATTGCATCCAAATAGTTCCTTAGCTGCTTCACATTCACCTGGCTCTGGCTTTTGCATTTGGCACTTGCAGTCTCCTGGCCTATGCAAAGAATGATTTATAACATCTTAAAGGGCATCATGTTTTGAAAAGTAACACCCTGAAAGGGGTTCTTTTTGATTGCATTAATCAAAGCCACTCCATCACATTGGGTAGGTACAAAATTCACCTACATTACCATACACAGTTTGTATTTGCAAAATCTATGGCTATATCTACACTACATAGGAATGTTCCCTCTAACTTTTTACATCAATGTGCGGAATGAATGTTGTTATCTGCACCAGTATGGAGATGTGTGGTGGGGTGGGGTGGATTCGGAGTGTGGGAGGGGGCTCAGGGCTGAAGCAGAGGGTTGGGGTATGGGGTGGAGGCATGAAGGCTCTGGATGAAGATGTGAACTCTGGGGTAGGGCTGGAAATGAGGGATTTGGGATGCCAGAGGGGGGCTCAGGGCTGGGGCCAAGGGGTGGAGTGTAGAGGGGTGAGGGCTCCGGTTGGGGGTGCAGGCTCTGGGGTGGGATTGAGGATGAGGGATTTGGGGCGCAGCCTGCCCCAGGGCTGCGGTGGGAAGAAAGGACTCCCCCCAGTCCTCTCTCACTGCAGCAACCCAGGGCTGGGGAGAGGCACACCTCTCTGCCCGCTTGTGCGTCCTTTGATAGTCTGCTGCAGGGGTCTCCAAACTTTTTGAGATGCAGGCCATATTAGATTTTTGAAGGGGCTTCACAGGCCGCTGCCATGCCCCCCCTGTGCTCCTCCAGCCACACCGTTGTCCCGGCCTCTGTCTTTGCTCCTCCGCCCTCTGCCGCGTCTCCCGCCTTTGCTCCTCTGAGCATGCTGCAGGGGCACTCACCCCTTTGTTCCTCCAGCCGCACCGCGGCCCCTCTGCACACGGGGCTGCCAGCAGCAGCTCACACAGGGGGGCAGCGGTGGCTTCTCCATGTGCCTGCTCAGCTGGGGCCGGTGGGCCAGGGAAATTGATGCCGCAGGCCGGATCCGGATCCGGCCCCTGGGCCGTAGTTTGGAGACCCCTGGTCTGCTGCATGACTGCACAGGTTAGAGGGAATTTAGCTACATAGTTAACCCAGATGATTGGCACCTGACCTGATGTGAGCCCAGATGTGACCTGATGTGAGCCCAGATGTGACCTGAGCCCAGATGTGAGCGTTCCCAGGGCAAAGCCATACCCACATTACTGTGTCCTTACTGTTTATGTACTCACTTGTATATGTGGGAATATAATCCCATGATCCTTTGTGCTGAGACGCTCTAGGAGTCTTTCCCAGACAATTGGAGAACAACTTGTCTGTCCTTCAGGGGAATTATGGGAAGGCATTGGAGAACTGTAACACTCAAGTAGTTTAGTCTGGATTGTGTAATGTGGGTGGATTCCAGCATGAGATAAAGCAGATCCAGGGCTCCAACCTCCTCAGCCCAGTAAGGCTTAAAGCACCTCCAAAACTGGGCCAGATACTTTTTGTGTGTACAACAGGGGAGTTAAGGCTAAAACCTGGGTAAGGACAGAGGTTAACTGTGCAGTTTAGCCCTACTACTGTGAACCTCAGCAATGACTCCACACGCATGCAGCAATCTGGGTTTCCTGGCTGCAATTCAGATTAACAATCACACAGGTTTGACTGCCCTTCAGTGGTGGTGTGATGGGGATTACAGAACGTGCACCAAGGTTCATGGGGTGCAGTAAGGTTCAAGCAGTGGGCAACACCAGCCCATGGCCATCCCTGAGTCCTCCACTGAAGCTAATAAAATGGGGCTGGAGGATGACCTGGAGATGTTCCTAGTAACAGTTTCTATGGGCACCATCTATCTGCAGTGCATCGATGGGGATATGTGCCCTGGTCCCACAAAGAAGTAGCAGTTGAGTCTGCAAGACCACAATGAGGATATCTGGGTGGGGATAGCCTCAAACAGTGTGTCTCCAGTGATAACTGGGAGAGATTGGAGATCATTTAGAGACCTGATGAGGTCCAAGAATGGGGACCCTCTGAAAGGGACAGACAGTGATGCGGAGATGGGGCAACAACAACTCTGCAAGCCTTACCAAGCAAAAGCACAGAGGAAGACCCACAAGAAGTAATGTTGTCTCCCGTGGACGATGCCTTGATAGGGGTGAGAGATACTTGCCCCAATGGAGACAGATGCCAGGAGAAATAAAGTGAGCCAGCAGCGATTGACGTGCTGTCAGACAACACGGATTTCATGGAAGAACAAAGATATGACCCAATGAGATGAGCCTATGCATCCCAAGGTGATTCTGCTCCCCTCCATGAGGGCAATGGCCCTTGCCCCAGGTGCAGATCCCTTGGGAAATAATCACAAATCAGGGCAGCAAGTTTCTGTCCCAATTGAGGAAGGAACTGTGTAGCCCGTTGAAAATAAAAGCCTTCAGAACAACGGCGCCGCCCCCAATCCGATGGGCCGGTAGAAAGATTTAATCAGACCGTGAAAAGTATGCTGCGGAAGTTCACCACCTCGAAACCTCACCACTGGGACCAATTACTTCTGCCACTCCTGTTCACTGCCTGGGAAATCGTATGCCTATTGACATCAGTGGTGAAGTTCCCATTAACCTTAATGATGCAGGATCAGGCCTTCTATCACCTACTTCCTGGAAGACCTCGGGCATGACACATGATCCCCTTGTGCTTCAGGAGCGTGTGTGAGAATAAATTCATTACTGTGTATGAGGCATGTTGCATGCAGATACCATGGTGAAGATGAATGGGACCTGGGGGTCCAAAACCCCTGGATATTCAAAACCCAAGACAGTTTTGAAAATCTCAGCTCTAAAAAGTTTATTTCTTTTTTTATTCAAACCTCAGAAAGCTTTGAATAGAGTCAGGCCACATGTGAGAGCCAACATTTAGGTTTTTTCCCAACTCTCTACCATCTTCCTAGATTGCTTGATTTCTATTGGAACTCCTCACTTAACATTTAAATTATGTTCCTGAAAAATGTGACTTTAAGCGAAACGATGTTAAGCGAATCCAGTTTCCCCATAAGAATTGATGTAAATGGGGGCGGGGTTAGGTTCCAGGGAAATTTTTTTCACCAGACAAAAGACTATTTTTATATGTGTGTATATATATATATATATATAAAATACACACACACACACACACAGTATAAGTTTTAAACAAACAATTTAATACTGTACACAGGGAACTTAGGAAGTGGGGAGCTGATGGGGGGCTGCCAGTCCACCCTGGTTCTAAGCCCTCACCAGCTAGCTGCAATGGGCTTGGACCATGCAGTTCTGTGTACACTGAGCAGCAGGATGCTCGAGGCTGGGGTGGATGTAAGCAAGGCTAAGCATTACAGGCACCAAGAAATTGCACTGAAATCAATGGTGCTCTGCACCTTGAAGATCAGGCCGTTATAGATGAAGCTCTCTGCACTTACTCATGGTAAGTCTCCAGCCCCTGCCTTACTCTCAAGAGTAAGGAGTTTAAAAAAAAGAAAGAAGAGTGTGAATGGAGCACAGAGGCATCTGAGGAGACTGGGGGCTAGGAACCCCCACTCATGCTGCCGGTGCCAGGCACTTAGTTATCTGCACCCCTCTTGGCCTTCTAGCTGCTAGGCAGGGATAACTTGGTGTCCATGTGGCTGCATTCTCAGTGCTGCAGCCTAAAGATCTCCTGGTCTCTCTGTCATGGGTATCACTTTTTAGCATCCTTTTTTACAAGGGGTTGTGTGGCCCATTGGCTTAGCCATCAACCTTGGGGTGGGAGACCCAGGTTTGAGACCTAAGTCTGGCACTAGCCTGCAGAGTAAATGGAGTAGGTGGCTATGCCTCAGTTTCTCCTTTTTTAAAGTGGGGATTATGAAGTTGATCTCTTTTGTGAAGTGCTTTAAGATCTGTTGATGAAAGGTCCTGTAAGAGAGCTGGGGATTATAGGTACAATGTTCCACATTTGTGCTGGGCAGAATCGCAGCCTATGCAGACAAAATGGCTCTTCTACCCAATTTCATCTTCTCTGCTGTTATATAAATCTCTACTGGCATTTTTTTTAACTGGGTAGGATTTGGGGCTAAAGTTTATAAGGCAGATGTGCAAAATAAAGTTGAATCTTTTATAGAAGACAGCATGGAAAGGACACCCTGACTGCCACACTTTCTTCATTGCTTTTTACTCAGGGTCATATTCGTGTCTTCTCTTGACTTCTAACTGCTGTCTCAGGTGCATTGAGAACTTTACAGAGGGAGTCTAGTCATAAGAAGTGCCAGGCATTTCAGAGCAGGAACTGAGCAGCAGTCATCTTGTTAAAACTGCCCATAGTTCTCCAGAAGCCCTGACAACAGAAACATTTCTAGCATAAACTGCGTTGATGGGAACTTTTATGAAGCTGCCTATGAAGCCACAGCATTAACCAGCTTTCAGACTTGTCTTTGTCCTTGTTTTTTCTGAAGAACAATTCCCCACCCTTCTGAGGCCTAACAACACAAGGTAGAGGCACAATTTCTGCCCCTCTCTGAGTATGGAAGGATTCTCTCTCCATGCAGACTGCTCTCCACTCTGAGCAGCTGGAAATCCTGTGTTAATGCCATCACCTTCTAACTCCCAGTGGCATTTCTAACAACTTTAAAGTAAACAGAAGGAAAGATGTGACTTATCTCTTAGCTGACCCTATCTATCAGGGGTTTAATAGGAGACTGTGTGTGGTCTGATGGTCAGCGTAAAGCACTGGGAACCTAGGTTCTAATTTGCATTGGGTGAACCTCAAAAGTTTAGTTTGGATGAACCCCCAAAAGTTCTGTAGCTGATCTAAACTTTTTGAGGTCTCCTCCTTGCATTGCTTTGCGTCCTCTCCCTCCACTGACTCCAAATGGAAATCTGTCTCTTTCTCCACCCCTTTCTGGACCTAACCCAAACCTGCTTCCCTTCCTTGAAGTACAATAAGCTCTGTTTACAGAGCTTTCTTCCATTCCCAGACCACCAAAAGGCCCAACTTTGGTGATATTTGCATCCTGGAGTCTTAAAAGGTTTGCAAGGTTCAGGCTGGTTTTTCTGTCCATATTTTGTATATTTTCACTTTTGGGCTCCAAACTAGCAAGGATCACATATAAATGGCACAAGTGTCTTCATAGGAATCACCCTTGCATCTATCTACATATTTATAGGACCCCTATCAGCTTAGTATCTGAGCACCTCACAACAGTAATGAACTTGTCCCATCCCCACCATCTCATGGGATGTTTTACAGAGAGGAAATTGAGGCACAGAGCGATCTCATGACTTGTCCAAGATCACATAGGAAGTTGGGAGCAGAGGCAGGAACTGAACACAGATCCCTTGAATCCCAACTATCCCCATCACACCTGAAATAAATCTGTCTAGGATCCTGGTCTTCTATTACCCTAGCGTCTGGGCACCACCTGAACTGTAATTTATTTAGACTGTCAACACCTCTGAGAGCTACAGAAACATTATCTGCATTTTATATCTGGGAAGTGCAGCACAGAGAGAATAAGAAACTTGCCTAACATCACAGAGGGAGCCAGTAGTATTGTAGGGATTAAACCAAAGTCTCCTAATTCCTAGCGTAGCAGCCTGACCTTCTAACTATCCGTCCTTTCACCAAATTGATCTTTGCATGCCTTGCATTATACATGACCAGCCCCTTGTGCTCTTGTCTGTATGGAGCATCGTGCTTCAAGACATCCCAGAAGGTAATGTGAGCACTGGCCCTGGAGAAGTTTCAATGGAGCATAGAATGGGGGAGATTTGAGCACAGTGATTGTCCTCAGATCAGCACAAGGATAACCTGGCTGACCCATTGAGGAGCTGCACAGCCACCCCACAAAGAACCTACTAAAAATGTCTTCCTGGGGGCTGGAAAACAATAACTGTAGGAGGTGGTGGTTTTTCTGCTGGACAAATGTAAAATAGCCCATTGGGTTGTGTGGTACTGGAATATCCACAGCACAGTGCAGCATGCTATAAAAATCACAGAAAGAAAGAAAGCAGGAAAAGCGCTTTATATATTTTTAAAAACAGCCTAAAATGCCTTGTTTCTCCCATGCTTAACCTTCTGCAGAGCCTGACATGAGCTACTTTGATTTAAGGGCTGGAACTTCATGAGAGCATCCTAGCTCCATTCCTCACAGAGGCAAGCTGCTCCCTAATTAACATAGTCTCCACCCATGGGTGGGGCTTACCCTATAAAAAACCATCCTCCAGCTTGGGACACTCTCTCTCAGCACTTCATAGACACACAGTAGTTGGCTTTATGGTAGAGCAGATGACTAGAGGCAGAGAAGTAGGGTTAGTTTATACTTTTTTATAGGTAGATTGTCCTATTGGTAATGCTTCTCTTGAGAAAGAAGGGAGGACAATATGGGAAACTTTTCTCCAAAAATAGCTGCTTAATTTTGCTGTTCACATTTTAAATGGTGGTAAAGGGAGGAAATGGGGTGAGCATGAGCTGAGGGTGCATCATTGTCCAACCCCTCCCTTCCATATCAGAAAAGAATGCACATAGGAAAATAAGGAAGGCAAAAACAAACAAAACCTTCTTTAAGCTCTAGCTGTGCTCCCTGTTTCCTTATGTAACTTTAGAAAGTCATTTGGCTCCCTTGTGCTTCAGCCTGACCAGCTGGAAAACCTGAGACCACCCTGGAAACCAGCTGCTCTATCTGAGCTGACTCTTCCTGGGGAAGTGACTCAGAAACATAAATCCCAATCTCTAGTTTTCTCTCTCTGCTGCAAGATTGGCCCTGGGCTCCTGAGTGTGTAGCAGGCCCAGCCCTTTGTGCTGGGACTTTGACTTCCCTCTATGTAACTCTGATATTATTGTCCCTCTTTGCTCTCACCAGAGTTGTGAACCATAGTAACAAAAAAGACAGGTGGTGTCCTTTAAGATGAGTTTCTGCTCTTCCATTATCTGCACAGTCAAGGCTGGGGCAGCTTGCACCTTCAATGCCAGAAATCATGTTCCACCCACACAGATTGCTCTTTCTCTGCTAGTCCAGGGACTAGAAGCCCTCAGTGATACTCCAGGTCAGTTCTCCTGTGTGGTAATAGCAGTAGTATTTATGTGTATTGCTCTAGCTCCTAGGACCCCTAGTCATGGACCCAGGACAACACTGTCCAGGCACTGTATGACTACAGAACAAACAGCCTAAAGAGCTAGCAAGCTAAGTATGAGGCAGGAAACAGCAGCATGTTGTTGAACAGCCACACCCTTCTTTGTTGGGTCAGAATTGATCTCTCCAGTTACCTGTGGCTGATAGGACTTTCTCCTCTGCTAATCACATACAAGCCTCCTTCAAAAGCTAGACTATTGTGTTACCTGCTTAGTCCATCTACTACCAGTTTACTGAGGAGCCTATCCTAGCTTGATCCTCTGTTAGGGTGACCAGATGTCCTGCTTTTATAGGGACAGTCCTGACTTTTGGGTCTTTTCCTTATATAGTTTCCTATTATCTCCCACCCCCTGTCCTGATTTTTCACATTTGCTGTCTGGTCACCCTATTCTCTGTGGTCAGCAATACATTGCCAACTAGTGATCATTTCTGTCTGGCCAAATCCTGCCCCTCCTCCATAGTCACAGAGGGCCCTTGATCGGTGAAACTGTTGCAGAAAGCTAGTGACAGGAGACAGAGCACTGTTCCCTGGAGAATTCTTCCACTGCACCACACCACACAAGGGTGCAGTGGGGGTAAGGGTAGCTGGTGCCAATGAATGCACAGCTATATAGATCCACTAGCTATTCCCCCTTGGTGTGGGATCATCTGGCAGTAGTGGTAGCTGGACATCAGCTGTGCTGCTGTCATAGAGGGGAATGGTTTTTTTCCTTCCCACCCCTGTGGAGATCCCCTGTGAAATAGCCCAGACACATGCCTTGGTGCTGGGATTCAGGATTTTTTCCTTAAAATTAATTTGTGCAGTACATCCAAGACAATAGCAGTATCTGGCAAATGCATACCTGAGAAGGGGCAGCGTGGTCTAGGAGCTAGGTTACATGGCCTTGTTCTATAGCTCAGGGTACCTGTCACCTGCAGTAATGCCATTTTAAAATACAGAGACTGGTTTCAAGTCCCAGCTGGGCCATGGACTGGCTATATGCGGCCTTGGTCAGATCACTGCTCTCTTTCTCCTCCTGTCCTTTGTCTATCTTGTCTATTTATGCAGTCAATTCTTTAGGGCAAGGGCTCTGCGTTTGCACCTTGTAATAAGACTGTGTGAATGTGGGCTATTCATGTGCAGGGCAACAGTAAGGAGAACCCAAGATACGCTCACTTAACGCTAACAGATAACCTCTGCTCCTGTAACTGAACCACAGGTGAAAGTCCCCCCTAAACCTATTTGATTAACATCTTTACCCTGTATGCTCAAGGAAGGACTGGCATGATTAAGCTTGGCCCAAGCATAAGTGGAGGGAAGTCCTACGTTCTTAAAGACAAAACTTTTTAAAGAATAAAATTCAGTTATATTTTTAAAGTAAAATGAACTTTTATCTACAATCAGAAGAGAGAGTCTCTTTCTAAAGAAACAGGGGCAGATTCTGATCTCTGTGATGCTGCTGTAAACTCCATTGAAATCAATGCTGTTATACTACGATCACAATTTTTCCCACAATGTTTAAGTATGAAGGATCTTTAACCTACAAATCATAAAGAGGAGATTCCCAACATTTCCAAAATACACTCGATGGAAACCTTTTCCAGTTCTGTTATATTCTTGGAAGAAGTTCAACTAAACGGTATCTGTTCACAAAAGCAGTAAAACAGATCTCACTCCTGTAAACGGCTATCGTCCTTTTTTCTAGGGAAGAAAGCTGTTTATGGGCCACTGTTGGAGCTACATTTACTTGCCAGACAGCCTGAATGTATAAGCAGTAGGCTGCCAAATAGACAAAATTTCAGATGCCAGTAATGAGGATAGATGATGCATGTTATAGACGTAGTGCATGTGTTCAAAAGCATCAGGCTATCATGCTTGGGGATTACATCTGTGTTAAGGGTTTTTGATCTATTTTAAAAGTTAAATGAATGTGTTTCAAATGTGTTGCTAAGGAAAAAAGAAAGAGAAGAAAGTAATAAAATTACAGCTGTAAATCTGGATTATTTGATGAATAAAAAAAAGCAACCCCAGAGTAATCCTGGGCCTAGCTCCACTTTACTCACTTTAAGCAAGTGGCCTACTCTGGTGGATTTCAACAGTGCTATAGTAACAAAGCAAAGCATGGTGCTGTATACTCACAGGGGCATGTGTATCAGGATACATCGAACATTTCCTCTTGCAGAACCCTCCTGCTCTGATCACCAGGCAAAATTCTTACCCGTACTTGGACTCTACTGAGGGTCCAGTTAGGTAATGACTAGTCCGAGTTGACAGTTCACTCTACATCTGCCCCTCTTGTTCTCTTCTGCCCTGCTCTCCTCCCTTCCCTTCCAGCTTTTAGGGTTCATAAGTAACTCATCCAGTCTCCACAACCCTGTGGCACTAACATGACATTTGCTGCTACCACATTGTTCACTCTGCATGTGAGGTCTACCTTTTCCCCCAGCTTATGTCTGTCTTGTCTATTTATGTTATAAGCAGTACAGCTAATACGCTTATGTTACAAGCAGCACAGTCAACCTTGCCAAAGGATGTTGTGAAGGCCAGGACTATAACAAGGTGAAAAAAAACTCTAGATAAGTTTATGTAGGATAGGATCATCAAAGGCTATTAGCCAGAGTGGACAGGAATGATGCCCATAACCTCTCTTTGCCAGAAGCTGGGAATTGGCATCAGGGGATGGACCGCTTGGTGATTACCTGTTCTATTCATTCCCTCTGAGGCACCTGGCATTGGCCACTGTCAGAAGATAGGACATTGGGCTAGAAGGACCTTTGGTCTTACCCAGCATAGCTGTTCTTATGTAGAGTGCCTAGCTCAATGGAGCCTCGTTCTTGGCTGGCCCGTAGGCACTGCTGTAATTAATGTGATTAACAATAACTGCAGAGAGTAGAGCTGAACTGGAGGTCTGGCTATGTATCAGATAAAGAGCTGATAGTAAAAGTGTGAATAAAAGCATTGAGATGCCCATTCCAGTTACTTTCATGGCTGCCTCCTATAATCTGCACATCTATCCCTCATCTCTCTAGTATCTGGCATGGCACATTTTTGGCTTAGCAGCCTCAGCAGTGTCCCTTTGCAATGTTTTCTAAAAACATTCTGTTTACAAACTAGCTAGTGTGTTACATACATTAACATATTGTGCACCTCTCTGCTATATCAAACAACAGTGATTCACTGTATTTATTATTAGGCAAATGATCTATAAAATTCCAGTATGTTTCTTGCTCCACTTCAATACACAAACACTGATCATCATTTCCTTGGTTTGGCTGTTTCAAAATGTACATCACCTACACTGGAACATCCATTGCATATATTATCTCTCTGCCTGCACTGTACCCTTAGCATTCTGCACTTGGACACTGTACTCAGTCTCCAAAGTGAGAGTGATTTTATCTTGTATAACATATGCACTGGCAATTTCAAGGAACAACATGGAGAGCTCAGGCTACAGCTTCCCGATTATTGGTGAAAACTAGGTTCTGAATGCTAGTTGGGTGAAATTTACCACCGTGGCTTAGAGTAACCCCTCTATTTTAAATGCATTTTAAGGTGCACAGGTTGTTACACAGATCCTCTTCAATAGAGTGAATTTCACCTTCTAAGTATATTTTTGTGTGACTTTTCTTTGAGCCTTTTTAGTATTCCTTCCATAAGGGAAGGAGGAAGTAAGTGACAGGATGTTTTGGGGCCTCGATAATGAGATCTGGAACCTATCACCCCTAGCTTGCAGATTTGAATCTGCCCCCAGACAGCAGTGACTAACTCTTTGTACCATTTGATAGCTGTTTGGTGACCTAGGTGAAATGGAGATGATGGTTTCAGTCCACTTCCTAGCAGCAAGTATCTGTACCACAAAGCCACCATCACCAGTGACTCTAATTGGTTCGACCCTCTGTTGGTAGATTCATCATGGAGGCAAAGGAATAAACATATTCTGGAGATTAAAGTACCTTCTTACCCCATTGTTGATCCCTGTTCCTATCTTGGTGGAGCGGGGGCAAACGAGCCTTTACAATGCCATTGTGCCCCATGTCTCTTGCTAAAGGACTTCACTCTGCAGGGCTATCAGTCCTGTACCTTTAATCCACTTTATAATTTTTTTAAAAAGTGTGTGTGTGTGTGTGTGTGTGTGTGTGTGTGAGGGGAATCTCCCAGGGAAATTAACAAGTGTTTAAGAAATTAAAAACTACGTGTTCTTTTTAGTTGTTAAAGCCAATTGTTCCAATTGTAACGTTAGATCTGGGTTCTTTTTAATGTAATTTAAGTGCTGGGTAGACCATAATAGCACTATCTAGCATGGAATTCTGGAATCTGACACTTTATAAATTTTAGATTTTTGGACATACTTCAGCTGACAGAGCCCTTATTATGGCACAAGTACAGCATGTATGTGAAGTTTGTATTTGTGGGGAAAATCCATGTGAAATTTCTTTAGCAGGCAGTGACTGCACATGGATTGTGGGTGCTTTACAACATTAAATATCATATCCAGTTTAAATATTTTAGATTTTAGCTCATCCACGTTGCTTGCTGATCACTGAGCAAATGCCCAGTCTAGATCAAGCAATCAAAGGCCAAATCCCACTTGCCTTATTCATGTAAGCCATCCTGTGGCCACATCTTTCTCCTAAAGACCTGTAGATAGATTTACTCCCAAGCTCAAACTCTGTTGACTCCTCACACCATGTATGTAAGAGGGATGCATACGATCACTGAGAGAGGAATATGCCACTAGCTGAGAAAATGGATGGACAGATTGTCCCCTCCCATAAAGACATCCGCGGAAAGGAAACCTTGACTTTGTTCCAAACTGTCCCATCAGAGGATTGGTGCTTGGCCTTCTAAACCCTCATATATCATGAGTCCTATCAGGAAATGCCATGGGCCTTGGGCCATCTGCACAGAGGCACTGGGTCTCCACACTGCTCCTCAGACCACTTAACACCACAACATCAGGACTCCCATCCCATATAGTCCCTGCTGCTGGCTACCCCCAGCCCTCTGACTATGGCTCACTGTGAGCAGAATGAATCGCCATTGTGGATGGGAACCCTGTGGGCTTTTGGATGGACAATGCCCAAGAGGGACAGCTGTGTCTTTCCAGCTCATCCCCTCCCAGGAAGTCTGAACCCCCAGGTGAGAGAACACTGTGTGGGGCTGCTGCTATCTTCCCTTTGCTTCCCTCTAACTTTCTGAGCAGAGAAGCAGAAAGGACTATTTGGACCTAGCAGATTTCTTGGAGTCAGGTGATAAACCCTGGTAACAGGAAGGTTGACGGAAATGCAGTTCTGGCAGATGCTTGAATGCACCATTTTCCTGCCATCACTCTAAAAACTATTTCTCCTGAAATTTTGTGACCAGAGACAACCTATGAAACAAGTGTTTGCTATGCCTGTTTCCCTTCCCCAAAATAACAGCTTATTTTTGACCATTATCAGATCACATGGTACAGGTGGATTAAGGGTTCTGAGGAGGGCAAATGAAATGGTTCTTTGGGATACACCCCAAATGTAATTAATTTGTTTTCCTTAACAGGCCATATCTTCAGCTAGTTGTAAATAGGCAGAGCTCCATTAGCATCAGTGATCTAGCCCAAAATGTGTGTGTAGGTGGCAAGGGGATGCGTAGGACAGAGCAGCTTCCTACTACAGATGTGGAGCCCAGCTGTCTGTTCCTTTCAACTCTAGCAGTCGTTTTACATCCGTTTACATTTTCAAAGCCATCTCTGCAAAAGAAAAGGGATGGAATCTTCCTTTCTAAAAATTAAGTGAAAGCAGAAATTTACATTTCTTGGCTGCCCAAATCAGGAAGGGTGCAAGGTTAAGAGGCTTTAGGGGCTAAAGGCTGGTTCCACATACGGCTAACTCTCTTCCCCACAGCACAGCGTGCTAATGACTATCTCTATAGCTGCATTTCTGAATTGGATTTTAATTATTAATACCACAGAGCTAAATTTGGGGGATCTACAATAACTGCTCATCAGGGGACAATACTGCAAACACTGGCCTCACAATGGTAATTGTAAGATAAGATGTAATTCTAGCAGACTTGCATTACTGAGCTCTTTCTAGAAATTTGATTGCATTTAATTAAAAATTATTGGTTTAAATCTACCTCAGATGGATTTTTTTTAAGTATGAAAATTAAAAAGTGAATCTTCTCATCTGTCAGTTTCAATGCACCGCACCCAATCACAAGCAATCAGAATGCGGTGATTTCTGGATCATTATAATTCTATCTCCTTTTCAAATTCTGTCCATTGAAACTTTAATGAAGCTTTGCTTTGATTCATACATCAAATATGTAGCCCTTCACCAATATACAGACAGATGCTAGCTACCAACACCATGTAGGTGAATATAGTGAGGACAGGAAGTGCCACATGTGTTACATATGTACTATGTCAAAGCAGTCAGGGTCTCAGATGAGTGAACTAAGAATCATCATAAAAATAGGCCAGGAATGTTAAGTTAATAGCATAATGAGGCTTTTTTGTGCCAGGGTTACTTCTCATATGATTCCATATTCTGAAATTTAGGTCCCTTGAAGTCCATTTTAAGAAGCACCATTTTAACAGTAAATATGCTAACGAAATGTATACTTGTGTGTGTATACATATATACACACACACACACTAAATGTACAATTACCCTTTTTTGAGATTAGACTATTCTGGTCTAATCCAGGGCATTATGTAACTGAACTATATTGTTTATCCATTTTGATAATCCATTTTGGGCATGGTCTTTTTCTATTTTGTACAGCACTGAATATATGAATGAAGCACAATAAAAATTTGTTAGTAACATGCACATCTCTGCTCCCCAAATAACCTTCTACTGAGAAAGGGGCTCTTTAGGAATGGCCAATTTTCATTTCTCCCCTAGCAGCAGAAACAACATACACAACAAACAACATGAAATATCATGTTTAAGCCTTGACCTTGAGACTTCCTTGAACCAGTTCTGATTGGCTTTTCCCCGGCAACAAATATGTCTAAGTCATAGCAATTTACATAGTTCAATGTTTTTACCTTAAAGAACAACCCCAAATGAGTGGTACATCTCTGATACAAACAAATGGCCCAGTTTCAAAGCAAATGTCAGTTTTCTCAAGGGAAACAGAGCTGCTGAAAGGAAAATGACTAGTGGATCATTAGTGAGATCTGACTAATGTGAGTTTCCCCAAGCAGTTAATATTTTGATTTCCTGCCCCGTGCAAAACGTGTAGGAGGAAGAGATTTGAAAATACACATTTCATGAAAAGTGAAACATGAGTGTGAAACAGCTCAGGTGGGAAAGAACAAAAGGTACATTTAAAACATGGTTGGAAGACTCTCATTCATTTCATTCACCCCAGATTTTTCATTCAGTGTTTTTTCCTTTGTTTCCCCGTTACCGGTTCTAACTAGAGGCAATGGGCTAAATTCCCTTCTTCTTAACACTAGTCTCACCCCATTGACTTCAAGCTATAATATGATTATAAAATGATAATAGGGAGGTTATGGTGGAATTCAAGGAGAGGACAGACAGTCCCAAATAGAGTTGCACCAGAACAAATAGTTAAAGCAAAGCTGAAAAATCATGAAGTGCAATACATGCAGTTTCAGACAAACCATTTATATAATTATTTCAGAAGTCAGAAGCTGCCAAAACTCCAGAATGAAAGATTTTTAAGCAATTTAATAAATGAATAGACTGTTCAGATTAGGTCCTGGTTTGCTTGGCATTTCTGGTCCATATTTAAGTGCTGTACTTGGAAGGATAAATTAAGTACACAATATTTCATATGGAAATTGGCAAGAATGATGAAATGAAAGCAGAGATCCCAGGAACCAGTAAGATAGTTTGCATCTGTAATAAATTCCATTCAAACAAGAACTCAGAAATATTGCTCATAGAAAAACAGATCCATCAGAGTAAATGAACTTTGTTTGACTTATGTCCTTTACTCAGATATGATCATCCAGTTCCCCTGGGTTTGTTAGTATGTGTTTACAAAAAGAGTTTCAATACATATTAATTTAATCTCTTTTCACTGATAATGGTTTATCTTGTATTCTTCCAAACTCTTTCTTGAAAGCATTGTCTGAACAAGGAGAATAAGCCAAGCAAAATGAAGGATCTGCCTATGACACCTAACAGAGGAAGTCTTGCTTGGTCAAAGCTAGTAGGTCTTACATAATAATTTACTACAGTACCTTTCTGTTTCCTGGTCTGTGGTTTGCTGCTTGTTCTCAAAGGCTGTAAAGCTGCTCATATCCACATAGCCGTCATTCTCATTAGCAGCAGATAATGCCCTACTGGGATCTTCAAAAAATTCTGTAAAAGTTCCTGCTCTGGTTGGTCTTCGAGGAGGAATTTGTATATTTTCATAATCAGAGCTCACAGCTGGAATGTTCTCATAGTCAGAAGTATCAGCATTAGGAAACGAAATAGACCTAGGTTTAGTTAAGGGGAGTGGCATGAAAGGAGGTCTGGATCGATCTTCAAAGGACTCCACTCTCGACACACTCCTGCTAAAGGTTTTGGGTGTCCCTTTTCTTTTACCGTCCTTGTAGAAAAGAACAGTAGAGGGAGACTCAGAAGCTCGCAGCTTCCCAGTATGAGATTTTAGCTGAGGTGAACTACTCAAGCTCCTTCTGTCCAGTTCCATAACCCTAGAAGGCCCGTGATAGCTAGACTCTGAAGAGGACCTTGAAGAGGAAACATTAACATCCACGTGAACCTTATTTTCTGTCTTCTTCTTGAATTTTAGGGCAAGGAACCTCTTAAAAGATGATTTCTTTTTCTTCGTATACTTATCAGGCGATTCGTTCTCTATTAAAAGTGAGGGGGAACTTTTAGTGATTGGCTTTTTGGTGATACAAGCTAGTTCAAAAGGAGGTGGTATATCAACAACTGAGGATGGGGTGGACACACCACTTGATGAAAGGTGATTCCTCTGTGAAAAGCTCCCGGAAGAACCAATTACACAGGACAAAGAGAGGTTGTCTTCTGTCCTCTTTATTCTGTTGTCATCCAACGCAGAGCCATCAGTTTCACTGTAGACAGAGACTGGCATATCTCTCCCTTCTACCGAGTAAGACCGTGGGTATAAAATAAAGCGTCTCGATGTGGCTGGTAAGGCCCTATTGACTTCCACTGGTTTTCCTTCCAATGGCAGTAAGTTATTTGTTAAATATTCAGTTGTAGAGTCATCATTTGAGGACTGTACATCAGTTTCTGGTCCAGTTTCTTCTGGAACAGTTTCTGGCACATAGCCAGGCACTTTCCCAGAGAGTGACCTTGTTCTAGTGACCACACTTTTTCGATCAATGGATAGCAGGTTGTTTTCAGTGTCTACAATTAGTTCATCTCTTATGCTGTAATCACATGGAATATCTTCTAATTCAGTCTGTACCACTTCTCTAACATGAGGGGCTGCATTCTCTGAGGGCATCACATAAGGATCATCTAGAGAATCATTGGTTGTTTCTCCTTCCTCAGGTACAAGAACCACTTCAGGGACTGCTAAATATTCACTAGACTCATGTTCACTTGCACGGTCTGCTTTAAATTTGCTTTGATCACATCTAGCTAATTCTTCCGATGTAGGGTGGTTATCCTCAACTGATGCTTGTTCGGGTGGATTTGAGGAGCTTTCTTCAAAGCTACTATGACTGACCTTGTTGCCTTCAAGCACTTGCTCATCTGATTCATATTCTTCCAAGACACATTCATTGCCACCACAATCTTCAACAAACACATTTGGTTTAGATTCCACTTCCAGCTCTGGCTCACTAGCATTTTGAAGGCTAGAGAGCTGGCTATCATTACTCAAAGTCCTTTCCAGTTGCAAATTCTCATGTAAGTTTTCTTGGGGTGAGTCAATGACCTCCTCATTGTATTCACTCTCAAAAGGAACAATTTGACAACTATCATCTATATTCTGTGCCTTCACTACTTCTTCCTCTTTTTCAGAGTCTTCTCTAGCCTCACATATTGTGTCTGATGTTTCCTCCTCACTCTTCATCTCAATGGTTTGGTACCCATCATCTATATAGTCTTCCCTTTCCACATTTGTTTCTTTGTCACTATCTGGACCTACTTCCTCTTCTTCAGCTGTAGCTTCATTGATGGCACCTCCCAAATCCTCTTCTCCATCAGGTTCATTTTCTTTCAGTCCTAATCCAATGTCTGTTTCTTCTTCATCAACATCATCAGGAATTATATCAGGAGTTGCACAACCATAATTTACTAATTCTGTTTCTGTACTCAATACAGACTCTGCATTATTATCCAGATCACCATTGTTTGCTGGACTCACTTCTGTATCATCGTTTGATAGCTCATCTTCTAAAGTTTGGGGCACTTCATCATTCTCTTCTGGTGTTGGCTCATCTACAGGTAAATGTGTTAGAATAATATCTTCACAGATATTGCCCTTCAAGTCCTCATCTCCATTCAGAATCTTACAGTTTTCCAGGTTATACTCATTGTTGTCCTTTACCAGTTCGAGATTATTAAATGTTTCCTCAGCCTCACCTTTGAAATAGTTTTTGGGGTCATCTACACAGTCCACTTCTTCATCCATATTCTTAGAAGCAACATCATCTACTTCAGGGGCTCCTGAAGACACATGACTAAGTGCTTCAGACTTGTCACAGCCTTTGATTTCTGTTGCTCCATCTGAGTCCAGTTCCACAGGTTCCACAGCATCTGAAGAGTCATTGTCCTCGGCTTCAGTTATTTCTGCATTACAGATCTCCTCGTCATTAGCTATGCTATGATCCTCTTCCTCCTCTGCTGCTTCTGGAGTTTCTAAGAACTCATTCTCTGCAGATGACTCTAAACACTGGTCATGCACATGTTCAAAGTTATCACAGTCTTTATCAGTCAGCTGAGCTTCAGGAACTACAATGTATTCATCACCAGCCTCAGATTCCAAGCACTCAATGTTGCATTGATTTCCTTCATACAGCTCTCCATCAGGACATATCAGTTTTCCATTTGTGAATTTATTTAAGTTATTGTTGGTATAAACACCAGATCTCCCCTCGGTGTCAGCTGAGAGTTTTGGCTTGGGAGCAATGGGTGGCTTTGGACCCCTAGACATAGAGTTTGGATTATGAAGAATATCAGGCCTTGGCAATGAAGGAGGAAGTTTGGAGACAGCCACAGAAGAAAGATGGCTGATAATCTTTGGTTTTGGTGCTAGTGGTGGTTTTGTGAAGTCTGGAAAAGAAACAAAGAAAAACCATATTAGCAGTTTGCCATCCTGGTTTCAACAAATATCTATTCACTGGTTTAACAGAAAGATAGTGGCAGTGAAGCTACCAGAGACTCCACCATGATTAACTTTATTTGTTTATTGTAATTTTGACTAGAATTTTAGTGTAGCTGGTCCATAGAGGAGAATGGTGGCAGGAAGCATTGAACTACAACTCCCATGAAGCACTGCGGCCACCCAGGAGGACACAGTTTAATATCAGACTGAGCCAAACAGAAACCTATCAATTCAGAAATGTCAAAGTTTTTCATTTCGATCAGGAATGTTGAAACAATATGTTTCAATGTTTCCCAAATGAAATTTTTGGGTTATCAGTTTTTGGATGTCCAGATTTTCAGTTCAATCAAGAATGTTTAAACAATATGTTTCAATATTTCCCAAATGAAATTTTTGGGTTTTCAGTTTTTGGATGTCCAGATTTTCAATTAAAAATCAAAAGTTTCAGTGGAAAAAAGACACTTACGAATCTTTATTGGAACACCCAGTTTTCCATCAAAAAAGAGTCTCTCAACAGAAACATTTTGACCAGTTCTAGCTTGAATCCATAAAAATGCAGTGCAAGCAATTTGTAGCAATGCTTTTATCTGTATTGTAGACTGCAAAACAAATCCAACACTTAGTTTGTTCTGCCAGCAACTAAATGGTTAATTCATACTTGTAAAACTGACATGAATGTTTACCAGCCCAAAGCATAAAAATCTATTCTCCCACTTTTACTATGGTGACTGATAATGAAAAACTGAATGATATGTTGCTCGTTGGTCAACTTATTTATTCACCTAGGGTGAAAAGAATTTCTAAAGGCTTGGTTAAGTCTTTACTTTAATTATGAAGCTAAGCTACAACACACTGAATGAAATCCTTGCACCCTAAAATGAGGAGAGGTAATTGGTGTCAACTTAAGTTCAGTTTTCAAAATGTATAACTTCTTCAGTTGTTTCACTGTTCAGAAAACACAACAATGTAAATGACAATTCCACTTGGCAAGTAATTCTCTTTTATTTAAAGTGCATGTTGGTGCTCATAAAAGTTGAACATGGATGGCCCTGGAAACTGAAGATCGTGATTTAGCTGTAGAAGAACATAAGACATAGCAAGCAGCAGGGTCTAGACTGCCAGTAGTTCTGGCTACTTTAAGATGAACTGGATGGATGTTACAGGAGTGCTCTGTAACTGTATATAGGTAAATAGTTAATAGATAAGGTGCCAATAGATAAGTACTCAGGAATATGTAGCATAGATCCTGAATCTTGTAGGACTAATCAAACTTTTACAATGCAAATAGCTTCTTCTGGCAGCTCTTCACATTGGCTTTTAATTGGGGGAAATGCAAATGTAAGGACAAGGTCTCTGGTAGTTAGATAAAAGGAAAATGAGAAACCCCAGCATTCTGCATGGGCAACTATTGGAGGTCATTCAACACACTTATCGTTGGTTCAGTTGAGCAAGTTGCAAAGGCACTGACCACTAAAACCAAGCAGGATAAGAGAAGAAGAGTATGGTTACTGAATGCTAAGAAGGAAAGAAAAAAATCCAATCTCACTTAACTGTCAATGCTGGGCATTTCATGTACTGTTAACATGCCACAAAATGCAGCTAAATATATAACAACGCTCTGATAATACATTCGCTAGCTCTAGAAATCTCTCACATTTAGCAAAAAAACACTGAAATACATATATTCAAAGGTAAAATGACAATATGAGCACATCCTTAACAGACATTCACTATAGTATTTGTAGCTTCCCTTATCCCAATTGCTATGAAGATTCCTTAATACCAAATCAGTTGTTGGGAGGACAAAGGGAGTTGGGCATCTGTTATTTCCATCTTTGTCTTCAGTATTTGTATCAGAGATGTTCCTCTGCTTAGTAGTCACAGTATAGCATCCTGCTGGTGCTTATCTCTTCAAGCTCCAGGAATGAATTCAATCAACGTGTTCTGCAACTGGCAAGTGGTATTTTTAAATGAGTCTGTAAAAATAAAAACCCACTGACTGGATTATTTCAGCTAAATGGAGATAATTTCATTCACTTTAGGAATCTGCTATATCGGTGATTCCATTAATACTTGCAGAGAACTTTTTCTTTCCACAAATCAGATGGTCTCTGGAGAATTCTAACATGTTGAAGGTCTATTAGCGGAGAGAGGAAATCACTTTTCACCTTGATTGCTCCCCCATCGTTAACTGGACTGGAGACTTGGGTGCAGAGTGAGAGATGCCAGCTCAAAAAGCAAGAGCAAGACAACTTCTCCTCCTCTCAACTGATCCTGAGACCTTTCTTCCAGTCCTGTACCTCCTTAATTTTCATTTGAGATGTCTGCAGCTCAAAGGTAGCAGTCAACTGTGTGCTCAGTTGTTTTGAAGGAGCTAGGCTTTCCAAGCCAAACACAAAACACACACATTGAAGGAGATATCTTTCCTCAGTGGATCTGAAGAGAAATACCAATGTATGGGAGGGTAAGGGAGTGGGGTGGAATCAGAGAGCCTTGCAGCAGGTGTGCAGTCAGAAGAGAAAGCTATATAATCTCACTGTCTCCAATACAGTTATTTTCTCCTGCTCCACACCATCTTCTGCTGCTACTAATCAGGTTGTATGACTAATAATGTCTTAAATTTTATAGACAACTGTTCAGTCCAAAGTACTTTACAAACTTTTTGGAATAAAGTAACTTCACCACCACCAAAGCAAGCACTCCATGCATCATTTCGGTACAGGAAGTAAAGAATATCATATCCAGCTGAAAATGAAGGGAGACATAATGTATTTGAATCTGGCCAGGGAACAAGGATTTTTCTATCTATCCATCTCATGAAATTTTAAGAGATGCATTTCTAGAAGTACATCCATAGCTCTGAAATCTTCTCCAGCTCTATATGCATCATTTTATGTAAAGTATTTAAGGAGTATTTAGTTTTCATGTACACATACTTCAATTGTTAAAAAAAAATGATGTGGATTTAGTGATTACCAGAACAGCCCTTCAGTGGTATGACTGGTACAGCCTGTAGCCTTGTTCACAGGAGTTTGCTGGTACGAATTAGTGATCAGTGGCCTAATTTTTCCACTGTGCCAGCCTTTGTTCACTTCATGATGCTTTGTCTTTATGTTATAACTGGTCATCATGTTGCTGTTGCCCTTCACAGAGCTTGTGAAATTGTTTGTTTACTACTTTTTTATGTACATGTTTATTTTTCTTTTTTTTAAAAAAAATCATGAAATAAAAGCAAATCTGTCCCAGCACAATGGATCCCTATGAGCCTTTGATGATCAGAGCAATTCCACTTTGGGTATGTTTGTTTCTGCTTCCATGGACTCTGAGCCACTTAAGAAGAGTCTACCATGACTTATTAAAGGGCAAAAATAACATCACACCATAAGAAATGTACTTGTTTATAAATAATAAATATGCATGTTTATTTCAAGTTGTGAATCTTTGTGCTTGAGAGACAGAGAGACACCCTGTGCCTAAGGGAAGCTGTTTGGGACCAGATGCTCTTTTAGTCTTCCCCTCCCCTTATTGTTTGAAGCTTCCTAGTTAGCCACTGCTTCTTCCTCTCCTTGACTACTTTCCTCTTGGTGACCATGAATTCCAGCAGGGCTGCATCCCTTTCACAATGCACATTAAATGGCAATCCCTGACCACCAGCTGAGTCATCAGGGAGTGACTGGCAGCTCATTACCTGTCCTGTAAAGGCATCCAAACCACACTGCCATCATCCCAAAGGTCTTTTTAATAATACATAAATTTGCTCCTGAGCCCCTTTTGATATCTCTTCTGGAGCATAAAGGCAAGAAAAGAGAGGAAAAGTGCTCTTCAGTGTGCAGCTGTTATCACCAGAAACATTGTGAAATGTCCATACTAATATGCTCCAAACCTGGTCATTCATCAAAATTAATATGGATTTGTATTTACTGAAGGTTTAAGTAAGGCCATCAGGGACTTGGTGGACTTGGTTTGAACATCTAGTTGAATGTAGATATTGCAAAACAAAGCAGGCATGTTTGTAAATATATTCTAGGGCAATGGTTCTTGAGCTGTGGTCTGAAGTGCTGCTTTGGCTACAAAGATGAAGCATCCATGAGTCTTCAAGCTGCTGTTAGCAACAGTGCAGGTTGTTGGTAGCTAGGATTCAGTTCAGGAGTCTTTTAGAGTTCCAAAGGCATTTTGTGTACCACAGAAATTCATGCACCTCTGTGAAGCCTGTTTAGTGACTCCATCTCTTGGGTTGGATGTTTCTTTGGCATAAACTTGACAGAACAAGGAGTAATGGTCTCAAGTTACAGTGGGAGAGGTTTAGGTTGGATATTGGGAAAAACTTTTTCATTAGGAGGGTGGTGAAGCACTGGAATTGTGTTACCTAAGGAGATGGTGGAATCTCCTTCCTTAGAGGTTTTTAAGGCCCAGCTTGACAAAGTCCTGGCTGGGATGGTTTAGTTGGGGATTAGTCCTCCTTTGAGCAGGGGGTTGGACTAGATGACCTCCTGAGGTTCCTTCCAGCCTGGATATTCTGTGATTCTAAACTCAACTATGAGCAAATATTCAGACAGTCCAAAACTGGAAAGAGAGCTAACACAGAGGAAGAAAGACCAAACTGCATAGTTCATTGATTCACAAAGTTTTAGGCCAGAAGGGACCATTAGAACATCTAGCTTAGGTCTGTACAGCACCTAGGACAAATGTTGTCCTGGTCCATGCTTGGGGTCCTACATGCTATGGTCATGCAAATAAATAAATAATAATAATAGTGCTGAGAGATAAGAAACTACTCTGTACTAAAGAGCTATTTAATCGAATGGAAAAAGGCATAAGAAGAACCAACAGCTAGAAGCTGAAGCCAGACAAATTAAAGTTGGAAATCAGGCACCCATTTTTAATGTGAAAGTGCTTAACCACTGGAACAGAACACTCTTTCTATGCTATGGTGGAGCAATGGAAAACTGAGCCATGTTTTGAATCTGTGACATCATAACATTCCAGAACTGAATAAAATGCAAGAATACAGATGGGTCCCAAAGCCTACCTTGGAAAGCTCAGAGTACGATCCATTAGCATGAAAGGCAGAATGGATATGTATTTCCCTACTCTCTAGCTGGCCTTAGAACTAATAGGTGTGTCCTAATCTCTAGACACATTCTTTCTCTGTTCTGCTCCTTCCCTCTGGAGTTACCAAAACCAGTCAAAATGCTCAACAGCACTGCTGTAATTTGCTCCTCATACCTGTATTTACTGGTGGATTGATCAAGCTTCTCAGTTATACAGCTGGGTTTCCAACCGAAGAAAAGGTATCTACCAATAATGCATGTGTTAAGGGGCTAACAACATCCCTGGCTTACCTCCATTTGCCTTTAATGGAGAAAAACCAGGAATGAATTTGAAGCCATGTGCATATGGCAAAGTGATGCTTTCACTCAGAATAATGCTTCCAAAGAAATGTTTTGTTCCTGTATCTCTGTCTGGTTAGCTAACTGGCATGGGGTCTGAATTGTGACCATGGTCCATGCACAGCTTAGGAAGACATTGTTTGGAGGTGAGACTGGTGAAGCCCCGACAGAACCTGTTATTGAAATAACACACACAAAGTGTCATGCTGAATATGCAGGACGTGTGTGTGTCGGGGGAGAGGGGGACAACAGCAAACTATTAAAGTTCTAAAATCAGAGTTAGTATCTCAGCTGGTCAGCCTATTGGCAACACTCCTCCCACCCCCATCCCCAAATAATCCTGTGTGCTATGTGGTGTATGAAGTAATCAGAAAGCAGAGTCCTAAACCTCATTTATTTCATCTTCACTCTGAAGCGCTATGTCCAAAATGGCGATTATCATTCTGCAGGTTACCCTAACCAGGCAATAAACCAACGTTTAATAGGCCTTTGTAGATAAGCCATTTTACCGTCATTCAGAATTTAGATAAATATATAGCATATGCTGTGGAACCTGCTCTGATATGTTATAGAGATGAAATTAGATGAGCTAGAATGATTTACAAGGAAAGTGTCATTCCATTGAGGGGACTCCAATTGTGTTATAAACCACTGGAGTTGTCAACAGCAGGACTCCAGGATGTAGAGTAAATAACTCCAACATGTCATTAATTTCACACTGCTGACTTCAGATCTTTTGTTGCTTTATATTTATGATATATGGATCCCTCACTGCGTGTTTCAAAGCAGTGAAAGTGACACAGGATGGGATTTTCAAAAGAACCTAAATGATTTAGGAGCCAAGAGATAAAATTTTCAGTGGGACTGAGGATCCTAAGTCATTCAGAATTTTTACTCACACTTATTAGCATCTGTGTTTTAAGGGCCTGTCAGAATTCAGCAGACTTCAATGGGCTTAGATCAAGCCCTAGCTGCTGGGTTTTGAAATAAGGTCTCTTGAATACCCATTTAAGTGGCAGATCTGAATTTTCAAACAAAGGCCATAATTCTCTTATGTCATTTTGCCTTTTAAAATGATTTTAATTGGAATGTTAACACCCAGGATTTCAGAGCAGATATCACTCTGCAAAGATAAAATGCATTCTAATACAGTTATTGGACTTCATTGTTCTGAGATAGGATCAATGGTTTATGACTTTGGGATATCAAATCAATAGGTTCCGACTTTCTCTGACCATAGAACTTCGTCACAATTCATAAACATAATACAGTCATATACCATCCTACAGAGAAGTATTACTGGGGAAAGACACAATCTAAACTCCACATGTACCAAACTGAGTGGAAAGCCTGCTTTTAAAGGGAAATGATTAATTCTAACACCAAAAGCTCTGGTCCATAATCATGTATGGAACTTTACTCCCATAAGTGGTATTATTGCTTCAGTGGGTTGAAAAGTTATGCACTTGCAGATATTTGCAGGATTGAGGGCTTAGACTGGATATCTAGGAAAAATATATGTACAACATCCAAATGATCAAAACTTAATATATGCCATTAGTTTAATATCCCAATAACTATGATTGGCTCTGGTGTCTTAACGAATGCTACAGTTTTCCACTACTTCCCAACAGGAAGCTCTCTCTGCAGAAATAGAGAGCTTATACCCTCCTGTCATTTCACATGCTGAGGTCCCATTGAAATCAATAGGAGTGTTTCATGAAAATCTATGGCAGTAGGATATGCCTTCAGTTTAAAGAGCAGATATGCTGTAGCTTTCTGCAGATTTCTTACGGTAGTTTATTATATTTGATAACCATTTTTAAATGATACCAGATGGTTTACATTTTTTAACAACTGAAAATGTTTTGATTTTGTTAATTGCAATTTTCCTTTTGTATGGCATGATTTCAGCCCCCACAAAGCAACTGAATAATTAGAGGAAGGATGGTCTTGTGGTTAAGGATTGGATTGGATCTGATGTGAGAGAGTTCCAATTTTTGGCTCCTCCATGGACTAACAAATCATTTAATCTTGGTCTGCCTCAATTCCCAATCTATGGGGATAATCATATTCCCTTTCTCCCTTGTCTATGAAGATTGTAAATTCTTTGGCAGCATAGACTATGTCTTAATATGCATAGTACAATGCTTAGCACCATGGCACTCTGATCTTGGTTGGATCCACTAACTGCTACTGAAATATAAATAATGTATTGGAACACATGGACTTGCATCAATTAATAAGCAAAACTCTCCTCCGAACTCAATAGAGAGTTGTGCTTCACACTGATGGATACATTCTTTCTGTTGCTGTGGATCAAATAACAATTACTGCTAATAAAACATATGGTCTTATAAAGTAATAAGCCTGATAGTGCTGACAGTACACATTGCTCTGAGACCGGGATCAGGCTGGAGTCCGTGTGTATTAAATTATGTTTAGCTGAAGTTTTTAAACCAATGCTAGAAAGCCACTCTTTACCAGATGGCTAAACTGGCACAAAGCAGAAAGAGTCCAAGCTGGCCAGGGAGGGTTGAGAAAAAAGAATTAAAATGTTACTTTCGGAGTGGGCCAAGAGAATGCAAACACGCACATCCCGATCCCGCCCAACCTGTTGAGAGAGCCTTTAATTTGGTAAACACCGAGTCACAGTTCCCAATACATGTGGGTCTGAAAGTGAGTGTGACTACGGCAGGAAAATCTCTGGGCTCCATGGTGGGTCAGCTCAAGCAAGGCACTGAATAGCCTTCATCATCTGGTGGAATGAAACAAAATGGAAAAGTTGGGGGTTGGGGCAGGGGACCCATTTCTACTCCACCAACCCACTGGATGTGGCACTGTATTTTCAAAAGAGCTCAGCACTAGAGCTGATTGCAATTTTTCATTGATTCGCCCCCTGCTCCCTGAAGAAACAAAAGGATCCCTGGGAAATGTTCATTTTGGACGAAACATTCCTCTCGTTCAATGAAAAACAAAACGCTTTTTATTTTTAAACATGTGGCTGTTAGTATTGTGTCCTCCTCCCAACACGGGAAAAAAAGGAAGACCAGTAGAGGGGAAAACGCAATAACAAAAAAAAATGTGTTGTCAAAAAATGGGGGGAATTCTGCCTTTTTAAAAAAGTTGTCTTTCCAAAATGTTCGCAATAAACGTTTCCCTTCTCGCCCCGTCTGCTCAGTATCCAGGAACTCCTGTTATTCGGAATGGGAGGTGCTAGGTCCTGGACACTTCTCAAAATCCGACCTCCCTTCTCAATGGGAGCTGAGCAATTTTGAAACCCGCCCTGACCCTGCGCAAAGCGATTCCGCCTGATTAAACCCCTGTAATAATGCTTGTACCCTCCCCGGGGAAGGGTCTCTGTAGGACGTAGCCTTTGGGAACTCAGGGCAGGAGAATGGGGGAGAGCAATGGCCAGAGATGGACGGTGAAAACTCGTGTGTTGTAATAAATGACTCTCTGGTGGGTCTAAAAATCTGCCCGCTCTGAGGCGCAGTTCGGGAGCGTCCTTTGGGCGCATCAGGTGCGCTCCAGTGGAAAATCCCTGCGTGTGGCAAAGGATGCTGTGATCTTGCAGGTTAAAACTGGCCTGTTTGTTTCGTTGATATGCGCTCAGCGTCCTCTCCCCCCAGCACTTCGCCGCCGCGGGAGACGAGAAAGGAAACGCGCTCCCCCACCCCAAGTACCCCAAACCGCAAATCTGGTCACAAAGTCAACCGCAAAAGAAACCGCAGTCAGACCGGACCAGGGTAACCAACAGCGCAGTAAAGCGCCGCTCCTGGCCTCTGCCAGCCCGGCTCCGCGCCGAGAAGCAAACGGGGCAGGGGAGAGGGAGAAAAGTTGCGCGTCTCCAAGTTGCCACCAAATCAGCAAGGAGCTAAAACCCCCCTTAGCTGGGTCAATTTACCAGCCTGCCGAAGCGTTTCTCCCATCACCCTCCCGTCCCATGCCCCGCGCATTTAGCCGGGCGGCTCCCGTCTATTGATTCACAACAGCCACCTTCAAACCGCCGGCTTTTCTAGCGAGAGGCGCCGAAGTGCTTTGCACGACACCCCGGGTTTGCAGTTTGGTTCCCTGGCTCTCAGCGCCCCCCCCCCCCCCACCGCTCCCACGCTGGTTTGCAGGTTTCACCGGACCTAGGCTCCCTTTATAAACCGCATCAGGACCGCGCCGTTATTTCGGAGCAGAAGTCAACGCGCCTCTCCCCGCCCCCAGCCCCTTTCCTCGCTTCTGGCCCGGCAGGGAATAAAAAGCCCCCGAAGGAAATGGGGGTGAAGGGCGCGGGAGATGAGCGGGAGACGGCGCAACTCTCCCCCCGCAGCCCCGGAGTTGTTCCCGGCCCGGCTACGCGCCGCGGTTCCACCCAACTTTAGCGAGCCACGGCGGGCGCGGGAATCGTCTCTCGCCGGAGCAAGTTGGCTTGGCGAGAGCGCGGATGTCCCCGGCAGCCTCCGCCGGGCTACACCCAACTCCGCACCCGCTCAGCGTGGCTCAGGGTCGGCCCCTCTCCGCGGGAGCGAGCCCCAGACCCCCCCCCACACCCCTTCCCAAACCAGCCCCCCAGGAGCCGCACTCACCTGCGTTGCTCATCGCCCCCCGCGTTCAGGTGTCTCGCCCTCAGACCATCGCACACCGCCGGCAGCCCCGGCCGCCAGGGACGAAGCTGGAGCGTGGGGTCGGCGCGGCCAGCCCCCGGGACTGAGGAGGGAGGGGATAAGGAGTCAGTGGCCGGAGCCTCTTTGGCTGGGGCGCGGGGTGGGGGGGTCGGCTCAGGAGGGGCGGTCACTGGCGGGGGCAGCCTTCGCCCTGCCCCATGCTTAGCCTGGCTGGGGGCGGGGAGGGGGGGCGGACTGAGTCAGCGTGTCGGGTCCCCCTCCGGTCGCAGCGCACTGGCCGGGGCTCGCCACCGCCGCCTCCTCCCAGGCATTTCCCTTCCTTTCCTGCAGAGGAAGCCCTCGGGCTCGCTCGGGGACTGGAAGCTGCAGCGAGACAAGGGAGGGGGGCACGGGTGCCAAACAAACAGATTTAAAGGGACAGCGGCTGTTTCTCGCCCCCCCCCTTTAGTTCGTCCCCCCCCCCCCCACACACACACACTTCAGGCTCTTGCATACGCCCAAGGTGTGTGGATGGGGCTTGCACCAGCTGGGGGAGGGGCAGGGGGTTCTCCCCCCTGGGTAAAGGAAATCACGAGAGTGGAAGTTTGTGCCCCGAGGAACCGGCTCTCGGGAGACCCCCTGGCCCGTTCCCTCGGCCGCAGCGGGGAGGGTGCGGAGGCTGACGGAGCGTTGCGAAGCGCGGGTCCTTCCCCAGACGAGCCCGGGATGGGCATGTCCCCCGCGGGCAGAGCGAGCAGCTCGCACCCCTCGCCCGGAGCCCAGGACGGAGGGCAGCGCTCTCCGCCCGGTCCCCGCAGAGCCTGTCTGCACCCAGCGCTAGCCACAGGTAGCGGGTGGACAAGGGGCAAGTGAAAGGGCGAGACAACTCGAGGGGGGGCCCTGCCCCCGCCCGGAACCAGCCCCCGCCCCGACACAGGGGGAGGCGGGAGAAAGTCTGTTAAAGGGCAGGTTCGCGTTGTCTCCTGCTGTTCTGCCCCCGTTTGTTAGCGAGCCCTGCCTGTGATCTGCCTTTTCTGCGCAGAAATAACTGGGGAGACAGCAGGTCTCCCTCTTCCTTCCTTCCTTCCCACCCAACGCGTGTCTATGTGCTGGCTCCCGACACGCCGCGACTCCCCAGAGGAGGAATCCGCTCAATACTCGCGTGGTTTGCAGTAGACTCTGCTAAACAGAGCCCTGATCCTGCCGTCTTCACCCAGGAGAGGCAGGATTACTCGGGCGAGTAAGTGCTACAAGCTCAGGTCCTAGGTTCTGATGTGTTGTTAGCTTCAGTCCAAAGCTTCAAGACCTTGGTGTGGTTCCCCACAGCCCTCGGGAATTTCAAAAATAAATCCCTGGGGCTGGAAAATCTCCATTCTACACAGGTGAGAGACGCCCGTCCCCTAAGATGGCAAACTCACTGTTATGAACTTATGGGGTGAAGAGAGGAAACGTGGGCTCTTGACCCTCTTGTACACGTAGGGTCATCATAGGCTGCGAATCCATGAGCCCAGGGTTTGGTGAGCAGGTGCCTGTTATATAGCCCCATTCACCCTACAGGCCGCTGCACTAGTGAATAACAGACCAGTCCTTTTGATCCCAAAGGTGGCTGGGTCTATCTTGATTTTACTGAGCAGCAGACTGTTCAGCTGTAAGATTGGAAAGTGAGATGCTGCGAATACCTGGCTCCAGGGTCTCTTACAAGTGACATAAATATTTTATGCACTGAAAGGATTATTTTGGGTTTGGTGGTTTATGTTAAAAGACAAATAGTATTAATGAAAGTGGTTTATCAGTGAGTAGATGGCGTACAGCAGCTTTATTTCATGTAGCACTGTTTCACTTTTATTTCATTATAAAGCATCAAATAACAAATATCATTCTCTGTCAATTTACAATACACAGCTGAAAAGAGAGAGGCCAAAGACATTCAAAAGCATTCTTCACTGTTGTTTCCTTCTGGCTGATCTTAAATAGATGTCACTCTAAACAGGCACAGGTAACAGAGAAGCAAATTCACTAAACGGAGGAGCAAAACAGTTAGGATTAGACATGTGTTGAGTGCTCCTCAGCCACTGTGGATAATCTGGTCCTGCACTGCATTCATCATTATGGTATCTGACCAGATTAGGTCCTAATCCATTTAGTCAAATCAAATCAATCTCAGAAATGTTTCCAGAACCATCAGTTTGTTTGAATCCAAAGTGTCAGATCATCTAGGATAAAATATGGAATCTGAAAATGAGCAAACTTAATATTTGCTTTTCAAGTAGCACTCAGGTGGGTTACAGAACAGAATGTTTGGTATTTTTGCAAGAAACTAAAAATGTCAGAAAAATGCTAATTATGAACCTACATAAGAAGAAATGGAGTGGAAATCAAGGCAGGGGCCATGGATAGCCAGAGACTGTAGTTATCAGGCATTCAAAGCAGAAGTGATTTGAAAAATGTCAATTGAAATATATTTTTGGAGGAAAATGGCTTTTTGATTCAATAGCTATTTTCATGAAAAAAATTCAAGTTTTGTGAAAAAGGTGGGGTTTTTTGGAAAAAATGGAAAACAAGCACCACATTTCTTTGAGTTTTCAGTGACTGAAAATTTTTGCTGAAAACAAGCAAGAAAGTATTCTTCTCAAAATGTTTCATGGGAAAAATAATTGGTTTCTGATCAGCTCGTTAAAAAAAACGTTTCTTACTATTGACCAATGTCAACCAAGCAATTTGCAGCAGATTTACTCCGAATCAAGATGAATTCATGACGTTAGCTTGATTATCAGATTTCATTTGGCTGGCATATTTTTAGTAAATTTTGGAGCTAGTATTTATTCAAAGGGAATTTGTTCAAAGGGAAACAGGCAGTTTCTACATATTGTAACACACTAATGGAATTTTTCTTATCCTGTTTTTATAGGAGATGTCCACTGAAGTAAGCTGGAGTGTGATTATACTATGGATGATGAATTCTGAGCAGCAAAGGTTCTCCTAACTAGAGCTAGACAGATAATGGAAAAAATATTTGATAGATATTTTATTTGAACAATATTGCAAAGTTAATAGAACGATTGGTGTCACAAATATTAGACCACTAGGTCTCATAGAAGCTTCTCCAACACAGCTTGTCCAAAGTTCTCTTCACCCATAATGATTTGCAGTTTTCTGCAGGGTAAAGAGAAGCCAGGGAAAGCCACAGATCTATGTCCCAAAGCTCAACAGCCTTTTCACAGACAGTGTGATTGAGCTTTTTCCCCTCTCTTTTGTTTGGGGAGCCAGAGTGGGCATTTCTCATATACACATGAGTCTCTTTAATCAGTTTTAACTCTGCAGTTGGTTCAAGAGGGCCACCAAATATGTCCTCCAGTTACAAAGCCCTGATTTTTAGAATCTGAAAGGATCCTGTCCAGGTTAAAAGTGACTACAGTGGGTGTTTTGGGGGGGTGGGGTGGGGAGGATGTGATTAATGTATTACTTTTCATAAACAAATAATGACATACATAAAGGTAAATGACTTTCAGGTTGTCTATGTTAGGAGATACCACACATTTCTCAGGCTATCCAATAAAGTTATACAATTACACAACTTTACAACTTGTCAAAGCTGTAAGACCGGACAATACAAAATCAGGCAATTTTTCACAGCCACAGCATGTTAGAGTGAGGGAACAACAACAATGAAAGACATACACAAATAGGCACCAAAAGGAAGTAGGAGACTAGAAAGGTGGGAAGAGGGAAAAGCAGAGAGATCAGGAATGGAAGTTTGGCTTTATTTGAACTACCTCAGCATTCTTTAGTCAAATGTATCAAGAAACAGGATCCAAATTTCTGTGAATGACGTAATTGCTCTGTACATTGATAAGCTATTCTTTCTTTCATCCAGAATGCAGACAGCTCTGATTGCTGTTGCTCTGAATACTACTGAGTATAAGCGTACTCCTCTATTTTTGTAAAATCATGCACTCGGTCATCATTGGGGCCCTCAAGCACTGAAGTCTATGTGGTGGGGTAAACCCAGTGTAGGAGGTACATAACCTAGGATATAATTTTCAGCTGAGGTTTGATCCCTGACCATAGATGGCTCGTGCCTCCCTATATTCGGGGCTGGGGGAGGCACAATCTAAGGGGGAGGACACATGATTGCCCCACATGTCTCCTCTGCCCAGTAAGCCCCTGCCCTGTGCCCAGCCTGGCACCCCCTGCCACTCTCCCCACCCAATGTTACCTGTCGAGGGGGGGCAGGGAGGGCTCTGTCCTTCTCCCCCTGTGCCTCCCCCCCGGCATGCTCGGCCACTCTCCCTGGCTGCCAGGCCTAAGTGGGGAGTGGAAAAAGGAGCCACTTCTCGTGCAGCTGAAAGTCGCTGCTCCAGGTCGCTGCTCTGTGCAGCACAGCACCTGCCTGAGTCAGCCTGGCTGGGGAGGTGGTTGCGGTGGGCCGCTCCATGCCAGGGCCCAGCTGCTGGGGACAGGGGATGAGTGAGCTAGAAATATGCTGGGGAGTGGAGGGGGAGAGTGGACTCTGGCTTGCACAGTCTACATCCCCAGAAGCTGGGCCCGGGCATGTGGGCGGCTGCCACTGCCACCTCCCTAGCCTGACTCTCTCCGGCAGCTGCCGTGCCATGACATCCTCAAGGCCATACAGGTAGTGTAGCTATTGTGTGGATGTGGCCCACATAGCACATAGAGAGCTGCATACGCAGCCCACAGTGGTAAATAAGTTGAGAACCACTGCTTTAGTGTTAGAAAAGACACAAAGCCCTTATCCCTGACTAAATGGGAAATCCACATGATGCTGTTGCTCAGTCAGTTCTTCCAAATTGGGCTGTTTTCCAGCTTGCAAGTCTGGGTTACTCCAGTTAGGTGCTTTTTCATGAGGGTGAGAATGAAACTGGTCCCTCTTAGCTAGGATTGCCCAGACTCTGTGCAGCCACGATTGCAGGCACCTTCTTTTTGTCTGACGGAGAAAAATAGGAACCAAGCAGACCCACAGGGGGAATTGGATGTATGAATACCCATTCAGTGACCTCCCCTCATGTGGGAATAAGGCTGTTAGTATGCTGGAACCAATCTGACATTTGTGACATGATAAAAGCATAATAGTAATTTTCGAAGTCCCTTGACTATAGAGAACTGGTGTTTTCAAGTGCTAGTCATGGACATTGACCAGAACTTCACAGAAAGGCTGTTATAATGTTACATTTTCTAAATTAAGACAGAAGGAGATCCATATACTGCCACCTATCTGTATTGCTAGTAATTTGAGAGAGGCCAGGATCTGAGTTTATCTTCACTAGTTTGTTAATGTTTCTTAGTACTTTAATTCCTAGGAACTTATTTGTGTCAGTTTGCCAATGGAAATTCCATTTAGAAGAAGCACTTCTACATGACAACGGGGAGATTTCCAATGGTTCTAATTTTTTCCAATTTATTTTGTAACCATATATTGCTCTGAATTTTTGAATTAGCGATAGGAGAGTTGGAATAGTGGCTTCTGGTTTATGGACGCACAAAAGGGTGTCTGCACACCACATCAGTTCATACTCCATGGAACCAAGTTGAATGCCTCAGATATCTAGAGGAGTCTGGATAGCTGTTTCCGGGGCTCTAGAGCCAAATCAAAATTGATGGAGACAACAGGCATCCTTGCCTGGTGCCCAGAAGAGGCTGGAGGTATCCCAGATCAGATTGTTGATTGTAATGCAAAAGGATAAGTGAGAACATAACTGTTGGATCAGAAGCTAAATATGAGTCAAAGTCTAAATTCTTGTAGGGTATGAAACATATACCTCCAGTTCATTCTATCATGAGCCTTTTCTGTCTCTAAGGCTAATATGGCTTATGGTTCAGGGTCATCATATTTCACTGATAAAATTTCAGTAAGTTGCCATTTGATGAAAATTGATATGAATGTCCACAAAGTTAATAAAGTAGAAACTTGGAGCACCAGAACAGGTACTCAAGCTATTTAAAAGTCAGGCTATTTAAAAACATTCTGCATCTTGTGGCTTTTGGACCAGATGCACTTCCTCACCAGCCTTGACATGAAAGTGAGCTGGAAACTTTATAAAATATTTGAGCTCTTGTGGCTTGGCAAGTTTCCTTGATCGTTTAAAGGCTGATCTCTGTTTAACCACATCTTTTGCAAAGTCTTGAAAATTCATTATCTTATTTTGTGGCATCCCTCAAAACATTATTGGATTATTTTTTCTTTTACAGTCAATCTTAAAAAATTGACAATCAGTGCACAAGCTTTGGCATTTGAGGCTGAATTAGGAGCCAGGGATCTACCAGCTCTCTCTAAATCAAATTTAAAATCATTTGGCAGGCTGAGCACTTCGGAAAGGATCTGGTGAACTAATGGTAGGGGGTTGCCTTTCTTTGTTCCTCCACATAGACCTTCCCTCAAGGTCTGCTACTTTAGATTTAAGAGAAGCTAAGTTTGTGAGGCTTCTCTGCACGTGGGCAGAGAGCCCTTGTACCTGATCTCTCCCCACCATATTCTCCCTTCTGCTTCATTCACTCATCTGTCAGTGTGTGCAGAGAGGAGTTAATCAAGGTAACAGTCAGTTGTATTGTGGCCTTGGCATCTACTGTGTCTGCAGCATGACCATCATAGACACAGTGCCCTAAGCAGCAGCCATCTTGCTCAGGGGGGTAGATGGTCTCTGTTCTCCTTGTTTTTTGGCTACTTGTAAAGTTCCCAGTAGACAATGTCTGCTGACATTCCAGATATTTGGGGTACCTATTCCTTTACTGGAGGGGGGTTGATTGGTTAGGGCCCTAGACGCTGCATGGAAATGGATATTAGCAGATATCGCTAAAGCTCCAGACATCTGCTCTGCTACGTTGCACTCACCCCGTGGAATCCAATGAGAATCAACACATTAATTTCAAGATTCTTGGGGGCTAATTCTAAATAACAGTGAGAAAAGAAATAATTTTAAAAGTTACAAAATTATATGTTGTTCTTTAATATAAGAAAAGATGAACAAGTAATCCAGATCATTTCAAACAACAGGTGTGTTTGCCTGTTTTTGCAAGAGTAAAGTGCAGAATAGGAGACTTATAATACAAAGCCAGCTTCCATCTCACTAATATGACAGTTTCTCTCATATATTTTCATTCAACTTACATTAGGAGGGAAGATGCTGTGTGACGATTATAAAGCAAAACAGAAAGAGCTGCTTTCTTCTAATGCTCAACAAGGAACTTCCCTCTTCCGCTTTTTTGCTTTAGACAGAAAACAGTCTTCCATTTTTTGAAAGCAATAGGTCTGGTTATTTGATGCCCTGACCTCAGGTTGTTATTTTACAGTGGTGAAAAGTGGGTGTAAAATGTTACTGGATCAGAATGGTAGTGGTTTACACTGGCTTTGCACCAATGTAAATAACTATGAAAGGTGCATGGCAATGGAGAATTAGGCTCAGTAGTCTAGGACTGATTCAGAGGAACGCTTAAACAAGTCCTTAAATCTCTCTGCTGTCAAGCATGTGCTTAAATTTCATTATGTCCTATGGGACTCAGTTCCAGAAGGTGCTCAGCACTTTGACCCTAATCCAACAAAGTATTTAAGCATGTGCTTCACTTTAATATAATATGACTATTCCCATGCTTAAATTGGCATGCACCTTAGAGCTCTGCTGAACATAGGACTTATTTAACAGCATCTTTGAGAGCTGATCCTTGGAGATCTTGAGAGCTTCGAACAAGATGCTGAATGTCCTCAACTTCCATGCACTACAGTGAGAGCTCCAGGACCCTGGGCGTCTCACAGAAAGCACTCAAAACCTCATAGACTGGGCTCTTGGGTAACAATCAATCCAGTTGTTTTTGAACTTGGATCCCTGTTGGTTCATATTGGGTTAAAATTGCCACTAATACGTGGGGTATTTACTAATTTACCATAGAATTTATTTTTGATCGGTTCATCTAATTCTTGAACCAAAGAACGTAATTCAGTGGGAAATTAGGCTACCATTCAGAAGGGGAAAAATACGCCATGTAACAGTTGCCATCTTAAAAGATCTGAAACTGTTGCAGCAAGCAAAAGGCCCGCAGTCTTTTTATTGTCAGTTTAAAAGATAATCTAGGGGATAATTACCTATACCAAAGACAATGAAAAGATTTAAGAGCTAAATGCAAATAAGAACCATAAAACTGCTTACATTTGTCTGTGTGTTTGTTTATTTTTTTGGCCCCACACCAACAAGCAGATGCAGAAGAGTAGAAGAGAATTAACTGGATTAACATTTACTGTTAAAAATAAAAGGATTGTAATGTGAACATGTTCAAGGAACAATGATGGGTCAAAACAAGCTTTTAAAACTACCAAAAACTGTTTATTTCCCCCCCTTAGAATTACAATGAAGTGTGTGTGTGTGTGTGTGTGTGTGTGTGTGTGAAAAGCAGTAGTAGACATTCCGTTGTGTGTGAAAAGTAGTAAACATTCCGTGACAGGATTCGCAATCCAACCATTCTGGCCTTATGTTAGTGGATGAGTACCTGGGGATGAAATTGATAGAAACAAAAGTGAAATTTACTAATCCATTTTCACTGCCCAAAAATGCAGAAGGTAAACATATAAAGTAACAGTGAAAACTAAATGAGATTTTTCTAATTACTTTCAGTTTAATAATCTAAAAATCTATTGAAGTACTCTGTAATCTGAGTCCTTCTGGTAAATCTGACTAGCTTTAAATTTATTCAATCAATGCTTTAGGCTCAAAGGCCTCAAACCAGCCAAGCAATTGAGCACATACTTAATTTTAAACATGTGAGCAGTCCTATCTACTTCAGCAAGGTTACTCACATGCTCAAATACTCTGCTCGATCAGGGCTCAAGAGCAATGTGAAGTTCTATTGTTTTCTACCACTGTCACATTACCATAGACTACCACTGTTTTTGCCATGTTAATGAAGTTCCAGGACCTTCATCCATCCTACTACACTAACTATGCATCCTAATTGCTATTTTTTAAGCTCCTCTATGCTATTAGGGATGGGGTTACTTAGGACGAAGTCTGCTTCATTATAAGCAGCCTCACATGGAATTTTTCGTAGTCTTTCACCTTGATACTTGCACTTCATCAACGAATATAAGAATGGCCCTACTGGGTCAGACCAAAGATCCATCTAGCCCAGTATCCTGTCTTCTGTCAGTGGCCAGTGCCAGATGCCCCGGAGGGAATGAACAGAACAGGTAATCATCAAGTGATCCATCCCATGTCACTCATTCCCAGGTGCTGGCAAGCAGAGGCTAAGGACACGATTCCTGCCTATCCTGGCTAATAGCCATTGATGGACCTATCCTCCATGAATTTATCTAGTTCTTTTTTGAACCATTATAGTCTTCTTAGCCTTCACAACATCCTCCTGCAATGAGTTCCACAGGTTGACTGTGCATTGTGTGAAGAAATACTTCCTTTTATTTGTTTTAAACCTTCTGCCTATTAATTTCATGTGGTGACCCCTAGTTCTTGTATTATGAGAAGTAGTAAACAACACTTCCTTATCTGCTTTCTCTACACCAGTCATGATTTTATAGACCTCAATTATATCTCCCCTTAGCTACCTCTTTTCCAAGCTGAAAAGTACCAGTCTTATTAATTTCTCCTCATATGGAAGCTGTTCCATATTCCTAATAATTTTTGTTGCCCTTCTCTGAACCTTTTCCAATTCCAATATATCTTTTTTGAGAGGGGATAGATCCAATAGCATCCCTTCCACTGTGAGGGTGTAAACAACCATAGAAAAGGCCAAAATAAACTAGTGGCACCCGGACTAAGAATGCAATGGGTTCTCCAAAGACAACACTGAATGTCCTACTTCCTTCTGGGTGCAATTTAAGAAACTAACATTGTTCAATAAATCTTTGCATGGATTGGGTCTTGGCTGCCTATGAAACTTTCTCTGTAAGTGCAGTCATGTATCATACTACTTGAGATCATTTGGGGGCATTCTTATTAACAATCCATCAACTGGAAAATCTAGGCATTTGTTGCAATAAGGGGGAGGTGTTCTTGACTTTGAAATTTACTTCCATCAGTGTCTTGATAAGCCCGAGTCTGTTGATCTTTAGGGTACATTGTAAGGTGCATTTAATCTTTTAGGATTTTCCTTAAAGGGTAATGGGTTAATTTGTGAGGTGAATCCATTAGGCTGGTATCGATCAGTTTATTTAATATTGCACTTTGATATTTTAATTGTTCAGGGATAACTGATGGATGCATTTCATAAATTCAAAATAAGCTGAATAAATGTCACTAGAGGTGGTTAGAACATTTTTTGATTGCAAAATGTTTTGGCTTTGACAAAAAATGTTTAGATATGTATCCATTTCAGTGGGATGGTTTCTGAAGTCCATGCTGGTGGACTCTTTGGTCATTTCCAGAGAAAAAGAGGGAGACCAAAATCAAAACCATGATCTCTGCAAATCCAAAAACATCCATTTCAATGCAATTCCAATTTGGGAAATCTTTTGAAAGGTTTTATTTTCATCCCAATGCAAAATTAAAACCTTGAAAATTGCTGCAAAATGGAATTGTTGTTTTCTGGCCAGCTCTGAATGGCATTCATACATCACTGGGCAAATGTGATCACACTTTTTATGGAACCATGTTACTCAGATTTGATTGTATTAGTAGAATATATCACATAAAGTGCCTGTGGGAGACATGGATGTTAATGGCACCTCCTAGAGGTTCTGCTGTAGTATTCAAACTGTAATAAATGAGAGTTTAAACCTGTATCAACCTTTCTGATGAATCTGACTCTAGCATGTTAATTCACTCACAGCTGATTTTTTGAAACAGAAGAATAATGCAGGGTTCACAAACAGTTTGAAGAACTCTTTCCTCAAAAGAGTGATAATGCAAAAGCCTGTTGCTATTCACTGTACAAGTCAGTATGTCATCTCTTAAAAAGAGGCTGTTAGAAAACATTCAGGTGTATTCTCCATCTTGCACATTCCTAAGTGGCTTATAATACATGAATCACAGGGTCCTATAGGCACCTAATGAATGTAAAACTTGACACACTTCCTCATTTTCCCATCCACCATACAGATCACCCAGAAGACTAAATATTGGATATGTCAGCTCATGATATTAGTGTTGTTCATCAGCGTATGGAGTAAATCTACATCCATGAACACTGAAGAAGGCTGTCTGGGAATATCGGGCCTGGCCTCCCTGTGCAGACATCCTGATACAAAATCTGCAAAAAGAAAAACTTTTGATCAAGGAGAGTTGCTGTGAGAACCCTTTCCTTCACCCAACTTTTTGTGTGTCTTGTCTACTTAATGGTAAATCCTCGGGGAAAGGTCTGCTTCATATTTTATGTCTGTATGGGGCCCTGATCTCAGATGGAGTCCTAGGCACTACTGTAAGACAAATAAATAACAACTTGCATTCTGAATGATTGGAGATAAAGCAAATGTTAAAAGTTTGAGTGACTTTGACCAGCTGCATATAGTAATTTCCCATAGGCCACAACAACTGGTGACTTTGTGTTTCGGGACATATCTTTGTTTTTAATGACAATGCTGGTGACAGTTGTAAGCTGATGTCATTGCTGCATGATGACAACTTCCGTGTGTTCCTGGTATTTTGTCTGCCCTGTAATGTTTGATGTGTCATCTTTCCCACATTTCATATCCCTTGTTTCTTCTTGTTCTTGGTTTGTTTTTTCCCCCCTAGATTTTCTCCCAAAGTAAAGCAGTGGAAAAATGGAAAATAGTTTTGTGTGGAATGATTAATATGGCATGATACTGACATTGCCTTTGTATTTTTTTCTTACTTCACTGCAGTTGCTACTGTTTCTTTTTTGTTATCATATGAATTGGGGGATGGGAAGGAAGTAAACCTCTCCAGCCCACTTCCCTACACCACAAATCTTTCTTTTCATGAGAGGCTCAAAACCAGAATATAAGGGAGTGTTGTAAAATGGGACTGAGCTGCATTGGCAGAGTTTCATGGGGACCCAGGAGACCAATAGCAAGGGATGCTCAGTATTAAGATTTGAGGAATGTTGGGAGAAATGCACACGTGACCTGGGATTGAAATACCAGGTGGGATGTTGCAGTTCAGGACTGAGGTTCATTAGCAGAACTTTGCATATAGGCAGAGTTAAGGTTCGCAGGGCACTTAGTTACACTTGGCCTGACTGAAATCAGGGTGATTGATCCCTTACTTTACTGAAAGGAATAAATTAATGTAAATACCTGCCTAAGAACTTGGGTCATGAGCTGAGATTGTTGACTTTCTGCAGCGCAGAATGCCACAGCCTGTTTAGAAAGACAGTCCTGAGTTACCACTGTGTTTTATCAGATATTCTGGGTTTGTTTTTGCTGAAGGTAACAGGTTAGTTCCTCAGCTCAGTGAAATTCTTCTCAATATGTTCTTGAATGCAAAATTCATCCTTTTTTCCCCCATGAGTCAACATGCTTTTCATTATAGACAGCTTACTCAATGCCTTTGCTCTGTTTTATATGCTTCTCCTTCTACCCATGACAAGAGCTAGGAGCTCAACAGACAAATAAGTGCACAAGTACAGACAAATAAGTCACATTCTCAGACTTGAAGAATTATCATTCTAAACAAAGACAGAAAAGACAAGTGAAGACATACACAAAGGAAGTGGGTAGGGAGAGAGGAAAACGGGGTCACAATGACAAGGTGATGAATTTTCTTTGGTGATCCCACATGCATCTTGGCAGTTAGTTATTTTGATTTGTTGTAGGCTTTTCACATTTTTTTGTAAATAGAATTGTGATGACCAGTTAATCATGAATAACAATGAAAACATGCTATTATGTGCAAAAGGGAGTTTGTTGTAAACAGGGTGAGTATACCTTCACAGCAATTAAACAACTGAGGCTAGCCATGTCAGTTGACTTATGTAAAATTGTGGTGTAAATATGTGGGTTTGGACTGGCGCCTGAGCTCTGGTACCTTTCCTCTCCCTGATGTGGATCCCTGAGCCTGGGTTCGAGCCTGAGCCTGAATGTCTATGCTGCAATTAAACAGCCTCTTCTCCTGAGCCCTGCGAGCCCAAATCAGCTGATGTGGGCCAACCACAGCTATTTAATTGCTGTATAGACCTACCCTAGGAGGCCAATGGATTTCTAAGGAAGCTTGAAATATAAAGACAATTAGTGTTTCAGGAAAGCCTAGGAGGATGCAAGCATTAGTTCTCAGAAAAATGGTTTTCTCACTTTTGAATTTCTTAGCAAATTTCCACATTGGCAAAGAATACTCACCATGCACAAAAGGGCTGACAGCTGAGTCACCAGACCTGCCTTTGTCTGTACCTGCACTTACTAAAGTAACTGATGAACTGCAAACATGGTAATTGGGTAAGATTGGATTCTATACTCCAAAACTCAGCAATGAGTAAGCACATCTGGGCATAATGCTTACATTATCCAAAAGTAGCAAGTTCGGATTAAAAAGTCTTAATATTCCTATAGTACATAATCTGCAATATCCCAAATTAGGGTTAATACATTTAACAGTATAATGTGAATATCAGGATTCATATACTCAGGTGCATCACTCCTGGGAAGTTATACTAGGAACAACTGTCAAAAAATAAATACAGTAGTTGAAACAGTTTTCTGGTTTCATTCCATTTTAACATTAAAGTTCTAGGTTTTATACTCCACTCTCAGGATCTTTGGCACCTTATTTTAAAAAAATACAACAATATTTTGCACTAATGGTACAAAACATGGAAACTTCAAATAAGATTACTTCAGTGTTTTGTGTTATTACTCAGATTGTGGCAGGTTTTTTTTTAACATGAGGGATTTTATTAAGGGCCAGATTGTGGTCTATCTTATGTGCCAACACAGTAGAGTATTGGTGTATAAGGTGCCCTTTAATCATTTGAACCAGTTACTCCTATTGTGTGTAGCTGTGCAAGGAGGGAGGATCATCTCTGTGGAATGGGTGGAATCTGGGTTCTGCTGTCCCTTGACCCCAGTTAGCACATCTTCCTTGGGAGACCTATTGTGCTCCAGGTATAGGGCTTATCCCAGGCAAATGGTGACTGAATCATAATCTGCTTCTCACTCTGCTCCTGGGGCAAGACATCTATGCACATCCCCATGCAGGGGACTCATGACCAAGTCACTGCTGAGCTCTGACTAGAAGTCATTGAGGTGTTCTTGCCTGCATAGCTCCCACAAGGCCAAATTCTCAAGTCTTTGTTCAGGTTTTACTACATTTATATCCAGGCAAAACTCCCATTGACATAACTGAGAGTTTTGCTTGAGCAAGGGCTTCAGGATGTATCCCACAGATTGTCTCTACTAAATGGGATTGATGGATTCCACACTTCAGATCTGTGTGTATTTATTCTGTGTTAGTAAAGTAACTGAAGTATTGCATCCTTTTCAACTCTGCTTACTTGCACTTCCTCAGGCCTTGATCTTGCACTTCTTGCGCACACACAACTCTACACAAACCTTGCACTCACTAGCTAGCGCCCTGTGTATGCTATATAAACAACAACAAGAAGGAATATTTTTCTTTAGAATCCAGTGGAATTTTGCATGCTGAAGGAATGCACAACTGAGCCTCAGATGCTACTAAATGTGACCTGGTGAAAATCAGGAGCGCCACCATTGAAGGGGGAACAGCATTACGTAGATATAAAACTGATTTAAGTGAAAGGAAAACCAGGCCCTGAGTCTTGAGAGCTGAATCTTGTTACAACTGAAATCAACAGGATCTTTAACTTCAGTGAGGCCAGGAGCTGAACGTTAATTTTTGAGGTCAACAAATGTGCACTTGATCTTAAAGAGAGAGGATGCATCTAGAGTAATTGATCTGCTTCCTGCATTTGACATATACAGGCACATACATAAGTCCTCACCATACACAAGTCCTTCTCAGCGTTGTATCATTTACTAGAGAGAAAGTGGCTACTCTGACGGCAATCACACTTGTTTTGAGTCAGATGCAGTTATTTAAACTCCTGCTAGTTCCCGTAGTACTTTTATCGTGGCTATACACAGGATGTGATGTACCATGTGTGAGGTACGTATATGGAGGAAGCTAAACACCCACTTCCTCGGAGTATGTGAATTTGTTTTGGTCTTCATCCAGTATCATTCTCAGACCAGGCCTCCTTTCACAGTAAGTCCTCCCCTTAACTCAGTAACCCACTTATCGTATGGGGCTTGGTGTAGGTGTTGTAAACTTTGCCTATTACAAGAGTTAAAAAAACCAGACTGGTGTTGGCAGCTGTGTTCTACATTTCCTGTTCAGGCAGCTGCTGTCTGATTGGAGGAAAACAGTCCTTAAACCTTCTTCAAAACAGGAAACTGCTCTCCCTGCTTCCTGAAGTACAGGAACTGTTTCCCTAGCAACCGCCGGACAAAGAGGACTCCTATTAACCACTGGGGTGCCATAAGGGATACTGCAGGAGGTAATAATTTAAACCACAATCCTGCCCTGAAGGGTAGAATGAGCCTTTACTGTGTAGCCCCTATCTCATCATCACTGCTCAATGTCCTTTTCTACATAATTTGCTGTGTCATTAAATTAGTTGGAGGCTAATTAGAGAATGACTATCCTAGTTAACGATATGAAGCATTTTAAAGACACCTTTTACCTTAGTTCAGGGGTCTCCAAACTTTATGAGACGAGGGTCATATTAGATTTTTGAAGGGGCTTCGCGGGCCGAAGCAACTGTGAAAAAATGCAATATATGCAAATATATGCAAAATCTCCCCTTTGCTTCTCCAGCTGCTGCTGCGCCCCTCCCTTTATTCCCCTGGCCGCTGCCGCAGGGGCACTCACCCCTCCGAACATGGGGTAGTGACAGCAGCTCGTGGGGAGGGGGCAGCGGTGGCTTCTTCACGTGCCTGCTCAGCTGGAGGACCGGACAAATCGAAGCCATGGGCTGGATCCGGCCCCTGGGCCATAGTTTGGAGACCCCCGCCTTAGTGTCTAAGTGCTGACCCAACTGTCTTGGGAATATAATTTTATAATACTGTACATCAAACCTCATGGGCAAGATATGATATTAAATAGCAATATGGTCACAATCTGTGAAGATTTTTGCATAATAGTTATTGCACAGCCTACATTTTCAAAAGTGACAAGGCCATATACTATACATTTATATATTGTCAATATAATTAAATATATCTGATGCCTCAGACTTTGAGCACGTGCCCTAAGAAAATTAGGCCCTTTTAAGAACTCTTAAATTGGGCATTCAAAAAAATCACTAGCAACTTTTGAAAACTGTAGGCCCCCAATCCTATAAAAATGTATACATACACATAGAGATAATCATATGTGTCTTTGAAGGATCAGGATCTGAGGTTCTATTTACATCTACCATGTCCATTAGAGTTTGGTCAAAATTTGGATGTGGATTAAATTTGGTAATCTCAGATTAATATAAATAGTCACATTTGAACAGAATTTTTTACCTACCTAGCTGTATAACATATTTCCTTTAAAGATGCACAGATCAGATAAATCTGAAACATGGGCAAAGTATGACTATGGAAAAACAAGTAAAACAAAAATGTTTCAGTTGTGTGAAATCTTTATTCATAGCTAAAGTTTGCTCCCTTGTTCATCTTTACAATCAACTACAAAACCACAAATCTGTCCCAACCTATCTCCAAAACTCTGGAAAAGTATTCAGAGACTTAGCCAAACTGTTCAGTTTTCATGACGTTTTCTGTACTTTCTGTTATGTCTTCCATATACACAGAAGCAAATATGTCCTTTTAATATGAATTACTTTGAATTTAAATTAAGGAAAGCAATGAGACAAGAAAAACTAGAGACATTACATTTGTTCTATCACACTTTGTATGACTTATTCCATAAGAGTAGCCATCTTGAAAATGAAACTTGTCTAAAATAGAGGGCCTCATAGCACACAGACAGGCTTATTCCTTAGAAATTTTAAGAGCAGTATTCGAAAAAGTTACAGATCTATAACCCATATTTCAGGGTGGGCTGGAAATTCTGCAAGAACTGCCTTTCATATGGTATTTCCATCCTCTGCTTTCAGTTCTGCCAGCACCCAGAAGTATGAAAGAAAAAAGAAAAATTAGCTCCACAATTCTAAATCCCCAAAATATTAATTTTGGTTTTATTGTGAGCTCTGGCTGATTATTCATATCTGTGCTTATTTCATCTTATCAGCAAGACCATTTGTTTTTTATTCCAGTGTGTTTAGACCCAACCCTGTGCTTTCTTGGTTCCATGTGGTTTAATATATTGCTGTGTTGCAATGCAGCCCAATGCACTTCAAGTGGGCGCGCTTCTGAGGAAGGGCGTGAGGCATTCCAAGAATGTTGACTCACTCCTCACTGCACCCTGTGATAGTTTTTTTCAGATTTCTCTAGGGCATTGATAATTAGTTAAAGCATCTGAGCATTGATCTGGGTTTGCAGGGTGAACAACACAGAGTGGATGAAACCTATTGCATGGTACCAACCACGCTCTCTGCACTTCTGGTTACCTCCTCCTCTGGAGATGAGCAGAGCATGATGGGCTTGTTCCATACGGAATGATTTTGCCTCACCGAGCATTTCACAAGAAGTTTTTCCAAAATGCTGCAGCCTTCAAAACTGAACTGTTGTTAAAATGATCCAATATGTTCTGATTGTCTTGAAATGCTATCCACTGTGATGTGTGTTGTTATTTATCTTCCCGGGCTCAGATGGCTTAGTCCAGGTCATCTCATTAGTTGCAGGGTGGTCTGTCTGCTAAGGGTGATGTGATATGTTGTGTCATTTATGTGTGCAGTATCTCTAATGGGGGAATTTGCCTGAGGCTGCTCGAGATCAGGCCAAGGTGAAAAAATATGGTCAAGTAGATTGGTGGCATAAATACTCTCCTGTACAAGTGACCTAACTGGCAAAGCCAGTGGTACCAATGCCCGCTGGTGGGGAGGGCACCTAGATGAACTCACATGTTCCTTTCCCCATCCCTGATGCCTATGATTAGTTCAGGATCAACTTGAGAAACCACCCACCTAGGGCTGACTCTAGCCATTTTGGTGACCTACGCAGCCCCTGCCTCCCCCGTGCAGGTGTGTGTGTGGCCCAAGGCCTCTGGGGGGGGAGCAAGAGCAGGCTTGGGGAGCTGGGGGGAAACCACCCCCCAGCACTCATCGGCAGTGTGAGTTGGGGCCGGGTCGCTCCACTTCTTGCCGTCCGGTGAGTGCAGGGCAGGCCCGACCCTGCACTCATGGGGCAACGGGAAGTGGAGTGACCTGGCCCCAGCCCACTCCACTCTGCTCCCTTGCTCCCAGCCTTGGTGTTTGGGGGGCAGAGGGGAACTGCCACCCAGCACTCATTGGCAGTGCGGCTGGGAGCCGTCAGCATGGAGCAGGCTGGAGCTGGGTTGCTCCATTTCTCGCCACCCCATGAGTGCAGGGTGCCTGACCCCTGCTGCAGTCCTCAGGGGAAGGCGTGGAATGCGGGCGTGGCTGGGGCAGAGCAGGGTCTGGAAGCTTTGGGGGTGGGGCTAGGGTGGAGCAGAGGTTAGAAGAGACGGAGCTGAGGCCGAGCAGGGATGGAGGCCATGGGGAAGAAGCAGAGCAGGGGCTGAAGCAGCACACAGCTGCATAGGGCACCAGGAAATTTGGGGCACCAAATTTCCTGGTGCCCTATGCAGATGTGTACTTTGCATACAGGTGGGGACAGCCCTGCACCCATCCACTGTGTTCCCCACACATACCTTGTCAATCCCAGACTTGCTCCTTCCACCCCAGAGAAAAGGAGGTGAATCAGTGGACAAATGGGGTGAAACATGCTTAAGGGATTTGAATATGGGTGGTGGAAGAAACCGGAGAGGAACCATCACCATTCATACTAGGGTTTAAGTATTTATTGCTGTTCTAATCTTGAGCCAGATCCACACCAAATGTAACTGGACAAGAGGGGATGCCATTAAATCAAGGAACATTATTAGAGGCCATTTAATTTGCTTAAGTGTTTCAATTTACAAGCAGGGATATGACAAACCAACTTGTTATTGATGTGCTTGCTCAGCTTTGGGGCTCTCTTTATTCCCTCTTTTCAGATACCCATTAATATAATTAATTGAGTCTAATAACGGGGCTGGTGTCTCCTCACACTGCATCCTCCCCCAGTATGAGCTACCTGGTGCCAGCAGTGTGTTTGAGTGTTCTGACCTTCACCCTTTGTGGACTGATTTTCAGAACTGCTGAGTACCTGCCAAAAACCCTGGAAGTCAGGGGGCTTTGTTTAATGTCCGCACCTCAGAAAAATCAGGATTTTCACTTCCAAGGGGGATTCGCTTAGCCTGAGGCAGGCAGTGTTTTCACTGCCATCCTTTGGGTTTATGACAGCTCAGGATAGCTTCAGTTTCCTCTGCAGGAGAGTGCTGAGGGGATGCACTGAATCTGTGCATGTCCTGGCCTTGCTAGCCATGACCCTCCCTGAAGATCTCTGCCAACTTTTACTGGTGGCTCAGCAAAAGGGTAATAGCGGGAAGAAGCCTGCCTAAACAAGAGTGGATTTGGCTTATTATCTCCAGATAATTCCAGCGAGCAGATACATTGGTTTCTTTTTATCTTTTGCACTGCTCTACACATCTTTTTATTGAAGTAATTAGGATTCTGGGCATGGCGACCCTGGGAGATTTAAGCCCTGAAAGCTCTCCACATTTTCTAAGAGGCCTTCTCTGCTCCATAGTGAAGCGCTCTACAAGTCTTGAGAACTGCTGCAATTTCAGCATAATGGACACTTAGGAAATAGAGTGGGAAAAGAAGAAAAAAACATTGTTCCAAATTCCTTTTTCAGGCACCAGGAAGGAGAGTTTAAATCCAATTTGGAGGGTAACACTGAGGTCTCTTCAGGGAACATTCAAAATGTTTGTTTTCTTTGGAGTCAGAAACAACTTTCCCAGTATAAGGTGAACCAAGAGGGAAACAAGAGACAGAGGAGAGAGCACATTTTTTAAGACTCTTACTTGGGCAGCGGGGTGTGATAGGAAAGTGGCTCCTACTTTGTGTTGCTCTTTTCCAAGACAAAAACCATACCAGATGCTGAGAGCTGCCATTAGCCAAGCTGCTGATCAACAGCGTGCAGTGAAGCAGGGAATAGTCTCACTGATCATCAGTTTATGAAGGAAAACAAAGGAGATGGAATCTGAGATAATCCCGACCCTCTTAAACTAACATGGAAATACCCATGACCCATGATACATATCTGATGAAGTGGGTATTCACCCATGAAAGCTTGTGCTCCAATATCTCTGTTAGTCTATAAGATGCCACAGGACTCTATGTCACTTTTGCAGATCCAGACTAACACGGCTACCCCACTGATAATGGAAATACCTAGAACACTCATGGTTTCCAAATCAGAAACAACAGCCTTCTGAAAAAGGATTCTGAAGAAATCACCTGTAAATTGCTACTTTGGAGTAAGATCAAATTGCATTTCACCCATATGTAGTACTGGTAATAATTATACTTTGCAATTGTACCATACTTCTTAGTCTACAGGATTCCAAAAGCACTTTAGAATCTATGTAGACAGGATAGTGTAATGAACGGTTAGTGTGTATGCACACCATCACCCATTTCAGGAGAGTCTTAACTAATTTACTGTGTCATAGCCCCATTAGGGCAGTCACTAAGGATCTATGCTCTTGAAGCAGGAAGAGCTTATACTGTATTCACTTTTATTTTTATTAATCCAACAGCTCTGAATTCCCATGGTATACAGTACATGATATACAATGCTGTGACTAACTAAGTGGACATCAGTTTGCTGTAATAATATGAATGAATAGCTTCAACTACCCTTGAAATGCAGTCATATTAAACCTCAAAAGAAAATTTGATTTGGGATGGGTCTTATTTTAGTCAAATCTGTTTTTCTCATTCATTATTGTATCATCATTATTATTTAATATTCATAATTGGGTCCCTTCAGAGGCCCCAGTCAAGTTCAGGGCCCCACTGTTGCAGAAATTGTATAAGCCCTATAAACCCTCAGTCCTGTGTTAAAACACCTTGGTTCAGATTCTTTCCTTGGATATGCAAATCAGGCTTCCATTGACATTAATAAAGTCACTGGGAGTGTCTACATATGTCTTTGAACACAGAATTTGGCCAGCTCAGATTAAATCCAGACACATTTCTCCCTTTATGTCATAACTCCTGAGATTATATAAAATGGGCAAATGTTTTAAAATATATTTTCTGCATTTGTACTGAATGTTCATTTTTTTTTTGCTCTTTGCTGCTGAAAATAAAATGGTTGGTTTTGTACAGTCAGTTCCTACTAGTTTTGCTCTCTGATTCTCATGAACTGTCAGGTTGCTTTGCTCATGCCACAATAGAATGTTCAAAGCCAGACATCATAATTAGTTTTATTTAGATAAAAGTAAAACCTGAAAGATTCTGAGATCTCTGTAGTTCTTGGTGGCTCCACTCACAGACTGGCTAGTACTGTCCAGAGTGCCTAACTTTCCCAAACTGGGTAGAGGATTGGCATGTGAGTGTAAGTAGTTCTAAGGGAGTCTGAGTAGATGTAATTTATATGGTGAGGAACTGGAAATAGGTATACATTACAGTGCACATGTGGGGCATTTATTGCACCTTATGACATCTCATACCTCTTTGCTAATTGTTTTTTTCTGATTACCTCCATCCCCCAGCCCCTACTGGCTTTATGGGGCATGCACGCTTACTGTTGCACACCTAGACCCAAGATCTGGGTGGACCATACAGGGGCTCCAAAGGGATTCTTAACATCCCTGGCACGACTGTTCTGTGTTTGTACGGTACTTACGTGGTGCGTGGCTGGGGCTGCTCTTAGGCACCATCTCTGACATGCCTGTGTTATCTTTACCTGCAATAGTATGGCTACAAATAGCAGTGTATATGCAGTCGCACAGGCTTCACTTCAGCTAGGGCTAGCAACATGAGTGTGTACCCAGGATTCCCACCACACTTGCACAGCTTCCACCGAAGCCCACGCCACCACGTCTACACTGCTATCTTTAGCAATACTAGCTCAAACCAATCGATTGTCGGGTTAATAATATTTCAGCCTGGGGAAAACAGTCAAGAGGCAGACAAGGTGACTTCAACCACTTCTAATGGACAAGAAACAGAAAACCAGCAACTGAAAAACATGTTTTCATCACAAATATTTCAAACATCCTCTGTTTTCCAGAGAAAGGGGGCACATTTGTTTTTGACTTTTTAGTTTTTTTGGTGTTTTCCCAACAACTTATAAATATTTCTACAGATGGACTCTCAAAGGAAAACAGGAAAACAGTTTTGCAGTCATTCTGAGCCTTTTACTTCCTCATTTTTACACCAGAATTCTAAAAGAGCAAGTAGGAAAGTGTAGGAGGTAATCATGCCTTTTACCTTTAGGTTTTTATTCCCCTAATCCAATTTTGCTTACAGACATAAGACAAGGCAAAACATGTTTTCCTTCACCAAGAAAGGAAATTACAGCTATTTTTTTCCTGAGAGCTTAAAAAGAAAACCCAACAAAAAACAAAAAAATCCCCCAACACCCTCTTCCAATGTGATTACCTTTATGAGCTGCATCTCATTTGCAAATATTTTGCAATATGTTGGCACTTTCCATACGGACAACCATATGAGTGCTTGTGATGACTTGTAAATGCAAAAAAAGCCCCGTGTTCATGAGACTTAACTTTACATATTTAAACAGAAATTCCCAGCTTCTGCTTTCATTCACACCAGTATATAACCAGAGCAAATCCACAAGTTTCATTGGAATTATCGTGGATTTTAATTGTCAGAATTGAGAGCAGAATTAGACAGACCCAAAACATCAGCAATACAAGAGTTAACATTCTCATAGTAACATTGGCTGGTTTACACTGCACATGCTATATATATTTAGGTAAACTTTTAATAGCTTAAGTAGTAATCAAAACATTACAGTATATAGGTACATATCTGTAGGTAATAGATGTGTGAGTTACTTTATATATGTATACAGCGATATGGAGCTGATTCTCCATTGTCCTGCACCTTTTGTAGTTGTTTTACACTGATGTACAGTGTTCTCAGATCAGAATGGTAGTATTTTACTGCACTTTGCACTGGTTTCAAGTAATAGAGACTCAGGTCCATATGTGTATATATGATAGACAGTCTATGCGAAGTTTCAAATACAGTCACTGATTATGGGTGCTTAAATTTTGTGGAGTCCAACTTGAGACCCTTTGTGCTTGATTTTCAGAGGTGCTGAGCATGTGATTATCTAGCTGAAGACAATGAAGCTATGAAAGTTCAGCACGTCCAAATGTCTCATAATGGGCTCTCAGAAATGGAGGTTATGTTCCTGATTTTGCAGGCGTGTTTTATCACCCGGGCGGCTCTACGTTTTCTGCCGCCCAAAATGAAATGCTGCCAAATCCACCGGACCAGCGGACCTTCCGCAGACAAGCCGGCAAAGGCCACCTGACTGCCGTCCTCACAGCGACCTGCAGGCCGCCCCTTGTGGCTTACCGCCCCAGGCACACGCTTGCTGTGCTGGTGCCTGCCACCGTCCCTGTTCATCATTAAATATTTTGTTAAACTTAGACCCTGATTCTGAAAACTTGTTCTCATGCAAATACTCTTGTTGATGGAATTACATGTAGGTGTGACATGACCATACATTTGCCAGGAAATACCAGGCCCGTTTATGATGAGGTACTCCAGCAAATGATCCTATTATATTATATAGCAAAATATAGATTTCATATAGGCAAACCAGGAATAATATATAGGTACCTGCACCATTGTAGTGATCCATGAAAGCAAGTTTATTAGTAATATAGCAATTATTAGCTTTAGCAATTGTATGGCAGTAATATAGCAATTATTAGCTTTAGCAATTGTATGGCTAAATAAAAAGATATGGGCATGTCTGATGTAGGAGATCAATGGGGATAATAACATTTAGAGCTGATAAGTTAGAGTTAACATTGCAAATGTTTTGGCAAATGCAATTCACAGTTCCCATAATTCACATAGTCTATAAAAACTAGTATGCATCTCCTCCCTTCACCACTTGAGCTGCTGGCTTTCATCCCTATTGCCATTAATGGACAGTATGAAGATATATCTCTTTCAGCTGACTCTTTATTTATTGCAATAACTACAGTGTTTAGAGGTTGTTAGTAAAATAAAGCCAGCTGGAGCTTTATATGTCAAGGAAGGGTTTCTTCCTAGATGGTTACTGGAAAAATTTACATTTGCAAGGAAACTGGATGGATCAGGAGGTAGGAAGCTCTTCACTTCTAGGCCACTACTTGGTCAGCAGTGAGCAAAAGTTTAATCTTTGCTAACTCTTTGGTGATCTCAGTCCAGGTGTTAATATCATAAATCCATGCCCAGGTAGCACCATTGCAGATGGAATAATTGGAACCATAAGTATACATCTGGGATGACATGCTCAGTTAGGAAAAATTAGCATAGCTCCATGGAAGTCAAGCCATGCCATATTGAACATCAATAGGATATGGGGTGAGAAAATTAATTTGATGGGCAAACAAAATATTATTTTTTTCACTGCTATACTTATGGTAAGAATAGGCAAATCAAAGCTGATCATAGGGATGAAATGCAAGCCATATGAGCAAAGGCTGAAGGAACTGGGTATGTTTAATTTGGAAAAGAGGAGATTAAGGGAAGATTTGATAGAAGTCTTCAAATACTTGAAAGGCTGCCATAAAAAAGATGGAGAAAAGTTGTTCTTTCTTGCCACAGAGGGCAGGAGAAGAGGCAATGGGGTCAAACTATTGCATAGCAGATTTAGATTAAATCTCAGGAAAAAATTCCTAACGGTAAGAACAGTCGGACAACGGAACAGACGGCCTAGGGAGGTTGTGGAAGCTCCTTCACTGGTGGTTTTTGAAAGGAGGCTGGAGAGCCATCTGTCTTGGATGGTTTAGACACAACAAATCCTGCCTATCCTGGCAGGGGGTTAGACTAGGTGACGCTGGTGGTACCTTCGAACCCTGTGATTCTATGATTTTATGCTGTAATCCATCTGCTCTCACGCTGCCAGTGCAGTTACTAGCCCACTCTGCTCACTGAGTCTTTAATAGTTCTCTGAGTTAGCTTCTTTAGTAGCAGGTCTACTGTGGTTTAAACAGAGCATTTCCTCTGCAAACATTTTAACATTCTTTGTTGTGGACACGCTATAGCCCTATCCCTATAGCTGTATACAGCAGCAGGTATAACCAAAATCGCTATAAAGCTTTAAGTGTAATCAAGCCCTTTGTCTCCACTGACTTTTCTCCCACTCTGACACCTTTGTTTTTATTGATTCTCATTAGTGCTGACTAATGCTACACCATTAACTGATCATTGCATCAGCTTTGCAACATACTCTGCTCTGCAGAGAGCAACTCTTGTAAACCTGCCTATTGGTTGTGATGTTGGGCAAATGCAATGGGTCCTTACAACATGCCTTCTTAGTGAACACATGAAGCAAACCACAATCATGCTGGGGGGGTGGGCAGCAGGTCTGTTTATTTGTTGTGTCCCAATAAATCCATTGTTCTTTTTTCCTTTCCCTGTCTGAATTTTGATCCAAAAGGATTTCTATAATCATTTTCTGCAAATGAGAATTCTAGCTGCTGAGAATGCACCGCCAGCAGAATCCTAGCTCAAATTTGTACAAAATCAATATATTGTATTAAAAATGCAACTGTGCTAACTGTAGAGGAGGCTCTCGTGCAGTTTGAGCAGTTCAGTAGAATATTAAAATCAGCTATCCTGTTGAGTCACTAGTTGCACCATTTGTCAAACAGGATTTTCAGAAGGACCAGATATAAGGAGGCATGATAGAGACATCTAGCTACATAGAACTAAGGAAGCTAGATTGAGCTTGGAACATGAAGGATAACAGCCCACATGCTTCAGGGCATAAAAGATCAAATGTGCAAATAATTGCTTCCTCCCTCTCTCCTTGATAAAGCTTTGCACAATTGTGCAGCTGTGGGTAGTAGATTCAGCTTTCATCAGACACTGGCCACTCTGTAGGCAGGACGTGGGGCAGGATAGAACAATGGTCTGCATTTGTATGGTAGGTCCTGCAGTCTGCAATAAATGCTAGAAGCTCAGTCTGTCCAGCCTTCAATGTCAAGAGCTCCCACTTACTTCTGTGATAGTTCCTTATGAAGATCCAGGATCAGGCCCTTTAACACACACAGCACAAATATAATATTTAGTCTTTACCCTCAAATGCAGGGTGGAGTGGCTTTGAGAGACAGCTTACAGAGAGTTCTCAATAAAATATTGACATCTTCTGTACCAAGTTTATTTCTAACTCTAGCATGTAATTAACTTTATATTAGTGACAACAAAACAACCCAATGTTATTACTCCTCAGACCATGTACCTCTAACTAGATTTCCCATAGGAGAACATGGAATTAATAGGGAATGTATTATTAACATGTGGAACTCACTGCTGCATGGAATTATTGAGGCAAATATGTTAATAAGGTTAAGGACTAGACATAGCATCTGCAGTGCTTTTGGCAAAGATTACTGAATCTTCATTCTTCTGGACATAAACTTATCATGACTTGGGGGTTCAGGAAGAAATCCTTCCATCCAAAATGAAATGCATCATGGGGTGGTGTTGGTGTTGATATATCTTACCCAAAAGCATCTGGCATTCTCCTTTGAAAGACACATGATTCTTGATTAAATGAACTTTTGATCTATTCCATCATGGCAATTTTCCTGTTTCTCCTTTGGGTAAATATTACCATTTAGTGGGAATTGCTTGTATGCCTCAGAGGGAATTGCTGTGGTATTAAACAAAAGAGCCAAAAAAAACCAAACCCTTTCATACATTTATTTCCTAAGAAAATAAATTTCCTATTCTCAGAACCTCTCCACAAGAATTTCCTCTAGACTGATGGATGCTTCCACTTTGAGTATGTGTCTTGTCTTGGGGTGATTTGTTTCACCAACTGACAAAGCAGCTGAACCCCAAAATGTCCTTCTTGAGCTATTGTAGAGGGAACCTGGGCTTTTCCAGATCAAAGAAAGCCATGGGCAAGCTCCCAGCTGGAACTATTGCATATATGACAGACTCTGAATTACTACCAATGTTTTTCTTTACTTCCTGATTTTCTCTCTTTCTCTCTCTCTCTCTCTCTCTCCCTGTTGACACCCAAAGTGGGTTAGGTTTGCTAATAGGGCAGTGGAACAAAGGTTTACAAATATTTTTAGAGGTGCTAGTAAGATAAAGTCTGCACCTTCACATTTGTTGAAAGAGAAACTGTCTACTGTAAGCTTAACATGTAAATACAGCTGCTGTTTACCTCCTTGTTTTTCAAGAACAGCCTCCAGTACATTCAGAGACTTAGGGAATTTCCACTATTTTTCTCAACATTTTTTTCCTCTTGGCCTTCAGACATACACATTGTGTTGTTTTGATGTCATTTCAAGCAAATATTTTGCCACCAAGAGGCAGTGCAGGGTCATGGAGGTCCTGCAGGCTTGAGCTTCAGTCTTTCAGCCCTCCCCAGTAAACAATGGCTCTATAATTCATTAAACTCCCCTTTGATTACTTTTTCCTGTCTCTGATTGTTTTGGAGCACAGGGGTGGATTCTACGCTTAACAAACTTTTTTCCTGCTACTAAATTTACATGGCTTTCGAAAGTGTTTTGACAATAACGCCACCAAATAGAAATTAAAAGTATAAACAAGATCCTGGGAAATCTGTAAATGCCACAGGGGAACTGATAATTTGACTTTACAGAATAACTTCTACCTCCGTGACTTTTCTAAGATCTGTATGTTCTTTCCAAAGCTCTTCTCCAGACCCTCAACATCTTCTTTCTTGATTTCTGTAACCTCTTCCTCTCCGGATTCACTGACACTCACATCACCCCACTCTGCTCCATACAAAACACAATTGATAATCATCTTCCTTGCTTGCCATTCTGGCCAAACTACTTCTTGCCCCTTTGACTTCCTCCATATTTCCCCGTTTCATCACACCCAATTCAACTTTCTGGTCCTCACCTTCATGATCTTTCACAGCTCTGCTTGTTTGATACCACATAGCCTCTTCCCCTCCCCCGCCTCTTCGGCTCCACCTGCAAGTCTCATCTGCCCTTCACATGTCCTCCTCTTGCTCCTTACATGGAATGCTAGCCCTGAACTGATCCACAAGGTCACTACTTTCTTCTCCGTTACAGCCCTTCACAAGACCCACCTCTGCCACAGGCCTATAAGAAACCAGCCAGTCAACGATGGCTTGATGGGCAGATAGGATCAGTGGGAATGTACTTAATCTATTGATAATAATTAGCCCTTTTCTTAATTTTCTTTAATGACCTAAACACAGAATGGAGATTTCATTTTCAAGGATTATTATCTGTCAAGGAGAATGTCTGTCGGTCTCATCCTCATGATATCTAAATCCCTAATCGCCTCTGCATAATCTAGATTAATTGAACAAATATCTACTCTGTTACAAACATAGTATAAAAAGCAGTACTGTTATGTGTACAAGAAACCAAGGACTGTGTAATCCATACTAACACTAATCAGTACTATAAAGGTGTCTTCTGTGAAATTACTCAGTGAGCTTTAACACTCAAAAGCCCTCATCAGGATCAAGATCCACCCGGACATTTTACAAACACACTAGTAGTAGACAGTCTGTGCATTAAGGAGCTCTTAGCTGGAGTTTCTACTAGTATTTGTTAAGCACCCTCAATGTGCTCAGCACTGTGGAGTACATGAAAAACAGACAGCTCCTGCCCCACATAGTATACAGTCTACACAAGACAGACATAGAGCAGACAGGAGGCGAGGGGAAGCCCAGAGGCAGCATTGACTTGGATGTTTTATTAATGTCGTTGTTGTTATTGACTCATTCTTGTGGGTATAGCAGAAGAAAGGGCATGGAGAAGGTGGTGTCTTGGTGGATCATAATGTGGAATGGATTCTGTGAATAAGGGGTAGTGCAGAAAAAAAGACAGGGAGTGTGGAAATGTATACAAATGGCTCTGACTCTGATCACCTTCTGCATTAAGATGGAGGGATTTGCTGAGCCATTCCCAGTACTGTGTAACGCTACCCGTATTCCTGTGATAAAAGACAGTCCAGGGCACCTGCCCTAAGGTCTGAGGATTCAAGAGTAATTGACATTGCTACATTGGGTAATAATATCAACCTTGCTCTTTGCAGAAGTCCCCCATAAACCTCCCATCTCATTACTGAAATACAATAGAATGATTGTAAAGATAAATTCATTTTGCTACCCTGAGGGTCTGACTGACTCACCAGGTGACCCTCAGCCAAAGCAAAAGTTGGTTCATCAGATATAATAGGACACATTCATCCTTGGTGTAACTCCAATGGATTCAGGGAAGTTACACCACAAATTAATTTGTCCCTGTGTCTGCTCTTGCATCCCCTTTCAGCTCAGTGCTTCTATAATTGAATAATTTTGAGTGTCACATAGTCGACCTCAGTTCATTGAATTAAGCTGAATTGGTCAATTGATTGTCTAATACATTGGTTATTGCATTAGAGTCAATAGCTCTGAGCTAACACCAAGGTGATACCATCTGCCAACACGTTCAAGCTCTCATTGGGTTCGGTTTGCTACTTAAGGGCCTGATCCTGAGGGGTGCTGAGTTAACAGGACTTGCAAGTATATTGGAGTTCATGGGACTTGCAAGTGCAATTCAGCTGTAGAGCACCCAAATGCTACTGCGATTATCATTGAGAAATGCATGCAATAATAATTATAATCTATTTAGCAGAACAATGTTTGTAGGGGCAAAAAAAGCTACAAAAATAGCTTTAAAATGAAAAAGAAAATGAATTTCTACCTAGAATAACATTTGCTGTGTTTTGATCGTGTGTATGTGTGAGTATGTGTGTATGCACAAGCTCATTTGCATGCGTTGTGTAAGAAGTGAGTCTTGTTTTTGTGGAACACAGTTTTTAAAAAATAAAAAAAGCTCATAAGTGAGATGAATGTTTACAACTAAGATTCAAAAACTGTCTTTTCCACTCAACACCTTGGCAAGAAGGTCTAAATATAGGCGCCGTGCAGAAGCAGAAACAATTAAATGTTCCCGTTTGCTACAGTTCTCTCCATTTGCATTTTCTATTTTGATTTGATCAAGCTGCGTGCAGCTTGACCTTTTAAAGATAGCAGTGCACTTCCGAAGCAACTTGCCAGCATCCCTGCACACAAGGTGACCTTGTCAGCTGCAAAATCCAGATGTGTGAAGGTCTGGAATGTATTTTTCCCATCAGCACTGTTTGGGTCGCTCACCAGCTTCCTGACTACTCTGTTAAAAGCATTTTATGTTTCTTGGCTAACTCGAGAGCTTGCTGTTGTGCCACTTGTAGCAAGGGTGATCCCTTGTAGGAAGACTCCTGCTTCACACAGTTTAGCGAGGAAAGGGAATTCGCCCTTCAAACATGCACCTCTTTACAGGTCTCTGCAAGCTGATCCTTCTTAAACAATGGAAACATTTAGGGCAGGGGAAAATGAGGGTGTAAGACAGATTTTGCTTTTTATAATCATGTCACAAGGCCAGACTATGAAATAAGAGACGTCATCACTTTGTAAAGACCCATTAGTTGCTGGGGCCTTTCTGTCTTCTGGGTCTGCAAGGTCCAGAATACTTTCACTAAAAGTCAGTAGGATGCACAGTATCATACAGGATGGGTATGGATATCATTCTTCTTGTCTGTTAACCTGTTCCGCAATTTCCTCTTTTCCTCAGGAGGCTTGTGGCTACGTATCTTTCTGCTTTAATGCACAGGGAGAGCATGGGCATGGCTCTGACTCCAACCTACAGACTAGTTATTCAGTCACCATTTGCTGCTGCCTTTTCAAGGAATTGCCTTGAGGGTGGGTGCGTGAGAGAGGGAATTTTACCACCAGTGGTGAACTTTGTGAGTTTGATGTTCCACAGAGACACAGAAGATTATAGCAGTTGCCAGACCACTAGTCCATCAACATCTAGTAGGGCCAGTTGGAAAATTTCCATTGAAACCATTTTCTGGTGGAAAATTGGGGTTTCAACTAAATGAATGCTCATCTCCCACTTCGCTACTGCAATCACTGCTGGTCGCCTCAAGTTTTCCACATGTTGAGGCAGATGGGTGTCATTCTCACTCCTTCCTCCTGTGCTGTCTGTTCCATATGACACTGGGTGTTTAACTTCTCTTGCCTGAATTGCTCTGATGCTATCAAGGTGGCTTGGTGTTTCTGAAAGTGGAGTCCTTTCTCTCTCATTGACAAGGAGTAGTTGCTGCTAGTGCTGCAGAGTTAAGACCTGGCTAGCAGATTAATACCAGCAGTGGCCACTGCAGTTCAGAGGACTTCAGAAACTGGTTAATTACTAACCTTCTAGGATGAAATGTGGCCTCATGGTTGGAGCCTGGGACTCAGAGTCAGCACTCATAGGTCCATTTCAGTTCTGCCACTGACTTGTGTGACCTCAAGCAAGTAATTTAATCTCTTTGGGTTGTGCAGCTATCTTTACAACAGAGATAGTACATGTATAAGAGAGGTGTTGAGGCTTGCTTAATAAATGTTAATAAATGCGTAGAGCTTCTCAAATATAAAGAAGTTGTAGAAATGCAAAGTGTTTATTATTAGGGTGCAGGTTTTTCCATAGGGTTGAGTGTGTGTGTATAGGTTTAAGGCCACAGATATAATTGTGACCTGTTCTGTGAACCCACAGATCACTTAGAGTATATGCTAATTAGGTGGACAATCACTTTGGATTCAGGTGTCGGTTTGTGCCCATCTCTAATAGAAACACAATGTCTTTTGGACAGTAGCAGTGTGCACACTTCAATAGCTGTGCGTACAAATGAAATCCTAACATCTTCACACTTTGGATTTGAGCTGTGTAGCTTGGGCCTGTTTCCAGTTTTTATGGTTTAGCTCTTCTCCAGAGCTACAATAAATGGAAACACGGTGAAAAAAAAATCACGTGAAAGTGCCCCCATGTGAGACAAGGTACATGTATTATGTATCATTTAGCAATACAACAGCACAATGGCCTGATACCATTGTCAGGGGAGACTCCAGGAAACCATCGTCAGTCTAGTGAGTGGGGATTTGCTGGAACTGAAGGCATACTGTGCCCTGGGAAGAAAGCTGCTGTCTGGCAATAGAGATCTAATTTTTGATGAAGAAGAGAGGCTTTCCAGAAACTAGGATAGAGAAATGGGAAATCATTTGCCACTGAATGCCACACACTCTGTGTGTAAATAAACTAAGCCCAAAATGATGGGCACAGTGTTCTAAAGAGCTGTCATCTTCCTGTATGGGCAAGATGACAACTCAGCAGATCAAATGCAGGCATTTCTTGCTGCAAAAGTAGCAATTCCTAGTCATCTATTGAAGAAAATATAAGTATGGGCAAATCAGATCTGGTCAGAAAAGGGGAAAAATGTTCTGAAAAAACTTTTTAAAAGTTTCCTTTCCTCCTCTCTGTTCCCCAGTAGAAATTCTTAACCAATATGAAAGTAAACAGGAGGACTGTATTTATAATCTCTATTTAATCTTCCACAGAGATGGCCCCAAACCTAGACCCTGGGCCTGAATGCACCTGAAAAAAGAGAGCTTTGGAACCTGATCTGAGATCTGGATTCGAATTGTACAGAAAGTTCTTCTCTCTATAATGGATTGAACCAAAACCCTGGATCCAAACACTCCTAAATTAGGGATTCAAAAAATTAGGGATTAGGTATTCAAAATCCAGATCCAGATTTTGCACCTTAGATTCATCTCCAATCTACAGGAACTCTCAGACAAAACTCAAGTCAAGTGTAGCCATTAGGCATCTGGTGAGTTTCAAATGTTGGATGTCCAGTGTCATAAAGTGTGAACTACATTCACCAAGAGCTCTCTCTCTCTCTCTCTCTGTGTGTGTGTGTGTGTAGATTGCATTCACCTAGAGGTGTGTGTTTGTGTGCGTGTGTGGACTGCATTCATCTAGAGCTCTGGGGGGTGGGGAGCAGGTAGGAGACTTTATTTCTTCAGTCTGGATTATTTTAAAGTAGTCCCCAAAATTCTGACTGCAACTGGAAATTCCTCAGTGCAGCACCAAGTATTTAGTTCTCACTAAACATAGCAGAATAATCACCATGATATGGAATGAAAAGCAAAAACATCTAAAAACAAATATATGGGATCAGATCCTCAACTGGTGGTGGCATTATCATCAGTGGAAAGATGTTGATTCACTCCACCTGCAAATCAGGCCCATAGAACCTATCTTAACAAAAATGGGTCTTGCCGGGTCTGATACATTCCAGTTGGACCTTTCTATCTCTGCAGGTGGTAACGTCCCCCTTTTCCTGCCACGCTCTGGTTGTGAGCCTCTTTCCCCTTTCTAATGCAGTCTGGCATCTCTCTCTACTCAATGCCTCTCCTGTAAGTCCCCTTCTGTCCTTCAAGGCATCTCTTTTTCTGTTCAAGGCTTTTCTCCATGGTCCAGTTACCCTTCTGCCTCCATCACTTCCTCTACCTTGCCACTTGACTGTGCTCCCTTTAGAGAATGGTATCTTAGCCTTACCACTTCCCCCTGCGTGTTATCAGAATGTGCAGCCAGAAAAGAAGCAGCTCATCACAAAAATGTTTCCTACTGTGAGAAGACTGGAAGATGGGAGGAGCTGCAAGGATTTGAAAAATGCCCAGACACACAAAAAAAGACTTAGTGGAAATTGATTTTTCTCCTATAAAATTAGTTCCCATTAAACTGAAATTGCTTTCCACACTGAGCAGTTGCCAGTCACCTCCTGGAGGTGAATGATCAGTGGATTTTGCACCTCGAATTTAATTGTGGATTACTTATGCCCAGTAGAATGTTAGAAGGAGCTAATAACTACAGCTGGAAGCAATAAGAGCTATTACAGCCCCCTTGGAGTAAGAGAACTCCGAGGAAATGAGGAGTAAATTTTTGTGGGGAGGCAACAAGGGTCTCCCAACATTGCCTTCATGATGGCCACAATTTTGGGGACACTAAAATTAGCTGGTGGCTGTCTGGAATGAGAAAATCTGTTTTTGTAATCAGCAGTGTCTTGTGAAATTGAGATGGATGCATGTTGTTGTCCTGCCAATGCAACTAGCGGCTACCCAGGAGCAAGCTCTTGCTTTCAGGTGCCAGAAGAGCATGTATGTGTCATTGTGCAGCTGGGAATTCCTTGGCATCCTTTCTTCAATGATTGGAGCAATTTATTCAAACTAGCACCTGAATGGAATTTTGCTACATTTTCAGCCTCACAAACTGGCTCCTTGGAGCTAATTAAATCAAGTCCTGCTCAAAGCAGCTGTTTTACTGGTTATATTTATTGACCTTAGTAAGCCATCAGTGAAAGATCATCATTATGATTACAGGGCAAAAGGAGTTTTATGGAGAGACCAATGGCTTTTAAAAAGGAATATAATATACATTGTATTTTATTCAACTAGAGTAAGGAAGAGGATGAAATTGACATCACAGCCCTGAATCTAAATAAGTTTCCTCTTCTTTTTTTATTTCACAGCTTCAAATTCAAATGCATGCTGACTCTCAGAATCCTTTATATTAGTTTCCAGGTGCTTACTTCCAGGAGATTAAGGAGGAAACTATATTAGAGAATATGAAGGACTTTATATAGTGTGTTTAATGATTACTGGAAGGGATTTAGACACTATGGTAATGAGTGCAAAGTGAATGCTTTACTTGGATAAACAGATAGATTGTAAAATATCAGAAATGATCCATTTCAGCAAAAGGTTAAAGATTGGGGAATTGGAAACAGTCTTTCAGTCATACATCCCTATATAAAAACCAGCCAAACAAAACCTCAGCAGCTGACCAGACAACCCAGAGGTTCTAAAGCAAAAATATTTACACTCAGAAGTTTAAGAAAATAGACAATGTTCTTGTGGTATCCCTGAAATAGCGATTTTATATGGTGTACACACACACACACATGATCTGAAATAGCTGATTATATATGGTGTGTATATATATATATATATACACACACACACGATTGGAAATAGCTGATTTTATATGTTACATACACACACACACACACACACATACACAAACACACACACACACAATCTTTACAGTCCGGAGGACACTCTATCAGATTATAACAGACTGTTCTAAGAGAGGTGAAAATTCAGGCCCTAGACTCTATGATAATACCCCTCTCTTAAGAAGAAGAAAACCAATACTGTCTTAAGTGGCCGAGAAGAAGCCATCCATTAGAGTTTGAGTTGGATTTCACTCTGGACATTTAAAGATACTTCGGGGAAATGGGGATCACTTGGTGTCTAGTGATTCCCCAAGTTTTAGAACTGATGATATATCCGCATTGGGTTAAATCACAGCCCACCAAGGACTATACACTGACTAAACTGTCCGCAGTGCCTCCTCCAAAGGTATATCTTTTGGGCAGCATTCCACTGTTGATCTCCAGTCCTGAACTAGCCACTCCTGCTCCATGCTTGGACCAGATGTTTTTTCTTGAAGTGATGAACACATAATAGATTAAACAAAACAACTCAGATGATCTAATGTCCTTGATCTCTCCTTGGGGCAGTATTCCATCCTCCTTTCTACTCTTTGCTCCTTCACTGCCTACCTTAGATATTATTACTTGTTAGGTTAGATGAGGGGTCCGCAACCTATGGCACTTGTGCCAAATGTGGCATGCCAGACAATTTCCACTGGCACACGGGGAGAGCTCATCCCCCTGCAGCTGTGGAGTTTCCTCCGCTGCCGCCTTGCCAGCTGCTGCCTACCCCATTCAGCTCCCGCTGCCAGCATAGGTTCCCTGCACCCAGGCTGGTAGCAGGAGCTGAGTGGGGCAGACGGCGGGACCCCGGCTGGCAAGGCACCAGTGGGGGAAACCCCAAAGGGTGGCGGATTGAGCGCTCAGCCTGCCGCGGCTTTGGGGCTTCCCCCGCTGATGCCTTGCCAACTGGGGTCCTGCCGCCTGCCCCACTTAGCTCCCACTGCCAACCTGGGTGTAAGGAACCTAGGCTGGCAGCAGGAGCTGAGACCCCAGCTGGCAAGAGCCTGCAGGGGAAACTCCAAAGTGGCAGCGGGCTGAGCACTCAGCCTACCGCTGCTTTGGGGATTCCCCCACTGGCGCCTTGCGAGCTGGGGTCCCTCTGCCTGCCCCAGTCAGCTCCCGCTGCCAGCCTGGGTGTAAAAAACCCAGGCTGGCAGCGGGAGCTGAGACCCTGGCTGGCAGGAGCCTGAAGGGGAAACTCCAAAGCCCCGGCGGCGGGTTGAGCGCTCAGCCCACTGTCGCATTGGGGTTTCCCCCGCAGGCTCCTGCCAGCCTGGGTTCCCTATACCCAGGCTAGCAGCGGAAGCTGAGTGGGGCAGGCAGTGGGATCCCAGCTGTCAGGAGCCTGCGGGGGAAACCCCAAAGTAGTGGTGCACTGAGCCACTCAGCCTGCCCCCGCTCTGGGGTTCCCCCTGCTGGCCCCTTACCAGCCAGGGTCCCCACCTGCCTCACTCAGCGCCTTCACCCAGGTTGGCAGTAGCCTGCAGGAAAAACCCCCAAAGGGGCGGACTGGCCCCTCCCCTTCCGCCCAAAGCCCCATCCCTTCTGGACTGGCATGTGAAGCCCTGATTAAATGAAGACTCAGCACACCACCTCTGAAAGGTTGTCGACCCCTGACCTAGCTATTGGTTCTTGGAAAGGTGGATTAACTACACCGAGGGAAAAAACCCTTCCGTTGATGTAGGAAGCATCTGTATTACAGTCCTACAATGGCACAGCTGCAGTAGTTTAGATATGATCTAACTGTCTTAAGCTCTCAGTAGCTGAGGGAAGATGTGAAGGGGTGTACCTTGACTTTTTGGCTTCCTGCAAGAGACCCCCATGGTCCTACTACACCCCGCCTCTCCTGGAAGCAATGAGGTGTAAGAAAAAGAGCAGTGAATGTGGGTCCTCCCAAGCTTCCCTAGAGAGGTCCCTCCGGAGCAGCCATTTTTGGAAACCACAGAGACCTAGTCGTCCAAGGGCTAAAGGCACTAGCAACAGCCAACTAGGCCCTTATAAAAGGAGCTGCCTGGCCTTAGCAGTTCAGTCCCTGGCTGGGACCAGAGAAGTGAAGAAGGGTGTGCCTCTCTGGCCAAAGAAGCCCAACAATCAGACAGAGTTTATGGCTGGGATTGAAGAGAGAACCTGAGAATGTTGTCCCTCAGATAGGGCTTGAGATAAAAGGGTTTGGCAGGAATAGAATCATAGAATATCAGGATTGGAAGGGACCTCAGGAGGTCATCTAGTTCAACCACTTGCTCAAAGCAGGACCAACCCCACCTAAATCATCCCTGCAATTTCCCTGAGCTTATGCTGGGAAGCGCTTGGAGTGGGCAGTACAAGGTCCAGCTGTGGCCAAGATGTCTACATAGTAATTTTATAGCCCTGCAGCCCAAGTAAGGTGACATAGGCCAGCCATGTGTGTGTTACTGTAATCTAGTCATACCCTTAGTGTCTGTGCATTGGCTCTCCAGGGAAATAGCTAATTTGCTGATTAAGTTGTTTCTCATCTTTATTTTCAGTGAGGTCTTTGGTAAGGTACTCCTTGAAAGTCAAAGTGTGGAGCCATGTAACTTGCAACGTCTTTCTATTCTTTTTCAGATTATAGAGCTCTACCTTGACTTCTAAATATTTATATAAGGGGCATTTGTTCAATTTTTACCTTTTACCCAATAGGTAAATTCTATCTGACTTAGCAAATTCTAACCTCTTCACAGTTGAAATATAAAGTCAATGTCCTGTCCACACCTCATCACTTGTGGTCATGAAAGGTCGCATTGCTTTCTTACAAGAGGAGGGGTGATCAATAGAACTGCTTTAGGAATTAAACAACTGCTACCTAAAAACTTTGTGAATCAAAGTGCCAAGCTTAGTTCCCTGTGGTTTGTAAGAATGTTCTTGGTTATTCATGACTAGTGGATGGCTGGGAAAATGTTTATGAATCCTGAAGCTTCACAGATTTTAGCACAAATTGTTTAAAATGTTGAAGCCTAAAGTTCATTGTTCTCCTTTAAAAAAATATTCAGCCATCCAATCAGAGAGCTGAAACATGTGACTTAAATACCACCATCCCCCCACCCCTGCCAATTAGATCACATCAGTACTGAACAGTGTAAGCAATCAGCTACAAATAACACAAACTGAAACTTGTTAATTGCAACTGTATTTAAGAGTAATGAAGATATTTAAAAAATCAAGCTCAGTCCATGAATGATTGATATTTAGATAAAGTTTAGATATTTAGCATCCATGTATTTGGTACATTACTCCTTAAAAAAGTTACACAGAGAGTTGGTGGCGGAAAGCAAAATATATCGAGTGAAGATTGTCCCTCAGTAATTGAGAATTTAGGATAGGGTGTCCATTTAGAGAAAAAAACAGTCCTCCAGGAAAGTATTTGAGTTACTCTTCCCACTGCGTTTCTCACTGGCACTCCAGCTCATCCCTCCAGGTATTGCCTGCTCAAAACAAGAGTTCAGTCAACTCTCATATGTTAACCCACATGCCCTGCCGAAACATGACTCAGGTAATGACTCTCCACCTAGCAAACCGTGCCCCTGCACCTTTAATTGGCTACAACAGCCTTCTGCACCTGCTGTCCTGAAGTTCCTGAACCATAGCATGACCACACTCTGTTAAAAAGCTGCTGTATTTCAGTGGTGAATGAAGAGATTCCTTGGCAGGGTGCAAAATTAGTTGTAAAGCACTTTGGGGAAACTTAAGATGTAAGGCACTAAGTAATGTGTAGAATATTATTGTTATTGACTGCTGTCAGATATTATATGCTGTAGTGGTGGGGAAAAATAGCCAGAGCAGTGATACTCAATCTTTTTGGGACCTACTTGTAAACGCTGATGGCCTGTGACCCAGGTAAAAAAAATCTGGCTTGCTATTTCTTACTCATGATATATAATATACCCATTAACATAAGTAATAAATAAGTACGCCATGTCCACCATAGTGGTCACTTCTGCAGGGCTGGCTGAGCCCAGCTCCAGGCCTTGTGGCCTGTCAGAATGTGTTAAAGGGTCATGTAGGAGGCCCTGGGTAGGGGCTATTACAGAGCCAGTGCCACCCTCACTCCCCAGAGGTGGTTCCTGTAGCTCTGGTCCCATGGGCCTGGCTGGGCTTGGCTACCTGCTGCGGGCACTGGTGCATGGGGGTGCAGCACTGCCCAGGGGTAGCCAAGTCACAGTATCATCTGCCAGGTTGCAAGATCTCTCTCCCAAATTTGGCCTGGCTGGCCCCCATCATCATGACAGAGGAGCCCACTGTGATCAAGCACACAAGGTCTCAATGCCTGAAGTGGGGAGCTGAGCCTGGGCAGCCTGTTCAACTGGAGCCGCCACTGCGGGGTGTGTACAGGGTGGGCATTATACTGCCTCCCAGGGTATCCCACTCCCACCGGGGGCAGGAGGGACCTGACTTCTCTCCTTCACACCCTCACCCCCAACGCTTTGACACTTTCTGGCAACCCAATTTTGGGTCATGACCTACAGGTTGAGAAACAGGATATTATACGTGAACCTGCAGCACGACTGCAGAACTCATATGAGTGGGGTTGGTTTGTTTCTCACATGTTCACTGATAGCAGTTAAGACTATCTGGTTTTTGAACCAGGAAGTGAGTGAAGAGTTCCTCGAAACTACATATCTACTCAACTACCGAAGAGATTTGCTTAGGAAACACTTAGTTAATTTCAATTGCCATAGAAACTTTCCATTGTATCCACCTGTGTGTCGGTATTGATGCCAATGTAACAGTTTTTGGAGACAGACAGGAGAGAGATAATAAAGTCTTACAGCAGTAAATACTGTGAGAGGTTATATAAGGATTTAGGAAAAGACTTTGCCAGCCTTCAGAGAGTGAGCATCACACATGGTCATAATTAGAAACTTGAAGAGGAAACAGCTTAGGCTAGATGTCAGGAAGAGCTTTTACTCTCAGATGGTTACTGGAGGTTGGAACAATCTGTCCAAGGAATAGCAGAAGAAGTTAGTGCAAACGTGCTTAAGAAAACGATGATTTGCTAGACTACGTCCAGTACATCAGGGTATACCATGCTGATATAAGTAGGTGTAGCAGCATTCCTGCAGGGTCTTCCTGGCTCCTACTCGGGCTGAGCTAAGAAAGTCACACAGAGACCTTTGTGCAGTGCCCACCTGGTGCTTTTATTTACAGGCTGTGCTCCCACCACCTTTCCACCATACAACAAGTCCCCTTCCTGCAGTCCACCGGCAGAAGAAGAGGGGGCAAGCTATCTCTCTCTACATCCCCTCACTGCCTTTCCTATACTGCAGCTTTCCAGCTCCCGCTGGCTTGCTTCCCCTGAAGCTCTTATCCAGCTCCAGCCTGATGAGGCAGCAGTTGTTCAAGCTTCCCCAGTCAAGGTCAGATGATCTACGCAGCTCCAATTCACCTGTCTTAATTGGAGCTGAAGTGACAGAGGGTTGGCTAAGCAGTTTTCTGCTTAGCACCCTGTCACAGTAGAATTTCCTGCTAAGAGCATGAGGATTCATTTTGGTATATAGGTGGTTCTCTCCACCCTAAACTTTCTATGCAACTCAGAATCTCTAGTTCAGATTAGGTAAAATGACCCATTAGATTCAGTAGTAGGCAAAGTGCATAGAATGAGAGCACAATACACAATCACCTCAGAACATTCTATAAACTGGTGGGTAGGGCAGAGACTCCGGCATCAAAGATGGGATTTGAACTCAGGTCTCCCATATTGCAAATGTGTGTCTTAACCACAGGGTTTAAAGGGATGTGTGCACACAGGTTTCTCCTCTTCTTTTGCTTATGAAGCTGTCTCTACTTGAAACCAAATGTTTCATTCACGCCAAACTGATTTTTTTCATAACTGCCAGTGAACTAAAAAAATCAGTTATTTGCCCAGCTCTAGTGAAGACTCCTAGAAGTCAATGTGAAAACTGTACGGAAACTATCACCTGGCCTTAACAGTAGTTTAGGGATTTTATTACAGTGGCACAGTAATGGTAGATGCATTTCTTGTGCTGTTAGCATCTCTTAGCTGAAGAAGTGTGCTTGCAAAACAAAGTCATTCTATGGACACTTAACAGGACAAATATGAATCCTTTGGAAACCATTAAGACTCTATATCACTGGCCTAGCTTTTACCCCATTAGTTCTCTATGCTCAAATAAACTGTGCTAGTGATCCTCAGGGAAGTTTCCTTCACCAAAAGAGGGGTAAGAATGGTTATTATTAAAGCCTATTAGCAACCACAAAGGATCAATTATTGCATTGTGAAGGCAGTGGGGTAGAACAAGCCATCTGCATTTCCAATGGGCACCAAAGTGAAGGAATTCATATTAGTTCCATCTGCTTACACCAGGGCTGAATTTATCCCTGTTGCTTAAATAGGGAGCTTCACTGGTAGCATAGTTGTTTCTTAGCCTTTTCTTATTCATATCATCAACGCAGCATAGCTACACCGAGCACTACTAAGAGCTTGGCAATTACTAGGGGCAGTCTTGACATTTCTTCCACCATCCCCATTCTAAGCACTGGGAATGCTGCAAATATCATGGTAAAATTAAATGTGATGATTTAAAGGCCCTCAAAGGCAAATGCTCTGTCTTTGAGTTTCCCATTGTGGATATTATTGACTTACAAGGGCCTGCAAATTAAAAATACAGCCTTTGCTTCCCCTCCCCCAAATATGACATCAAATTCCTTTTAATCATGCAAGCAACAAAATGCTTTCTGCCCTTTTTCGAGGAATGAAAAGGGGAGGCCTCCGCTCTTTGTCTAAAGGCGAAAGGGTTCCCCAGGTGACAACCGGTGGGTTTATCTCTGAATGGCAACTTAAATGTCACCCTGACACAATGCCAGGTACTCAGATGCTATTGCTCCCACACAGGCACAAAGTGTGACTCTTGCTCCTGTGTGCCTCTATAGTCGCTAGCTTTGCCAGTGGTTACCTTTGGGGAGACAGATTTCTGTATGCCTGTCATTGCCTCCTTCATGACAAGTCACATACTCACCCTGGCCTAAACTGTCAGAGATATAGATTGCCTGATAAGCAGACGCTTCATGAGTTTTTCTTTACAGACAGTACTGATGTGGGGCTAATAGTATAGCTATAAAACAGCAGCTTATTGGCCTTTGTGCATCAAGCTAATAACTAGTGGAGGGCTGTGGAGGCTTTGTTTTAGCCCAATGTAGAAACCAGCTACAAAGTTAAAAGCCAAAGCTGAATCTTCCTGAAGTCTGTGATCACTAAGATTTAGGGGTTTGGTTTAGGCCCATCCATCATAAGAAGTGCTCAGGGCAGTGACCAGACACTGCTGAGTACAGTTACCTGTGACTGATGAAGATACACTATTATTCCACTTTCATGACCAGAGGTCCTAGTCTGTTACAGAAAGGCAAAGTCGGTCAGAGAGACAGTAGAGAGAGTACAGGTGCTTTCCTGGTGCTAGACCAATTTTCTACAGGGCAGATTACAGAGTCTGATTAGATTAAGTATATAAACCAGCTACATTTTGGCACTATCACTAAGCAGTCCTGCAATAGCAGGGCCAGCAAATTGAAATTCAGTTACCATATGGATTGTTTGTTTAATAAACATTTAATGTACTTTGGGGGGATACCATCTTTGGTATGCTGGGCTGTGAACACAGCGCGCTAGTGAATCTATCTTCCAGATGCCATATGCTGGGGTCTCAGCACATGGAACAGCCTATCACAATAATTACAGAGCAGCAACACATTAACAAAAGTCCAAATGCCCAGATACCTTTGCTAAGAATGGTCCCTCTACTGGTGATTTAACAGGCAGCTGTGGAAGTCAACTACACTCCAGAGTACCATTGTTTTAAGCTAGACCAGGCACTAAGGTGATTACAAAGGCACAGAGTAAGTTGTTCAATCAAATAAGGCTCCAAACACTGGGGTCTATTGCTAGGTTGAAATAGCATACAGCCATCAAGTGATAGGGCAATGTAATAATCTCACAGTAAAGCATAGTTTCTTCAACAGCACTCTGCTGTAAATACCTGGCATTGGTAAGCTGCCACACATATTGTATCTCCTGTCTGAACCCACAAAGCACACTCCAACAGTCATTGTTTAATTTACAGGCAGCCGGTCACTCCTACACTGTCCATTACCAGCAAGGAAATCACTGTTATTTATACTAAATATTCCAACACCCCCTCTTTTTGACCTTATTGCCTTTAATCTTCCCTGTGTCTGTTCCCAACCCTCTCAGCACAACGTACCCACGGACATGCCAGCAGTTATGCCCTTCACACGAGCACTTACTCCTGAAAACACTTTCTAAAGGCCACATGCTGAGGGCCTCACCCAGGCAAAACTGTCCTTCAAGTCAATGGGTTAACACCTGAGATTTGTAATTCCCAGAGACTTAATTGTGCTGCAGGTGCTCAGCACCAATCAGAGTTTGGTCTTGTGTGAGTTTTGCCTGAACAAGGACTTCAGGATTTGTCCCTAAATCTGTCATTTTCATATTAACAAAAGGGGAGGGGCAGGGATTAATAGCATGGGAATGGAGCCATGCTGTAAAAATATCCTGTGCTTCATTCTGCCAACACACCTCAACTCTGACCTGCAGCGCAGCCTCCCCACCCAAACCAACCCCACACTCAGCTTTGTCAGTGTAACTCCATTCTGACTGACAGCGCCCTGACTATTCTAATCTGTGCCTTCTCCTGAATAAACATCAGACTGTCTCAGAAAATATGGTGATTTTGTGATGTGTACAAATGTAGACCAATTATTGTCATTTGAGATCTACACCTGGAGCCTGGATTACTAGTTAAAATAGAGGGTTAGAAATCAGAAGAGGTAAGTTCTATTCTAGCTTTGCCACTGATTTCCTGTCTGACTATGAAACCAGCTCTATGCCTCAGTTTCCTCATCTGTAAAATGGGACTAACACCACCAATCTCACAAAGGGCCTGTAGGCTTAAAAAGGTTTGCAAAGTGCCTTGGAAATCTTTGATGGCAATGCTACAGAAGAACAAAGTATTGCATTAACTCACTATGTCACATATAGCTCTCAACCATTAAAAAAAATGGGCCTAGATTTTCAAAATTGCATGTGCAGAAAAGCTAAAGCATTTAAGCACGGTCACTGCATGTGCTAGTGGCCAGTGGCTCAGCTGCTTGCACCTGATTTGAGTGCACTTTTGAGCATGCAACTGTGCTCCCATTTTTCTGAATGTCAGGGCCATGCAGTATATAAACCAGTGGGCGCAATGGTATGTTATGCTCACAAATTACAGGCTTGCACATCATTAACATGACTGCCAAGGCCATGGGTATATTAGTAAGCTATAAGCGTCAGCGAGGGAAGATGAATGCATGTGTGTCCCAGCAGCAACGATGTACATTTCCAGCTCCCATCCAGTCTTTTTGAGCAGTGGCAATTCTATTTCTGGAAGTCCACAGCCAAATTAAGGGGTTTCACTCTAAACCCACTGATAGTAGAAATTTGTGTATCCTAAAATGTATTCTAGATGTTGATATTTACTGGATATCGGAAGGAACGTCCTGTGCAGCTACAATAGAGACACACCCATAATATAGACACACATCAGGATGGGGAATCAGATGGGATCGGTATCTACCATAATAATGTTGGGGATACCAGCAATGTTTTCTCTAATTAGAGACCTTGTAAAAAGATCTTTTAAGACTCTGGTTTCATTGTGCATTGCTTGGGAGGCACAGAAACTGAATAGAGTGATTCATTGTGTGTGTGTGTGTGTGTGTGTGTGCACCAGAGATTCAACGTTTGGTTCCTGTGGGTGTGCTCTGGCGAGGTGAATAGTTCGGAAGTAAGAATTTGTGGTCCCTGAGTCAGATGTTCAGGTTGTGACCTGATGAAGACAGCACACAGGGGAATGCAAATAAAATGATTTTACTAGGGAAATGTACAAACCACTCACGTCTTAATAAAATCTCTTTCCTAATGAATATACCTGCCTAAACATTAAGGGCATGATTGTGCTTAAGCCTGCATGGGTGAGAGAGGGAGTGTGGGTACTTTGAGCTCTTGGATAGGCACTAGTCACAATCTCAGCTTTTGAACCCCTCGTGGAGAAAGCTGGGGCTATGGCTAAGGCTGCTCCTTTGCACCCCCAGTGGAGCTAAGCTGTGCAGGGTAGGGAACTATATGTTGCACCTTCTCAAAGTGAGTAGCAGGGCTACTTTGGCCCATGCTTCCCCTCAGATACCCCCAAGTCAGGCCCAGTGACTTTGGGAGCTTCCGCTGGGATTGTGTACCTACAGAGGGCACCCTTCCTGGCACAAGGGCTATGGCATTGTAGCTACAATTTACCCCCTAGTTGTCGCTAGAGCGCTGTATTTTCTACTGTACTTTCTTTGGAGTCCCCTCTGTGTGCCAGTCTGTGGATGGCTTGTACCAGTGAGTGGCTCATCTGAGCTGGAGATACATTTTTCAATCTTTATGGGGTGTTCTAGCAGCACTGAGTAGCATCTGCTTGGGTTTAAGGGTCTGTCAGCATTTCCATTATAAACTCTGTTTTGCAAGTGTTTATAATTTAGTTGTAAAAATGTGCTCCAGGCTGCAACTTGGAATGTACGATTACAGTTCAGCAGCAGAGAGCTGTGAAAACATTTCATAAAGGCACCTTGGCTGTCCTTATGAGATAAACAGAAAGAAGGAAGGGAAGGCAGATTGGTTATCCTTCTGCCCCAACCTACTCCTAGCAGTTACATGGGAAATACTAACTTTGAACCTCAAACCTGATTGAACAGAGCCATGGATTCAGTGTTCCACATGTTAGGGAACTCGGTACTGAGTGGGTTGTAGGCAGGAGACATTGAACTTGGGACCTTGGGATTTTAGCTTCTACAGGCTTCTACCACTTGAGCTAAAAGAGCAGTCTCTGTTGGCCCAGACACTACCAGGCTCACTGAGCGCTATGTGGCCCAGCCACCATTAGGGAGGGACAGAGTGCCAAACTGTGGCATGGATTACACAGAGAGAAGCTGACAACGCCTACTCAGATCCCCCTATCCCTGTCATAAACTCTCTCCCCAATTCTTGGACCCTCCTACTTTCCTGAAATGGTGGTGGCCTATTCCCTTCTCCTACTCTGTTCTAGGGCTAGGTGGGAAGTTAGCTATTTTGCATTCCTGTTTGTTTATATGAGTAGAAAAGTACAGCTGAAAACTGCAATTAATTAGTCCTCTGCTGTATGCTTCAGTGGCTGCTGCATCCGTCCCCTTTTCTTCTGAACAAAAGGTGCTGTGGAGACTTCAGTCACTGAAAATGCTCTCACCTAACTTAAATATTGCTTCCATCCCCAGTTCTGTTTTAAAGACAAAGGCAATCTGGTCAGCTTCCCAGACTCCATGTAGCCCCTCCTATCCAGCCTTGTGATGTTAAAGGGGTTTGACCAACTTCATAAAGATCTCTCAAGGCAGCCTCTCAGGGGGTGAGTCCATCTACATAATCTGCAGCGTAAGCATTGAAGGTATCAGATGGCTTTAACATTGTGAAGATGAACATTCCTGGGGATTTGCGTTAGACCAGACAGGAAAGCCAAGTGCCTAAGGCAATCAGAACCTAGTTCATTTATGGCAGGAGCCTTCAGACTTGACCCGGATGAGGATTGCTCTGGCAACTTGTTACGGAACCTGAGCGCTACACATAATTAATATTAAATAGAACAGAGTACATCAGTGTTGGTCTTTTCTATATCTCTGGGTGGAAGGTTGTATGGTGGGCCCTGTAGTGTCTGTGGGCCATACCTTTTTATTGAAGATGAGAACTACTGAAACCTACTTTATTATACAAATAAGAGACATGCTTCAGGAATCCTGGCTCACCCAAAGTTTGGATGCCTCTCACATAAATAAAAGCAGGATTTCAACTAACCTAAGCTAACATATGCTGAACAGCTTGAATGGAGATAACTTGGATCACAATGGAACCTTGTATGCTAGGACCTGTAATCACTGTGAGTTACAGGTTGGCATCAATGCAGGGTAGCTGCAGCCTGTCTTGTGGAACTACGTAGTGTGCAGGTTGCCTTTAGCCACCTTTGTTCAGTAAGAATTCCTTCATTGTTCATATTCATGGGAATTCATATATCCCGCCCACCAAACATGAGGAAAGAGAAAACACACATGACAACTACAGGGGGAAGAGGAGTCAAACAGTCCAAGCAACAATAACTGTGATGGGTTTTCTCATTTTGCAGATCTGAATCTATCTGCATTTGGTCTCATTCCTAACTGCTTTATGAGGCATCTCAAGCTGTGTAAACAGTAATGCAATAATGGCAGCTCACAATGCACTTATCACAGCCGATGAAGAATGGCCTACCAGCCAAGCAATATGCTCTCTCTAAACGATATAATGCTTCTTGCAGACAGGAATATTAATCACCCTGGGAACTGACAGGATCTGATGGAACAGACTGTTATTAATACTATCTCCCCTGGAAGCATTTGCAATGGTAATAGTAATTTTAATAATGCTTGGACAAAATAAGCTGGGTTGGGCTGTTTGATAGCAAATGGGAATTATGAGAGCGTGAGAGAAGCAATACATAAATACAATGACTAATTCATGAAGGGGCTGGGCCAGATGTCCCTGCTTGACAGTTCAGACATGGCTAGGAGGAGGGAAACTTTTTTTTAAGGCAGTATTTGTTTCATCAATCGTTGAAATCTCGTTAAAAGTATAATTCAGTTATCATGTTCTTGTTGCTGTCCAGAGACTGAATGTATTAGAGAGACTTTATATACAAATTCTGCCGTGGGCAATTTGCTATTATTTTATTATTCTAATCTGGCCGGTTCCCATGGAGCCTCTGAAACCAAATCATATCAAAGGAAGATGAATATTAACGACTCTTCTAAATCCTCTCACTCTCCCAGGAGGCCTAATAAAGGAATGGAAGCATGTGCCTTAGGTCATCACAGAGAGCACTAGGAAGTGTCCTCCATGGTGATAGCACTGGTTAGTGTGATTACTCTTTTATTTATTTAGTGGCATTGCTGAGCATGGGGCTTTCTAGGCAAGTGCCCTGATCCAAAGAGATTACAGCTAAATAATGAATTTATGAGCTAAATAATGAGGTACACCACGAGAGGGGAAGATGGATGGTCTCCTAGTTAAGTCAAAGATTGGGACCAGGACAGCGGGATTCAATTCTTGCCTCTTCCTCACACTCACTAGGTTTTATGGCTAGCTGTCTTATGTCCCTGACTGGATGAGCATAAATTGTTTTAATCAGCCATTGGGCTCTTGAATCTCTCAGGAAAAGGAGAAAGATACATGGGGTTATGGATAATTAGACATTTAAAAAACTTTTCCTGTCTGTGCCACACTGCTTTTGACTGAAGAGACATCATTCTAGAAGAATTCAGCTAGTGTAAAATGCATTAGTTAGATGCACAGAAAATAATTGCACTCACATGTGCTGTCCTAGCTGAAAGGGTAAGATCCTTATTTAACTGTCTCTGTGCCAAGGCTCTGGAACCACGTTCCAAAACCCCACATACCCCTCTAGATTGTCAAGCAGCATCACAGACCATAAAAAATATTCCAGATATGTAACTGTCTCATCACAGTTGCCCATACAAAGCCAGCTGTGTGTTACTGTGTGAACTTAGTGCTACAATCCTTGTTAGCTAATGATTTCTGTATAAGGGCTCTGTTGTGGAGTTTCCCCTCATGCCTTGTTAACCAGGATCCCATTCCCAGGGGAGCTGGAGGGAAAAAAAACTGCTGAAAAAGTTTTCTATTGGAAAATACCATTCAACAAAACTCAATTCTTTTTGTGAAATTGTATAGAGTTCGACAACACTTTGTTGAGAGAAGCACTCTGGAAAAAGTTTTGAAAACGTCTAAATGTCCCATTTTGTCATTTTCTGAACCAAGAAAATTTAAATATTTTCATTTTGAAATAACTTTCATTTTGAAATGTATTTTATGTAAAACATTTTAAAAAGAAAAAAACCATGTTGACTGACCCCAAAATAATTTTGTGTGTGTGGGAAAATTTCAAAATGTTGCCTTTTTGTCCCATTTCAGGATATTTTTTTTCAAAATACCAAAGTTTTTCAAACAGTTCTTTTCACAAGTACTCTGAAGTGCTAGCTTTTTGTGAGCTGGTCATTTGAATGCTTATGGGAAGCACACATGGAAGCGCCACAAACATGGACAAAGTGTGAATATTTATGGACAATTTCTGGTGGTGGCTGCGCATCTTATAAATACTGAATTCTGAAGATACCACTCCCCACTCCTTTGCTTTGCCTAGCTGCTCAGCCTTCCATTGAGCTGTGGTTTTGCCCTGCCACCATGTAGGTCATTTGGCAATTTTCCACCATTGCTCTGTGTACCACAGACCTGCACGGTCAAGGCTGATCACCTTGTAGATAAGAGCCTGACTTATGTGATGGGTTCTGAAATCAACATCAATGAGCCGTCTTTTCCAATAGAATAATAGAGTGATCATATTGATCAAAAAATAACATGGATAATGGATTGTGCTGGATCCATGTACTCAAAATATCTTTCTAGTCAATACATTAAAAGATGCAGATTAAATGCAGAGTGTTCTTGCCAGTCACACAACCAATTCAATATGCTACCACATCTTTCATTAGCCTTCATCACTATGTATAACAAAGCACAGGCACAAGGGGTGCTGTTCTCAGCACTCGAGAGCTAAGCATTTTTTTCTCCTTTACTATACAAGACTAGTATTATTAACGGATCTGAGTTAAGGTGACATTGCAAAGTGCAAGGCTAGTACTTAAGAAAAGGACAAGTGCAGGTTTATCTCTCACATGTCCCCTTTTCAGTCCCAACTGTTCTTACCATCTGTACAGATGTGGTTTCTCTTCGTGCTGGAAATTGTTTATATCAGACATAAGGAATCATGGAGCTGAGGTTCTAGAAGGAGCTGTCCACACTAATGGTAGGAATCGTGCAGCATTGTAAGTTTCACGCATGACATATTTATTTGTTTCCTCTGTTTGGGGTGTTTGTCATGCATTGCACACCATATTTGGGACTCAGCAGGTATAGAGGCAAGTACAGAAATAGGAAAAAAAGAAGTCAGTACAGAAAAATGCTTGATCAGCAGCATGTTACATATTAATTAAGGTTGCCATTCCAGCATCTCTTCCAGTCTTTTTCAGGTCTGAAAATAGCCATTTGTTCTTTAACAATGTTCATTGTTTCACTTGGTGCCTCCTCAGTTTTGCCACTCTTGAAACTTTCCAATGTTTCAGCATGAGGATGGATTTTCATCAGCATTGAATTCTGAAGATTTCTCTTAAAACCAAGGCCTATTTTGGACTGAAAAATCTCACATTTCACACTTTTCCTCTTGGTCGTCAGTTTTGCAAAATGGAAACAAAACGCAAACATCCCAAATGTAAAGGTTTTCAAATTTCACTACAAATATTTTATTCAGTCCTCATTTCATGTTGCATGTTGTTCAAGGCCACATTGAGAGACAACAGAGAGGAAGTTTTAGGATGTCTCATATATGAGGGGGGAAGGTCTCTGATGGATTCTTTCCATCTGTAAACATGCAGGGAAAAGCAGAATAAGTTATGGCAGACTCAGGCCTGATTCTCAGCCCACAACAGTTTTACACTGGTGTCACTTGGCCGGGCTGCCTTGGACTTCCTCTGACTTATTGGGATAATTGAAATAAGAAATACAAAATGGAGTCTGTGACATGTGACTTCAGAACTTCATCCTCGTTTACCTAATGGGCACTGACTCTAAGCTAGCCCCCAACTGGTGAGGATTGGATTTTCCTGCCTCAGGGCTCCGGACATTCCATCTGTTTTCCCACCCAAATCCCTGAAGGTTCTATCACCTCAGATTTCCTTGGCATTGCTATTTGGAACAGTCCAATTTTTCCCACCTTAACATCTATAAAAGACTGACCCCTGTGTGGATACGGGGCTGTCCATCTGACTGCCAGCCTGTGTGCGGTGTGGTTTGGGTCTCATCATGGTTCTGACCATACTGACGAGAGTGACACCTATCCCAAAGACACTCAACACTTACCTTATCCTGCTGTTCCTCTCTGGAGGGCTTCTCTTCCACAGAAATCACCATCCATCCGTTGGACTCCTCAGAGTTCCTCCTTGATGGCTTTCCAATAGCCCGATAGTTGAGGTCCTGAGCACCACCACTGCACACAATTCAGCACCTGGATTAGGTAGGAAGAAATCAATCTCTGTTATAGGGTACTTGGACAAGGGAGGAATTTATCTGGATCTGGGCTTTATGCCCCATTGGAAGTCACTGTCACTATTGTTATTGGTTGTAATATTGGTTTGTGTTTGTGGTTTTCCCTCTTCTCTATTAATTGTATTCTTATCCCTAATACACGTCTCTTTGCTTTCACCTTACTGACCTGTCTCCTCTTCGTTATATACCACACCATACCTGGGGTATTGGTCCACTGGGTGATTAGATACCAGAGGGGATCTTATCTGCACTTCTGAGAAAAAGGGCTATCCATTTTCTTTCCCTCTACCATACCTGATTTATTCTAAGAATTACCCTTTCCCCCCTTTGAAGCAACAGACTTACATGAACACAGAGTGAGAGCACAATCAAGGCCTAACTTCCCACTAACTTACATTGCTCTTCCCTCTGTGCCATTGCACACCCTCTGTCCCTGAGGGCATGGGGTGTGCTGTGGCCTCAGGGATCTGAAGGAGCCAGGCAGCACCATGGAGGTAAGATGCCTCCTTGCAAATGCCTTTTGCCCATAGCAGGTCCCCTGAGGTTGACTCCCTGTCACTGCCCTGGGATGAAGTGAAGGGAGGAGAAAACTGCCTCTCCTTTCCCTGTCCATGGAATAATTAAAAGCAAACTCTGAGGAATATGCCCTGCCCAGGTGGGAATAATCCCTGGAGGGAGAAATGGGGCTTGTAGATTGTAAAGTGCAAGATAGCATTAATGAGATCAAAAGAGCAGAGTGTCTGAGGCACTTGCACCCTGTGCAGACCCGCTGTCTTCCAGCCAGACCCATGCTGGTGTTGGAGCCAGGCACTGTTCGCAACATTTGTCTCCCCATACATTCCCCTTCTGAAATTTACATATACCTTCTGAATAGTAAATGTGAATGCCTGCAATCTGAAGCCAGTGCATGCCAGAGCCAGAGGCTCCCCTCCTATCTAGTGAATGAGTCGCAGATAAATTTAGAGACTAGGGGCTGCTGGAAACGTGTCAGAATTGACCCTCCTGACCCCATGTTCACTGTGCTCAACTTCTAAGTAAACTTGTAGTGGCCTCATAGTCCCAACGGGGGAGTGTATAGATGAGATGGACAGGTGTCCATCCTGCCCTCTTCACCACTGTATCTGAGCACCACAAACATCAATGTATTTATTCTCAGTCCACTCTCTAGAGACTTTATTGATGGAAAACTAAGGTGCAGAGCTTAAAAGTGACATATCTACAGTCCCACAGGAAGGGGTCCCAAATACCAGTCCAATGTCTAATCACAAGTTTATCCTGCACCTCTCTACAGGATGTAAGCAAAGTCCCTAATTCTCTCATATTCTTTATTCCTGGGTAATAGAAAGTGACTAGTTTAAACAGGGATTGGAAAAACAGCAAACTTGGCAGAAAAGGAGAACATTTTACTTATTGATCTGCCATAATGTATTTTCCCCCTGCCTGTTAAGCACAATTGCCTCACAGAAAGTTTCTGTCTTCTAAATGAGAGAGGCAGTTTAATTAGTGACTCCGGCCTACCACAGCCCTTTGCACATTGTCTGCTGGCACCAGGGGAATAAAAGCAAGCGTGTTGAACTGAAATTAATTGAAACACATAACCCATGCCCCAAACACAGGTAGTGCCCAGGAAGGTGCATTCATCCTGCTCCACTGGGTTCACCTATGAAGAAGAAGCAAGAAAAAGACCTGTGAGCTTTCTGAGAAATTTCAAGTGGTGATAATTTTGATACACATGCTAAGGAATGTGGCTAGGTGGAATATGAAAGAATTTATCTCCTCCCTGATCTACCCCAGTTCCTACTCTGATCAAATAGAGGATAATCACATATGCTAGTGGAAACAAGGCAATTCAAAGTTAAGAAATCATTGCTGGCCAGATTTTGTTCCATCAAAGGCCACTGTGACACCTCTCCACAAGTCAGCTGGCTGTACCTGTTCTGCTAAATTGTGTCTGGATATAAAAGCATAAAGTCATAAAATCAACAGAGACAAAGAGGGTGAGGTAATATCTTTTATTGGAGCAAATTGTGTTGGTGGAAGAGAAAAGTTTTTGAGCTCTTCTTCTACACAGAGCTCTTCTTCCTGAAGGTTATAATGATTGTAGATTTGATGTTTGCAGTAGTGCTCTAGATGTGTTGGTCCCAGGATAATAGAGAGACAAGGTGGATGAGGTCATATATTTATTGGATCAACTTTTGGTGATGAAAGAGTCATCAGCAGAAGTTGGTCCAATAAAAGATATGACCTCACCCACCTTGTCTCTATAATATCCTGCGGACAACAGCTACAACAGCTCTGCAAACATCAAAGTTACAACCATTTTAACTTCTATTGAACAGTGGTTTTTTAATAGAATTTAATTTTATCTTACATTTTTCACATGATGTTGAGCAGAGGTACAGTCCCACAATGTAAGACATCTTGTATGTGGGATTTAGTGATCACTCAGCACTTAAAGAGCTTCCAAGATCTGTGCTTTATTCTGTGTCTGTCTGGTTCCAACTGCCCAGGCACAACAGCAACTAGCACTTCATAGCCCTCCATGCAGATGCTATCTAGGAAACTAGCCCCTTAAAGGCCAAGTCCCTGATACCATACTGAGGTGTATGGCCCCATACTCATATGCACCCCAATAGTGCAACGCAACAGGATCTAACTCCCACTAGCTCAATGAGAGTGTCTCCACTGACTTCAATAGGAACTGGATTTGGCCCTGGAGGAGCGGGCAATACTCTTCAGGCTGTACTGTGATCAGTCATATCTTAAGCAAAGATGAGTCCATGCTATGAAATTCATGAGCCCGTGCTATGAAATCCAGATCTGACCTTGTCTCTGGTTCAAGAGTATTTGGATTTGGGATTTTGATTTGGGAACATTACTGAGATAGGCTGTATAAAAAAGGTATGTTATACAGAGAGTCAGCTGATTAGACAGATAGAAGCCAGGTGTGAATTATGTTTATCCAAGTCTAATGGGTTCAGATCCAGGACTCTGGACACTCCTCTTAAGTGAGAACTGTGAAGGACATCTTTTAGACTTCACTTGGACAAATGTGGAATCACTAGTCACTCCCCATTTTAGATAACACAAGCAATAGACTGTCTTCTCCTCCAGTGAAACCTCCCCAGTGTCCCCTCTGCCAGTCTCAAAAGCTCTGGAACTACATCCTTGAACTTCAGTCTGGGTTACCTACTCAGCCTGTATTATCAAATGAGGACTCAAAGAAATAGAGATAGGGAACACCACAATCATACTGACTGGAACAAGCACAAACCCCATTCTCCAAGCACCAAGCAGAGTGTCTTGTATCTATGCATCTCTCAACGCCAGCCAGGCATTGTTGACAACTTATTACACAATGTATTAAGATATTGTTGCTTCATAAATAAGAGCAATAAGTCTATGGAGCTGAGAGTTTCCTTACCTTGCAGTAATTTATTATCCTATTATCACTCTTTGCAAACGGTCTGCACTCAGCACTTCCTTCCTTGTAGCCCTGAAATACTGCAGTGCTTTTGCAAAGCTTAACCATTGGCCATAAACTCGATAAACTGCTGCGTGCACTAACATGGAATTAAAGCCTTTATTTGGGTGATTTATTTTAGCTACAGATGTGACAAAGGAGGCTATAAAAATTATCATCAGCTTGTTTTTATTTTCTTCTCATATTGTAACACTTGCAATGATTAGTTGGCATATTAAATAGAGAGGGTTTATGATTTTTGACCCTCAACTAAATACAGGTGACCCAATAAAACTGATAAACTAAACAGTGACTGTGTCAGTTTTTACAGCCATCATTTAAGCTGCTGCTCAGTTTAATTGGCCAGCTGCCTGCCTGTACTAAATGCCTTATGTAATGAGGATAAACATGTGGACCCACAACATTTCTGGGCAAAATATCAGCAAAGGGATGAGAAGAAATAGAAAAGTAGTATGCAGTCTGGGTTGGCAGGATTGAAGCAGGAAGTATAGCACAGGGGAAACAGGAGTGAGCATACAATTCAGAGCCCGTTGGGCTTAAGACCAGTTCAAATCCAGTAGCTATCTGCAATGATGAAAGGTTGATAGCTAGAAAGGAAAGCAAGAGGAGAGAAGCCAGACCATGAGTTTTACACCACCCGAACTAGTCAGTGAATGACCTTGAAATGCCCTGTGACTTTGGAAGTCTTGGAGAAAAGAAAACACCCATCATTAGTGTCCAGAATTGCACGATGTTCCAAGTCTTAGAAAAATCAGGGATCCATTTTACCCTGTTACATCAGTGTAACCCCATTAGTAGCAATGGGGTAGTGCACATACTAGCTAGGGCAGAATTTGGCTTCTTGTGTGTTCCATTGTGTTCCAGGTAACTGAGAACTGTTGGTTAAGATTTGAGTTGGGTTCGAGCAACAAAACTGGACCTTGATCTGGATTTCACAGACCTTAAAAGTTTGTAGCCCTATGGTCTGGACCCATATTGTTACTACAGCTCAATATTAGAGATCAAAGGTATTTACTGATCACAGTCAGTATGGCTGGCCACCTACCTGTAACTAGCCAGAAGGTCACCCATGCATGCATTGATTTTCATTTTAATCATGGGGTGAATTATGTGCGGGATCTTCGTCAGTCAGTCTAATGTGCTGATCCTGAACATAGATGTTGATCTTTCATTGCTTTACATAATGAGCAACAATTTTTATTTGTTCTTCCTTGCAGGGCAAAAGTCACGTAGCCAACTTCTAGAGCATAAAATATAAACTTTCCCTGAACATTCTCTAATGAAGGAGAGACTTTTAATAGTCAGGGCCAGTAGCAGTTAGTTTGTTCCCTGTGAGCTGACCTCAGTTTTCATCATATAATGGGTTAGCATTGATATATGAATGTGTTTATGCCTTGGAATAATGGCAGAAGGTCTTGAAGGACAATAATAATATAGCCAAGCATTAAAAATAATAAAGGGGCATTGTAAATAAATCTGAAAAGTTTGAATGAGATTCCCAGAAATCTGCAAGATTCCAGAGGCCTCCACATAATGTTGTACTTTGCTCTAAAAGATCAAATTGAAGATGAATTAAAGAGGCAGCTCTGTATACATAGATGTAGGCAAAGCTGAAAATTCCCGATCCAAATCTGTATTTTGAACTTCTCTGTGTGTGGGGGGGGGGGGCCCCATTTGCATCAAGGATTTTAACTTGACTCATTATGAAGATGGGAATCAGCTGAAAAAAATTAGATCTGAAAGCGGATTTGATTCCCAAAAGTTCTCAAAGTTCAACTGTTCAGATTTGGGGGTGTCTGAGTATGTGGTGACAGGCTCTTCTCTAAACAAAGTCAGATCCAAACCAGATGAGTCTCTTAAATGTTCCATGTGATACTTAGGGCCAAAGTGGTGTTACTTTGGTGATGCAACCTACTTATTATGGGCTTGCTCAGATTAGTGATGTGTGAACCTCCCAAGGTTCAGTTCAAATAAGCATCCAAATATCTGGATGCAGTTGTGAATGTCTTGAGTCTGGAAAATTAAAATCACTTACCAACCTAGCTGGCAGCATTCCCAGAAAAGTGGCCATTATGACACATAAGTTTCTTAACACAGGATCAAAAACTTTTTGCAAATGTAAAGAAATCCTGCGTAAGGAAAATAATGGTTGAAGTAAAATTAAGAGCCTCCAAAATCCAGTGGTTTGAAATTTTCATACAGTCTTGGTAGTTCCATAGGTGAGCTATTTCTAAGTCAATACTTGGGTAATGCCCCAGAGAGCCATGCTGCTGGAGGGGCCAGTTATTAGATACAATGTATAGCCAAACCGCTGACAGCCTGGGGCCATTAAAGATCTCACTGTGGGTTCTGCAAAGATTGGCATATTAACGACAGTCTCTTGGCCAAATTTTTACCTAATTCTGCCTAATTCCCTTCCCCTTGCCATTTCCATTGGATATAGTAGTCTTCTTCACTTCCTGTCCTAAACTCTTCTGTAGTGTTAAACAGCTTCTGTGTTCCACCTCAGGAGTCCTTGCATTTCAATGCTGGATGATCCTTCTTGTATTATTACTTTTCTCTGTTCCCAATATTTCCTCCATTATCCCTAATTATTTTTCTTAAACTAATCTCCTTCCTCAGGGCCCCCTCCTGAACAGACAATTTTTCTTAGCTTATAACAACCAAGCTATTCCTCCTCCAATGCCTGCTTCTACCATAAGGCACATTGAATAAAGGCACTTTGTAGAGAAGTGTCTAATATGCTGTGTATCGTCAATAAATTCGAACATAACTCAGACTGTAAAGGTTGCTTAGTGTTTCTGGGAAGGCTGCTAGTGCAACAGCCAGTAACATAAATCCTGTTATCATTTTGCATAGCAGGACAAATGAATTCCTTTTGCTTTGTAAATTAGACAAGGACGGTATATCCTGGTAATTGACATTTATTTAGTAAGCCCTCCTAGAATGTCTACTGTTTAATCACTATGCAAATCACACACTTAGAAATGACAATTACATTTCATACTCCTCATTTGCCCCATCTGTTTACATACAGGTCTCATTCCTACCTATTCATAGTGCAGAGTCAGCATCTGCCTCCAGTATGAAACCATAGATTTCTGGGTTTGCTATCTAAGCCCTTTCAATTTGCATTCTTCAAGGAATCATAGCAATCATAGTGCATTATGATGATGATTATTGCACTGGAGGTATGGAAGACAATTTGCAGACATATTGAAAATGATCGGTCCCTGCCTAGAAGGGTTTATAGGCTTAGATCCTTATTGAGTGCCTGATGAAATCAACGGAAAGACACTTACAGAGGTTAATGGGCATTGGATCAGGACCAAATTATGACTGGTAGGGCCCTACCAAATTCACAGTTCATATTGGTCAATTTCATGGTCATAGGATTTTAAAAATCTTAAATTTCATTATTTAAATCTGAAATTTCACTGTGTTGCAATTGTAGGGATCCTGACCCAAAAAGGAGTTGTGTGGGGGGTCTCGAGGTTATTGTAGCGGGGGCTGCAGTACTGCTAGCTTTACTTCTGCTCTGTTGCTGGCGGTGATGTAGCCTCCGGCGCGGGGCAGGTGGAGAGCAGTGGCTGTGGCTGGGAGCTGAGCTCTGAAGGCAGAGCCATCACCAACAGCAGCACAGAAGTAAGGATGGCATGGTATGGTATTGCCACCCTTAGTTCTGCACTGATGCCCTCAGAGCTGGGCCCTCAGTTAGCAGGTGCTACTCTCCAGCCACGCAGAAGTAAGAGTGGCAATACTGCGACCCCTGCTAAAATAACTTTGTGACTCCCTCCAGCAACTCCCTTTTAGGTTAGGATACCCAATTTGAGAAAGGCTGGTCTCCCCCGTGAAATCTGTATAGCATAGGGCATGGGTCGGCAACCTTTCAGAAGTGGTATGCTGAGTCTTCATTTATTCACTCTGATTTAAGGTTTTGCATTCCAGTAATACGTTTTAACGTTTTTAGAAGGTCTCTTTCCATAAGTCTTCAATATATAACTAAACTATTGTTGTATGCAAAGTAAATAAGATTTTTTAAATGTTTTTAAATGTTTAAGAAGCTTCATTTAAAATAAAATTAAAATGCAGAGCCCCCCAGAATGGGGCCAGGACCCAGACAGCGTGAGTGCCACTGAAAATCAGCTCGCATGCCGCCTTCGGCACCTGTGCCATAGGTTACCTACCCCTGGTATAGGATAAAAAGCATACAAAAAACTAGATTTCATGGGAGGAGAACTTATTTCACAGTCCATGACATGTTTTTCATGGTCATGAATTTGGTAGGGCCCTAATGGTTGGGTAGGAGGAGAGGATTGTATCTTTCAGCTCTGGATGCAAAGAGGAACCTCCACATGCTGATCTCATCCCCTCCAGATGCAGGAGGAGTTCATCTGTCCCCATGGCATTGTCCTCATCAGTCATAGGTGCTGCTTGTGATCCTCCACAAGTCTGGGACTCCACATGTTGGGAGAGACTGAGATTGCAGGTGGGCTGGTTGTGTGTGGACATGAATTTTTCCCACACCAAGTCAGCAGAGAACACTAAAGTAAACAAACCAAAGGTTTCATTAACTTTCTTGTGGATTCCTCTCTGAATTGGGTGCTCCTCCTCCCCATGTCCTGCGTTGAAGTAGAATTCCAAAGGCAGTAACTGGCAGAGGGAGTCTTGGAAGCAAGGTTCGATGAGGTCCATGTTCTCAGGGCAATGGAGAGAGTTGCAGAGGGGCACCAGCCAAGGAGGAGGCACAGGTACGGCTCTAGAGGTTGGTGGATCTCCCTATATAGCCACAGATATTCACCTACCCCAAGGAAGAATTTGAAGGAAACTCCACAAAGTGAATTCGGCAGACTGCTTCTTTCCTGTGGTTTTCCTGTGGTAGGATACAGTGAGGCCCACACTGAGTGAGCTGGATTCATTGAGCTCAGTGGTTTGACTCCAGATTACACCAGAGTAACAGACAGTAGGCTCTAAAGGCCAATGTGTCTCTTTAGATACAAATGTTTTTAAACAAAAAGATTCAGTAAGAGCCATTTTTGATGTCTTAAAGCAGCAAAAACAAACCTTTGCCATTTCACATGCCTTAGCTATTAAATAAAATGTATCAGGCAGTTCCTCAGGAGCCAGAATGTTAATTATTGAGCTATTATGTTATGAATTTGTATTATTTCTCTCTATCCAAATGGATCAAAATATGAACATATGGCAGTCTAGTAACTGATATTACAGTAAACAGTATGATAGACTGATATAGAGATGGAGAGATAATACTTGAATCTGTACAGTTTTGTCTATAAATGGGAGTTTATCTACTGCTACATTTGACTCTGGATGCCAGTTAAGCAATATGCACCATCAGCTACTTAGCTGTACCAGGAAGATCTGGTCATCTTTTGGAAATTTCCTGAGGTCATTAAGAAATAAGTAGATGCCTCCTAAAGATTCTGCAAAGCAACACTGGTACCAGGACTTCCCAGTGTGTGAAGGTGTTTGAGCAAAGCTTTCGTCCTTCCAGCAACTAGACGGTGGTGATGAAGCAATATAATGAGGAGCATGTTTGCACAGTGCTGCAGGGGCCAACTTTCCTCTTTATTTGCCTTTTACTAGTTAACAGTCAGCAGATTACATAGAATGAAGATGTAAAGCCCACAAGATTCAACATGATTAAAGGATCAAAATATTGAAGTAAAACAAAATCTAGATAAAAGTTCCCACAGAGTCCATTAAATCAGATTATTTTTTATCAATGATTTGAAAGTGATAGTACTTCCAGGGTGTGGATTCCTACAATAATTGCACCTCAACTGGTAAAAACAGAATTCTGACAAATACTAACAAGGCAAGACACAAACTCTTTTGAGTTATGGCATCATCTTTCCCCTGGAGAAATGTGACACTTTATTATTGCATGACACAATTTCTGCTGTAAGGAAAACTCTCTTTAGTATTTGTATATCAAGTTAAGTGTGAGCAGCACACAGGATCAGGGTCCAGGAATTTCTCATTTTAATCCCAGCTCTGGTGGGCTGTTCAGATGATGGGTCTTTGGCCAATTATAAAGATAAAGGGTCATTTGCAAATTATAGATACTGATCCTGCTTTGCATTTTGAACATTCTTCAGTACAGAAGTATTTGTATTTCGATAATGGAGTCACAGCGTATCACCAGCATGTTGAATTCCTTAGTGTAACCATAACTTAACTCACAACTGTTCACTTAATAAGGACTTGATCCCATTTATAGTTATTACACCAAACATCAATAAACTTTGATCACATGTAAAATGACATTGTACAAAAAGCAACTGCTGGCACTGCATGGCTCCTATCTGCTCAGCCAGAGAGAGGATCCCTTCTCGCCCCCCTGCAGAGCAGTTTCTGTATGGATCACAAAACTCTTTGTGTGAATATGAGTTTGAGTCTGGATGAGATCACAGCTTGATATGGGGCAACTGCAGTTACATTTTTTTGAAGCAATATCATAGAACCATAGGGCTAAAATGGACCACAAGGGTCTTCTAGTCTAACCCCCTGCCAAGATGCGTGCAAAAAATGTTTTTTTTAAAAAAAATCATAAGATTGTAAGAAAAACAAACTTCTCCCTCCCCATCCCCCTGAGAACAACAAGCAACTAATTTGAAAATAAATATCGGCATTGCCATGAATTACTGAGGCTTGTGTAATTGCTTCTTCACGAAAACTGCCTAGCAGTCTTTAAAATTAAATCCCTGTTCTTCCAAAAGACATCAAAGCTTCTGGCTAGCTCACAGTGAGGTGTGTATTATTGGCTTTCCTCCATGTCGTCAACCATGTAAAAGCTGACACTAACATCAGCTACACTAGCTCATTTACAGTTGATATTTCATGCATCAGTAAAGCCATTTTTTCACAGCCTTGACTCTCTGTCCGGGTGAATTTATGACACGCTTTAAGTTAGGTTTGTCTGCATTTTTAAGTACCACATCTGAGTGATAAAAAGCTAGCATGGCTGTAATTAGTTTGTCTGAATGAGCTGTTTCCATGGAGGGGAGAACTGTGCGAACAGTAGCCTTCAGCAAACAGCCTGTAATTTATCTTTAAATATTGACTTGTGCTCTTGTGAGGCTTGTGTCATCCCAGAAACAGTAGCCCCATGTGCAGCATCTTGTGGCCTAGTGGGGCTACTTCAGAGATTGCAAGGCTGGGACAAGCAAGGCGGGGCATTGAGGGAGAGAGCCAGAGGCACCCTTGAGCTTTGCATTGAGTGCTTTGCCCTGTGCAGACTCTGGTGCAAGGTATAAAAAATTCAGTAGCTGAATAGTTAACTTCCTTCTGAGCTGTCCCTGGGAAGGTCATTTGCTGCATAACTGCCTACTTCTCTGGATCCGCTGGGTGGTCGCCAGACCTCCCTCACCGCCGCTAACATACATATTGGCCAGATGCTGTCTTCAACCAGAGCACACACAGCCGCCTGTGAAATTTGAATGAACACGAACCACTGGCACGTAGTGGTAGTGGTGCAGAAACAAGCCTGAATTCTCCCTCACTGGTAGTTTTCTTTTCTTTCCTCTCCCTTCTGCTGTAGCGGTTCGGAGATGCCAAGAAACCCATCCGCACTGTGGCTGATTGGGTGTATGCATGATGCAGTTCCCATATCAAAAGAGACATTCATGAGGAACAAGGAGTGCAATCTGAAGCTTGTATTCATTTAATTCCACCTCCATTGCTGATGCTATTGGTTAAACTTTAACTCAAGATGGGCTTCAGCTCCAAACTTCAAAGTTTTGGGTGGGAGTTTCAGATCCAGGATGTGGATTTGCACCCATCTTTTGCTCTAACCATCACAGTCACCGAAGGCACACAATAGATCAGCTTTCCATGCTCCAGGAACTTGCCCAGATTTTCTCCTTCTGCTCTGCCAATTTAGCCATTGTACATGGTGACTACTTGCTTCTCTCTGCGACGGTGGAGAATTGTGCCTCAAAGCTGGAGCCATTCACAGAGTTTACTCTGTGCAGGGAACATGAACCTATTGATGAACCTGAGTCTCACAGCTATGTATAAGACATCCTAGAAGGTGTGACTGCATGGAAATAAAGCCATGTTGACTTATGCTCAGTGAGAAACAGGACAGGAAAAACCACTCAGTGCTTCTCTAATGGGGAAAGACATAGCTCTGCTCTCAATGGGTGTTACAGAAATGTACTCTTCTCATTGCTGAATAGGGAGCATGGCGTCTCACCACCCATAGGCAGAGTCCTGGCTACTCACACCATATACATTGATATTCATTTATTTTGGCAGCAGTGGGTGAGGCACTACAAGAGACATAGACAATTAACAGACCTATGTCTGGTGACCACACTTCACCATGTGTCCATCTGACATGTTACTGCTGCCGAGACTTGAACCAGGACCTTCACAAACTATGGATAGCAACTCTACCAGATGGTCAAGCCACAAGTGAGCCTCTGCCTGCTTGACCTGGTGGCAGCTGTGCTGAATTTGTCTGAGCTGGATGTTACTGTGTGTCTTACACCTCTTTGTGAAGGAAACCAAACTGGTTGATGAATTAATTTACATTGTAAACTTCCTGCCACACAGATGATATACACTGTATGTAGTAGGTTCCAAACCATGAGTATTTCAGGGAGAGGACAGTGCGCAAGCAAGAATAATACGGTAAAACAGATGGGACCTTTGCATCATTCTCCCCTGAGTAGAACCCTAAGTAGGATTGTGGCAGGGCAGGGGTAAAAACCCCTGAAATGCCCTGCATTTGCAACTTAAACCCTGCTTCCTGGCAGGAGGCCAAGGAGCAGGAGCTGGTAGTATCCGGCAGGGGAGCCCAGCTGGAAGCCCTAAGGAGTATAGGCTCACGGCATTAGCAGGGGTTGATGGACCACAGCTGAGGCAGAAAGCTGACTAGGCTACAAAAGCCCTGACTCATGGTCAGTTAGGGAGGCCAAGCAGGGAAGAGAAGGTAGTAACTCTGTCTCCTAGCTGCGTGCAAGGTGCCTCAAGGGTCTGGAGGCCTGGGAACCAAGACAATGGGATAACTGTCTGGGGTTTGGGGGAGCACTGTTTACCGCTTGGGAGCACGCACTTGTACTGTAAATAAAGGACACTTAGGTGAAACACTGGAGAACGGTGTGAAGACCTTTTATTGCGAGTGCAGAGAACGCAGGGCGGCCCGGACCCTGTCACAAGGATGAAAGCTTCATTTGCCCCAAGAGGAGGTTATCAATAAGAATGAATAGCAAATCTGGCATTAAGGACTATAGATTTCCACTTCCTGCATTAGACTTAATATAGGTCAGAGTTCTTATGGAGCTGATCATCGGCCACACCAATGATTCTCCAGGCAGCTTTTGTAGAAATTGAATCAGTTCTGTTTATTCATTTCAGTAGTGACTTCATGAAGAAATTATCCTCTTCCTGGAAACCAGGGCACCAGGATGGGGCCACTGCCTAGCAAAGTGAGGGGGAGGAAACTATGGGCTACATCCCCAGGTGTTGTAAGCTGGCATGACTACAATGGAGAGGAACTATTGACATCAGCTGAGCATCTGACCCTGCTTCATGTTTTCACTGAAGTGAATGAACAGTCAACAGAACAAAACTGGATTCTTCATTCAAGGAAACTCACAAACTTGTTTCTCTTCCAGCAGCTTGCTAGTTTCTTATCTTCTTCCTTTTCCTCTCTCATGCTGTCTGTCTGCCTGATACACTGTGGCCTCCTGAGTTCTAATCCCGTGGCCCTCCTGTGTGTTTTTGGGATTCATTCCACAGTGGAATCTACATTCCCTCCCTGGGCTCCCTGAAATAGTCACAGATTTGTATCACATTTACTTTTGTGCTATTCAGCTACCATTAGACACAACAATATGGCATGCACAGTGGCACACAATGCTAACTGCATAGGAATGTGCCAAGGATGGTTTTCCAAGCTTCAGGAGAGGCAGGCCAGCAACAGGGGAAAGCGACATGCACAAGTGTCAGGTACAGTCCCACAAGGTTCCTGTGGATGCCCTGATGTCAGGGGAAGAGGGATCAGCAGCAGGGAACTAGAGACAGCCTCTAAAAAAGAGAAGGACAGACCAGGGACAAGAAGAGTGGAAGGAGGCAGAGGAGAAGAGTCAGACTGACAGGTCAGACGACAACAACTGAAACAGTACTAAACATGGCAACCAAGTAACATTCATACTTGGCTCTACTTCTCCTACAGATAAGTGTCCTTTCAGGTCCCAACTCACTGATATGCCCCCAAACCAGATTCAGGATGCTGCTGTTTGAAGACCTGCAAAAAAATGTGATTATAACAAATACATGTGTAGATGATACTTTGTTGGAGGACAGCTTGTTTGTTGTAAAGTTGATTTTCATAGGGCATGTCAAAGGTGCATCTTGCTTACTCTCTGTAGCCTTTGCCTGGGCTGGAGGCATCCATCTTTCAGAAAATAGATCTCAAATCAATAGTCTTCTAACCTTTGGAAGATGATCCAGGGATGCTGATGAATTTGGAACAATTGTTGACGCATAAGAAAGCTCTAATTACACTGCACTAACTGTGCAACTAAGGTGGAAATGTTTGCATAATAAGGCCCGCTTCTTGTGACTCCTTACCCAGTAATGCGAAGGTCCCGCCCCGATGTGGAATTTCATATTCATAAGCATGCTGTTATGCCAAGGAATTCAATATACCTGTCAAGAGCCGTGATTCCAGACCTGTCCTCATCCTGGTGTTGTTTATCCTTTTAAAGAACATACCTTTGTGTGGACACTGTTTTCATATCTCTCAGATGGTTTATATGGCTCTCTGAGCTCAGGGCAGATCTCACGTTAATAATACTTTACATGTATGCAGCACCTATGTCTGAAGATGCCAAAGCATTTTAAAAACACTAATTAAGCCTCACCATACCCATCCTGGTGCCCTGGTTTCCAGGAAGAGAACAATTTCTTCACAAAGACACTACAGAAATGAATAAACAGAATTGTGAGACAGGCATTATTATATCTGTTCTGCAGCTGGGCAAACTGAGGCATAGAGATGCTAAAGCCCAAAGTTTTCCAAATGCCTACTGATCTGGGGTATCTCCATTTTTGAGTGCCCAAGTTAGACTCCAAGATGTCTCAGAGTGGATGCCCCAAAGCACGGTCTGCTTTTGAGAATTTTGGTCCATGTGACTTGTCCAGTATTATAGAGCAAGTCAGTTTCTGAGGCAGGGATAGAAACCAGGAGTTCTACCTTGCAGCATGTTGTGAGGCTCTATTAACTAAGATCCAGGAAGCATATAGATAGAGTGAAAAGTGTTAGAGAAATTGCCAAAGCTTCTTATTCATTACAAAATTGAAAAGAAAAATATCAGTATATGTTGGATTTCTGTGGAATGCAGGTAAACTCAGCCCTTTTAACACGGTGACCTGATAGGTATGACTTCAAGGACACATGACTGGTCTCACCGAATGCTACTCAGGCAACGTGTCATACTTGATTCTCCTCAGTCCTTGGAGATACGTACAGCTCTCCTCCTTACAGAATTTTTCACCACACCTTCCACTTTTGTGTCCCAACATTGGTCAGGTTATTAAAAAACAAAATGAAAGGAGAGAATTGAGTCACATATGAAAGTTTGGAGCATCTATCTCAGAAATACACACACGACATTAATGTAAAGGGAACTCCTGCCACAGCTCCTAGAATTATTATAGCAGCTTAAATATTTCACTGATCTGTTGCTCTGTTTTATTTGGCTTCCAGCAGGAAAGGGTTAGCCTAGATTTTGCTCCTGCAATGTGCTGCAACTTTTGCAAGACATCTTGAGCCTTTCATTTCTGATCTGATATTTATAAGGGCGATAATGCAGTGGCTATGTTCACTGAGGAAAAATGCATTGTGTTAAGAATGCACAAAGGAGATTGTTGAGCAAGAAAAAAAAACTGCACAAAAAACTCAGCAGGAAGAGAGAAATATGTTGTTTGCTACTTCACTATCCCAGTCCTCACTGAAGACCTTTCCCTGCCCCCACCAAGAAATCCCTGTGTCTCTTTGATCTTGCCTAGCAGAGGAAGCTGGAGACATAAGTATTTTACTCTTCTCAAAACTATAGTCTAATCCCTCTAGTACATTAGATTTGACAGCTATCGTTAACCAACTAAACTGGCTTATCTGCAAAACCGCCCTCCACCAAGATGCACTTGACAATGATCTGCCAATGTGGCCCCAAAAAATAAGATATAGGGAAAGAAATAGCCATTGCGGGATGAGGGTGGAGGACCAGGAGTCATTAAAATTCACAGACACCTCACAGCCAATTTCATGTGGCCTCCATCATCATTACATATATACTGCTGCTGTTGGGGCTGTTTCATTTCCTACTGCCTGATCTACTGGGAGATGAAGTGATTATCAACAGATAGAGAAACATGCTGACACCTTGGTTGTTTTAAATGCTCCATATGAAGCGGAGCAAGGGCTGAGCTCTTTAACCCTTGGTGAGGATGGCAAGAGCTGGGAAAACATACTGGGACAGCAACCACAATAACACTTAGTTCTCACGTGGTGCTTTTCATCCATTGATCTCAAAGCACTTTTCAAAGGAGGGAGAAACCGAGGCACAGAGGTGAAGTGACTTGCTACAGGTCATCCAGCAGGCCAATGGTAGAGCATTTGAGCTCCAGCCTAATGCCCCCGCCCACTGGAGACACGCATTGGGATTGGCAGAAATGGAGGAACAGAGAGAATGTGCATTTTATTTTCTAAATGAATGACCTTATTATTTTCCAATGACATGCAGTTCCATCATGCATTGTAATTAATAGAGGTGGGTGATTGCTGAAAGATGGTCTGGAGTTGGCTGCTGAACCTCTGTGACATTATCTAGTTATCAAACGCAAAATTGCTATGGTTATTACCTTGACTATTGTATGTCCAGGAGATGACTTGAGATTGATACCCAAAGTCCCTAAGTAGTTTCAAGCGTTACCATTATGTAATTTTCAGTTTCTTGGTCATCTTAATTTCTATGTCAGAAGACAGGAATAGCTTATATCATTTTGCACTTATCTGGCATCTGAAGGTCTCAAAGTGCTTTGTGAATGGTACATTATTATCTGCATTTTACAGCTGGAGAAACAGAGGCATGGAGAGTTAAGTGACCTACTTAGCATCACACAGTGAGTCAGTGGGGCAGGGTCAAGTTTCCTGACTCAGTACTTGCCTAAACAAAAAAGTTGCATCAGTGTTGAAAACAGATTTAGTTGAACTGGTGTAAACCCTCTGCTGACCTCTTTTTGATTGAAACCTGAATTATTTTGATTGAACTTAAGTTGCAAAAGAATCAGTTAAGCCAAATTGATATAAGCCTTTCTTAAACCAGAATAAAAGTGTCCACACACAAACTGTTTTAACTGAAGGAGTTTTAAAACACACCTTTATTTAAACTAGTGCAATTTTTTATGTAGGCCACATTGCAGGTCTCCTGACTCCTACTCTAACCACAAAATATGCTGCCTCCCACACAGCACCTCAGAGTTATACTGCTTTCGTGTCAATGTAATGTCTTAAATTAACCTTTGTGACTGGAATTCACAAGAGGGTCATGCTTATTTCTAAAAGACTCAGCTTGAATATCTGATGTCTTTTTTGGGGAGCTTAATCCTCCCCTAGCAGGGAGACACAAGCTATGATCTAACAGGTTTTAGCCATCTCTACCATCTGTAATCCTAAAATACAGGTCATTTGCTAGAGTCTGATGATTAGATGGCATGAGGTGTCTGATTCAGCTGCTTAGAAAATGCCATTTAGTGGTGCCTGGGAGAAGCAACACATAATCAGGAGTTTATGCATGAGAGAACAGAAAAGCAATAGATTGTAGTTACACTTGGGACCATAAAGGACACCCTGGCTTCAGAACACAGGATCTATATATAAGCATCAGGTGAAAGTGAGTAGCAGGGAATGGCTCTGCCCTGAGACATGAAGTCTCATTGTGGCATTAGCATTATCAGTGAGGCTTCAAAGAGAAAACATTTCCATGGAGCCAATTGGGTTTTAATGGATGTCCCCTGGATAAAACATTTCCATTTCTTGTGGAGTTCTCTCAGTAAAAAAGAAAAGGGAACATTAATACAAATTGGCAATGCAGCGTGGAAACATTTTGCTTCTTATTTTAGGGGCTCCTCATCAAGTTATCACCACACAGGAGTGACGGACAGCCACAAATCAACCATGCGTGCCTCATATAACTACTGTCTATGTGACAGGCACGTGGGTGTTGGCAGAGAACAGCTGCATTGGTTACGCATGTGATTGACCTGGCTATGTCCCATATAGTGATCAGAAACTTATCCAAATATCACAGTACAAATCCTTAGTTAGGAAGTTGTATGCAGTGTTTCATATCTAAGTACTGGGCATGATCTGAAAATAGTTGGTCTTTTTATAATAAAACTCCCTATTAATAAGAGAATTGATATGTACAAGACTTGTTATGAACAGCAGGAATGTCTTTTCTGTAAAGTGTGTTACTTACAAATTTGTACCAGTGGCTCAGAGAGGAGAATTTAGACCCCCATTGTTTACTATCTCTGAGAGAAGACACTATTTTTGCTATTTCTTCACTATTATTCATAGATTTACATTACTTCTATGGGTTGCTTTTTTATGGAACACAGAAAATGAATCACATATTTCTTGATGCTTATTGGAATCTATCTCAGGTTTCACACAAAATCCATTGTAAGCAGGTGGGGATGGACTGTTTGCAAGAATTTAATCAGTTTGATGGTGACATCCAGCTCTACTGCTTGTATTCGGTGAACCTGTAACTTCTTTCCCTAAATGCTGCAAATTAGTGTATTCATTCAAGGCTCCCAATGACCAAGGTGCAACACTATCCAGAATCAGTATGGTTTCCCACCATTGTGTTATGCTCTCTTTTTAATGGTCTCAGTCCTTGCAAGCTTAATCCTGATCATGACAAGAACAAGATGGGTGGTAACTCATCTCAAGAAGGCAAGTACTACATCATGGGAAGTAAACCCAGATACAGAGGGCTAATCAATGGTGGATGGGAGGGTGGTAAGGTTAAAGAGCAAGACTGGGTTTCAGGACCTGTGAAGCCCAGTTCTGCAACCCTTACTCACACTTATCTTCCTTACTTAGAGTGTTTAGTTCCACTGAGCAGTCAATAGGACTACTCAAGTGGATAAAGGTTATATGATCAGACTCCTGGCTCTGCCATAGACTTCCTGCGTGACCATTGGCAGGACTTCTGTGCCTCAGTTTTCTTATCTGTGAAATGGGAATAAAAACCTCTCTCTCTCTCTCTCTCTCTCTCTCTCTCTCTCTCTCTCTCTCGCTAGAGGATGGGGGAGTTGTAAGACTTAATTTAGACCTGTTTGCAAAGCACTTTGAGATCCTTGGATGAAGGGCACTCTGAAATTGGCCAGTAATAATATTTATAAACCCTGTAGAGGATTGACTCTTCATCTTGCATCGCTATGGTGGCTTTAAATTGACACCCTGTTAAACTATATAGTAGCCATTGAGTGATATAGCACTACTACATGTAAACACAATCAAAACAGCAGTGGGCTATGGGGGAGGTACCCAGCCTCAGCTAGAGGAAGAGGAGCCAGCACATGATCTCAACATTTATTCTCACATATGGAGATGAGCGGGGGGCTTTGTTTCCTTTAGCGAGCATCATAACATTGCTGGGGGATGGAGAGAAAAAAAATACTCCAAATGCAGATCAAAAGATTTGAGCGTGGAGTTTATTTCCTGCAAAACAATCAGATAACATGTATTTTGCCCAGATGGTTATGAATATTAACCATTGCTTTTGTCAGATATGAGCAATTCCACCTTTGCTTCGCATTCCCCGTACGATCGGAAGAACCACTGTGACTCATAAACCAAAGACGTGTCACTGATTAATTTCCCCTCTTGTCATATGTACTGTATAATTTTTTGAAATGTGTTATGTCACCAGGCATGAAGTGTGGCTGAGGCCTGGAAGGATCTTGTGCCCTTTGTTACAATGTTTATGGGTGATGAAAAATAGAAGAGCCTTGATGTGATTATCATTAGACAGACAGAGCAATTAATTGTTTCATCCATTAGCGCAAACCTCCAAATGAAATAACCTGACTTCAGAATTAATGTTGTTTTTGTTATGTTTTGAGGTGGAATATTTGTTTGTTTTTGTAATCCTGCTATAATAATAAGATCGGCTACAATTTATATTATGAGATTTGCATAACTGCTTCCAGCTCTTGGTTTTCATGTTAGAAAAACCCTTTCTTGGCTTTTCTAATCTTTGCTGTACATTGGAAACAGGGAAATCCAGAACAATTAATCCTTCAAATCTGGGAGATCAGATAAAATTGGACTCAGATCTGCACTATCTTGGGTTTTGCAAAAACAAAAGCACCATTGATTTCCCCCTTTTCTGTTGCATACATACCCAACAGACAAACTGCCATCTGTGTTTTCATTTTTCTAGAGAATGTAATGTACATCTATATGGCAGTTGTAGGTGTGATTGCAGCATGTCCAGGCATATCTGTGCTAGCTTTAATCTAGCTAGGATGAGTTCCCATAGCAGTGAAAACATGGCTGCATAGGCTTCCATGCAAGTTATATAACCCTTAGTAAGTTCTCAAATTCCTATCCCACACAGGAGTCTATGGTGCTGTGTCTTTTTGCTCAGGAAGCTGGACTACATGAGCTGCAATCACACTTCTGATGGCAGTGCAATCATACCCTCCTTGGTGGTGAAAGGTCCTGAGGCTGACAGCATGGGATACTGAATACTTTTGGGGTAGTACATCACTCATGACTCTTTCCAAGCTTGGGGAGGGTTCATCTCCATTCAGTCCCTGATTTCTCTGTTGTCCAACTGAAAGGGAGTTAGTGAGATAGTATTGTAAAGCATATACTTGTTTATAGGATGTGGACTGAAATCACTCATTTATTGTATGTGTATTCCCAAACAGCCCTCAGATGGTAATGACATTTGCTCACTGCTGACCTGGCTGGATTTCAACCTAAAGGTGAAAGGCTTTATATGCTATTATCAACTCCCTGAGCTATCCACTCCTTGCTACACATTAATCTCTGTGACATATCCAAGCTTACACTCAGCAGTACAGCCTATTTCACTGGGCACTGTACATCTCAATCACCTATTGGTATATTCAGTTAAATACAGTTGGTTGGGTATGAGAAGAGTGTATGGATTGTAGCAATCCCCCAAAAAGGTTAATAGTATCTGGGACCTAGACATTATTATCCATTGGGCTATAAAAATGAAATACAGTGGAGACTGTTTCAAACTTTCCTATTCCTGTTGGCATAGGGAACAGTGAGACAATACATTGTAATGTGGGTTCCACTGATTTGTGCCCAGGAACAGTTTTGAATGAACTGTAAGATTAATGAACGTGGTTTCGTGCTGGACAAGAGACTATGCCAACATTTAATACTGTAGTGTTCACATAAGGTATTGTGAGTTTTATGTATTGCTTACACACAATCAATAGAGCAAACCTAATGCAGTTTATTACTAGAGACATATCAGAGCTAGCCAACAAAATTAGTGGCATAAATGAAGATGGATCTGAACTATAATCTCAGTTCCAGACACCCTAGAACTTTGGGGATATAAAAAATCCAGATCCAAACCATCCAGATCCAGCAGAAATATGGTTGCTTGAAGCCATCTCTAATATTAATACATTGAGAATAATACTTTCATTGTTATATTTAGACTATGGTTGACTCTGCAGGAGCCCAGAATGAACTGTGGGCGCAGTTTTCAGACTAGGTGTTAATTGGAAATACAAATCATGCAGCTGGATAGCAAATCAACACTCAGGCATGTAAAATATGAATTTCCATATCTAACCCTGAAGTGAGCATCAAAATGTGGGGCATGTCCAAAATAATATATTTGAAAATGGAGCTTTCCACATATAATATAGCGATCATCCACTCACCAGTGAAATTATAGCCACCTCTAGGATGGAACATAGCAGCCCTTCTGCACACCATGTTGCAGCCTTTATATTTTTAAAAGAAGGAGTGTGGAATAACTTCTCCAACTGAAAGGCCAGGGGCAGTTTATTTTTTACACAGGTGGATGTAAGGGGTTAACTTCATTTATACTCTTAGCACTGCCCTGGTGGGCTGAATAGAAGGTAGAAAGGACAAGCAGAGAGAGAAGCCAGCGGTTTGCATTTGCCAAGCAGCACACAGAACCCTGGTTTTAATACCGTAAATGCCCAACACCTCATAAGCCCTAAATTAATCCTTAAAAATTAAGAGCACATGCCACAGCAGGATTCATTGCTGTGCTCTTCATAGCAACTGTATTTAAGACTATGTAACTATAAATGAAAATCCTGAGCTGGCATAGTGTGCCAGCATCATGGTCCCTTAACATGTTTCTGTTCTCCCAGTAACTTTGGTAAGAACTAAACTCAGATGCTAAATTCTCCTCCAATGTAACCAAGAGGAGGATTTTGCCCTACATATCTATTAACAACTTTCAGACTGCTTTTAAATCAGGGTGGCTTGAAAATAATTAGTGCTTTGGTTAATTATATAATACAGTTGGGGTAGGAGAGAATCTTTTCTCTTTCATGCTGGTAAGGGACACTTTCAAACCAACCCTCTGATCCAAACACCCATAAATCAAGGGAAATTTTAGAATCAGATGGGAATTTGTATCCCTGTCTCCTGAACAAAAGAGAAAAACAACAAAAATTAAAATCACATCTTTTTGTATATGTTCAAATCTGGGTCAGTCTCTCTCTCTCTCTCTCTCTCTGCATGTGTGTGTGTGTGTGTGTTCATTGTTCCATCAGCATAAAGTTCTTTGGGTTTATTCAGTGTTTGGACATATAGAATCCAGCCTGCAAATCAGAAACCTAGGCTATTTTGTATATCCTTCGTTCTTTAGTAAACAAGTCCCTGCTCTCTATGTTCAACTCTAAATTCTGAAAGCAACTGGCATGTGGGTCATCTGAAACTGTACTCAATGGGTTCCCTCAAATTTATAGTCTAAGGAAGCTCTCCATACAGTAGACTTCCACTTGGTACTAGGGTAAATGCCAGGAACTGTCATTCAACTTTAAATGGTGTGATTTTAATCTTTATGGACTGAGTGATAGTCAAGTATAGCTGTGTATATTTCTAGCATATTTGTTTAGTGGAAAGGGGAAACTGTGCACAGTTCCAGTCACATGTCAGGAAAGTAGACATCAGGGAGTTATATAATCAAACAATGTGAAACCTAACTGCCATGCTTTCCCACTCCAGGCTCCCCTCTCCTCATCCTCACAAATTGCCATCTCCTGTGTATAAAAATCAAAAGCAGTAGGAAAGCCATCAGAATCCATGTCTAATTGTTAGCACAGCTTACCTTAACCAAGCAAACGCTGTTATTAACCAGCCCTTAAATGATAAGCGGTGTCTATTGGAGAGACTGCCCTGCAGTCATTACAACTCTAGGGTATTAATAAAATAGTATGTCTGTTACTCCAAGCTCCTGGTTTCCATACACTGTAATTTTCACTTTATATTGAACTCCTCCCCAGAGCAGTAAAATTCAACATTGCTTTAAATGTTGTCTTTCTCTCATCAGAGTGTGAAAGAAGTGAAGCTTGTAATAAAAATCAAGATATATTAGCTTTTATCCACTGTCCCCAAGGCTTAAGAGAGAAGCTTATTGGAATTACCACGTTAGATAGTCCAACGTTCGTGCAACAGTCATAAAACTTCTATTAGATGCAGGGAGCTAGAGGGGGTGGTCGTAGATATTTACTTCTGATGCAGCAACAACTGCTGCCAAGATCTTCAGTAAAACCCAGATATTGGTTCCCTTTGCAGTGCTTTGAGTCTATGTGTGAAATAAATAATGGAGAATTAAAGTGAATCCCAATAAAAAAAGGATATTAATAATCCTATTTCTTAAATGGCAGGATTATTGAACGTGAACGGTCAAACACACACAAAGAAAATGCCCTTGGATTTTTTTGAGGGGGGGTGTTACCAGGTAGAGATGTCTTCAGGTAGAGAAGAATGTGATAAGTTATTTGTCTGGCTTATTATCTAAACAGTGGGGTCCTCACACCTGCTTGCTCACCCTAAGATAAACATGTGTATTTCGGCACCTACTCCCACTCCTATGGTCGACAATGAGAGTTTGGCCATCAATATAAATGAAGTGGAACCGCCCTATTACCTTACCCGGGGGCCATAGTTTGCCCACCTCTGTCCTACAAGCATTCTGTAAAGTCTATACACTAAATGCACTCTTATAACGATACTATCTATTTTAACTACACTAACCCACAGATGATTTGCAGCTATATATCTGTCAGTGTTCACCAAAGCTCTGGACCTTGCATGAGCTGGTGCATGGTCTGCTGTCAGTCATATTGACTGCCCTGGAGAATGAAAAAACACTCTTTAATCACACCTCAGACAGTGGCAGTGCAAGGTCTATCCTTCTCTGAACCTCCCAGTGTGCCCCAGCCTTGCCTTTAAGGGACAAAGGAAATATAAGTTATTTCTTCTGCTGCTGCACAGGCTTCCCTTTTTATATATGCATAGCTACTTAGCACCAGAGGTGTGCATGGTGCTGTGCATATGAATAAAACACATGGCCACTGCCCCAAAGAGTTTGCAGTTTAAGATATAGTCATAACATGATGAATGAGAATACACAAAGGGGTCAGTAAGGGGATAAAGGAATGGTGGTTGCCATAAAGTAGTTGCATCTTTGTTGACACATGTTTCTAACCTAGTGACAGATTAGGATATTTGGAGCGAGAGCCATGGGGAAAAGCTTTTTACCATTTTGACCTTGTTTCAAGATCAGCCACAAAATGCTGGGAATCTTAATTACCTAAGTGACTTTTGAATACCTAGTGGACAGTAGCACACATGGAAAAGGCTACTCCCACATGTTCCCTTGCGATCAGACTTCTCTAGGTGGGGATTGAGCAAATGTGGTTGCACTGGACCAAGAAAGCCAGTGACAGAGAAAGATAAGAGCTGATAAACAGAGACCTATAAATGGATCATATTAAAGATAGAGGGCCAGATTAATCAGAGTGGTCTGGTTGTTTTGAGCCTCTCCAGTGACACAGAGCAGCCATAAACTCAGCTTAACTTGCCACTTAAGTTGATTTTACTGTTGCTTTATAGTGTCAGAACAGCAGAAAGCAGTGGGAATTTCACAGTGAATGAAGACCACAGATTAGGTAGAAAGGCTAGAATTGGACCATGATGTGATTTTGCAGGACTCCTTACTAAGTTAACATAGCATTTAGATGTCATACTCCCTCCTCATCTGAGACTTGTCTAAACCTTTATATTGCAGTTGGTTACAAGAGTTATAATTATTTTACTTACATTTTAACATCTAATTTGCCTCTATGTAGAGGTGTATGTGGAGATGAGAATAAATGCAAAATCAAAATGCAAAACCAAAGGAAGATCTAAAAGTCACATTGAAGCAACTGTGAGAACCCCATGTAAAAACTGGATACCCTCAAACAGCTTAAAGATTCAGGTCAAGTGACCACCTATAAGTTCAGGACTGTCTTTCATAGGATGCCATTTTCATACATTCTCTGCACTAGCTCTAAACACATTCATTTATGAAGAAGTTGTAGGCTCAGGGGTAATATCCATGGGAGTTTCCTGTGCTCTGGACTGGGAACTAACAGATGTGCTGTTACAGCTGATAGAGACTTCCGCTTTTTGTGACACCTATAGATGGGCTTGAGCACCTTGGATTCCCCAAAATTCTGGGGTGTTTGGATACAGAATTTTGGTTCAGGCCCATCTTTTTAGTGACCACGTAGCTCATACTACGTGAGTGGCTCTTTGTCTCCCTCTGGTGGCTGGATCACAGAAGAGTTTATGAATCTCATCCAACTTGCAGCTACTAAACCTATTGTTGGTCCACATTTGGGTTGACTAGAATCAAAACCGGTTGAGGATCAGCTCAGGAATAGAACAAGCATCTCAGTTCATCTCTCTGTTACAGCAGCGCCCACAGCAGGCCAAGGCACTCAATTAGCTGAATGCTGGTTTTCAAACAAAGGCATCACCACCTAGTGAATGTTCTGCTGCTATAGTTGAGAGGGGAGTTTATTTATTTATTTGTTTTAACCATAGAATGTTTAGGTTGATGAATGTGAAGCCTCATTAAGTATATAATAATATGGTCCTGAAGACATCTGTCATATTAGCCTACTGTCCCACTGTCAAATCACTTGAGAGACACCCATTCTCTCTATGAAACTATTTAGGTTTCTTTGGGTTGCCAGCAACCCTCTAAGACAGGCCTGCACAACTCAGAAAGCGGCGAGGGCCATATTACTCCAAAGAAAACAGCTGTGGGCCAAAAAGGCCCTGGGACACCCCCACCCTGCCCTAGGACCCACCCTCTCCCCGCTCAACCCCACTATCACACCCCTCTTCACCCCCTAGCCCCCCATTGGCTCTGTGCGTCCCTCCTAGTCAGTCCCCCACCAACCACTCACCTCCTTTCACCTCCTCCCTCCCTTGCCAGAAACTCTCATGCCTGCCCCTAGAACCCCTGCTGGCTCACTGCTTGCCTCTTTGCCCACCTGCTCTCCCCCTCATCCTCCCTCTCCCGCCTGCTGTCTCACCTCTTCACCCTGCTCACCTGCCGGCCGGCCAGCCAAAAGTTGTCGCGGGCTGCACAGTGAGCCCCTGTGGGCTGCATGCATCCCCCAGGCCGCATGTTGTGCAGGCCTGCTCTAAGAGAAGATATTGTTGGGTCTATAACTACATTAACACACTTACAATAATTAATATATAGATGAGGTTAGATGATCCTTTCACTATTAGGTCTCTGCTTTAAATCGAAGCCAGGAGACCAATCACTGAGAGTCATTACTATACGATGGCCAAGGCATGAGCTATGTCACATGGGATCTAAGCCCAGCTCCTAGTATGGACAGGTACCCATTTTACAAAACTCACAAGAACTATATCTGGTGTCTTTGTTTTAGCAGAAGAGTGAGTGGGCCTGGAAAAACCAAACTGCTCTCTAACTCCTAGAGGCGAGTCCTCTAGGACAGAGTTGAGGCATATGAGTGGGTGAGAGTAGGGGAGGTTTTCCTGCCTTTGTGCTTGCTTCCCCTGTTCTGTGGATGAGTAGAAGCCTTTATTTCCCTGTCAATCTGGTGCCTTTCACCAGCACTAATTAGATAAATTCAATGAAATAGAAAAAAATGAAGATGGGTTGATAAATACAACAGGAAGGTGAAATCTATACAAAGCAACCAAAAAGCCTCAGCAATTAGCTGTTTGTTCTTTATGAGATTAATATATTCCTTTGTTCTAACACAACAACAAGAAGACTCTTACTATCCCTTCCAATATATCACAATACCCAGGAAGCCGGTTTACACTGACAAACCGAACAACACCGTAGAAAGAATAACAGGAACTCCTGAAGTGTTTGCTGTGTTGGGAGAGTAAATGAAATGAATGTTTCCTTAATAGAGAAAAATAGGTAACATTTTAATATAATGAGCTAATCATTATTCACTCCTATGGTATATTCATTAAGTCTCATGAAGTCCTGTCATTATAATCTAGGTGCCGGGAATCCTTGTATTGGCTTTCCACTGTAATTTAGCATTCATTAGCATCACCATTATTTCAAAGTGTTACAGACATGGGACTCCAAATTTATGTTCTTTCTGCATTTTTGGCCCCCCTTTTTTAAGGGGACACTGCCGATTTAAGTCATATAACAAATGTTTTTACCTATATAACTAACTGCAAGAATTTTAAAAATCCAATTTACTTTTCACTGTTTGTGCTTGTTGTTTGCTTTGTATACTTCTCTCAGTGTGGCAAAGGAAACACAATTAAATCAGCTTCACTTAAGGGTATACTCCAATTCACTTTCAGGTTCTCAGTCCTGAAAAATGTTTGTTGCACACAGAGCAGAGGAATAAAAAATGGTTATTTAAAATCAGTTATTTTGATTGGAGTTTTTAAATATTAACAGAAACATTTCCATGGGGCCTAGAGTTATATGGCTATTTATTGGGTATTATGAGAGGCACCGACTTCCTCTCTATTTAGGGGGTGTTTAACCCCACCTCTGCCCCAGGCAGCGCCTCCACTCCACCTCTTCCTCCAAACCTCCACCCCATCTCTTCCCTCCCCATTTGTTCCTGTTCCGACTCCTTCCCCCACTCCTAGCCCCTCCTGCATGCTGTGGAACAGCTGATCCATGGTGGGCGGGAGGGGGAGGTGCTTATCAGCAGGGCCATCAATGGACAGGAGACGCTGGGGGGGAGGGGGAGACACTGACCCACAGGGCTGCCAGTGGGTGCTGAGCACCCAGTGCTTTTTTTCTGTGGGTCCTCCAGCCCTGGAGCACCCCAGAGTCGGTGCCTATGTTATGAGAAGGGCATGGTGTGACTGGAAGGTAGTCAGAAAACTCCACTGATGTTCAGAATTCTAAGAATTCTTACAGTTGATTTCCCCCCCACCCCAGTCCCAATAATACAGTATGTCAGGAATGATTTAGGTGCTCTTTCAACAAAGCATTTACACACATGCTAATATTAAGCATAAGCTCGTTGTCTGTTCTGTATTTGCACAGCGCCTGGCACAAGGGGTCCTGGTCTCTGACGCACTCCTAGGAGTTACTGCCACACAAATAATAATTTAAATTAATGTGCTTAACTCTAGACCTATTCAAAAGACATTTTAAACACAGGATTAAAGCCCGCTCACTTCAATTATACAAAAATACACTTTTCAAGTGAAGCAAATGCGTAGATACTTTGCTGAGTTGGGGCCATAGTGGTGGTGGTCAAAAGTGTTAGTCTTGCAGACTCGGCAGCAGCAATAAAAACTTCCCCATAGCACCCCAGCAATGTGTCTCCCCACCAGACTGAGAGGGACACCTTGCTGGACTGAAATAATAATTGAGGCTTTGCGTCCCATTGATCTTTGGCCTCTGTGCTCAGGTGCACTTTGTGCCAATTGCAATGGTGACCTTTAGGATATCATTACAGTCTGTACATTCTAACGGATAGTTTCCTCCACTGAGGCTAAGAGAACCATATGGCTGTGATTAATGAATTTTTTTTAACTGTTCACTATTAGTTGGGCTTTTTTTAGCCTTATTACAGACAGTATATCTGTGAGGGGTTGGCCCATTTTTTCTTCCACACATCTCCGTCACCCCTCCACTTTCTCCATCTTGCCTTATTGCAGCCAGTAACTCTGTTTGAGCTTTTTTTAAACTCGTTACATGATTTTACATACATAGATGAGATTTCATTGTGCACCAAACCTCTTCAATTGGATTAGTGTCCTGGACCTCTCTGGGAACATCCAGTAATTGGGTGTTATTGTCCTTGAACCACCACTTTCTTTGCTTTTTCAAACATGTATGAATAATTAGCTTTGCTCAGTCATCTGGAAGGTACTCGTGTATACGGTACAGCAAGAATCAGTCAAGTCTAGTGTCATGGTATGGGAAGTCATAATTCTTAACAGAAGACATACACAGGAGTTCCTCTAAGAGAAGTCCCCAAGATGTGCTGTATCTTTGACTGTAGGAACTCCATTAGCTTATCCTGGTTGTTTCACTTCTTCAAATGGGTATTCCTGGCCTCCCAAGGTTGCTGTTACATTGAAGGGGTGGCTTGCACTTTCTTCACAAGTATATTGCAATGCTTCTGGTGTAAATGAATGGCTATAAATGGGTGTATGTACGGCATAGGAGATGATCTACAGCATCAAGCACAGATATGAGAGGCAAGAGGAATGCAAACCTTGACTCATTCTGGTACCTAAATAATGGACTAGAGGAACATACCCAGGAAGATATCCAGAAAAGAGTGTATTCACTGTCTGGGCTGTTGATTTGATCTCAGGTGCTAACCTTTGGAATTCTCTGCATCCTTTAAAACTGGTTGGAAAGTCAGTTCTTTGTTATCTTTTAATCAGGAGAGGGGGTGTACAGCATGGGTCTTGTTTCTCTTGTGCCTTTCATCGAGCATAGCAAAGTGCTTTAAAGGTATTCATTACTGAGTCTTGCAACACCCCTGTGACATGGGTTCTTATGATCCCTGTTTTGTAGATTGGGAAACTGAGGCCCAGGGATGCTAAGTGATTTGCTCAAGTTCACATGGAGTGAATGCAAGGCTCTAGTTTTTTTAATGCTATACATATGCATTATTTATGTCTGCAGTTGCATGGCTAATTATGATAAATGCTCATGCAAATTATGCCTGTGTATAATTTTAAAAATCTGAGTTTAGCCCTCTTGGTCCCTGGTCCTGTACTTTAATTAGTGGACACTATTACTACAAATTCCCACAATGGTTGCAGAGCATATCAATTGTCTGCTCTTGCCAAAGCTTTGGGCCTTGGCTGATTACTGACAAATTAATTGCTGGAAATCAGTCTGTTTCACCTGTTTGTTAGTATGGTTAAGATGGGTATTGAATTTATAAACGTTACAACTTGTAAATTGCTGTATGCACTAATCTCATTTATAATATCATAATTACATGCTATAAGGTAATCATTAATTTTTTTCTTTAGGCCTGTAACAATGTTTGTTCTGAAACTGTGAACCCAGTCAAGAGGGATTGTCTTGTAACCATCAGGAAGGCCAATCAAAACTAACTGAGCCATTGTGGGACATCACAATACAAAGGCTTTGTTAATTGCTTCTTCATGCTCATGAAGAGGGTAGTGTAATAGGGATTGTCCCACTATCTTGAATTCTGGATGAAGGAAATAAAAATATCAGTCAAGAAAATTTTTCACCTCTCTTTGCTCTTTGGACTGTCACAAGGCCAAAGCTATGAAACAGAATCAGAGATCACCAGGGTCAACCTGGGTTAGTCCTAAAAGCCATTCAGAGCTGACAGATTACTAGAACTCTGCAATCCTGTAAAACCATAGACTATAACTCAGTTGTATATACATGTTTTCTTGCTTTAACTTTATAATAATTCTCTCATTTATTTTTCTTAGTTAATAAATCTTTAGTTAGTTTATTATAGGATTGGCTACAAGCGTTGTCTTTGGTGAGAGATGGGATACATATTGACATGGGGTAAGGGACTGGCCCCTTGAGACAGGAAACAACCTGAATCTTTTTAGATCATTGGTGTATAGCAACCAACTATAACTAAATCCAGCTTGCTTGGGTGGCAAGATAGACTGGAGTGTCCAAGGGCACTGGCTGTGACGCTGTGGTAAGACTGTTATAGGGCTTCAGGAGTTCACATTTCTTGCTGAGTTGGTAAAATCTAACTATAGAACATACAACCCTGCCCTGCTTCTTGACAGCCTGCCCTGAAGTCGGCACTCATGGTTGAGCACATGCCACTCACTAAATATATTGATATTTATGCTGTTGTACTAAATGGAAGTTTGAATTTACTACACACCAAAGATTTTCAGTATAAATAAACTAGGCTGTCTACAAAATACATGGCTGGGAGGTGTTCCACATGCTGCAGAGATAAGTTACATTTTCCCAGCTGGCACTGGGTTTCATTAGCAGAGCGCATCACTGAGTTGCACAGATTGTGTCTCTGGTAGGGAGATGTGGTGCAGAATGTCTTCATCATGGCTGATGATATCCCTTTCTCAGGGCAGCAGGCTGTGGCAGATCCAAAAGCTCTCGTTTCACTCCTTGTGATTCAGGAAGTTACTACAAAACTATACAACAAAATTCACTTGAAATCACCCTGATGAGAGGGCAGTTTTTCTTCAAGAGAGAGATGATTCTGGGGAAAATTATGCGGCTTCACCTTTAAGGCTAACCCAAGGGGTAGTGGGTGAGAGTCTGCCCAATTTTGCTTCCTGGAACCATAGCCTCAGCTCAAGTTGAAACTCTGCTGTCAGTTTCCAGATGGAGGGAGATGTCTGGAGAAGACAATTCGGACAGTTGTTGATTCTGTTGAAGTTGGGTGTACATTGAAGAATTATCCATATCCAATGTGCACCAGAGCAGCACTCTGGATAATCTGGAACAAAGTGTGGGTGCAGGAGGTTGTGTCACAAATTCAGAGGATCCATAGGATCTATGACTACATAGATCCATTAACCAAAACCTCCATGAAGGGGGTACAGAGAGGCATGAGCACTAGTTGCTATTCCAGCCCATGAACTTGCAGAGGGGCTGTGCTGTATTGGAGAATTCCATTCCCTTGATGTCTGCCTAGTTCATTGCCTGAAGTCTGATTACCTGGGCTTTTGTGAGGGGAAGAGACTAATTTCACCCTTTGGGAGTATAGGTCCTTGACAAATAATTGGGCTATTGTTTAAAGGTCTTGGGATGCTGGATTCTCCTCTCACACCAGTTTTACCCCAGTGTAACTCCACTGAATTAAATGGAGTTAAGTTGGCTCTATATCACTGCATGTGAGATATGAATCAGGCCTAATATCTTCATGCTCACTGCTTTAGAAAGATTAAATCTTAGGGCCGAGTTTAGTAGTAGCAATCCAGTATTTTATGTTCTCAAAGAGCATGGAGGGGTAGATTGTTTCCCTTGGGTCTATTGTGATTATACTGCCTAGATACCATGGTGGGTGACTCAAAAATATCATAGATAGATGATAAACAAAAGGATAATTATGTCCTGGTGACCTTAACTATTCATCTAGATTCCTTTCTGTCCTCCTCTGCCCCACAGGATTAATACAGGCATCAGTTGTGTAAAATCACGCAGCATCTCTTAGATAATATGGGGACGAAATAGACAGCTACAGCAATAAAATGTTGTTTTAATGATGGCAATTTTCTGGCCCATATTAATTTATCACACGCTCCAGGGGGCACTTTGTTATGAAGCCATTGCATCCAACACTTGCCTGCTTTATTGAAAGGTGAAGAACAAAAGAGCTCCGAGAGCTGGCAGAGGAATTTTATAACTGTTCTCACAATCTCAATAATTTGCTATCTGTATTGAATGGATATGGAAGCAGCCACTAAAGATCACCAATGGGAGTGTCAGGAGGAGTAGCTCTGGCCCATTCCAGAAACAAGGAAAGGGTGCAAACTTCTGTTCCCTGGAAGGATCCAGGACCTGAGGTAGGGGAAGAAGGGACCTGAGCCTCTTGTTCCCAGCCGCTCCTCTCTCTCCCATAAGTTTGTCCAGTTCAGCAACATAATGAGTCCCCTCCCAGTGTCATTTCCCTCACAAAGACATCCCTGTTTATATTCCAGTCATGTTCACCTGGTCCCCAGAATCCTTTGCATTGGCTCTAACGAACACCAAAAATTATTCTTAGATGTAGCTGAGAATCAAGGCCTCAGATGCACATGAAGCCATTTTAGGCAAGCAGAAGCTCTACAGATGAAGAAGCAAGGTTTGGGTCTGTGTGACTCTGGTGATCCCAGTACTACATCCCTCAGATGGGCAACCCTACTTAACTTATGCCTAAAGCCATCTGTGGTGTCTTCTCCTCAGTAGTTGTGCCCCTGGGTAAAAATGTCCAATTTCCAGAATCTGCAGTCAGAAAATTACAGGTATAATCTTTCCCTTTGATACCCATTAAATACCCATTAACATCCAGAGAGACCCTGGTAGCATTTGTTTGACCATTTATGCCTCACTCTCCCCTTGTAAGCAATGCTAGCTCATAAGGCTGCGTCACCAAAACAGAGTCAAATGATGTTCCGTCCAAGTCTGCCTCCTAGCCCTGGTATGAGGAAAGCCAAGAAGAAATGAAAGCTTAGCTCACTCCACACTGTTAGGTCACATTTACATATCTGACTTCCGGAAACTATTCACTGACCCCTGGAGAGCCCCAAGGAACCTGTAGAGCTGGAGTCACAATTCAAAGGGAAAATTTCACATAACAATTGTCCTGAATCATAAAACTACAGCACAGTACCAAGGGAGGCTAAAACTCTTAGCACACAGAAAATATAAGATCAGTCACCACCATTTTGTTACCTCTGTTTACAGTCAGCACCTTCCTTACAGTATTTCCCTTCTCTTATTGGGAACGCACTGAAACAGAAGTCACAGTGCTTCTCAAGGTTCCATTTGGGAACCTTATGTTGTGGGGAAAAAATCCAGATGTTTACACTATTATTGTCATCTGTTGCTGCTGAGGTCAAAATTAAAAGAGGAAGCGAAGACAGAAGGAAGTGATGGAGGAAACGTTCACATTGATTTCACCTGCTTTTCCAATTGTAAATATTTTTACAAATAAATCTGTAACACTGTGGAAGTGGGAGATGGTACGAAAGGAGCCATCAAAGTGAATTGTGTATGGAGAAAAGCAGACAAAAGACCCATTCAAAGAGACAGGAACAGAAGAGGAGCCAAGACATAGTTTGGGATGGAGCAAGGACGAATGAACTTTTGATGCTTATCTGAAACTCCAAAGCTGTTGAGGTTCACTCTCTTCTATTGCTAGCCAGAGAAGTGGCATTGCTATGTAATTAGAGCAAGTGACTTGGAGTCAGGCTTCAAATCTCACCTTTGTCTTGATGGGTGTGTCTATAGTGCACACTATGTTGAGGCTCTGACTCAGGTTTGAGTCCAAGCCTGCATTTCCATCCACACACAAATCAGTCTGACTCAGGTTAGCAAGCACTCAGGACCTAGGTTCTAGAACCCTGCTACGGGGGCGGATCACAGCTTGAGTCCTGCTGTAACTCGGGTCCAAGTGTCCTGTTATTTTGCAGTGTGGATGCAGATCAAGCTACAGACCCATATCAGAAGGAATTCGTAGTGCAGCACGGCCATGTTAGCATGTTTGTGACACCCGAGTCCAGCAATTGTAAGCCCAGGTTTACCATGCAATGTGGACATATTCTGAGTGTCTTTGCACAAGGCATTTTAAATCTCTGTTTACTTCATTTTCTCCACCTGTAAAATGGGGCTAATAATTATTTCTAAATTGCTTTGCAATCCTCGGCTGAAAGGTGCTATATTAGTGCAATGCATTATTATATGCTACATAATAAGGAACAATAATGGTAATGCAGCCCTGACATCCCAGCTGTACATCATGCTATGCTGATAGAATATTATCATTTAAAAGGTCAGCACTCTAATCCATGATCACTATGGTTGTAATGTGCACTCTTCACATGAGCTCTTTTGGCAAGCACATTTCTCATGGCAGGGGATTTTTATTTGTACCCTTTGTTCTATTTAAAGATCCATGTTTTGCTCCCAAGGTATCTTTATTCCTAGAGAAAAAAAAATTAACAAAGGAATAAAGGTCACAGTACATTTCAGACAATGGCTTAGTACATCTCACTCTCGTGCCCATCTGCACTGTCAATCCACACAGGATACATGTAGCAGCTGGATAATAATTAGGAATTATGGCTTGGAGGGCAATTTGTAAATCTGATGGATAGTTCATGATTTTCTTCCTTGCTGACACTAAGAAAACATGACAGGGAAATAATCAAATGAAGTCAAGAATGAAATCAACGCAACAAGCTGCCGGCAGGGGAGACTCTTCAGCCCTGAACTCCCCTTCAATAACTGAAACACAAGGTGTCTCCCAGATACTCTAGGCTGAGTCCCCATCCTGTGAGGAGCTGCGCATGCTCAACTCCCCATGGCATTTGAGGGTATTCAGCACCTTCCAGGACATGCTCAGCACTGGTAAGGACGGGGCCCTTCCTGGAGAGCACATAAACCTCTCGCTCTCTCCACCACATACATCTGTGCTTTAGCAGTGCATTCACACCCACTTCTAGTCATTTGCTTTTTTCCGTTACCTTTAAGTGAACAAATTAAAGGGACATAATGAGAACAGAAATTACAATGTAAGTCAGGGCTAATTCTAGACCTAGAAATGTAACAGAAAAAGCTTTATCTGTGATACCAATGACAGATAAAATAATTTTTTAAATTCTCATTTGTTTTCTTCACTGTTATTGTTTCCTTCCTGCACCTTCCCACCCTTACACTGCATATAACTTGGACAGTAAAACTAAGAGGATTAATTTCATTTCCCAGTCATAATACTTTTGGGTATTTCAGCAGCCCTCAGACAATTCTGATACTCTTTTGAGTTGCAAACAATGTCTGTGAATGTTTAAATGAAACCAAAAAGTTCTAAGCGTATTAGGTCTTAGTATACTACATTAGATTATAATATTTACCACTTACAGAGTTCTTCAGAGATATCCAAATTGCTGTATGTTGGCCAATTTGTATAAAGAACATTTTTAAAATCCAAAATCTGAATTGTGGTAATGTCCCTTTAAATATGATGACTGATGTCCTTAATGACCTATAGAAAAACGTTACACTAAAAATGTGATGAAACAAAGAAATACTGTAATATTCTCTGTATGGGCATATGAATGAATGAGAAATATTGATCTCCAGTGTCTGCCTCTGAGAGTAGATAAGAGTTCTGCTACTACTACTAGCTGAAGGAGATCTCAAGTGGCAGAGGGCTGTGTGTTTTGGCACTAAGACTGAAGTTCTGGGCTCAGTTCCCCACACGTATGGATGTGCAGTTTATACAATAATTGTATCTGCTCTCTGCAGCACATGCATTCATTGCAAGGTGATTTTCAATATTTGCTATTCAGCTAGGTTCATTAATCAAACTGACCCAAAGGTACAATATCTGTTCAAGACTTCTGAAATCTAAATCCCTTAACTTGTGAAAATCTTAACCTCTTTTACTTTTCTTATAATTAGACAGTGATCACGTCCATTTTGTTTCACCCATTCCTTCTTTTAGAAGTAGATGTGCTTCCCACTGCTTGAAGATACCTTCTTATTCCTTTGGCTCCTAGACAAATGAGCAATAGTTGGGAGCCCTGAAGGGACACTTTAATACAAGAGGAAAATCCAAATCAGTGTAATTGGTGGTGACCTTCTAGACAATTCAAGTCCAATAATACAAGAGCTCATGGGATGGCAAAGAGAGATGGACACCCATAAAAATATGTATCATCTCAAAAGAATGTGACAGAATGAAATGAGGGTGGATTTTTTTATACATATACAAAGCCAATCGCTGAAGTGCCATGCCAAATTGTGTGGTTAAATGAAAAAGCCAAGATTTTTCTATCACCCCTTGTCTGTACAGATGTTTATAACAAATGTATAAATAAAAATCAAACAACAAATATTGCTAAAGAAACATTAGCATCTACAGCTATTGCAGTGGCAGACTCTGAGCTGGCTTCTTTGAGGCTTTTGTATCCCTGGAAGCCAAGTGAGTTTGATTAAACGGGCTAGAGAAAAGCCTACCTATAGGTTCTGATGAGGAAAGAAACCTGCCTTAAATGCCACTGCAGTTGTGTTGTAGCTGGATCAGTCCCAGGATATTAGAGACTCTTCTTCAGGTCCAAGTAAGCTCAGAAGCTTTTCTCCCTGACTAACAGAAGTTGGTCCAATGAAAGATATTACTTCACCCACCTTTTCTCTTTAAATGCCATTGTAAGGAAGCTCTCCATATGTATTTAAAAACCAGGGCGCTGTGCCAATGCAGTTTTGCTATGTGTTTAACCTTAGATAAACACCACCTCAATCATCTGGGAGCTCTTCCCCAATGTCTTTCCTCTTTTATCCACAGACAATGGGGCAGATTTATGCCTGCCAGCAAAGGGATGTGAAATGTCCTCTTGACCAACACAGGGGCCGTTGCACTGGATGGGAATCCTATTTCAGGGGATGGGCAGCAGCTTGAAATTCAGAGCATTACATGGCAGGAGCCCACTGGTTGGGGTTGCCTGGAGATACACTGAAGTATCTCTGCCAATGTGCCTTCATCTTGACCTGTATTAAACTCAGTTCTTTTCCAGTTGTGGGGCCATCCCTACAGCTCTGTAAAAATCCCTCTATCTGGACCTGCTTTATTCCTAGTTATTTTGGAGACCCCCTTCACACAACTCTGCCAGGGCACCTCAGTACTGCTTGCCAGCATCTCTTGTTTATCCCAGTCCTGGGCTACTCCAGTCTTATAGAACTGAGTGTATTATCGCGTTGGTTGCCAAAGTATTATCTAAACAGGCTGTTATCCTCTCCTTTTTGTTTCTTGCACCTTTACAGCAAGCGCTCAGAAATGCAGATACTCAAACAAGCTTACCGCAGAGATTTCTCTATGTTTCTGACTCACCTGGACTTGTTCAATGTCAATGCATACCCCTACCTCCATGGCAAAGACATTCTAGGATGTCTTTGTACACTGGTTAAAGCAGACACTTAGTTCACATGAATCCTCAATGATTTGGTTTCTCTCTGGTTCTTCTGCCGAGCTGGAATTCTCCAGGCATTGTGCAATCACCGGGGCCAGTGCACATGGGGAGGAACCTTCTTTAAGTGAGGAAAATAAGACCAAGCAAACCAGAAGCACTTGCTGACTGCAATTTTATATTGAGATACAAAAAGTAAATACTTCCTGTTACTAACAATCAAAATATAACAGATTGGACAGACTGGCAGAGTAGATCTAGAAAGATGTCTCTATGTCTATCTCTGTGTGAATAGATGCCTGGGGTGTCTATTTACTAGCATCACTAGCTCTTCTCCTGTCTTTTGCTTGTGCTATCTGAGGTTTTTGGTTTTTCTTCTGCTTCTGCTGCTCTTGCATTGAAAAGATGCACTTCATGGCTGTCAAAGTCTTTAATCTAGTAAGGAAAATAAAAGGGTAAAGGGGGTTGAGCTCTCTTGTAGTTTGAGGGTAGGTATCTATAAATCAGATCCTAAATATTTCATATGGGAAAAATAAAGCCATGTTAGGAAAAGCTCAGTTCAGCAATATAAAGATATGATACCTATTAAAACAGCCTCCTTAGAAATGGGCTAAATCATTTAAATGCCCAGGACAGTCCTACTTGTGTCTTATTTGACCTGACCCCACATTCCTACTCCATTGCGGCTCTGATTAGAAAATAGGAGAGGACTAGATTAGTCTTAACTGTAAGGGTTGGAGCAAAGTGCACACAAACCAAACCAAAGCGGCAATATAAGGTAACGTGTGTTGTTTTCCTGGACTGCTCAAGACCCGAACGTTTGTGTAGGAGGAACTCTTTGAGTTGGCTTCTTAAATACCTGCTTGCTGTCTCACATCTGATACTCCTTGATGAAACAGAGGACCCTTGTCTTATAACAGGCTTATTCAAAGTGATACAAGCTACGAAAGTGAGACCTTGGAAGAGTGTTGCCATTTTCATAATGTAATAAAAATACTGTCATGATAAATAATAATAATTAATCATAGTGTGTAATAAGCATGTCCTAAAACAAATTTTATATTTCCAAGATCACTGTTTTTATAATTTATACTCAGATAAAGGAGAAAATTCCTGGAAATATTCCTTTTTATGAGGGGGTTCATGAGACTTGACATTCTATTGAAAGGGGTTCGCAGGTTGTTAAAGTTTGGGAACCACTGCTCTAGACACATCACTTAACTTATTAAGGGCTTCAGAGGCACAAAATCAGATTCCCCTTTTCCCCTTATTGTGCAAACTCTAAAAAACTGTTTCATTAATTTAAAAAAGAATTAATTTGCAAGTGGCTTTCCACAAGACAAAGCTATTTTACTTCTTTAGGAAAGCATGATTTTAAATTCCCCAGGAGTGAATGTCCAGTCTGTGTGTCAGTCCTATTTTAATACTGACTACCACAACATGACTGATTTAATCAGTACTGATTCATCAGAAGAAGAAAATCTAAGTGTCCAACATCTAAGAGGTGATGACCCGGTCAGCCGAACTACAGGACCAAAGGGCCTCCTCCATTTCTGTGCAGGCTTTCCTCACCCATCCATAGCTGGGCAAATGCATCGCAACATCATGGCACATAGCCCCACACATCCCCTGTTGCAGTCTTCAGATCTCTACACCCGACTGGCAGTGTGCCTCACACCTGACCTGTTTTACCCTTTGCTAACTCCACTGCTGGGCTTCTCCAAAGCAGAACATATCATTCATATCATTGAGGCAGTTGAGTGATGGACAGATATGGAAATTATGATGAGACTGCAAATAGAACAAATTTTGGGTTGACTTGAATTTGGCAATCGTTGTTATGGAAGCCACTGACAGAAAATTAATTTGGAACACCATGATAGCTTGTCAGACCATCCAGCACCTTTTAAATAGCGGGGGAAAATTCATCAGCCATAACTGATCCCCACATCCATCCTGCCATCAGTACCAGCCATCATAATTCTAGAGTGCCCATCATCATAGTATCTGAGAGAAGGCACTGTCCCAATGCATGAAACAATGTCTCCCTCCACTGGTTAGTTGTAGTGATTATGGAGCCCCCTACTATTTCACAACTAGAAGGGTTCTCCTTTAGCTAACATGGTTAAAACCCATGTTTAGGTGCTCAAAGTACCATGAAATCAATTAACCCAGTTCTTCATGCAACGCAACCCCATTGACTTCAGTGGGAAGAAGTGAGGGCATAATTGAGCCCAGTGGCAGAATACAGCCACTTGGGAATCCTTCCAAAGCTCTCATACATATATGATGCCTCTCACAAGCAAATCTTCTACTGACTTGAGCTTAGTTCCATGGTCACTGTGCTAAAGGCAGTATCTACCAAAAGGTATCACATGATGGCAAGAGATCCAAATGGAATCAGTGGGTGAAGGGTGAAGCAGAGGAGAGTCCCCCATCTAGTCCTTCCTCAGTCCAAACAAGAAGTGTTTAAAAGTTCCTCTTCACTGACATAGCAGTGCATGCACAAAAACAAATGGCATGTTTTCCTGAGGATCTCTGTGCATCACCATATTCCCTACAGCACTTTTAAAGAAAGGTCAGATTACAGAGTCACCTTTTCCATTAAACTCGCCACTCCTGCTATAGCAAGTTGTCTCCTGAGTAGAGGGAGAGAAATGGCATCCTAAGCTAAAAAGACACCAATCCTTTCCTTAGCTTCTCTCTGCACCAATTTTAAAAAAAGATGTAGTTTACAATCAGGGTTAGAGAGGAACCCAGGTTGAAAATGGGCCGGTACGGGCCAGTATGGTACACCAGTGAGAACCTGTACCAGCCTGTATTCACCCCACATTAAAGCACTGCTGCGGCAGCACTTTAATGTCCCTGCCCCTTTTGCCTCCCCTGTCGGGGGCCTTGCCACTACAAACCCTACCAGCAGGGCTGCTGATGGTGGGGGAGGAGAAGGGCAGCAGCACTTTGCGGATCCTTGAAGTGCTGCTACAGCAGCACATTAATGTCCCTGCTCCTTCCCAATGGTGGGGTGGGGGTGGACAAAGGGAACAGTTACAGGTACTTATTGGTATAGTGTGAGCCGGGGCTGGCTCTGACCTGCCCAGCCCTGCCCCTTCTGTCCGAGTCCCCACCCCTTCCAGGGTCCAGAGTCAGCCCCAGCTGAGCCCCGTACTGGTAAGTGCCTATAGCTACTTTCACCCCTGAGAGGAACTAGCAGAAACCCCAGGAGGCCTGCAAAATAAGTCACTCCCATGCCTCTTCTTTTGCTAAAGACCAAGCCCTTGGTTTATAAAAAAGTCTTTAACAGAGGGTAGCTACTAGGGAACACCTGCAGGTGTTTCAGCTAATTCCTGGCTTTTTAAGGGGCAGCCTTCCCTGGGACAGCTACTTACATCTTTAGCTTTGAGCAGGGAGTGTCTTTCCTCTTGGGAATTAAGGAAGGCTCTTCACTAGTGGTCTCCACTGAATCTTGTTGGCTCTTCAATTTGTCCTGGTCAGGGTCCTCCACAGGGATAGAACTGCACAGACAAAAAGAATTGCATTTGGCACTGCCTACTAGCATTTCAAGAGCATCTGTTCGGCATTGCCAGTGAAGGGCCAGAACCAGATGTCCAGACCTGAGCACAGGAAGTCTAGGGCAAAGCCAGGGGTGGAATCCAGAGTCTGTTGCCTTGACCACAAGATCATCATCTTACATCCTGAAGAATGAGAGTTTGTAACTGTTATTACCTAAGCCTAAACTGCCACTAAATATTGGAGCTAAAATGATCTAGCCCTCTTATGAATTCAATCAATAGCCAAATGCAGAGGGGCAATATGATCTAGTAGATAGGACACTGGACTGGAAGTCAGGAGAGCTGAATTTTATTCCCAGCTCTACCACTGACTAGCTGTGTGATCTCGGGCAAGTCGTGTCACCTCTCTCTGAGTCTGTTTCCCATCCCATCCTTTCTCTGCCTTGTCTATTTGGACTATAAGCCACTTGGGACAGGGATTATGTTTTACTCTGTGTTTGTACAGCACCTAGCACAATGGAACCCTGATCTCTTTTGGGGCCTGTAGATACTACTGTAATATAAACGGTAGTAGTAAAATTCAGAGTTAGTGTGTCCACATACACACCATTTACTCCAGCATGGTTCTTGTTGCACCCAATTACACCAGTTCTGAATCTTGTCCACTCTCTATCTGGTTTCTATAAAAGCGAGGGAGATTAAATCCCTGCCAATTTTTTAAACAAAACTGGGCTTCACCATGGCAAATGGCAAAAATTTGCTGCGTAGAACTGAAAGGGGAAAAGAAAGCTTTTGCCCAAATTGATATTTTGCCTTGTTCCCAATGAAGCAACATATTCACTGGTGGAAATGATCCAAAGTTTGTCCTAAATGCTTACCCAGCTGTGAGTGGAATCATGCCTCAAAACAAACGTTTGGTATTTAAATGCAACATTATTTAAAACAAAGCCAAACCCACTGTTCCTTATAACCACTCCTTGCGAGTTGGAACTAACACCTTACCACCCATTTCTAATTTCCCCCAGAAGCTCACAGTGGCTTGTGAGGGAGACACCATCGTTCTGTGGATAGTGCACATAGTGCCTGAAGATTTGGGTCCTATTCCCAGCTGTGCCACTTCCTCACCATATTAGCAAAGGTAAACCACTCTGAACACCTGTAAAATGGAGACAGTTATGTTTATTCATCCTTGTAAAGCACTTTCAGATCTGTGCTGATAAGGAGAGCTGCTTATAAGTGCTAGACTTTACTTCAGTTATGCAGCGTGACTCATGAGAGCTAATCCAGGGCCAGGAGATTGTGGTCATAGAGTTACTGTGGTGGGGAAGATTTGAGAGTTTCTATGCTTGAGGACTGGGTAGCTGGCACAATTTATAGAAAGGAGAGCATGTGGGGTCTGGGGGGAAATCACATGTAAGAATCAAAGAGAACAAGATGAGACAAAAGTCAAGTTTGGGGCTCATTGAGCTTCACAATTTCCCCTTAAAATGCATTTTTCCTATTGAGTTCTTTCTACCCTTGCTAGCCCCCAGATAAAGCAGCACAGCTTTACAAGAAACAGAATTTTCCAGAGGGCTTCTAAAGGGTGAAGTGAATAGTGAAACTTCATTACAGTAAATTGTGCTGATAGCTTTTGGGTAATGAAGTGATGAGCAAAGTCCATTACGAAATCCACCTGTGATCACATTCTCTTGTTAAGGGAGAATGCATACCTGCAATTCCCTTCTAATAGTTTCTTACTTTGTGGCGTTTATTTTTTCCTAGCTAAATTAATTCATAAGCCCTATTACTCACAATCCCAGCAGGTTCCTGATGTACAGTTTAGCACTAGTACTTGAAACAGACCATCTGGATCAGAGGATCAAACTTTGCCTAAGTAAAGACTGCACTGAGCTCCTTGTAGGCACTCCCCCTGTATCAGCAATAAGGCTGGCTGCACTATAGGACTTAACAGGTCTTAGCTCTGTTGTCCATGATCTGGACACTCGCTGTAACTTACCCAAACCATTTCTAGCTAAACACAAACCATTAAAAAAAATGCTGTGGTAAATACGGACAGTCACAGACCTATGCACATGTGAACCCTCTTTATAAGGTGAAATCATCAGGAATTTTGAATGGGTGCATACGGGCCTAAAACAGTGGAAATGATGTGTTTCTATTGGCTGCGGGAGAGAGAGAGAGCAAAGCAGCAGAGAACCTATCTGGGAAGCAGTACGCCCATCATGCATGGTAGGAAAGTGATAACCATGGTGTCTCTTTCCAATGAAATGTAGGCAGGGTTGGGGAGGAGAAATGAATGAGAAATTGCCATGAATGAGAAATGGCCACATGGTCCAAAGACAATATGGATCTACCTTATGGCGGGGACAGATGAGAACTGCACTCATGCCTATGTAGAGTATAATCTTCGCAGAGCAGAAAATTTAGTCATTTGCATCTCTAAAGTATCACACACTCAGTATTAGCCTCCCATAGCCCTAACACCCAGCACCAGCCAGCTGGCTGGACACGTATAACGGGGCCTATGATCGACGTTGGGATGAGGATCCATCCCTTCAGCTCTGCTGTGCTTTAGCACATTTTCATGCTACTCCTTTAACTTGGGTTTGATCAGTTTTTCAAGACAGGGCTCACAGAGAAGTAATTTTTTATCCCCACAGAAGACTTACATGGTAGGCAGAGGTCTCATTCAGCTATAAGTAGATGTCTGCACACTATAATGCATTGAAATAAGCCAGGGCTTTCATTCTACTTTGCTACAAGTGGAGTTTCACTTTACCCAAGGTCACAGTGACCCATCTAGCTGAGGTTTTTCTAAGGCACCTGTCACTGTGTATGATCTCTGCACATATATAGACAGATTCTGGTCTATGGAGCAAGAGATGGGGGACTGCAGAGTTGCAACTGAAACTGATGAGGAAAACATGTCAAAGGAGACTCTGTACCACATTTGGAGAGCTAGACGCTAGCAAAGAGCCCTCAGTATATAACATCATATCAATGGCCTCAGCTATATAATAGCAATGTCAAAGGAAGCACATCCTTTAAGAGACATCCCAATCAGCCTGCTTTATGAGACCCTTGGGAGGAAGATATTGAAAGTTTAGTCCCATTTTGCAGTGACCTGATATAGTTATCACATGCTGTTTTGCAGGGTAGACTGTGGAACATCACAACTTGATGGAGGATCTCAGACATTAAGGGTGGAAATGCTTTGAGTTTTATTTTGCTACTTGCTTCATGTTACCTTGGCTTGTTCCTGGTAAAACGAGATTTCTCATTGAAGTATCCATAAAGAGACTTTCAGCTCAAGGAACAGAAATTGCTGCTATCCAAGGGAGAGCCAGCCGTTCACAGGTGAGATTATGCCTTGAAGCTGCTGCCCTTTCCAATCAAGAGCTTACAGCTTCAATTTCCAGTGCTCCCACTGTTGTGGTCTGTTATTTAGATGCTGATGGTATCTTGGGCATAATGTAATGAGATGCTTAGCCATGTCGATGTCTCTCAACATGGGCACAGTTAAACTGATTCCCAGGTTGGGGAAAATGTATTCACACAGGCTTTAGGGTTTTGTTGTCATCTTCCTGTGCAACATGGGTATAGGTGGGTATATGTCATGGATACCATCATAGAAAAAAAATCTTTAATTTTCCAAAAGAGCAATATTTTTTATTGCAACTGGCAGGTTTTTCATTATTCTTGTCAGAATTTTTATTAACGTTAGTATTGGATCTTTCCGGCTAACTGCACCAACTGTGTCAATGATCATATTGTGTGTGAGGGTGACTGTACCTCAGAAGACTTATGGGGATACTGCAAAGAGGATCAGCAAGTTAAATGCACATTTTAAAAGGTCAGCTGTAACCCTGCTTCCAGAGCACTGGGCAAGGCTGCCCATTTGGCTCAGACAGGCACATTCTATATGACCTGTTTATTACCAATGCCAGAGTGCATGGAGCTATTAGCAGTCTTTCACATCTTCTTTTTCTGATCCTTCTAATACTGTCCACATTATTCAGAAGTTGGAGACACTGTGATTGAGAGGTAAAGACAGATGACTGGGAGACAGGAGATCTAAGCTTTGTTCACAGATTTGCCCCTGACTGACCTTGGGAAAGTCACTTGGTAATAGAACTGGGGTTGGAAATATTGGAGGGGGTGCAGTTCTGCTGAAAAATTTCACTTTTTGGCCAGAAATCAAAAACCAAAATCTTTTCAATGAAAAATGAAATATTCAGTGTGGAAATGCAGCTGCTGTGCCCCATGGGAGTTAGAGTCTGGGTGTCCCATGCTCCCATTCTCCTCTATAGGCCAAGCTCCCTGATCAGGCTCCATCTCTCTCATGATGAATCATGCCCTTTGCTCGAGGGAAGGCAGTACATCAGGTAAGGCCCATGACCACAGTGCATCACAGAAGATGAAGTTTAGCTGAAGAGCCCAGCCCATGGAGGAGAACGGGGTCATGTTGCAACTGAACTCTATTTAGTTTTCAGCCAAAAACAACAAACTTTTCAGTTTTGGGGCACCTGTTTGATGAAAAAAAATCAAACATTTCCAGAGAAAGATGACACTTCAGCAAAAGGTTCATTCTGTCAAAAACCCAATTTTCCACTGAAAAACAGTTTTGTCAGAAAATTTTTGACCAGCTGTACTTAATCTCTTTTATACTGCTATTTCCCTGAAGAAAGGAGAGGACACTTTCCCACTGTAGTAAAGTTCTTTGAAAGCCATGAATGAAAAGCATCCTATAAAGTGTTATAAAGCTGAAGAAATCCTTCATGCCAGCATAGACTCTTGCTATCTGGTATTTGCCTGAGCAAGAAATTGCTCTGTGGTTGCACACTCCAGGAGAGGATTTCCTGTGGTTTTAAGCACTAAGATCAGTCAGAACTCAAGTTCTCTGAAGACCTGGATTCAGTTTTCAGTGAGCTGTGCTTTTCAGGAATATTCTTACAAAATTAATGCTTGAAGTAACAACTTTCTCAGGATACTCCTCTATGGTACTTTGGAAGTTTCCTCCAGAACACTGAAGAATGGAAGCACCAGTAAAGAAATGCAATATGAAAATGAAGGTCAGAAGAAAAGAAAAGCTGGGATCAAATCAACATTGACTTTATCCAAGAGCCTTTAAAAAGCAGAAGTTGTTTTGGTTTGATTTTGGGGGATGTCAGAAAGTGTCACCACTATCAAATATGGAGGGCTATTCAAACTTCCAATATCAGGGACAAAGCTCCAAATGACCCGCCTATGGACATGATTTGCAGTCCGTCTCCTTTGTTCCCTCCATTACTTGCTTTAATTTGAAAGCATTTTAACTATTAGCAAAGTTCCAGCCTATGTCACCGCACTCAATTATTCACAGCAATGGACAGAGACATTGACGGACTGCACAGGCATTAATGCAGTTTAGGACTGGGGGCAGCTGGCTCTTTGATAATTTATTACAGCCGATTATGCAGACCAGCAGAAACTCAGGGACTTTACTTACGATAAATGTGCAATGCATAATCCATCACCACCTGAAACATTAACTGGATAACCCAGTTCCTTAGTCTCAGTGGGATTTAAGGCGCCAGGGGTTGCCCGAGACACAGTCTTGTATTGTTTTCTGCATACCCGCTCCCAGGATAAATTTCACTATAGGTGCATTCAATGTGGTAGCAATACTATTGCAATATTATTAGTGCTAATAAAAAATAATAGCAATAGCACTGAGAAACAGCAGGGACCTCAGACTCTTAAAGCAGCTGAGCAAATCTTATGACTTCTGCATATTTTGTTGCTGTCATGTTGAGCCTTTAAAATATATACTACTAAATGGACAGTACTCTAAGAAGCTCAATTCTGTCTTAGATTGTCTATTTGTCTTATGACAAAGCTATTATGTATTCACCTTTCACTTACTCCCACTCTCTGACTTGTTTCAGGAAAAAAAAAAAACATTGATCACTTGCTATGACTTCTTAGGAATCCAAGCGGGTGGGGTGGCATATGGACCTGTCTTTAGATGTTTCATAAACAGTTAAGTTACCTTTGACCTTTCCTGAAAACTCCATGCCAGCGATTTGTCTCACTGACCTTCAGAATGGCAGGTTTTCCCTTTTTTTTGCCACTTTCTAGCATTCCTTTTCTATGTTGAATGCATCCTATTACACAAGCCTTCAGCTTATTTTCCTGCCCACACCACAAGCAGTTCACAATGGCACGCACAGAAGAAAACACAGGTGTGGTGCTTTCCCATTACTGGCTGAACTTGATAGAAAGGTTCTGTTTTCTTGTTTGTTTTTTTAAAAATATACCACCACTGTGTAAAATCGTTGGGAGACTCCAGCCATTGACTGCAGCCCTTGTTCTCTTCTTGTCTATGACAAGCCAACTTTTAAGTATTTATGTTCATGTAAAACTAGATGGCTCTGACCTCTCCCCTTCTGCACGGTTCCACACCTCCAATTACTCCCACTCCCAAGTCAACTTCAGCATAACTGGAACTGAACTCCTCCACTGTCTCCTTTCTCCATCACCAAATGTGCCATCCTCCCCATTATCAATGTTTGGAAGGGCTCTGCTATTACACTTAGCCCTGTTCATCTCCCTCGCACCTCTAGGCCATCACCAAACCCTATTCATTCTTCCACCACAGCACCTAGCCATCCTGTGCTTTCTTCTCCAGTCTGACCACTAAAAGACTTGCCATTTACTGAGCCTTCTTCCCTGTCTCATCTGTGCCTGCTGTAGTCTACACCATGCTGCAGATCAGGGGTCCACAGCAGAGGCAGGAGGGAAGAATTTCGCCTTACATTTATACATTTCCCACGCTACAGATTCCTGGCTTCAGGCCAGCAGAAGGGAAGGTGGAAGCCCTTAGGAACAAACAGTTGATCCTCACTCCCATTTTTGTGAGCCAATCTATTTATGACCATGGGAGGGGATGGGTGAGGAGGAGCCACATTCCACCTCACTCTCCCACCCGTCCTTCCTCCCCATTCGGCACGTTCTGCAGGGAGAATGAATGCTTGCAACCACGATGCAATGTTTCTCTGCTTCCTCCCTTATCTCGGCCTCATCCGTCAGTCCAAGTTTAAGATCATGAACAAGCCCCGGTGACGTAAAATGGCTTCCTGATTCCTACAGCTCTGCCGTCCCCATCGCACGGAGACATCTTGTTATCAGCATGCTACCGCCCCACTCCAAGGGGGATGCGTGCCGAAACATGGGGCCGTCTGGGGCTCGTTAGCATTCTGCCCTGGAGCTGTGTGAAACACAGTACAGTCTGAAATCCATCAAATATCGCTACTGTGGGTCACTCCCTGGAAAATAACAGCCCCCAGATATACCTGACTCTTGTGCCATCATTGTGCCTTCTGCACAGACCCCCGCAGATATCTGCGCTTCATTGCACTTGGTTAGTGCCTGGCTGTGATCTAAACGTCCGTCCATGTGAGGTTCCTCTACCATCTTTTTAACTCCATTTAATCTATCCTGTGCCTTTATTATAAGACTACTGGGCTGGACCCCCATTTCCCTCCACAGTGCACATAGCCTCACATGTAAACTCCCAAATCCATTCCAAAGGCAAAAGGGCTGGGAGCACACTCAGACCCCGAGGAGAAATGGGGCCAAATCTATCCCAGGTTTAGGCCTGTTGACACTAATGGAAATGGAGCAGGGAGAAATTTGGACCCAAGTGCTTTGTATTACTCTTGACTGAGCATCACCCCCACCCTGAAGTCATACAGCAAAGCAGTATTGACTGGCTCCAGAGTTAGCAGCTCTGAGCTCACCTCCTCTAGAGAGGGGGTTTGCAGAATGTGCATACTTTGGGTCAGCAGCTTTCCTCAGGAACTGCTCTGAGAATGCATTCTGTCAAACCTTCCTACATCAACACAGTCAGAATTGTTGTGAAAGTATGATGGTCCCCAGACAAAATTTGATGAACTTGCTCTGTCCACCTGGAGGCCATGCAAACTAGTGCCACTTTGAGGGGACCCCTACTACAAGTAAGCAGCCTGGAAAATGTCTATGGTCCTGGGTTTAAAAGGGCTGATCAGTTCAGCCCTATACCATAGACATTATAGACCAGGGGTGGGCAAAGTTTTTGAGGGCCACATCGGAGTTGCAAAAATGTATGGAGAGCCAGGTAGGGAAGGCTGTGCCTCCCCAAACAGCCTGGCCCTGCCCCCATCTGACCCCCTCCCACTTCCCAGGCCCTGACTGCCCCCCTCAGAATCCCCAATCCATCCAACACCCCCGCTCCTTGTCCCCGACCACCCCCTTCTAAGATCCCCCGACCCTAACCACCATCACCCCACCCTCTATCCAACCCCCTCTTCTCCCTGTCCCTTGACTGCCCTGACCCATACGCACACCCCCACCCCTTGACAGACCCCCAGGACTACCACTCCTATCCAATGCCCCCCTGTTCCCTGACTGCCCTCCAGGAACCGCCGCCCCATTCAGCTGCACCCTGCTCCCTGTCCCCTGACTTCCCCCTGGGACCCGATGCCGTTTATCCAATCCCCTGGCCCCAGCCCCCCTTACCATGCTGCTCAGAGCAGCGTGTCTGGCATCTGCGCGGCCTGGCTGGAGCTAGACACGCTACCCTGCAGGAGCACGCAGCTCTGCCAACTAGAGTGCTGCCCCTGTGGCGAGCTGAGATTGTGGGGGGGGGACACTAAGTGATGGGGAGGGGCTTGCCTCCCCGGCCAGGAGCTCAGGGGCCGGGCAGGATGGTCCCGCAGGACGGATGTGGCCCACAGGCCATTGTTTGCCCACTCCTGATATAGAATCTGCAAGAATTTCTGTTATATTCAGAGTAACATAGGAACTGCCATATCACATCAGACCCATGGTACATCTAATCCAATATTATGTCTCCAATGATGGGCAACATCAGATGGTTTGGAGGAAGGTGCAGAAAACCTCATAGAAAATAGTTATGGAATAACCCGCCTAAAAGTTACTTCCTAAACCTGATGTCCTTACTCAGGCAAACTTCCATTGAAGTTAATGGGAATTTTGCTTGGAGCAAGGACTAAATAAAATATCTGGCCCTCAAATTTTAGTACAGATCAGAAATATAAGATGCCAAGAAAGAAGATGAATAACAAAGAAAGAGAAAAAAAGCAAGCGCATGCACTGACCTTTTCAGTGTCTTAAAGGGAACCTGCAGTTATAGAGGTTTCAATTACCTTAGCCCTTCAAAGGCATAAAAGCTCCTGCAAGCCAACCACTAGTGCCCAGCAGTGAAAGGGTCAATAACCCTTGCTGCATCAATCTACTACACTGAGACAGGTTCCAGTACACAGTGTAGTCTGTGTTTCCTGTCCAAGAGCAGCAAGATTAAAGTGAAAAAGAAAACAAGTTAACACTGTTCCTGGATATTTTTGCAACCCGTATTACAGCCACATTAAAAATAACTTCGGCCTCCATGAACATGATGGCAGAGAAGATTACATACCACAGGAACGAACAGGCATTAGTCAGCGGTGGAGAAGGGTTACTGTAAGAGACTACAAATGAGTTCATACCCTTCCTATATAATACGTGCAGCTAAGGATTTTCTCATCTGGCCTAATAAACTCCCAACACCTAGCACCAATTAACCCTTTGAATGCTACATGTGCTCTGTGGGGCACACAGTTTAGCATAGTGCAGCGATTGTGGATGGAATCTGGACACATACTTCTCATTGTTAGTTTACAGACCAATGCCCGTGGCATGCACAACATGGACCTATAGCACTGGAAAGAAGTTTATTTGGAGTTACCTATTTTAAATAACCGCTGTTTAATGCTTTTCCTCTGGGATCTGTATGCGCTTTACAAAGGTGATTCAGCATTATTGTCATCATTTTACACATGGGGAGGTCTAAGGGATTTTATAGAGCAGAAGTCTCACTGAAAGTAATTGGGCGCTTAAATCCATTATGTGCTTTTGAAAATCTACCTTGTGACTTGCCCAGGGTCACACATTAGTATAGTGGCAGGGTGAGAAAAATTGTACTGAGATCTCTGCACTGCCAGCATAGGTCCTATCCATTGGGCCTTGCTGCTTCCCAGTTCAAGCAGGCTGTTACCTTTTTAATATTGCGTTTATTTGATTCATTTGTATATTTATTTCTTTATTGTATATTTCATGTATTTTATTTTAGTTATAGCCCATCTGTGGTTTTGATTTGCCTAGTGCACCTTTTGTGCATCCATTTACTTGGATTTAGAACGAGATTTTCAAAAGTATACATGTGCCCTCTGTAATCAGAGGTGTGACTGCAGCATGTGTAGACATTTACTTTGGAAGTGAATTAAGATAAAATGAACTAAGACCACTTTAATTCTGAATAACAGCACCCACGTGAACTTAATGCGGTTTGATTAGCCCACTTCAAATTCTCACCTTTAGTTGATTTGGATTCACTTTCCTGGATGTCCCCCTCTAGACAAACCCTGACTCAGGAGCACAAATCACATTGAAAATCAGATTGATAGCTGCATGAGTACATAGCCAGGGTCCTAGGCAGACTTGTGCAGCCTGTGCTGCCCTGGCTTCACTGCTATTGTTTGCTAGATCAAGTGATCTCTGGATTTTTCTATGCCTGTGGGGTGGGAGAAGGGGAGCAGGATTTGCCTCTAAATTCAAAGGGGCTCAGAGTGAAGAAATCCTTCCATGTGCCTGGCTTGCAGACACTGACATCAGGATACTCAATAGCTCAACCTGTGCTATTTGAGTCGGGTCCCGGAGCTCAGACTCCAGACTGGCTATAAAACAGAAAGGAGAAGAGTGTTGATACTGAAGCACCCTCAAAGGCCTGGACTATGCTTGAAGTGAAGCGGGAGAGAACTAGGTTCCCATCCTGCTTGTGTAACTGGCTTCGAATTAAGTGATAAACTGCCATTTCCATGGCATCTAATATGTCATGTAAATTGGCCAAAGCAAACACCTGATGCAGCTTGTATGTGTCAGGCAGTTCCCTTGGGACCTCCATGGACCACTAAAACACAATGGCTAGAGCACAGAGGCCGGAGTAGTGTAGTGAAGTAGATAACTGCCTGCTGGCTACAATTTAAGGGCTATATTTAAAAAATATAGATATTCTTCAGATATACAGGGGGAAAAACCTGCAAAATGTGTGTGAAAACATATGCATAGTAGTAAATGTCTCAAGGTGAGTCCAATAAATGCATCTCCCTCCCTAAGAGATACACCCTCAAGTATGGGAGAGTGTAAGGTCTTGACTACATAGGGAATTATTTTGGAACACGTATTCCTGAATAACTCCTTGTGTGAATGCTCTTATTCTGGAATAAAAGTGCCTTATTCTAAGTCAATTTAATTCAGAATACTTCTGGAATAATAACATCCACACATAGTGTTAATCCAGAATAATTATTTTGCTTTTAATTCACACCCTACTTTAATGTGAATTAAATTCTCACTGTAGACATGTGGTATAGTTCAGCTATGTCTCTGAACTGCAAGTGGGATAGTTAAGATGTAGCTCTCAGCAGAATAGTGGCAGGCCATTAAAAACTGCAGTTTGACTTCATGAAGTAACTAAAGTGAACAGATTCCCATTCCAAAGCTAAGGAAACCCACAAATACAGAATAAAGGTAAATGCCTGAGTGTGACAAAATATCCATGTCTTGAAAGCAGGCATAGGGGTTGTTGAAATCTCAGGCAGCCAAGATGGAGAGGTTCACTTGTGGTTAAATCTTCAAACTGGCTTTGAAAAGCTCAACGCAAATTTGTAAAGCAGCCCACTGACTTTGTTAACTGAAATGTGACAGCACGGCTGAATCTCCTCCACATCCTTCCCAGTACATGCTAGGCCAGATCTTAGGGAGTTGTGTCTCTGGGCATGCCCACATAGTAGAGGTGATCGATAAAGCTCTTAGTTATGCCTTTGTCTATTGAGTCACAGCGCTCCAGGAACACATGAGGGAAGACTATCCCACTTGGTCCTACTTTTTTTCTTCCATTATTTTTTCCGTTCATGCTGTTTATTAACTGGAATGGCTGTTTATGACTTTATCAGTGCGCCCACACTCCTTATCACAACCTCCTCGATTTCTTCTCGTTAGCCAGGTTCATGTCACAAACAGACCTCAGTGTAACATGGGGCCCCTTTCCCCACATTTCCTGCTTTACCTAAATTTGAAACTCTCTGGCAGGAAGTGACCCATCTTGCAGGCAAGGCGAGCTTGGCCAATCTGCTTCAGCAGGTCCTTCTTGCTGCAGCCATATCCGTTGAAAACACAGCCCCCGAAGAGCAGCTTCCCTCCAGCGTACATCTGTTGACAAACACGCAGGAAGAAGAAAGAAGAAAAAAAATGCTTTTCCATAAAAAAATAAAATAAAACCAAGCATGAAAGCTTGGGCCAAATGGCTTCCTTTTCCTGTTTTGCACAGGACTCTTAGATGTTTTCACCCAGTGGTTAGGGGCTCTGAGTGCTGCAAACACACTTTCTGCCTTCAGAGCAGTTAACACCATCAATGCTGACTGGAATTCAACTTACTTTTGGAGAGGAAAAGTATGGGACTGTCCACCACACTGTGAAAGCCCTTTTGCCAGCAAAGTTTCTATGAAACCGCTGGACATTAGTGACAACTAGATACTACACTGTACTTTAAGAATAGTGTAGGGTAGATTGGATGAGATTGTAATATATGTATGGCTGCATAAATTCTGGAGTTATTCGAGTCATAGAGCTGTGCAGAGTTTGGTAGGGAAAATATTGTAGGTTCTGATTTGTGGTAGGTTTACACCCAATAAGTTTTGTTTATTTGAGTCAATCTCAAATCTCAAAACATTCCCTCTTCTTCCTCTAGAACAGTTGTTGTAAGCATCACAGTGGCTAGAGGAGAGGATGTCTGAGGAATTAATAGGTGTGGGCATGGGACTAACGTGAAGCTCAACATTTGAATGATTTTAAGCAGCTCTAGAGCTAGTTGAAAAATGGGATGTATTTTCACAAAAAATATTCATGAACGTTTCACCCTTTTTAGTCAATGACAAGTTAACTCTGAAAGGTAACTGTTTCACTGCTGATGGTAACTGGGGATTGTAGGCAACCTTTTTAGTAAATGTTAGGGTGACCAGATGTCCCTATTTTATAGGGACAGTCCCAATACTTGGGGCATTTTCTTCTATAGTTGCCTATTACTCCTCACTGTCCCAGTTTTCCACACTTGCTGTCTGGTGTCACCTTAAGTAAGAGGTACCTCTGCTTACATTCCATAGTCTGATCCCTAGTTAGAAACCATGTGAATCCGGAACTTTCTGATTTTTCTACTCTAGCCAAGAAATCAGTCTAAAGGTGGGCCCATATTTGCAACTTTCTGCAAATCAGGGTTCTAAATTCTTGGGTACAAACCCAAGCTGAACCTCTGAGTCTGCTGAGGTTCATCAGTCTTCTGGCCCTCCCTGCAGTTTCTTCATGCCACTCCAGTGATGTATATATGTCAAAAAGGGGTGAAATGGGCCTGTGAAAAATTCGCCCAGGAAGGGGATGACCTAGGTAGTCCTACAGCACCCCCTGTGCAACTCCAAGCACAAGGGGCAGGCTGCGGGCAGGAAGGAAGGAGTGTCTAGGGTATGGAGCACTTCATTTGTTGTGGAATACAGAACAGCCTAGCAGTGGCTGATGGCAACCACCATCAGTTAGAGCAGCCTTAGGATCTGCTCTAACTTACACTGGGGGCCAAATCCCTATCCTCAAAGTGGCCTGGAACATCAGAGGTGCAAAGTTATTGCAAAGCACCCACCTCTCCTGGGCTGAGCCTCCTGCTAGGCACAGCACAGTACCAGGCCCTTCAATTTCCACCTTCTATTTACAGCAGGATACATTCTGCAGCAGCTTTTGTGTAGTTCAGGATTTGCAATGAATAGATATAAACCTGATCCGTATAATATAATTAATATAATATAATATATAATATAATTCTGATAGCCCTAGAAACTCTGTTTCCTGACTGGGGCAGTGCAAAAGGAGAAGCATTACAATTCAATATTGTATGCTTAATTTTTTCCATAGTGTCATTTGCACATAAAATCATAAGGGAAAGGGAAGATTTCAAGCCACGACGGAGGAGAAGTGATTTAGTGGACCACAGCCCAGAGCGTAGCACAAATGAAGGAGCCACTCTGCTCCAGCCGTAGACCATCTGGGGGAGGAGATCTGGGATGAAGGTGGAAAAGACGGGTGGAGAAGTGAGATAGCAAATGGATGTGGGGGACAACAGGTGTGGAGATCTGTGGAGTAGGGAGAGTCAGTGGATATGAGATCAGAGCAGCAGGGTGGAGACTGTAGGAGCACAATGATTAGGCAGGGGGAACGGGGTGGGATAGGAAGACGTGAGGTCAGAACAATAGGGTGGAGACAGGGAGTAGGTGGATATATGCAGGGTGGGACAAAAGGAGTGGGTGGAGGGTAGGGAAGGGGTGTAGAAGGACAAGAGATCAGGATTGTGGGGCACAGAATGCAAGGAGATATGGAAAGTGCATGGACAATTGTCAGTGGTAGTTACTGGATATCACACACTCAGTCTATTTGTACATCTGGGTGAGGAAGTAAAGGATTGTTTCAAAGCTGAAGCTTAGTGATTGAAGAGAAGAGAGATTAACTTTTGAGGCAAAGTGTGGTGTGGGGGCAGCTGGCCTGAGTTCTGAATGCCAGCAGCTCCCTCTGGTGTTATTCAATGAATCTCTCTGAACTGTGAGGAGCAGCAGCAGAGGGTGTAGAAAGGCACTGAAAGCCAGCACTGATATTAGGATTTCTACCAGCACTTTCAGATCTTCTCACAAAAGGAAAGCCAGAAGGGCTCCATGTTTAGAAAACCAAAGACATCAGGAATCTAACTACAGTATCTGGAAAAGGGGCAGGTGTGTGTGAAACCCAAGATGCAATATATCCATTTACTTGAAAAACTTTCAAGCTGAATTGCTGTGTTCCTATCCTGCCTACCCACACTTTACAATGTTGGGTAGATGTTTCCATGTCTATTTGAACAAAATTAATGCACCACTCAATGTCTCCTGATATAGGTACATATCCTGATTTCTCTGTGTAGCTCTTCCCTCCATGTGAAAGAGGTGGGAGACACAGAGGGGTTGGAAGTTGAAATATCTTCCTCACTGCAGGGTGGTCTTTCTAAACTGGAATGAGTCTCAATGTGCCCAAGTATTCTGCATCTCTGGCTGTTGTATTCGTCAACCCCTGAAGCACAGGGGACTGCAGGCACTTAGGGAATGCAGTAGAGTTGAATGAATTAGCTTTTTACCTTGAGGCTGGAGTAACTCTGTCTAATTTGGCCTGTCCCCAGTGGCCACCTGCAAGCTATAGATGGGTGAACATACAATAGCCTGTCTGCTAAAAGAAGCAAGCCAATCAGATTGCTTAATGTCCCCAATGTATGATCTACATTGGCTGCCCATCAGCTTCCAAGCCCTGGAAAGGGGAAGGACCATGTTATTCCAGGCACCATCTCCTTTTCCACTTCTAATTGCAACAACCATGTTCCACAGGAATATTACAGATGATAGAGTCCAGGTTCACCATTGAAGGAGGCAACAGCAGGGCCCTGAGGTTGTTTGCTATGAGCCCTCCAACATTATTTTTACCAAGTATCAGGTTAAGCCCAACTCTTTGCATCTATAGCTCCTGCAGCAAACCTCAGCTAGTTTGGCAGACATTCAGTTGACAGCTGTGTTGAAGCAGCCCCAAAAACAGTCTGGTAGCTTCAATAGGTGAAAGAGGACCACGACTCCTGGATTCTATTCCTAGCTCATTCCGTGACATTGTGTGTGCTTCTGCCAGAAGGGATTTAGCAGGAAAAACAACTAACAGGAAGGTGGTAAGTAAAATAATCAAGATTTCCTAATTAATTTTATAGGTTATGGGACAGTTCCACAGCAGGTGTAAATCTGGGTAACTCCATGCAAGTCAAAGAAGGCAATAAAGCTACACCAATGTACTCCTGCTAATGATTTGACCCGATCAATCTATTTACTCATAAGCCCCTTTCAGGGAAATCCTTAATTTCCTAGCCCACTGGCAGGCAAAGCAACAGTTCAGTAAAATGACTGCAGCTATTAGACATTTAAAAGTCCCTTCCACTGCATGAGCTTCAGCACCTAATTGCTTGAGTCCTGACACCTCTTTCATTACACATTAAGCACTTGGTACAAGGGTCAGGAGGCCTGCCCTCACGGAGAACAAAGGAGATGTCGGGCTGTAGCTGCATCTCAGGACCAAACTCACTTCTGCTTTTAATAAAGCAGCAGAAAGATAAAAACTGCAAACGTCACAAAAGATAATTGGGTGGTTCCCATCACACTAGTACCTGTTAAAACACATGTCCACAAGCAGCCCTGTGCAAGAGGTTCGGTAAGGTAAAGTGCCATTATCAGTCCATAAGGGTCAGTCTCTCTGTGACTGTCATGGAAGAGGAAGGGGAATCAGGAAGGGTCATTTAGGGTGGAATGGCCAACATCAATTCATGTGATAAAAAACTCCTCCCTGGGCAAGAGCCTTACAATTTTGCTTTCTACTCCAGCTCTCTGCATTAGCTCAGCTCAGTTATTGAGCCCAACACATGATACCCACCAATGTAGTTGCTGTCAAGAGGCAGTTACGCATTTTCAAACAGTGGCATTTGTCCAGGACGAAATCATAACATGCAGCCCAGCCAAGCAGCCCAACTGACCTTTCCTAAACTCTCCTCTCCTCTCTCCTGCCACCACCCACACATGGCTTTTTAAATCCTCCCAAGGGATTTGGTGCATTTCATGGGTTCAGACATGGGCTTGAGTGGGATCTGTTTACTGCTGGCAGAAAAGATTTAAAAATTGTGAGGCAGGGACAAGGGTGTGGGAGCTGGACTTGGTGGCATGATGAGAATTGGTGCAATGTGTCACATGGAGGGGAGATTAAACAGGCATAGTAAGTGCTATTGTACATCTGCCTACTAAAGCACAATTGGAATAACTGGCACTTATTCAGCAGCTGTCATTCTGGGTCATCAAAGCACTTTACACAACGGTAAATTAATATTATTGTGTCCATTTTACAAATGGAGAAACTGAGGCACGGAGAAGTTAAGTGACTTGCCCAAAGATATACAGTGAATCAGCAGCAAAGCTGCAGAGAGAGACTCCAGGTTGTTTGATTTTCATGCTGTTTTCTTGGCCGTGCTCAGTTTTTCTATATTTCTGTCTCCTCCGGCCATCCCTAGTTTTCTTTTCAAAACTGTAATCCTCCCACCTCTCTTGTGCTTTAAAGTTACTCATGTCAGACAATGATCAAAACCTTATTTTAAAAAGTACACTTAAGCAAATCTGTCATTAAAATTTCATCCCTTCATTTAGGTCCTTTTTTTGGAAAAACTTTAGCAGTAAATTCTTGGTCACACAAATCAAAGTCCTTTCAAGCAAAACCATTTCATTAAGTTCAAATACTTCAACAATGACCTCTGTTTTGACTATAAAATCTTATTTGCCTGTACATCCAGACTGTATGTTAACAATAAGCTTGACTGTTTTGAGGAGGTCAGCCAATGGATTCTGATTGTTAAAAGGAATGAATAATAGCCTTATAACCATTCTAATCCCTGGTCTTGTCTGTCCAATGAGACAAGAGCATTACACTTCCTCAGTCAGAGATTTACAGGGCTGTAAAAGAGCCATTCTAGAACACAGTAGGGCATTCATTAAAAGGCTCACTTACACAGCTTATCTGACTTGCTGCCTCTTTCAATGAACCCAAATAAAAGCCTGGGTGAGCCAGGACTCCCAAGAAGGGAACTGCACTTCCATGTAAATGGCCATTCCCAAAGCAGTGGAATGTCAAGCCATTCAATATCACAGTATTTCTTCTGTACAAAACATGGGCCTGGGATTCTAGTCCCAGCTCTGTCACTGACTCAGTGTGCAATATGGGCAAAGCCCTCAACTTCTTCCTGCCTCCATTTCCCAAGCTGCTACCTGGAGATGGGGCTGATTTCACGGGGCAGCTTGAGAGACTAGATTCATTGTAAATTGTGTGATCTTTGGATAGACAGTACCATGTAACAGCAGAGACTGGGTGAGGGCAGAGTTTTGGCTGGATATCAGAGAGGGCCGGTGAAATTATTCAGTCATCAGCTGATTATGAATAGCCAACATACTATACTTACAGAAATTCATTGAGTGCTTAAATATTGAAAGCAAAATCCTGAAGTCCTTATCTAGTTAAAACTCTCATTGAAGTGAAGAAGAGATTTGCCCCACAGGGATTATCTAGAATATCTGATGAATACTTATTTATTCAGTGAGGTAGCTGTTACTGTTAGTGTTGAGATGACTGTATCTATTATTTGTAGGGTATTTTAATCATAAGTGAGTGCTCTTTAGGGTTGCTTATTTCACTTTAAACATATGCTTAAATGTTAGGCTAGATGAGGGCTATAATGGCACAGCATTATCACACAGACAGCTTGACCCTCCAATACTGGATTGGAGTTTTGCCATAGACTTCAGTGGGAGCAGAATCAGAGCGAGTATTTCACAATAAAATCCATTACTCAGGTGAGACAGGGCCACTTGTGGTCATTAAAAGCCCTTTAAGAACTTTTCATAATATAAAGGTGCCAACCCCTGTGTGTGTAACATTCTGCCTCCCTAAACTGCTGCTGCAGTTTCATCCAGATATGTTATTCTTCAGTTCCTGTCCTAAAGTGTTCAGTAGTCTGTGTAGTCTTGCTCTGATGCACACCACCCCGGAAGAGGCTTCATTTCAGGGAGGGATGAAGTGAGCCCAGACATAGATTTGTGTCACTGTAAGTTTGTGCTTATATAGCCTAGGACAAAACGTGCTGGATGAAGCTGAATATCTATTGTATTGGTAAAAACAAAATAAGGAAGACTTCTACAGTCAAACAGGAATGTAACTGGTGACCAACAGAAAAGTTCCTTCTGTTCTTCAGTTGTAGACACTCTCCTGTCACACATTCACCTCCTGATAATGCATATGGATAATGAACAAAGACAAGATACGCACTGGAGGAACATGTACAGAGTGGCCTTGGGTTCCTCTTAGAGGCATTGAATTCAGCCTTCTTCAAATTTGGGGGAAATTCATGGCATGGGCCCATCTTTATAAGACGGATTTGAACTGTGTGACATTAGATCTGAATCCACCCAAATGTGGGGAAGTTTGGATCAGGATTCATATTGAAATATTGCAGCTTTGGCCCATCTCAACTTTTTGTAAAGGAACTTCCCTCCTACCTTAAATCACCATCCTTCCTAGGGTTAATGTAATTCATCGCCAACAAACAGATGTCTTAATGAGTCAGTGTCTCTTTCTGCTCCAGCTCATGCTGGTACTCAGCCTCATTTACAATGGAGCTGGCTGACAGGCAGCACTATGTGTAATGTAGTCACCCATGAGTACCATACATCATAGAGACATTGTGTTCTGACTGAGTCACTGAGCCAAAAGTTCAGGGTCCTTCCAAGCGGCAAAACTTCCAGACTTACCAGCACCATTCCCGGAGTGACAGCATGCTTCCGCACAAGCAGAGGTGGCAGAAGGGGCTTTTGTCTCATGACGCTGTCCATGTCATACCTCAGCAAGCGATAAGGGTCACACCTGCACTAGATATGGACAAACACATTCATTCTTTCCAGGTGACAGATGTGTAGCCACATGGCTTAATGCACTAATGGAAGAGGCTAATACTACACAGTACAAAAACTTGAATAGAATAAAATAGGTCTTTGGGAACTCTAGTGGGGGTCTCAGCTGAAAAATAAAGCCCTAGTGTTGGTTGTCATTTAAAAATGGGCAGTGTTAGAATCACTGAAATTGACAATAGAGAAGAATATAAATGATTTCTGTCAACCCTTCTCAATCCCACTGATGAAAAGGTATTGCTCCCTGCTAGTATTTGTGAGGAACGTATCCAGTCTAATTTTAGATGATACAAGTGGCATAACACTAGTTAACAGGGGTCACCAAAATATTTTATCTGTGAAGGTTTAAAAAGATATGAGTTTCTGCACTGCATTTGTTGGAGCAAAAGAGGTTGACGTCTGTATGTTTTAGCAAAAACAATGAGCGGGAGAGGAGGGTTTGGGGTTTGATTTTGGGAGAGTGGTGTTGGGATTTAGGAGTACAGTGTTATGAAATTACAGTCTAATTACTCTGCCACATTTGAGGCTAGATGCAAGATTGTTTTGGATCAGGTCCTTGAAGCACTGCAGCAAAAGATATGTCATTTAGAGAGCCTTAGTGGTACACAAAATGCTCTTTGATTGTATCATTTATTTGTTCTCACTGACTGTGACACTTTGCCAGATAAGCTATAGAATGCTCAGAGTTGCAGACTTGACACAGTCATGTATATACAGGACTGTAACTTCTCAGGTCACCATGTCTGGAACTCGAGCCAGCATTTAATGACTCCCTTTAAATCGTAGGGCTGTGTATAAAAATGATTAGAAATACAATTCTCAAATCCTTACATATATGCTAGATCTGAGCTCTGACACTGCTAAACTTTTTCATTGTCACTGTCAAGTGAAACTTGTTTGGTTTTATTGTTAATCCAGTCTGGAATGACTTTCACCATAAAGTGTTAACTCAGTAATTAATTTGATACTCTCATCTGAGTAGAACCTATCTTCTGAACATGTATAATACAGATGTAGCAACATCCTCAATATTTGAACTGGACTGAAGACACTGATGGACAGTTTGAGTTTCGCTCTTTAAGGGCTATTTTTCTTATAATTGCCATATAATTGCACATGCAGCTGGTTCTGAGACATCAATAGTGACCCCCAGAGAGATTAAGATAGTTGCACTTGCAGTTGTTTCTACTAGAACAGCAGCACATCCTGATGGCTAGTTTGCAAAATGTGGGTGCAGCCATTATGAAGCTTTGTTTGTTAACAGTAACAATCAGAATGACATCTTGTGTTGGTTAGACATCTCTTCCGCCTGGTCTATGCATGTTATCACACCAGTGACATTCGGCAGTTCAGTAGTAAGCAGAAAGCCTCATATTCATCATTTCAAGGGGAAATGATCAAATAGTTTAGGGACAAATTTTATAACACTTAACGTGACTTAATGAACGTGAGTCTGAACTCGCCCCTTATCACCAGTAATGGTTCCACCTGACTCCAAGTCAAAGTTGGAAAACAGGGACCACTGTGACCATCTCGTCTGACCTCCAGAATAACACAGGCCATAGATCTTCCCCACAATAATCCCCAAGACTGTCAGTCTAATACCATTCACTAGTGTCACTCCAGTCTGCATTTTTCGTTTCTTGAAAAGCACTAGGCAGTCCCCGCTTTGCTGTGGATCACCTATGTGCCCTTCCTGTCCTCCAATCCCTAACCCCAACCACAATTTACCTGAACACAAGGGGATGGACGGCCATGCTGTTTTTCCATGTACAGGCTCTGTAACATCCACTCCAAGAAGGGAGAATAGGAAGGGTTTTTGGATGACAGGACGAAGATCACCAGGATCTGATCACACTTTCTGGGGGCTGAAATAAACTTGTCAAACTCCAAGTCAGTAACAAATGGAATCTTCACGATGCACTTGCAACCCAGACCAGCGTCCTGTTTGGAGAGCAGCCTCCGGAGCACAACTGGGCAGTCGGCAATAGAGGATGCCCAGGTACTGGCAGGGCGTGCATCTGCATCTGGAACAGTTTTAACTCTGCAAGGCATATGAAGTTCAGTTTAGATACATACATTCCAGAAGTACACAATATACAGTAGATATTTATGTAATCTACTGTAATCCAAGAAAGTAGCTAAATACAGGTCATTTTCTTACCATGATTTGAGGCAGTATGTTTAAGACATGGAAATCTGACATTTAAAAAGTTGAGTGGGCTTGCACATAAAATAGAGAAAAACCACCAAAAAACCATTCAGTTGAACCTCCCAAAATTTGCTGAAGGTTTTGAACCTTCATCCAGACCCTGACTTTGCAACTTGGGGCCATCTCAATTTAAAAAGCATCATATTTCCTAACATCAAAGGAATGTGGCTCTTTAAGAGGCAGAAGATGCAAAACTTCTCTCTCACTAAAAGTTGTGTTCATTCAGGAATGTGTGACAGAGGGGAAAAGTCCTTCAACAGCTGTAGACAAGCCCTTGGAAACTAATACTAGGGCACTAGGTCAGATTGAGCTGGTTCACTGTTTTTCATTCACTGAGGCTTCATCCTATACTCTTTCAAGTCAGTGGTGAAGTTCCCGTTGATTCTACTGATGCAGGATCAAGACCTATACCTACACTCTTTTGATGGACCTTTATCAGTTCTTGTAGAACCTAAGCTTTATCTTACAGGAATATTCAATTTCTAGGGCTTGTGTTGGTGAAGATATTCTGATCCATCAAACAACTGGGCAACTGTTAAATGTCCTCTGTAGGATCATAAAACTCTCTTAAGTCTTCCTGCATATAGAGATTTATGGGGATTTCGTCTACCCCCTGAGGAATAAATGTACTATGCACTTAGGAATTCTAGCGGGAACTGCAGCAGGAATAGTGGAGCAGGTTGAAAAAGAAGAGAAGGTGGTTCCATTATATTATACAAAGGGCCAGCTCCTCTGGTAATGTATGTCAGCAGAGTTCCATTGAACCCATTAGAGCTATGCTGATGGACACCAACTAAAAAGCTGGCTCAAAGAATCCAGTTTAATCCTGTCAGCTGCCTGTTTACCTCATTCGCCACACAACCAATTCCTTTATGATCAAACTATACTCTGAACCCAAAATTTCAGTGACATTGGGTCCTCTACTCAATCAGGAATAGTGCATGCATCTCCAAGCAAACCTGGGTGCAGGCTTTGGTTGGGTCATGGTATCTAAGTAACTGGAAGGTTTCCTTCGATCCACGGGTCTGCGAGAAGGCTTGGGGGGAATCCTTTGGTCAGTCAGTCTGGTAGGAGGTTTTTGAGGCCTTTTCATTTCTGAAGCTATTGGAGCACGTTCTTTCACTCTTTTAGCCCAGGCCTGAGATGACGGTTCCTTCCTTTTAAATTTGACATACTTTGCTCCTTCTAGAATTGGATATTGTATAGGAATCATATCTGCCAAATAAAAAAACAACACTTTAATGATGTGCATGTTAGAGAATTTTCTTTAGTGCAAGTGGAAGGGGATGGTTTGGGCTTTTGGCCTGAAAGGCCCCAAGAGTTTTACCCCTGCAGAAATCCATACAACCACAGTGACTGTTTAGCTGTTGATCTATGAAATCTAAACAGCCCTGGAAGTACTATGCCTGCTCTCCCCACTTTCTGACAGGTTGTGCATGATTGACCTTGCCTTGGCTACACATATTGGATGCTCTTAATTCACTTTTTAAAATTAGTGCATGTTGTTCACTCAGCCTTGAGTGCCATGATAGTTTGATGAAGCAAAAATGGGATATATTCACTTGGGACTGGAAGAGAATTCGAACAAGTTCCCAAAGGTGAATGGGACACTGAGTAACTTGTTGATTCATGTACCTTCCCAAGTGTATGTAGGTATTCTGGAGTTACTCAGTCCACTTCTAATTTGTATGGCTGTATTCAAATTTTCTATTAGGTCTTCTAGTTCATCCCCTTGAAATCTGCTGTTCAACATATTCATTAATATTTCAATATTAAATGACTTCAAATATTTTAATTAAAGTAACTTCCGCTCTAGTGCTGGGTGAAATTTTCTGGATTAAAAAAAGCATTCCTTGAAAAATTCAGTGTCAGTCGAATGTATTTACAAATTCAGGTCAGATTTGGATAATAGTTTTGGCTCCAAAAAAGAAAAGATGTTCAAAAAAATCAAAACATTTTGATATGTTACATTGAAAATGTAACATTTAGCTTTGAAACAATATTTTGTTTAGAAATTTAACAGATTAAAAAAGGATAAAAACATCCAAAAACAAAACCAAAGAACTGGGGTTAAAAATCATTTCAGGTCAAACAAAACATTTCATTTGATCCAAAACAAGATTTTTTCAGGTATTTTCTTTCAGCAAAAAAACCCCAAACATTTCCATTTGGGATCAATCCAAGATGATTTTTTTTCTGATTTTTTTGGTTCAGCTGCTGAACCAGAAATCAATTATTTGCTCCACTCTATTCAGTACCCACATTGTTCTTTCCCTTCAACTCATTCCTTTGAGCCCATCTCTTCCAGAAAGCCTTTCTGCAGTTCTCTCTCCCAGCCTCTACAGTACTTTGACCTTGCATCATCATCCTCACCTTAATATGCGTCAGAGCTAAACTGTAAGTCTCTTGGCGGAGATACCAGAACTTATTATACATATGTACAGGACGAATCACTTTGTTGGCACTCAGCAAAAAATACTATACCTGAAGCTATCAAAATGGCATTTATAAATTGTTTCACTGTCTTCTGAAATCTCTTCTTAATCTCTTCCAAGGCTCTCTCCAGTTGTTGCTCCTTCTCCTCACAGTCATTTGCCTTTGCATGTATCTTTAAAGAGTGAAAGGAGAAACCCAACCATTGTTAGTTATGATTAGAATGTTTCCAGCATTGCAAACTTTGAGTGACATTATGACTGAGGGGAGGCTGGTGCAGTCCTGTTAGAGACCCGTTCAGTAGATAACAGTCTTACTTCCTAGTCACAATCTAATGCCCTGTGTTCAAGACTCACAAAAAGAGTAGAACTTTTACCCATTTAACTGGAAGCCCATCCCAGGATGAGGATGACTAGGTGATGATTTCACTTTCCCTCATCTTCTCTTTTAATCCCTGTCCTCTGCTGATAATAGTTCATTATTAGATAGCAGGAATAGGATATCAGAGAGAAATCACCTAATCACATCTCTCCTGTGTTTTTCCTCTTTCCTTTCTTATCCAATGGAAACATGATATCAAAAATAAGTTAGTCAAATAATCAACCTCCCTCGTTTCTTCAATGCTTTTGCATCTTGAAACCCTATGGATGGAAATGCCTTAAAATTCTCACAGCTCTTTAGAATTTATAAACTGTATTTTTAATTGTTTTATTTTAGGGCCATGAACAGCTAGAGAAAAATGCAGTTCAAAAGGCCACTCTCTCCTGCAAATTAGTGGAGAATGTCAGAAGGACCTTTCTGCACACAAGTGCAGACAGATCACGGATTACCATTAAACAACAGTGATTCTCAAACTACAGTTCCAGAACCAAAAACAGTCCACAAAAGGAAACTTTCTGTGATGCAAGTGTTAGGAAAGTGGATGGAGAAGTAGGTCCATAAGACAGCCTCTCTCTTATGAAGTGATCCAGAGGATTGAAAAAAAAGGAACCACAGACACACATGAGACCATTGCAAGCCAAAGGTGAGGGAAACTGCACGGTCAAAGATGCCATCTTTCAGATAAGAGTTTTTCTGACCATCCACACTGACTGTCCTGGAGAAAGTGAAAGATCTCTTGGTAGTATTTTAAAAATAGAAGGGGGTAACTGAACTGAACTGAACTACATTTCTATGATTCTATGAAATGAAAAGAACAAATCCAGTGTCCAGGTTTCAGTGCTGAAAAAATGGTATCATAAGGCTCCTCCTGGTTACTGCTGTTCTCCATCCCAGAGGTGAGACAGCCCTGGTTTATCACTTCACACCTGACTGTCTCTCATACTCACTGCTTTGAGGAAGGAGCCTTGAAAGTCTGGGGATTTCTATAATCTTCCTGTCTGAGCTTCTCCTGACTTCTACTACTATTTCCTACATGCGAGGGAAAGTGGAGTCTACAGGGCCTGATGTTACATGTGCATCCTCTGGGTATACAGTAAGAGGGATGGGCTGTAGCTGATGCTGGGTGCTTTGGGGAAGGAGCGCTTAGCATCTAGCATTTCCATAATTCACCCATATAAACACTTTCTGGTTGTTTCCATGTGAAGGAGGGAAGGGGGTGGTCTCTGGATCTAGTGGGAAGAGAGTTCAGTTTATTGTTGGATTTTATTCATTAATATATATTGGTTAGGACACATAATGATTATTTAGAACACTAAACCAAAAACTCTAAAAGAAAAAACAGAGGCACTTAGCATACAGCATAAATTTGTATATACAGTACTTTCTTTCCTACCGAGTATCAAGCAGTACAGTAAGAGGTGAAATAGCAAAATTTGACAGAGATGGATACAGAGAAAAGGAAAGTGATATACAAAACTGAAAGAGTGATTTTGTTTTAAAAAGAAATTTAAATGGGATAAAAGATGGAAGGAAATATTCCTATAGGCTGATTATTGTATTTATTTGTAGTGAGAGATGTCTTGAAGGATGTAATTATAGAAAGGGAAAGTTAGTAGAAATGTGTCCATTTTAAACAAGTTACATGAAGATTTAAGGTAAGCTTTAGAGAGGATTTAACTCATACAACAGGCACTGAAGTTACCGTATAACACTGTACAAAGTGAGAATGAACACTAACTACGAAGAGTTTGTGCTATGTAAAAGAAGAGATCAAGTCCACAGAAACTCAAATAAGTGGAAGGATTATTTCTGAGAGAGAGCTGGACAAATGTACAAGTGGGATTGTATGACAGCATCGCTTTTGATGGTAGAAAGCAGGGCTTGGCAGCCCTGAGGGTCCCTTCTGGTTCATGTGTGATGTTCCTAAAATGTCCTGCTTCAAGACTTCAGCCAGTCACCTGCAGAGATCAGGAAGGGATCTTACCCTCCTGACCCCTGCAATGTATCCTGGGGCTTTTGTCTCCTTCCTTCAAAGCATCAGAGATGGTCACAGCTGGAGATGAGACCTTGGACAGGGTGGTCCAGTGCTCTGAGGTGGCACTGTGCATTCTCTCTCTCTCTCTCATGCTTCACTGGCTTGTTCTTGCTCACATGCTCAGGGTCCAATGACTGCCATATATGCATTTGGGAAGATATTTTCCCCCTGCCCTCGATGACAGATTGGCAGTGACATGGGGTTTTTTTTGCCTTCCCCTGCAATGTGAGGATATTGCTTGCTTGCCAGGATCCTTTGGGTATATCTCACCTAAACAATTTGCTGTCATGGAGGGGCCTCAGGCATTGGTACACCTATCCCTCCTGTTCTCTGCCTGTGACACATAATAGTCTGGTCTTCTGTGGGCTGTAATACTTTGGTCTAATTTCAGTTGTTGGGTTTAGTAAGCTGGTGCTGGGTGGTGTTGGTGGTCTGTAATACACAGGAGGTCAGACTAGATGATCTGGTGGTTCCTTCTGACCTTAAATTCTATGACCTCCTACAGCATAACTGTTCCATATTGACTCAGCGCTGATCTATGAAGAATGTTTCCTACTGAATGCAAACTCTCCTTGACAACAGTGAGAATAGATTTTTAAATATTTAATAGATATTTATATATTTCAGTGAAACATGTATTTTCAAACATGGAGATCAAGAACATTTTGAACGCTATCCAGAATGTCTAGCATCTACATATATGTGATTTAAATTGGCCAGATCCCTAATTAGTGTAAATTGAAGTAAATGGAAAGACACTAATTTACATCTGAAGATCTGGTTCGTTCTCAGATACCAGAAAAATGAAGCTAGCATTCCACACCAACTCTAAAGTTCTTAAAGGACACTATAACCAGGCACAAAATTTAGACAAGCTTTTACAAATCTATCATCACTAAAACATTCTTCCAAGATTTTACCCTCTCTTAATTCAGTGGTAACATTTGTTTTCCCATCAGATAAACATTCCCCTGCAGTCCTGCCTTTTCAGCACTGAAAATCTGAAAATGAAGTTGACCATAAACAAAAATGTCATGGAGAGGGAAATGCAAAAAGCAAAGAAAAGATTTAAAAAGAAAATGGGATTTCAAACATTCTTTCAGTTTAAATTGGCTAAAAGGTTAGCAGCAAGTAAAGACATATTTATTTGGAACATACTGTTTAGTTTTGAAGTTGACAGATTTTCTCTCTGTATGATGAATAAACCTTTTTATTTTATCTGTCTTTTAAAAGTGAAAACAGTAAAAACAAAAATGCCTGCTGGGAGAATGATGAATTCTAAGTATAAAGTCTGGCCCAATTAACACCAAATGGTGGAGAAATATGTCACTCAGGTAGCCTATGAAGTCAGCCTCTGGGCTAATAAACCATTTTAATTGAAAGATTGTCTTTCTATAAAAGTGCATCTACAATATAAATATTTAGGAAAGGACCTGGGAATGATTCTTAAAAGAAAAGGTTGTCTTTAAGGTAGGTTTCAATGTAGTTCCTAGTGGTTACTTTTCAAAGGTCAATGGGAGCCTTGGGAAGCAATTTAAAAACATCCAGCCTTAAAACAGGAGGATGTATTGTTTATCTACTTTCTTTAAATGTAATGTTTGCTTTTGCTGATAAACCAAAACCTGAGGTAAAAGCATCTACAAGCAAAACAGCACTGTACTGTAATGCCTAGGGCTCTGAGGGCAATTCCCTCCAGTACAGAGGTCCCATGCAAGGTTTATTCCTGCTGACGACCTACTTATGTATCATAAAAACCTCGCTCAGACAGACCCTTAACACAGGATTTCAAGTGCATAAGGCTTGGCACTAGCCCACTTGTCCTGGGGTAAATTTCACTCCTAGTGCACAGGAAGAGTGAGTGAAGCATAGCCCACAGTTTAGCTACACCTCTCAGATTAGGAAACTTGATTGGAAATTGGAAGAAAACCTTCTTTCACGTGAATTCTAGCATTTCTAGCTGCAAGTCAATATATTGCTGATTATTATTAGTAGTATTTGTATTTTAGTAATACTCACAGTGCAATAGGCACCTTCCATACATCCCTGCCTGTAGAGCTCACAGTCTAAGACTTACAAATGTGAAGAATGTCTCTGATAACACATCGTAGTTTAGAAATAGGTCATTCATGCCTCACTATCGGCCTGATCTTGCACTTTTTGCACACCCAAGGCTAGATCTTTGGCTCCCTCCTGCAGTCCCTCCCTCTGCTCCTTTGCACTGCTTCAGCAGCAGACTGTAATCAGAAAGCCAGGGTAAGGAGAAGCCATGGGTGGAACAGAACTGGTACAACGATTCTACACCCATCCTCTTCTCAATCCCTATGTAGAGGGCAGCAAGGTCAGGAAAAGATGGTGGCCAAAGCACTGGTGTGCTGTGATCAACAGTGGGTGCAAGAACAATTCTGGGGGGACTCTGTTGTAGTTGACCACAACTTGGTGTGGCCACGAGGGATCAAATACCAGGTCAGTCACTGGATCGGAGAGGACAGAGGTACCAAAAAGTTATCTTTTCCCCTTGCTCTGTTGAACCAGATTCAGCACAAGTACAGTCTGACAGTTCATTGGGTATTTGGGATACATAAGGAATGTAGGATCAGGCTCAATACTGAATCATTTCTGCTTCTGGTCCACTTCAAAATCAAGAAATGCAAAGTCACATGCAAAACAACAGTTCAAAATATTAACTGAATTTATCTAAAACTAGAGTAGACACCATTTAAACCTCAACATTCGCCTTTCTAGTCCCCTGCAATGACTATGGTCTTGATTTAGTAGGGGATTGGTCCTGCTTTGGGCAGAGATTTGGACTAGATGAGGCCCTTCCAACCCTGCTATTCTATGATTCTATGGTATCTTCCTATTCTTAGAAGAGGGGATAGTTCCTTAGTAATTGCACTGTGTCCCATGGTGACATGCACCTTTGGAAAGCCTGAGAGAGTGAGAGATGAACAAACACTGAGAGTTTTAATTGCTTCCACTGTACAAAACAAGTTTTACGTTTGGTTCAAGTTTAGGATCTGTCCTTATTTTATCACTCTAGTAAATAGGCTTGACTAGGTCAGTGAAAACAGCAATATTTTAGCCATATTTCATATCACATGGTTGGTTAATGGATTTAAAACCAGTTAACAATTAGCTGGGCACCCATCAGCCATCCTCCTGGATGTAATTCATACATACATTACTGCTGCTTACCCGTTTTTCAGCTTTGGGTGTGTGTGCACATGGAGCTCTTGACAAAGACATATTGATGGTCTCATTCAAACAGGAAAAAGAAAGAGTAATGGAATGTTGACCAAGTACTTTCAATTTTAGCTGTTCATTTATCTGAGGAAGAAAATGGATAGAGTAAATTCTGCCTTAGTTTTTGCTGCCACTATTTTCCTCCTCCATGCTACTGCAAGAGATTTGTATCCATCTCTTCACTTGACAGCTTCCCAGGTCTGTGAAATGCCTCTTACACATTTTGCCAGAGTTTATGCCTCTTTGGAGCAAAACTGAATTCATTGGTTAATCAAGGGCAGGTTTCTATACTGAAAACATGCAAAAATTCAAATGATTTTGATGGGAAAACCTCTCTTCTGTCAAAACTGTGATGAAAAGGAAATGCAAGGAGTTCTGTAAAATGAAGTGAAGTATGAGAAGCTCCTCAAAGTTAAATCAGGGTTGTGATTTCCGACATGTATGGTTGCTTCATTCAGACCAGAAGTTGAGGGTGCTCAGAACAACATCTCACAGGATCTGGGCTTTGGTCTGCAGTTTTCCAGGAGATCACCCTCAAACAGAAACAAGTTAGCATCATGGGGTAATTAATTCTTGGGAGATAACCTAGCGTCAGCTACATTTTCTTCAGTGAGCCAAACCAATGAAGCTTCTCGTTCACAAATCTTCAGTCCATTCAACCTGTCCTATCTGAGTTACGTTAAACAATTTCACTGAGATTTTTAGAGCCACCTAAGTGATTTTGGATGCCAAATTTCCATTAACAGTAATCAGACTAAGGCACCCATATGTCTTAGAAGGATTTGAAAATTTCAGCCTTCATTTATGAAGATCTCTTCAGTCTGGTGGCACACTTCCTTTTGAACTAATAATGCTACAGACCCATCTTTTTCAACTACCTATAGCCAGAAACTGAGATGACAAGTTACATCTTTCCAAGGCCATATTATTGCAGGTTTGATAAATTAGAAATAATCTGCAGATTAAGACTAGGTGCAAAAGTAGTATCAAAGGGAATAGGCAGAAATAAAACACAATGCATCTACCATCATAACATCAAACTGCAGAACTCAGACAGGATCACAGGTGTTCCTGGTGCAAAACCACACTACACAGACAGCTATTCTGTAGTCTAGGAATGTTCATAATTTTTGACTCTTTTAGGTCTGTGAATATTGGCACTTAGCAAGAGTTCAGTTTTGTACCTGAAATTCTAAAGACTGTAAAATCTGGGTCTTTGAAGCCCAACTCCACTTGTGACTCAAATATCCATCTCTGTCTCTGACTGTTCCTCCTTCAAGATCCATCATCAATGCAAGTGAACAGCTGGGCAGGATACAAGGGGAAATACTAGTTAGACTTTGTGTTGATTGGATGGAATGATAATAATAAACATCCAACACTCAGGGGAGAATTCTCATCAAAGATTTTTACATTCTTATGGAGAATCACATAAACCAGTGCAACTCTGGGCTTCGCTACTCAACAGCTTTACTCTGTTCTGCTCCCCTCCTCTTTCATACACATTGCTCAGCTCTCTGATGACCTTTTCTACCTGAATTATGGCATGCATTGTAACCATCAGTTACACCCACTGGGATTAAACTCTTACATGCACCATTAATAAGCACCAATACCATTCTGTACAAAGACAAAGGGTCATGAGAATTAATTATTTTTCTTAAAGAAAGAATGATGATAATCATAAACAGTAAGTAACAGGTCAGGTTGAGATACTATCACGGGTATTTTTAGTAAAAGCCAGGGGCAGGTTGCAAGCAATAGATAAAATTGCACAGAAGCCCATCACCTGTCCCTGATTTTCACTAAAAATACCCTGTGGGTACAAACAGAGCACTCCTAGGGTATGCAACTGCTCCAGCTCCACCACTGCTCCTGCAGCAGGGCTGACGGTTGCTGCTTCAGCCCTAGATGGGCGGATCCAACCCCACCCACTGGTCTGCAGGCTGGGGACCACTGCTCTGGCACCCCAAGACTGACCGCTGTGCTGTTCTGGCAGCGGCTGTTTGGTGGCATTGGGGCTTACCACTGGCCAGTTGTTCAGTGACCCCAGGGCTGATCGCCAGCCAGCTATTTGGTGTGACCTCCATGACAGAATCCTATCCTTAGTAATAGGAGACTCTTTTTATAGTATATTCACTTGTTATTAATGAGAAGGAACCATTTGATTGGAGCTGAGACCTGGCTTGTGTTCCTTTGTTCACCACCAACTAGCTATGTGACCTCAGGCAAATAATTTAACTTCTCTGTGCCTTCAGTCTACTCATCTGTAAAATAGAGATGATAATGACTATCTCACAGGGTTCAGAGGTTTGCTTAGGTAATATTTGTAAAGTATGCTGGTGTCCATAGATGGGAAAGCACTCCAGGAGTGTAGAGTTGTATGCACAACACAAATGGAAGCAATCCAGCATTACCAAGAGCTCAGTCTTGCAAACACTTGAGCACATGAGTGAATTTATGCTTGAGCTGTCAATGGGATTGTTGCACATGTGCATAAGGTTACTTAGATGCTTAAGAGTTTGCAGGATTGAGACCTACACTGATGAGAACACAACAAAAGCCACCTACCAATTAATTAAAATGTCCTTGCACACCTCTTCTTGAACTGAGATGGCAACGTTGTCTAATGAATGTCCAGAGCAGAAGATGGAGAAAGGCGTGCAAGGGCCTTGAAGGTAAAGACAAGCAGTGTGTGTTTGATACAGTAGAGAAGGGGGTCCTGATCCAAGTCTGGGGCAGCTAGGTGCTATGGTAATACCAATAAATAAACAGTCAGAAAGTATGAAAAACCACAATCCAAGAGCACTGGCAAGTCCTCAGACCTTAGAAATGAAATGTTACAGTTTAGAAAAACTGCCACATTGCCACCACCCCCTGGGGTCGCAATATGTCAGCTCTGTGCCCTGACAAGGTTGCCCCTGTAATAGAAAGTCATTGCATGCACTAAGCGTCAATAAGCTTTCTCCTTTGTGCAATGCACTGGTTACAATGCTAGCTGCAAATATTTTAAGTTCTCTCACAAAATGTGCTCTTCTGTTTATGGCTGTGGTTATTGTTTCTTTCAGTCTGTTTTTGATACATGCCACTGTATCAAGTACTGCTCTGTCCGCTGTTTCCACCACCATCTACACCAGTGCAATAAGCTACCATTTCCTGTTGTTTGAGACTCAGTCAATTACTTATATTAGATCCCCTGGCCTGATTTTCAGCGGTGTTGAAATCCCACATTTCCTAGGATTCAATGAGAGCGTCTCAACAGCTCTGGTACTTCCCTGCCCCCGATACGTATTATCTACACACTATAAAAGGAGGTTAATATCCACTCACCTGGCTTTGAAGGAATAATGTACACATGCCTGGTAGTCAGCTATAAAAGAGGCCAGAAGGGTTAGACTTGGAGCATTATTAAAGAGCAGGGTGATTGTTTTTCCCACACAGCACATGGGGAACTGGCAAGCAGCAATATTTCCCGTTGGGTAACTGATACATACTGTCAAGTACTGTCAACACTTACATATAAGAGACCTTCTGGGATGCTTTGTCCAACTGCGTCTTGCCACATTATAAGTAGCGCCAACTCCAATTCTTGCATTAGCACCTCACAGTGCACAAGATACTTTTGGCCTCCCAAGGCAACCATATTTGTTTTGTTCCCCTCCCCTCCCCCATCAGACTAGCCTCATTTCCTGAAGCTCACAGTACCTAACAGTACCCTGGCAGAAGCATAAGTTCTGAACCCCAGAATAGCCTCTAAGCGAATACCTTTGTCTTACATCTCTGGAACCAACTCCACTCACCTGTCAAACTCTGGCTCTAGTGGATAATATTCAGGGCACAGTACGCGATCTATGGTTTCTGGCTAATGTTTTTTGTAATTTACAGCTCTACTGATGAACAGCACTAATATAGATTACTAAAATAAATAAGTGTGGTGTCTGTAGTTAGGACACTGTAATGCCTTTTCTCATGTACTTCAAATTTCTAAGGACTGTGTTTATGTGTAGAGACAGTAGCCATTGTGTTCTCATGGTTGAGGCAGATGAGAGCTAAATGAAGATCTTTGGTCAAAACTATTATTCAACAAAAAGTTTGGCTATGTGAAAATTTTTACAGAGAGTGTTTGCTTCCTTGAAAATTGTTGTTTTTTCTTCAGAAAACAAAACACCTGAAAATTTCCAGTCAAAAAACTACATGTTTTTGGACCTGAACCTTTCTGGGTGTTCGGCGATGTGTTTGCCAAAAAACGGGGGGGATAAGTTTTTCAAAAAATTCAAAATTTTGAAGTGACAATTTTGACAAGAATGATTTTTTAAAAAATGTTAATGAAAATTGTGTATGTGTTTTAAAAGTGTGGTACATGCATTTTGCTAAACCAGGGATAGGCAACCTATGGCATGGGTGCCAAAGGTGGCACGCGAGCTGATTTTCAGTGGCACTCACACTGCCTGGTCCTGGCCACCAGTCCGGGGGAGGAGGGGGCTCTGCATTTTAATTTAATTTTAAATGAAGCTTTTTAAACATTTTAAAAATCTTATTTACTTTAAATACAATAGTTTAGTTATATATCACAGACTTATAGAAAGAGACCTTTTAAAAACATTTAAATGTATTACTGGCACGCGAAACCCTAAATTAGAGTGAATAAATGAAGACTCGGCACACCACTTTTGAAAGGTTGCTGACCCCTGTGCTAAACTATTAGAGATTAGGCTGAATTGCAGACAGTTGAATAAAGATTGTCTGACTGACCATAGGATCTATGTCTCACTCGAGCACCAGTTCTTTAATTCACTGACATCTTCACACCCAATACTTCAGCAACTGATTCTGTTAACCAAAGTGAGGAGCTAGAAACAGAATTAAAAAAGGAAGAAGGTCGCCAAAAGAGCCCTTTGTGTTTTATACACGGTATTAGAAAGCGGAGACTGGATAAAACGTGATGAATGGCTTAATTTAAACTAGAGAAATGATATGAATTTTTGGACTAGGAGCTTTAAATTCTTAATTCCCAGTTCAGTCAAAAGGTCAAACTGAACATGAGCTCTTGTGAAACAGCACAAATTGAACCGCGGTGGAGCGCCTTTCGAGAAAGGTAGTGGGCAGAAACTGCCTGAGAGATGGAGTGAAGGATTCAGTAGTAGTTCAGACAGCACCTCGTCCCTCCTTGCCTCTTAACAGTCTGTGAACTCCCTGAAGGACTGGAACTGAAAGTTTAATTTATAAAAATTAAATTATGCTGGGAAAGACGCCGCATGTCTCTCCGCTATCCCCAACAATTTCAGGGTCTTTTGGGGGATGAATGGGGTTATTAATTATGAATGAGAGCTGAATGCCAATGCTTCCAGCTATGCTATGCAAAGGGGTTCTCAGTGAAAATCACTGGCCTGTTATTAGCACTGGGAAAGCTTGCTTGGGTAGCACAAAATACGGATCCAAAACTTGGTTCTTTGAACCTGAACTAGAATTATCTGGGGAGTCACAGCCTGGTTGCTTTTCTAAACATATTAAAGCGCATGGTTAGATTATTAGCATTTTCAGGCAGGGACCATCTTTTGGGGTTTTTTGTACAGCACCTAGCAAAAAGGGGTTCTGCTCCATGCCTGGGGCTCCCAGATGCTACTACCATATGAATAATAATGACTTAAATGTCTTTGAGCTTCCTGATCGTAATTAGAACCAGAAGCAAAAGGGACAAAATCTAATGTAATCTATTCCATCTATCTAACCTAAACATTTACAGCACCCCAATCATCACGGCATCTGAGCACCGACAGTACTTGCACTTCCTACCAGTTTGAGAGATTCTGCCAGTTATAATAGAAACCTCTCTCTGGCCAGTAAAATCTTTCACATGAATAGAAACATTTTAAGTGTAATCGTTATAAATGCAGCAAAAGGGGCTTTTTGTATGGTCTTTCCAACCCAGGAAAAAGGCCTAGAAATCACCTGCTGTCATGAGATTCATAACACAGTTTGGCAGGCCAATGATATTTGGATGCCTTGGGTAAGGTTTGATAGAGTATCTGAGCTTCTTAGTACTTGGTAAACCAACCCTTTGAGTCTTCTGGCAGTCACCCATCTCTAGCTGTTAGCAATGGTTCATGTAAGGACTAGATGGGCGACAGGGGATGGATCACTTGATGATTACCTGTTCTGTTCATTCCCTCTGAAGCACCTGGCAGTGGCCACTGTCAGAAGACAGGATACTGGGCTAGATGGATCATTGGTCTGACCCTGTATCAATGTTCTTAGAGTCACATGGCAAAAGCAAATGACCTTCTCCAATTCTCACTGTCTTAATCAGAGTGAGATTAGATCCTGAACGCAGGACTTCATCCAGCAGTCACAGGAGAACCAAAGCAAACACTAGACAATGCTTTTATAGACAATGCTTCCACTTTTTGTTTCAATGTGATTTTAGCACACCTTTGGTTAGAACCTATTTTGACTAGCTCTCTGATCTCTTGGATCAAGACAAATGCAGTAGGCAGTGTTGGAGGTGGGGAGGACAATTTAGTTTTAATTGAGGAAATAGAAAAGGTTAATCTATCAATGGATGCTCACAGAAAATCAGATCAAAGTAGCCTCCAAGAATTCATTGAGCCTCAAAGCACCTGGAGAACTCATCTTCTCTCTCAACTATGTTATCCTGGATTGTCATGTAGTACAAGGGTGTGTTACAGACAGGAATATGTATGCGTGTGTCTGACTAAACTGATCACTTTCCCATCTGAATTTTCTCTTAGACCCATAAAAAAGCATTGTTCTCCTTTCATTTCAAGACGAGTTGGAAGGCAGTCATCCTTAGCTTCTATTAATCTTGCCACTATAAATCCTCCCCCTCCCCAAGTCCCTCACCAAAACATATCTAAATCATGGATGGACATTATTTTCCTCTAGGATATATGGGGTGGATTTCTCCTTAGTATGAGCATTCAGTAACTATCTACCATATTTTGTTCTTCTTTGGACATTTGTAGGGAACTAACCTGAAAGCCTGGGTTCCTCAGCAACTCTTTCTTTGTACTATGTTCCATACATTTTGATACTTCACCAAGGAAAGGCAATGGTACTTGTGTTACTACTATGTGATTCAGAGAGATTAATATCTATCTTAATCTAGGGCCAGACACTGAGTGACCAATTCATGGCTGTGGAGTGGCACAGAAGAAGCATCTCCCTGTAAATCCTGTTATAACCCACTCTTCTCCCTTTGTTTCAATAGAAGGATACAAAATAAATGCTGTCCCATCAGGAAAGGAAAAATAGAGCTTTGGTGGTTTAGGCTTGCGTTCTGTTGGCAGTGGGACCATCTGCCCACCTTTCCTACAGGAGATGGATGGTGACCCAAGCACAGTAGCATAGTTTCGGATTATTAGGGGCTTGGTATGGCCCTTTGCTTTCATCGCAGCCTTCTCTTCCTCTCTAAAGTGAATAGGAAAAAAGGAGCTGTCTGTCTCTGAAATGTTCCAAATTCATGAGGCCAAGGGGCAAGGCCCTCAGCTGGCATAAACAGGTGTGGCTCTACTGATTTCATTGATTTATACCAGTGGAGGGTCTGGCCTTCTACATTTGTTTTGCGATTACTACTGTACAAGTCAGGCTTTTTTTTGGACGCCTTTGTCAAGAAAGGGTCCTGCCCACTTTTTCTTTTTTTAGAGAATCTTATTAATTTTTTTCTCACTCTCTGTTTTGAAAGCCATGAGTTTACTGCTTCAGAAAGGTACTGGATGAAAAGAAATGCAGCCACAAAACAAGTAACACAATGAGATACAGTGCAAGCTACTGCCAAGCCTCTGCACTCGCTAACATGCTTTATCCCTGACTTGGGGGTGCAGCAGGGGGAACATCTCAGGAAGTGAGAGGGACGTTCAATCATAAGGGCTCTTTCAGTCAGTTCTTGGCCTCTCTATTGGAACTACCATGAGGGCATCCTTCAGTGCCAATTTTCTGTCATGTGGCTATCTAGCCAATGGGAACCAGATGAAAGACTGGTCACCAACTAGCCATCCAATGATAACAACTACCAGCCTGGCAATATAGACATGAAAAGTTCATTCCTCACTAGCAATTCTCTGAACCACCAATTCCTTATTTTCACAGCACTTTATTTGCTATAGTTTTGTGATGTAATACTCTATACATATTTAAGATAATATTCTATTCCCCTACTGAGTTCATCCTCTTCCCTTTACTAATATTGATCATTTTCCCTCTTTACATTTCTAATAGGGTCTAAAAACAACTATCATCTTGTGGTCAGGAAAGATCAAATGGAACATTTCTCACAAACAGGAGCTTTAACCACAGCATCCTCATTAAATTCCAATTTGAGTAATTACAGATTGTGTCATCATAAATTCCCCTGCAGTTTCAATTTCAAAAACTAACCTTTTGCATCCCCTCCTCTGACACTGTTGTGGGAGACTGGGGCAGATATGATATTATCATAAAATATCATAGAATATCAGGGTTGGAAGGGACCTCAGGGGATCATCTAGTTCTGTTCTACTCCAGAGATGACTAAAATCTCTATGGTCTTTAAAGCACTTTTGGGGCTCTCAGGATGACAGGCACTAATTTATATTGTATATATATCATAAATTGTTGTGAAAAGTTATCTTCCAGAGAACCTTGCTGGCATTCTAGTCTTTCAATTCAAGTCAGCTACCTGAGAAGGAGGGCCTATACTCCCATGGCCAATACAGATGTGCTCAGAGTATTATGCCAGATAAACAAACACAACTCTTTAAAATGCATATTTTCTTGAAATCTGAAGTTAATCAGACAAGAGAAACCTATCAGCCAAAAACAGTTTTAGAGATATGAACCCTCGTGCTTCAATGTAAACCAGCCATGAACTGAAATAGATTGGAAGAAACTTCTCCTGTGGGTAGATTATTCCATAATTGTCCCTTATGGAGTTGCCTTTATATCAAAAATCTATTGCTGGCCAATGCTGGAGACATGATATTAAACAAAACTGACCATAGATCTGATCTGGCATGGACTTTTCTATGTTCTTATCCCACTTAGACCTTTTCCCACCCATGGCTTAGGCTTTAGCCTTGGCCTTTGGAGATGCTTACATATGTTGGCACATTTCTCTGAGCTTCTGCCTGGCTTCTGGGCACGGGTCATGCTGATGGTCAACATTTATCACTTCCTGCGTAGGTTTGAATTTAGAGGAACCTGCAAAAGTAAATGTTGAGAAAAAAACTAAAAGCAGCCAGTTTCCTAAACAGTCCCTCTTATTGCCATTGCCCTGAGAATCTGTGCAAAGTAATGGGGGAACCAAGATAACATTAACCCTCCTTTCGCCATGGACAAGTTGTATTTGTCTGAAAGATATATTAATTTTCCTGCTAAAAATAATAATAATACAAAGCTTGTCTCTGAATGGCCATAGTACCCTTTCCAGACCCTGCTCCTTCACATCTACAAGCTACTGTAATTAAAGCCATCTGAAAAATGGTGATATTTTTCATGAAAATATTTTCTCCTTATCTTATCAGGAAATTTCTGAGCAGTTGTAACCGTAATGGAATAAAGCAGAAGTCAGTTTATGCAACACACACATGGGAACACTAGAAGGGGTTCTGGGAAGGAGCCCTGAAGGGAAAAGAGAAGAATACCAAAATGGAACACAGTTCTATATTCATTTGAATAAAAAGATCCTGAAGATTGCTTGTTTATATGGGGGAGAGAAAAGATGATCCACGAGTTAGGATGCTAGCTGGAAAATCAGGAGATGTGGGATCAGTTCCTTGCTCTGCTACAGATCTCCTGTATTAGCTTGGACAAGTCACTTAGCCTTTCTGTGTCTCACTTCTCCATCTGTAAAATTGAGAGAATAGCACTGAGCTATCTCACAGGGGCATTGGGTGGGTAAGTAAATATGTTAAAAAAGATTGTAAGGCACTTAGTATAGTAATGGGGAGCCATATATGTACCTAAGATGGATAGTTCAGTCAAAACTTCACCCAGGTTGTACAGCATCTCCCATCGCTTGCTGATATATTTGCCTGTGTACCGTAGACTATAGTTGGGAGTGATATTAATAATATTAATAATGCAGATGACAGATCCCCTGACCTGCCTATCATAAACTCCTATATGGGCCTTTCTTTTCGCTGAGGGTAAAGCACTTGCTATTCAAGGTGAGGGTGAGACGTTCCTTAGGAATCACACTTACCTGGGGCCTTTGGTAGTTTGTTTTCCTTTGATGCAAGTGAGAAGGTGAGGCAGGACATAGAAACTTGATGTATTAGTTGGATGGTGGAGGAAATAGGGATGGGCTTGCAGGTGCTGGTTGACACTGGGATTAAGCAGAAAACGAGGTTTAGAAGTTAAAGCAACCAACCAAGAACTTTCAAATGAAAAAACTTTGGAAATAAAGACAGATGCCTCAGTTGTGTCACAGTTCTTGTGAGCCTGGTTCATAAACTTGGAGCCGGAGAAAGAAAGGAAAGATGTTCCTGGGATTAAAGCACTGGACTGGGACTCAGGAGATCTGGGCTCAATTCACCACTTTTCATAGTTTTTTGCATAACCTTGGGCAAGTCACTCAACCTCTCTTGTCCTAATCTGTAAATGAGGTGGTGATTATACTTTCTTCTCCACGCCTTTTGTCCGTCTCGTCTATTTAGTCGGCGAGCTCTTCTTTGTTCACAGCTTAGCACAGTAGGGTTCCACACTTGGTTGGAGCCCTTAATAATAATTAATTTAGTACAGTGAATAGTACTAAAGAGGTGGGAAATCTATTTCTTGTGGACAGAGGAGGGCGCTAGGACTGAGGAATCCTGGGTTCTTTTCCTAGTTCTGCAATTAATTTTCTGTCAGATAATATCTCAATGCCTCAGTCCCACCTCTCTGTAAAATGGATATCTTCATGGAGTACTGTGAGAATCCATTAGTATGTATAAAGCCCTTTGGAGATTCTTGTAAGCAAAGGCACACTTATACGTGCAAACCATTATGCTTATTTATTTTATTTCCAGTAAGACGGATACAGTTGTATCACAGCCTTCAAAAACATACTGTTTTCTATCCCCACCTCTTTTTTTGGGTGCTTGTGCCATTAATTCAGCAGCCTCCTCCTGGTTCTTGGGCCATAGTAGCTGACCTGCCTCCAAAAACTTTCTGGCAACCTCATCAGAACTACATCCTGAGGGGAAAAAAAATAATGTGGAAAAAAAATTAAGAGGTTTCTCTCTGTTAATGCCATCTTCTATCAATAAATCAGAGTTTCTCCCTATGATAACAAGTGCATAGAAGTACTAATATGCTGTCTCCTCTAGAGCTGATAATGGATGTGATTCGAAAAGTTTGACATATCAGATCAGTTTAACTGAGGCAGTACAGAGAATTGTCTCTCTCAGATGCTTAGCTCGTGGGTCTTGCTCACATGCTTGGGATCACCATTTTAGGGAATGGGAATGGAGTTTTCCCCAGGTCAGTTTGGCAGGGACCTTGGGGGCGGGGAGGGGCAGGGTTTCAGCTCCCTCTAGCATGCGGGGTGTGTGTGTGGGGGGGTGCTGCTTACGAGGCTTATTTGGGCACTCTCACCACATCAGTTCTCTGCCATTGCAGGGGTGTCAGGCATTGCTGCACCTAGCTCTCTCCCATTCTCTGCCTGTGGCACACAATAGTTTATGCTCCAGAGAGCTGTAAGACTTCAGTCTAATCCAGGTGATTGGGCTCACTGCAAGAATAACTAGGCCTGGGTAATGACTAGGCTGGTGTGCAGGAGGTCAGATTAGATGATCTGTGGGTCCTGTCTGGCCTTAAACTCTATGACTGACACCTATGTAGAAAGTTAACTGAATTGCCATATCTGTCCAAAAGCACTGAACAGGTGTAGAGATAACTGGGTTGAGTGAATGTCTAAAGGCCTCCCCATGCTAGGGTCACGGGCAAACTTGCTACAATCATATTTCAGCATGGTTAATAGGAGCAAGGGGTTACCATAAAGATTCTAGCACCATTTCCCAGACCAGGGGCAGATTCCATTGTGGTGACTCCTCTGTTCTATTGGCGTAGCGAAAGAAAACTAAGGCCATGTCTACACCCGGATTGGCAGGTAGCAATTGATCTTTCTAGTCTAGATGCGATAAATTGATCCCCGAGCGCTCTCCCGTCGACTCTGGTACTCCACCGCCAGGAGAGGTGCAGGTGGAGTCGACGGGGGAGCAGCATCAGTCGACTCAGCACCGTGAATACGCTGCAGTAAGTCGACCTAAGTGCGTCGACTTCAGCTACGCTATTCCTGTAGCTGAAGTTGCGTATCTTAGGTCAATTCCCCTTCCCCAGTGTAGACCAGGGCTAAATGATTACATTACTGAGGTGTCCTTACCAGTAACAGAATCAATCATCACCTTCATCTTCAGCTTGAGGAGTTCGCTCAGGAGGTGGACTGACCTTCGCTGGAACTTGAGGAGTATTTGTTGATTTTCTGCTGAAGGAGACATATAGCAGGGCTCTGACATTGTGCCTCTGGGGACAGATTTTCTCCCGGTATGGCTCTTGTAGGTAGTGCTAGAGAAAGATTCCATGGTGGGGACTAAATTGACAACAGGACAGTACTCTCCAGTGATGGCTTTCCTCTCTGTTGTTATTGTTAGCTCCTCCCAGGTGAATTCAAAGAGGTTCTTGACCCCTTGTGGCACATGGATGTCCAGTTTATGGCAAAATGCAAGCAGCTGGATGATTTGGGCCAGCATTTCCGGTGCTGCCACTTTAAACTTTTCATACAACTTGGTCTCACTCCTTTTGGCACTCATATCACCCATGGGGCAATTTCACTTGTGGGTATTTCATTTGATGTGATCTATGGGAAAACAGATGATGAAACAAAATCTATCTTCCATCATAGGCCTATGCTGCAGACAAGGTGACCAAAAGGAATATGTTCCACTGGCATAATAGTAAAAAGGACTAGCAATGGTTAAATATGAATAATAGTTTAGAATCTAAAGTATTAATTGACCCTGGTGGACTGAGAAGTGGATTAGCTTTGCAAACTAATTAAGCTGATATACAAATGGATCGCTTCCCCCAGTATTGAAATGAAGCCACGTCTGTTGGAATGTTGTTTAACAGCACACAGGAATTTCAGACTCTTTTCTTTTTGTTTCAGGCATGCTCTGGGTGTGCGTGAGTTTATAATTTAAGTTGGACATATCAAAACGAGGAATGGGGTAAAGCATCGGAGAGAACAAAGGGTAGGAAGGTGAAATAAAAGATATCTATAATTGCTCTCTACTTGTCTCATTTTGACTTTTTAAAATTAATGTATTCAAATTTATGGAGAGTGGGCCAAATCTTGATACACTGGCATCTAAAAATGAATGTTTTGCATGTTACAAGTATCTTTAGATAAATCAGTTTGACTTACATTAGTATTAATGAGAATAGAATCTAGTGCAATGTCTCAGCTGAAGGACAAAGTGAATGGGAATTAGGGTGACCACATGTCCCAATTTTATAGGGATAGTCCTGATATTTGGGGCTTTTTCTTATATAGGCCCCCATCCTGATTTTTCACACTTGCTGTATGGTTACCCTAATGGGAATATCATATGCAGCTGAGACAGCAAAGGAATTTAAGTGTATATGAAATATAAAAATCATTCTTTGAATATGTGTCACTTGTGGTACCAGGTCTCAGAGGCTGCCAAACTGCAATGCTTGTCATAAACATACAGACTACTTCTATAGATGATTTTGACAACCCTTGTTCTGCACACATGAGGCTACACCAGCGTCTCTTACTTGAGTATATGAGTATGTGGCTAGTACTATGTATTTGATGCCTGATTTAACTCTGTGTGCATATTTAGATCAATTACATTTGGGTTAATTAGAAAACAGAAGCAAATTTTCTTAATTACAAAGTAAACTTTCAGCTGGAACTAATGAAGTGTCAGTCTTATTTTTATGAAAGTTCAAATTTCCGTGGCTGCCTAGCGGCTAGCTAACCCAAATATTGGAATGCAAATTGACTCCTGATGAATTTTTACATTCATTTTAAGTTGTTCTGCAATTTTTATTATATAACATGGGAAAATCTGTACCCTTCGCTTTCAGTTATTCTACTTTATTCCAAGTCTAGCTTTTGAGACACGTTTTCAGAATTAAACCCAGGACATTACAGTTCCCAAGTCACATATACCCAAGAATCAGAAAGGTCTAGAAAACAGAGAAGCTTGAGTGGAATGGGGATGGTGGAAAACTTAATGTCAGTGATTAAAATGGGAGGGAAAATAGAAACATAGAACAGATGTGAATGTAGTTCAAAGGAACCAATAATGAACGTGTTATTCAAGTTGAGACCAAAATTTAAAACATTCTGGCTGCTGTTTTGCAGGAGTCTGCTCGGGTCCAATTAAATCTCTGCTTCTATGCCAAAGAATGACTTACATTTGCTGATTTACATAGAGTCTTTAAAGGAAGCATTGTCTAGTAGTACACTAAGCTCAGACCTGCGAGACGAGGGACCTGAGTTCAAGTCTCTGCTCTGCCACAGCTGTCTTGTGTGATCTTGAATGATAGACATAGTGTGCTACAATTTCACCTCATCTGTGAAGTGGGGTCAGCAACACTCCCCTACTTCAGAAATCAGTGTTGTGAGGCTTGATTCGTGAATATTTACAAATTGTTGAGATTCTAGGAGGAAAGTAGTAGTGCAAACATATTACCCAGAAAGCTCAAAATAAACTTGCATGCAGAAATTGCTTCATTCACTGCAGATATGCAGCCACTTCTGGTGTGGAATCCAATAGCAGTGTACAAGGATACAGCAACCAGCACACCAGCTTAGAACAATAAATAAATACTAGGGTGATATAAACTATGCAGGCCGGTTTCTGCTTGAATTTGTGTAGGATTCCATATTAACACCCTAATGAGCCATATTGCTAGGGTCATTTAAAACTGAATTGGACAAAACCCTGATGTCCCGAGACACTCCTACACTGGAAGATGAATGGACTACATGACATACTGCTGCAGGTCTATTGCAGCACTCATGTCTACTTTTCCACTTTAAAAGAATGTTAAATGTCCAACACACAAGGCATTTTGCTACTTTCTAGCAGCCATATCTTTATGTGGTAGGTTTAAGATTAGCAGCCGTGTTAGTCTGTATCCGTAAATAAGACAAGGAATATACCTTTAAGCTAGGATTTTTGAAGAGGCCCAAGGGAATTAGGTACTTAAATCCCATTGAAATTTAGCAAGAGTTGCGTGTCTGGCATCTTTAAAAACCCATCCTTTATATCTAATTGTACAAGATATTTAGGGTCAGATTGTGATAGATGTGCAGCAAAATCCACTCACATGCACAAGTCCAATACCAAATCATTCAAGACACTCAGACCAGGAAATCTGCATTGGCCTCTAAACATCATATTTATTAGTTCTGTCTCTTCTGTTTTAACCATGACATAATCCTTTTCCAACCTGGGTGATTTGCTCACTTGGCTGCACCCAACTAGTGGTTTTCCTAACCTGGGTTGTTGTTTTTTTAGACTCCGGCTGTGGTTTTGATCCAATTTTGATCAGAACACAAGTCTACTACAAATGCTAAGTACAATTTAGCATCTAGTTAACGAACATCAGAAATGATATTTTTCAGTAAGTAAAAACACAGCTTAAAAATGGGAACCAAGAGTAGATTAGAACTTTTTGCAGAAAATATCTTGAATTTCTTACCTTGATCATTTAAGATGCATCAAACCCACAGCTTTAAATGCAGCCAACTCTTGATTCTAAACACAAATGTTGCTATTCTAAGCTATATTAGTTGTCAAAGAGAACAGAACAGAACAGGCTATTTGCTCCAAGTTCTACATTCTAAAATTTGAACATTTACATGTCACAATAGGCCAGAATCCTACAGTATAAACCATTTGGTTGCTACAGAGCACTGCTTATCTACAGTTCAAAAGCACTCTGGCCTAAAATTTAAGAGGAATTTAAGAATGGGCTTAGGTTTAGATTGATTCTGTGAGGGGAGAAGATTTCTCCCCATATATTGATTGGTAAATTGACAAGCAGTAAATTAGGGGAAAAGAGAACCTCAGAATTATATAGGCGTACAGTATTAACATGGCCTAATGGCCAGAATATAGAACTGGGAATCAGGAATTCCCAAACCCTCCTCCACTGGTAGTTCTTTGTAGCCTTGAATATGTGTCATAACCGGTCTCAATTTCCCGTCTCATAAAATGGAAATGGTAATATTACTTCCCTACCTCCTGAAGGTGTTGTTAGTTAATATTTGTAAAGGACTTTGCCACTTGAATCTCTGATCTAAAGCCGATTGTGTTTTTCAGAAGATTCCATTACCATATATTCTAGCTACCATTACATTCTTTAAATGATGTGTCAACATTTCTAGGCTAGCAAACCATTCTACCCTCCCTCATACACTGAAGCTGTTTGTTTATAAGAGGAATCTAGGTTATTTATTCCAGGGGCAGAATGCTGGGGACATTGTATAGCTGAACTGTTTCCTACATGAGTTCAACCTGCATTAGTTCTTAAACTTTGTAAGATTTAATGTCAGCCTGATGCCTGAAAATTCCACAACTGATGGCACTCCATTGAGACCGCCCTGCCCGTTTGACCTTCAGCTTTACGGTCCATCTGCAGGTGTCACTGAATGCAGCTGCCTATTCGTAGAGATGTCTGTGTGCTAGCCCAGAGATCTTGAGCTATACATTGTCCAGTGTAGCATTTGGGATAACTTTTATGGGTTCTATAATAGCCTGTCAATGAACTGGAGATACATACAAGTAACTCCTCGATGCTACTGGGAAGGGAATAGTACAGCAATTGTCCAGATGGATGAAAACAACTGCAATGAATTACTAGCAAATAAGTACTAGGCTGCCATCTGGTGGGCATTAACTTTGACACAAACTAGAGATCAGAGACGAAAAACATGCATTTTTGTTGTGCCACCTATCACTACAAAAGAAGTTAAAAACTTTGACTGTCAGTAAAAGTGGCCAGATTTAGAACATTTTCCTTGAGTGTAAACTAGCTAATTGTTTTGAGTTCTTTAAAAATAAATCCATGGTTATATGTTTTTGTTTTGCAGGAAGGCGAGGTGATTGGATGGCTTAAACAATTATTATCAAAGAACTGTTTGCTTCTAGTTTGCTGCTTCAAATTAATTCACACTGGGAGAAACTCAGAGGATGAAAAGGATATGGGGATGGATGTCCCCTCTCAGCCCTTAAAAATGGATCAGGTCAAAGTCAAAATGTCAGTGAGGAAGGCATAGAAGTTTGCATTGTTAGCTTAGTTATACATACTGGGTGGATTAAACTTTTCATTCAGCAGCACCTTTTACAAGCACTAAATCTATATAATAGAAATATGAAACCAAAGTTATTTTGGCATTCCTGACCCTATTGGTAAAATGGGGATACTATTACTTACCAACCTTTGCAAAGCACTCTGAGACCCTAGGATGAAAGACACTATTACAAGAGTAAAACACTGACAATCTCCATGCCGACTTCAGTGTTTGCTGTCATGCTTGTCACCTTATAAATACCATCAACCCGTGTCATTTACTCTTCTATATTGGTGTCCTTGTACAAGCTTTCAAAATACAAACTCCCCCTTGAAATCAGAATTTTTTTTCTAAATATCAGATACCACCCACTGTTTGTTTAGCTAATTGAAGTACAGTAGTAATGTGCATAGCAATTTGGTTATACTACACTTATTGCAACAGCATATAAAAGGAATGTCAGTATGTTGGTAAATGGCTTAAACATAAAATAAAGCAACATACACTTAACAAGAAAAATTGCATCTTGGAAATACTGATACATCAGATCTGTTTAAGCTATTAAGATGGGTACTATGAAGTGACAAGGCTTCTGCTTGAACCACGTTTATGATTGGTCTACCCCTTCATGTGAATATTATATATTGATTTATCCAGTGACTCTCAAGCTTTGACGTGCTTTACAGAATTACAGATTATACACACATCTCTGGAATGCAGCAGGCATAACAACATGAGAAACTCCACACAACTATTTAGGAATAGGAAGTGAACTACCTTAGTCAGTAAAGTCAGTAGGTGACATTAGGTAGGCAAACAAGTTTCTCATTTAAATACAAAACCTTTTATTTTTTTTAAAACACAAGATGGCTTAATTAGCAAATAGGGGTAACTGACAATGTTTTTTTTAGAAGTATTTGACCATATTATCATTGGACTTGATTTTCAGTTTGTCAGAGTATACTCAATTTGACACTTCTTAGAAGTTAGCTCTTATAACATCCCTTTTTTGGGGAGGGGAGAGAGAAGGGGGGGAAGTAGTACTCTCATTGAAAAAAGGACTAAAACAAGCTTTATTTAGTTAAAATAACATCTCTATTCATAAATTTCAATATGGGGGAAAATACAGGAAAATGACAAAGGATAGGGTTATAGGGTAAAGAATAAGTGTCAAAAACCACCATCAATACTTATTTTTTTAATACAATACAGGACTGATGGAGCAAATGTGTGGCAGTTGTGTGATACAGTTCAGACAACCTTACTTCACATGACAGATTTCTTTAATTAATAAGATATCTACTTACTGGAAACTTATTTCCCCAAAATCTGGGAAAAACAATAGATGAATGCTAAGAACATAATTCTATTTCACTTATTTAAGTTATGATTCTTTCTTACGCTTCTGATAAGCTCAAGTCATTTGCCTGTAGTAAGACAACATGTCATCTAGACTTTGGTAAACTGGTTGCTGATCCTCAGAGCTGCTGCAGGAATTCTGCATCGATGGAAACTGCTTGTTCTGTGTTGACTCCTGTCCCAGTTTTTCATGAGAGGATCCAAGCTTGTTCCAACTCGGGCTTTGGTAGTTATTAGCTTTCTTTTGACAAACAAAGTAATTGGAAGGTGGTGCAAATTCTGGATCGCGTTCATCTGCATATTTCTTTGACCATTGTCCAAAAGTAAACTCTATTTGATAGGAAAAACATAGTAATTTGAATACAACTTTTACTGTACAAAGATCATTTATGTTCCCTTCCTGTGAAGGAATTTCTCCTTCAATGTTTAACAGAAATAGAAAGCTGAATTGCTTGAAGAAAGCTGCAATAGAGCCTTTCACTTAATGTCATCAGTTTTAAGCTGACACTACTTGCTTCAAACCTCAGGAACCAAATCACTTACAAAAATTTTAAAGACAACTTTTACCCTTTATTTTAAAGAATGTTGGTTATTTTAAGAAGAAAGTTGCTAATTATAAGGGGAAGCCTATGTTCTAAATGAGATCAAAGCAGTAAGAACCCAAAGATATTAAAAAACGACAATTATGCTAGGGTAGTCATCAACGTGAGAATGTACTATGCCCTCCGGCGGTGCTTATTTCATTACAGTGGTAGCATTTTAACTTCTATTACAGTCAATCATTCCCCATGACAAATTTTTAAAAGTAGCTATGAAATGATGGGACGACAGCTCAAGTTCATGTTAAATAGGTTTGACTCTGAAGATGAACTGAACAGCTTTTTAGCCCATGTATATGGTACAGGAACCTAGCAACTGATTATAAGCTCCTGGGGGTAGGTGCTGCGGGTTTGTACAACATATAGCAAAAAGGGGCTCCAGTTCTGAAGAAGGCTTTTTTATACAACTCCAGTACAAATGTTAACTGTATCAAACAAAAGTTTCTAAACAGAGCAAGGAACTGCGCAACTTACACTGCTTTTGGTGCTACAAATTAATTTACAAATAACTGACTTGTAACTATTTTTTCAAATGTTATTTGTAATTTAGGTCTACACGATATTGCTACAGAGCAATGGTTCTCAACCAGGGGTCTGAGGGGGCCATGAGCAGGTTTCAGGGGGTCCCCCAAAATAAACTAGAGTGCAGGGTCATCATTAGACTCACTGGAGTTCAGGACAGAAAGCAAAAACCCAAGCCGCACGGGACTGAAGGCAAAGCCTGAGCAACTTAGCTTTGTGGAGCTCCCTGTGGTGTAGGACTATAGACCAGTGGTCTTCAAAGTGGGGTGCGCGCTGCCACCAATCCCATCCAGGAGACCGATGAACTCAGCAGCGGTCTATTTTTGTACCATCGAAATGCTGCCACAGAAAGTGAAAGCTTTCTGTTCGGCAGCATTTCGGCGGACATACACCGAGGGGCCGCAGCCAAAAAACTTTGAGGATCGCTGTCATTGACAATTGCCCTGCTTGCTACCTCCTAATGCCAGCCCTGGCTTTTAATCTACTGGATATGCAGAAAAACAATTGTTGTGACACAGGTGGGCCATGGAGGTTTTTATTGCATGTTCTCAGAAAGAAAAAGGTTGAGAACCCCTATTGTAGAGTACCATTTATATTAGTAGTATTGCAATAGTATAGAATCATAGAAATGTAGGACTGGAATGGACCTTGATAAGTCATCTAGACTAATCCCCTGCACCAAGGCAGGAATAAGTATTATCTATACCAGTGGTTCTCAGTCAGAAGTCCAGGGCCCCTGTGAGCTGGTTTCAGTGGGTCTGCCCTGAGATTAGATTAATGGCAGGGAGTGAGATGAAAGGAGTGAATTTTGAGAAAGGATTTGACGGACAGCAAAGTCAATTGGCAACCAGGAGAAGGAAGATTCTTCCAAGTGTAACCCCAGCATGAATAAAGGCAAGGGCAGAGCGGAGGGCACAAGTACGTTAATGACAGATATAAAGTTACTTAATGTCTTCATAGAACACTTCTGTTCATTTCTAAGAAAAAGTTTGGCCAGTTAAACTAAGTTACCCTCATGTGCTGTAGCAGGGTTGATGTTACCTCATAACCAGAAGGTCAAAAAAGTCTAATATTTTTATTCAGTATAAATTAATATGGTGGTCTTAACTACACCACTTAACTCTTGACAACATGATACAAATTGCTGTAGCAACATATTTAACTATACCCCATTACGAGGGAGAGCCCTCACTTCAGTTCCAAATCTACTACTTTCTGTCACATACACTTACATTTCGCTTGCATTAAGTTCAAACTGCTTGTCCTCACCTTCAAGGATCTGCCCAACGTTTCCTACATTTCTCTCACTATCTTCTTACATCCACCTTCTTTCAAAAGAATCATGGAACAGCCTCCACTCGCTGTGTGCCAAGAGCCTTTCTGCTTTTCCCTCAAATCCTATCCTCAAAATTCACTTCCACCATGAAGCATTTTAGGGAAAGTGACCTCACACTACTACATCTGTCTCCATGGTGTCTGTGTAATTTAGTGCAATACTCATGCATTTAGAGGTTATGATGTCTTCTGTGCAACACATCCTGCCCATCTATACTACACAGTATAAAGTTACAGCAATTATTTTTGCATATCAGGACAAAATAATTCACACTTCAACCTTCCTCCATCAGTATCTTTGTATGGAATGCAATAACCTGTGTGAAGGGTGAGACTAGGTTATGTTATAGCAGCTGCTCGTGTCATGGTCAAGGCTGTCAGTCTCTTTCTAGGGCTCACCATAAAGTAATGACAATGTCAATTTAAAAGGGAAGGAGAAGGTATATTTCTTTACTTCTCAGCTTCATCGTGTCTAAAAATGACAGTAGTGCTGACCCCATTAATAAATAGTGTTTTTGACTATATTATGCTACATTCATAGTTCAGTTTTCTTACCTTTGCCTTTATCCCATTCTCGGACATAGGGCACACCAGCCTTTGTATCTTTTCTCTCCTGAATGATGACCTCCACTTTTCTACTTTCTGCAACCCTTGGAGCCACAGGGACTTCTGGTTCAGCTGGCAGTGGTCCAATAACATCTTCCTCTTCTTTTGAAAAAGGGAAAACAGATTTGTTATTAACAGGATATAGGTTTATTTTTCAAACACCACAGGATGATTACATGACAAGAGCTACTCCGCATTCACACTGACAACCTCTACAGCAGTTATCTAATTAGAATGAAATGCATCTGTGTGGAGTGGTGTTTGTTTGTTTGCTTTAAATTTCCTGTGTATCAGTTCAGAAGCCATAGTGGATAAACCAGATAATCTAAAAATGAATCTATGACCCTTCATTAGTTTTTCAGTGTCAAAGAAGAGACTGCTGAAAACGTACTGCCTAATAACATACCTAGGAATAGGCTGAGTGTTCTACTGATGATGGGAAATTAGGAAAGAGTGAAAACATGACTTGCATGTATCTCCACTTCAGTGATCTTAGAAAAAAGTTGTGTTCTTATTCTGCTCTGTAAGAATAATACTGAACACTGATATACAACTGTTCTGCATTTCCAAAGCACTTTACATTTAAGCACTCTTTCATTACTGGGAGGTGGAAAGTACTGGTTCTATTTTACAGATGAGGAAGCAGATAGTGTGAATCAATACCATAGATGGAGCCAATGTAGAGCTGGGATTAGAACTCAAAAATGTATGTCTGCAAGTTGTGAAAATGAGTCCACATTCCCTTTATATGATTTCTGACATTCATCTTTTTCAGAGCTTGCAACTGGAATGTTGCCCCTAATTTGAGTTTAATCCACACAAAACCCCTTAATCTGAGTGTGGTAGCTGACCCATCAGAGGGTCTAGGCTAAAGCTTGAGTTGGCACAACTTAGCCACTAACACAACCACTTTGTGGCCACTCTTACTCAAATGGATTTAAGTGTAGATAACTCAAATCAACTCTGCAGTGAAGACACACACTCAGTTGTGTAGTATTATTTCATTTCATCATACTCACCCACAGTGCTGTTACTAGAAGGTATTCTTTTTTGTACTACCAAGTTACAAATAAGCTTTGGAATGTGTCCATTTGTACATACTGAACTTTTAACGTAAAACAACTCTCACAAAAATCACATGGCAGAAGGGGTTTTTCTGCATACATAAATTAAGCTATAGGCTTAATAGCAAATGTATGCCTCTGATAGTTATGCAGAGTCATCTGAATACAAATTCTGGCCCTTAATTACCACTGCAATCATTTTAATTTTATGAATATACAGTATCTGACATTCCCTACAACATAGCTCTACACAAATTGCTTGTATTTCTTCATACCTCAATTAGTTGGCTATCATTTTTATTCTTGCTTATCTTAAAATCATCATTTAAATATATGCAATTCTAGCTTAGAATGATTTGCATAATTCTTCCTGGAAGGTGTGAATCTAAAAGGCAGTACAATGCACACCACAACAACAACACACTTTCCTCTTCATGGGAAGAACTATTTTTAATATATATGATTTTATACCCATGTGCAATTAATTTCAACTATTATTTTTTTCAAAACCACATAATTTTACATATTCTAACTATATAATGTTGATAGTCAAACACAGATATTCAATCTGAGCAGAATATTTTTTCCACAATACTGAGGGACAATGATTTTTTTTAAACCAAAGATACTTGTTACAGACCATACCTTCATTTTCCAGTTTGTTTGCTTCTTCCTCGAGTCCATCTTCTCTCAGTCTCTTTATCTTTCTTGCTTTAAGTTTAGAAAGCCTTGTTTTCAGAATTTCCTTTCGTTTTTCCTTTAAATGTTCACGTTTAGTCCTTTGGTCTGTGGTCTTAACCGATGAACATTTTCGATTACTGTTAACCCTGTATTTGGTTATAATCAACTATGCATCTCCTTCAGTTATACTCAGAAATTGATTATCAGCTACATTGTCTCAGTGGGCAGGAAAATGACCCCATTCCTTGAATCCAAACTTGTACACACCACCAGGCATAATACTTACTACCACTGGTTTAAGCTGTGAGCATGGTACAATAAAATTTGGTTAAGTATGCCAAACAAAACATGTCTCTGTTCTACATAGCTTGCTGTAGAGAGGTATGAGGAAGAGGTATAAAGATACTTATTTCACATATAAGATGAAAACTTCCAGAGAGTAGAAGAAACAGGCTTTTCACTAAAGCTACACCTACCCTCAACTGAAAAGAAATCCATGAATAAAAAGCCAAAACTAGGGGAAGGGCTTTATTTTAGGATTTCAACATTTGTTTTATGCATGTAACTTTGTACCTGTTCCTACAACCCTTCCCCTATATTGATGGAATAAAAGTCTTTTTAACTTTTTATTATATTCAGAAATGAATACAAAATATAATAATTGAAAAGTAGTTCCTCGACTTTAAGGGCCAAATTCCAATGGATAGGAGCCATGGCTGTATATTTATCAAGACTGCACATGTGCAATTATTGCAACTGTGCATGCAAGTGGCTATTCTGAAGTCTAAACATCCGTTCGTTGACACAACTACAGTAAATACATGTACAAGGGAACACTTGCTTGCAGGCAGACTTCAGGTTACTTCCACAGAAAATTTATTTCTAACTATTTTGCCTTTCAGCATCAAAGATCATGAGTGGACAATTACAGGTGTCTATGCTCTGCAGTTCAACATATTACACATGTAGTTTTGGTTTTGCTACTATTTTCCAACACATTTACTACATGGTATAAAGTGCAAGGTTCCAAAATAATATATAAAGAAGGGGAGCCAAGGCTGGTCCCAGCACAGGCTAAAGATCGACTTTTAGCTTCATACCTGCTCTCTCAGCATTTCCAAAGTCTCCATTTGCTTATTTCTCTGTGCTTTATCACGAGCGAAGGCAAAGTAGCCAACACCAAGTTGTCTCGCCTCTGAAAGGAACAATGTTCAACAGTTAGGTTTCATCAGATTTACAGCTGCAGCAGCCTTGAAATCACACCAGGGTATAAGTTATTGGAGAAAGACTCATCAGGTCATCTTGCCCATTGCTCTGCCTGACAAAGCATTAGAGTCAGATGTCCAGTCTAGTTTTAATTGACTCATGTGATGATGCTTCCCAGCAACTTCTCTTAGGAGACTAGGAGGTTTTTCCTGATTTATTTTTTCTGTCAGTAGATGAATGCATGCTATTCCTTTGTAAATTAAGTGGCTACTTCTAACACAGTTTAACAAGATGAGAATGTATTTATACTGGAGTAGTTTTTATACTTAGAGGTAAATTACACCTTCTTCCTCTAAAAACTGTCTTACAGTGAAGATAAACCATACAAAAGAATGAATATAAACCGTTTTCTCTAATGTCCTCATAATGTATGGGTCCCACAGGTTTCTTTAGGGCCTCTTCTTCCTCTCTTTCCCATTGCTGCCGCTGAAGTTCTCGTCTCATATCTTCAGACAATAGAGTCTTTTCAATGCCTTGTCTAGTAAAAAACAAAACCCAAAGTGAAAAGGTTCTTTGGTATTGAACAATGAAAGTATGACAACAGCTAAGCCATTTTTAATTACTCATCAGAAGTGTGGACTTTGTTTGCAGAACACTAACAGAAGGTGTCGAGATACTACAGTTGTGAGCACAGTCTGAGAATTTATAGCACATTACAGAATAGAGGAGGGAGGAAAGGATACGATACCACATCTGGCACAGCACAGTAAAATAATTCTAATTAAAGATCCGTAAGAAGAAGTTGATAACATTTTCACAGGCACTGTGAAGTCACTAACAAGTGAAACTAGAAGAGAAGTGGGAGATGACCAGTACTCAATAGAATAGTCACTAAAAGTAGAATAACAGCAACATTTTCAACAATGTGAAGTGGATACAAAAACATGAACAGCATTTATTTAATTGTTTAACATAAAAATTGAAACATTTAAATGAGCAACATCAGCAGTTGAGGAGGAAAATACTTTTATGTTTTCCCTTGGGAGGCATAATCTAGCTAGGTTAGAGCAAAATATGATTGCAGACCACTGATTCAGGTGAATACAGAGCATGTACTTCCTAAGCAATTTTATATTCTTCATTTTGTTTTGAACCATAACGAACAGGCTGCAGAATTTTCAAGACAGAAAGCTTGCAACTCAATAATATAAGTGCTTAATTATGGTATATTTCATTCCAATATAATTTTCGTTTCTGCTATTAGTTTTATCAGAATAGGTGTTATTAATATTAACTATACAACTGGAGTTCTAACAAATTCACTCAGAACGTCATGTATTTGACTTTATTAAAAGCCTTGAAATCAGATAAAATAAATATAAATATATGGAGATATGCCTCTCTCATAGAACTGGAAGGACCTTGAAAGGTCATCAAGTCCAGCCCCCTGCCTACACTAGCAGGACCAAGTACTGTCCCCTGACAGATTTTTTGCCCCAGATCCCTAAATGGTCTCCTCAAGGATTTGGCTATCCCTCCCCACCAAAACTCACCCAGGACAAAAAAAAAAGAAGACCAAAAAAAAAATCTATTGGGATTCTTTAATGTGCTTAAACTTAAAATATAACTTCTATAGAAGGACCATAGTTTTTTTAAAAATAAATCAAGTACCCAACAGGCTGCTAAATTAATTTAATAGACCTTTGTTTGTAGAGCAAATATGAGCCAATGCTCTACAGTGAAGTTTTTGGATTTTATTAGCATTTTCCATCAGAATCTGAGCTTTAGTAGTTTGTAAAAATTCTGTGTATTTAAGTTTGGTGTACATGGCCTCAATTCAGGTACCATTTAAAACGTGAATATGCCACACATTTTTCAGAGTTATTTCAATTGCCAGTGAAATAAAATAGCTTAGGACAAATGCATGTGTTCACAGAGAAAGTTTTGATAAAACTACCATCACACAAAAGATTATGACACTTTAAACACTGACTCAGGGTGGGTAGAAGTTGATGATTTTAAAAATGTAAAATATTTTTTTAAATTTAAATACAGGTTTGTTTTTAAAATAAACATTTAAAATTAAAATTGATTTTTTAAAAAAGTCAATAAAATGTTAAGGCCCACACTAATTTAAACTATTAAAATCATTTAGATTAAATACAAAAAATTAATATTAAACAGTACATGTTTGCTGCTAAATTTTAAAGAAAATCAGACTATGGAACTGGTCCCAGAGTTTGCTGAAGTGCCAAACTAGTTTTTGACGTCAGTATACTCTTCTGCCGGTGCAGAGAGAATAGTTTATTTATTTCAGTTTTTTCAATTAGTTCAGTTCAATGATTAGCTAATTCAAGAATACAGAAACCAATTGGGGTTGAAAAGGCAGGAAAGCTTGTTTTTCTCTTCCAATCTATGAATAAAAACTTTGTGAGGATGAGATCAGCTTGTTCTAAAATCTTAAAGGACACGGCTACTAGAAACAATTAGTTTCTACAACATTTAACTAAAAATACTACTTACTTTGTTTACTAAAGCAGTTAGTTTTAAATACAAGGCATGTTTTAATAAGCTTACTTTGCTTCTTATGTATCCAAAATATTTAAGGAAGAATTCTGAAAATGCTGTTTTTGTGCATTTTTAACTGAATTCCAAATTTCCATTCAAATGCAATTGACACAAATCACAAGTAGAAAAGTGATTAATTAAGAAATGCATTATTCACCATTTTCTAACATAATAAAAATAAATCTGAATAAATAAGTTTGGCTATATAATTGCTTAAATAAATGTGCATAGATAGTGTATTTTCCTAGTTTCCAAACAGCAGCACCAAATTCAGTGTAAAAACGCTGATTTGCAAAGCATCATGTTTTAATGGTTACCAACAGCAATGACTGGTGTGTATGTATGTTGCCTTTCTGCTGCCTTTTAACATAATTTAAAAGTACAAATGCAAAACTATTATTCAAATTGGTGATTTAAATCAAGGTTTCCTGCTTGTTGATTTAAATCAATGCACCATGCACATGCATCCGCCATATTCTCTCTCTCTCTTTTTTTAAGATACTTCAGAATTTGATGTAATGTCACACAAATGTCAAAAGACTTTGATGGCTTCAATGAAGTTAATCTGGTTACGCAACTCTGCCAACTGTGTACACAAACTCTTTTCCTCCAATAAAACACATGTATTTTCTCCCACAGGATTTCATAGTTTCTGTAGAGAAGCCATACCTTTTCCCCTGAAGTTCTTTATCCATTTCAAGCAGATTTGGCAAATCCTTCTTCATGCAGCGTCTAGATCGGCCCAAAGAATCCACATAATCAACCCTGTAATGCAAGTAAAAAGAATTTCAAACGATTTATATTCTCATATTTATAGAAATCTTATTCAAAGGATAAAAAATAATTGAATACTTTCCATAGAGAATATTCACATTCAGGATGCTAAAGTTGCCTCCATCCTAACAGTTAATAAGCCCAGTTTAACAATTAAAAGGATACATTTTTAACAGGGTTTATGACAGATATATCACACTGATAAATGTTATTCAATCTCATTTTGAACCAGCTGTCTTCCTTCATGATAAGATAGTTTGAAAACTGTTTACAAGTTACTGTCACATAGCTCCCAAGTCAAAATAAAATTGCAACCATAATATTTGCTTCCTGTGGTGAAAATAATGATGCAGTTCTGACTTCTCACACAAATATTAAATTGCCATAATAAAATGCAATTATCAGTCTATGGCTCATTTACTAAAAGCTTCAGTGATCATTCAAGTGGTTTAACAAAAGCTAGTAAATCAAGCAGAATGTTGTTCCTTTGAATCTCCCTTTACATAGTGTACTTTGTGTAAAGCTATTTATCATCATGAATGTTGCACTTAAAACTGTGTGGAGAATGAGAAACAGAGGTACTTATTGTCCACCAATGCTACAAAGAGTTCTTTAGCATCAAGCAGTTATAGTTATACCGTTTTAGGAAACTCAAGACACATAGCCGACAAAGTATCGCTGACCCAGAGTACAAAATAGTCCCAAAATACTAAACTTTTAAAGATTTAGTCTTTAATTAAGTTATGCTTTCTAAATAAACGTTAAGGGCACTGAGGGTACTTCTGCACTACAGTTAGATACCACTGGCTGGCCCGTGCTAGCTGACACGCGTTTGCAGGGTTTGGGCTAAGGAGCTCTTTAACTGGGGTGCAGATGTTCAGGCTCAGGCTGGAGCTTGTGCTCTAGGACCCTGCAAGGAGAGAGGGTTTCAGAGTGCAGGCTCCAACTGGAGCCCAAACATCTGCACTGCAATTAAACAGCCTCTTAGCCTGAGCCCAAGTCAGCTGCCATGGATCAGCTGTGAGTCTAACTGCAGTGCACACATACCCTTCACACATAGTATTAGTGCCATTTATTTTTACCAGGCCAACAATACGATAACAGAAAAATATATTTCTCTCTGTGACCTGTGGTCCAAGAGTATACACAAGGCTGGAGAATAATTAGTAGTATATATTAATCTGATGATAGTACCCAAAGGCTTCCAATGAAATTGGAGCCCCATTGTGCTGGGTGCTGAGACAATAATGTTCCTGGAGGCTTATCAGTAAATAGAATTGTCTTTTTCATTTTATTGAGGTAAGAGCAACACAAATATTGAAAAAGTATATGGAAGGCAAACACATTGGCTTACATTTGTGATATGTAAATTTGATAAAGGCATAGAATAACTTGACAGTTTAACCTTAGACCTAGTATAAACCAGTAGCACACATTTCTTTCTGATTTTTCAATATAGGCACACTCCCCTCATATGCTGAAAGAAACAAAATGACATTATCTCCTATCTTAAACTAATAAATTAAAAAACTGGAATGGTATTTTTCAGATTAGTAATTGTTGTTCAAAGCTGATTATCAGGAGTAAAACCTACATCTGCATATATGGTTTTCTTTATGAACAGACAGGAAAAAAAAAAAAACCTAGCTAGTTAGGTTTCATAATTATTTATACAGTATCTTTGCTGAAAGATTATTAGCCATCTGGACCTTAACTACAGAAAGGTTTTTATGGGTAGTTTAAAATTCTGGAGCTTAAAGAAATGCTGGTAAAGCACTGTCTTCTTCCATAAAGAGAAAATCTGCACATTCAGTAATGCCAGAAACCCAAAACTACTGCTGACTTTGAAAGTCATGTGATCAGTTGAAATAATTATTTCAAAGGGGGCAGAGTTGTTTCAGTAAAAATTAGTCTAGTTAAATAATGCTTCCATGCAGGACACCCCAGATACACAGCCTGCATCAATAAGTGGAACAGAACTTCCATAACTTGAGCAGGAAAACTTATGAGCCCTTTTAATATCATTCTTATTTATAGCACATTTTCTTGATCAATACATCTCAAAACTGTGGGTAATTTAAACAGCATCTACTGCAGGTCAACAGTTTAAAATTTATAGTTGTGGAAGGAAATGTTACTTGCAAATTTGTTAGTAGTTTGAGAAACTTTGAACTTCTGGGTCTCTTTCTGGAGAGCAAACATTTTCTCATTTCTATCTAAAAAGATTCCATTTAAATTAGTTACCATAAGCACTAGATAAGAATGATTTAGCTCTCATACAGCCCAGCCTCCCCCACAGACTGAAACTCCTCAAATTCCCAAGTCCAGCTGCACTAAGCTAGTCAATGTCATTGAGAGATGAGACAAAGTAAGGGAAAATAATGTGTTCTATAAGGCATATAAATTATGTATTTTAATACCTATTGCATTCACCTCTTTTATATAATGGCATTAAAAGAAAAAAAGGCTGGCAGATTTCCTAGTTTAACAATTTGTCTCAATGATCGCAAGTGTAAAAAAAAAAAAAAAAAAAAAAAGTCAAGAACCCTGTGAAGCTAATTTTTAACTATTTGACTTTCAAACAGCTGCACAGGTAACAGACCCAAAAATCTTGTTTGTGAATAGGACTGGTGCCTAAATATCCCATTCCTCACTTTGAAAATGTACCCCTATTTTAGAAAGGAGGTCAATCTACATAATCTGGTCTATATAATGGAAACCTTTCCCTGAACTTCTTCATATAGATCAATAGCGCCTGTATGGTTAACTATTCCAAAGAAAGAGTTGGATTTGAGGAGGTATCTTCACACGATTACATGCTCTTAGTTTTGACATAAGAAGAGAGACTATAATTGCATATAGATAAAATTAAAGTACAAACATTGTACACAGATTTAAAAAAACAATTAATCTTAAACTATACACAAATAACCTATTCTACCTGGAGTCTTTCCTGCAGGGTAAGAAGACAAATGTGAAAAAAATGCTTTTTAAAGAGTAATGATGTTATAATCACAAGTGATTGACTGGTATCAGCCAGAATGATTGTTTATTCAAAATGTTTTATAAACTAAACGCACATGAGATTATCAAAAAATAAAAACAGTCTGTCAGTCTTGTTCTATCCAGTATTACCAACCATTCTTCACTGGGGTCTTGTGGGGGTGGTATTTCTAGTTCAGATAGTGTCTCCTCTTCAACTTCTTCCTGTTCTGATGCCTTTCTAGCAGCTTCAATCTTGCACAGATCTTGTATTTCTCTCCGTTTGTCTATGATCTTTTGAGTGAAATCCACAAGGTACAGATCCTCAGTTTCTTCATCTAAGGCAGAAAAATCAATTCTTAGATAACAGGTATCAAAAGAACACAACTGAGCAAGAAATCAATACGAAATAGCCACAATCAGTTTCACAGCTGCCAGCAATGCCCTTGACTATACTATCAGGCAATGCTTTAATCTCATCTACTGTCAAGAAAATTCAACTATTTGAGATGAGTTGTATTTCTGTATGTAAACTTCATTTAAAGCGATTAATAAGATTATTATACCTCAGAAAACAAAAATTCACAGCAACTGTGCTGATACCTTCTTTTAAAAAAAATACTTTATTCTAACTAACAGTTACAATACTAATTCACGTCCTGACATGAAAATGAAACTGGCAGTAATCAGTTACCATTTGGAAAAACAGGTTTAAAAATGCTTATTTTATTGTAGAGAGAGAATAAAATAGTTATTTGACAAGTAAGCTGTGAATATGAAAGAGATGAATGGGTACAGCAGGCTACTACGTTCAATATTTCAGTTTCCAATGATGGTATTCATAGAGGACAATTACTTAAGACTGAATTTAAAATGAGGATGCATTTTGCATGTAGAATGCACCTAAGCAGTCACTTGAGTTCTCTTTCCAAAAGGGAGAAGAATTAAGACACTACATTTTATATAATGGATCTTGCACATAGAAACTAGTGAAAGAGACAGCACTGAAGAACTAGACTGAATTTGAGCCTTTCTCCTATTAACTGTCACATCACACAAAGGACTGGACATGTGCTGAGAGGAAAGTGGGAGTATGTATTTGGATTAGAGATTGTCAAAGCTGGAAGGTGAGAAGTCAGACCCTACTAGCTACTGGCATTCACATAACGGACCAGTCAGTCACCTCCTCTCTTTTCCAAGTTAAACTCTTCATATAGAAAAAGGAAGCATGTCAAAGCATAGATAAAAGCCAAGGACGTCAAAACTTTAGTTTTCTAGTGTTCTATTCAAAGAAACCAGAATATATTTCTCTTGCTTGATGATAGAGCCAAATGATTCCCACATTTCTTTCCTAGGGTGGACTGTCCTTCAAAAAGTAATATTCTTTCCTTAGCACTGGTTTTTTTTCTCTCAGCAAAAACAATCTTTATCAATCAGCTTGTATGCTGTGCCTCCAAAAAGCTTTTATTTAGTGTAAAAACTACGTTTATTGATTAACAAAAGTTCTGTATTTTATAGCATAACAGGTGTCAACTATGAGGCAGGTAAGGTGGCCAGCTTCTAGAGTGACCAAATAAAAGCAAGGTTTTTAAAATATATACTGGTTTTATGCAGGTTTTGTTCACCTGGAAAGTCTCCTTTTGTCATCTTCTCATACAGCTTTGCTTTCTCTTCCAGTTTCTGCCTAAAGAAAAAGCAGGTTATATTTACAGTATGATCGAAGTACACCACAAACAGAATAGTCTTTCATGATTTAGACTGCAATTGAATAAATGACAAGAACGTTTGATATATTCCCTTAGAGATGAACTGTAAGAGTTCTTACCAAACAATGGCTTAGGGGACACTGCAGGAAAACCACCATTTTTCTTATACTGTTGAAGGTATCTGTGAAGTTATCAACCATAGCAAGTGGAATTGTAGAACCCAGAATTCAGATCTTAACAGCTAAGCAAAGGAGGAATTTTTACAGTTTTTAACTGTAACTGACATTTCTATGAACATACAGATTCTGATTAGTCTGTATTGTGAACAATTTTTAATAAAAAATAACATAGTTCACCTTCAATGATCAAATAGGTAGCAAAATATAAATGTAAGTATTGTACATCTCTGTAATTACAATTGTCTAGACAACAGACCAAGATAAACTGTACATCAGCCCAGAAGCTCTCTATGGTAATTACTTTCTGGCAAAAAGATATGGAGCACAGCGTATGAGGCATGAGATACCACGTCTCAGAAAACACCATCTAAATCAGCGGTGAGCTACCTGAGGGCCACATGCAATCCATCAGGATAATATACTGGCAGGCCACAAGAGAGTATTTACATTGACCGCCTGCAGCTCCCAGTGACCATGGTTCACTGTTTCCGGGCAATGAGAGCTGAGTGAAGCGGTAGCTAGCATGTCCCTGCAACCCGCACTGCTTCCCACAACTTTCATTGGCCGGGAATGGTGAACTGCGGCCACTGGGAGCTGCAGGCGGCCAGGCCTGTGGACAGTCAAGGTAAACACTGTCTTGCGGCCTGCCAGCAGATTACCCTGATGGGCCGTAGGTTGCCCACCACTAATCTAAATGGGCACAGAAACCAGAGAGAATACCTTAAAACTAGCTCCTGGAATGATTTACAAGCGATGGGGAATTCATAGCAGAGAACTGGCGGATTTCACACTTTCAATGTATATTTTAATTATACGACTCAGGTCAGTTACCTGTAATTTTCCTCAAAAACATATTATTAAATAGGTAAGAGAGAGTTTTCTGCAAAAAAAAAAAAAAATGTGTATATATATAAAAGTATTCTTTGGAGCATAAAATACTGATTGTGGTGTTTGTATCTATGCTTTTACTTATATGGAAGAAAATGTTTTAAAAGAAAACCTATACTCTGTCAAATTTCTGTGGATACAGTAATTTAATTGTAGATATCTCACAGTGGAGAGACATTAACAAGCGATGAACTAGTTGGATCCCAGTAAAAACTGAATAGCTGCCATTTTTACCTACATTCTGCTATTTACATGATTTCTTTTATGCAATTTGTTACAAGTGTAAAGAAATTCTACAAAGTGTTTGTTCCTCTAATTTATTTGTATTGCTGTGACCTAAAAATTACCTTGCTTTCTCTAATGTTTGGTCTTCTTCTATCTTCTGCTCAACATCTTTCTCAGCTCGACTTGAAACCCCTGTGTTCTGCTTATTCCAAATGCTTGGTTTCTGTGGAACATATGATTTTAAAACACAGGACTTTAACCTTATTTTACCACTAACAAAAATAAAAATAAAAAAAAAAGAAAGGCTCTGGAGTTATTTATCTGCTTAACATTCTTCTTATAATCCTGCTGCTGAGATGTGGAAAGTAGCAGGTGTGTCTTAAATTTATGACAGCACAGGAAGGAGAACCAACAAAGGTATTAACATGAGTTTATGATTATTTATTTAAAAATCTGTAATGCAAATTTTATTCTTGAGCAGCTATAAAGATAATAGTTGCTTACTGGGCAATATTACTAAAAGAAAAGCAAATCTAGGAATAATTCATATTGTTCTTGGAAGTGAAGATTATCAGTCTGAAAAGTACTGATACAAGTACAGTGTACAGTATCTTTTATATGCTAAGTGAACGTGTGTTCTTAATTAGATAAATTTAACAAAAATAACTTTTATCGAGCATCATATATCTTAGTCACTGACCTTTTCATACAGAATTACATAGCCTGTTATGGGACTGATATTTTTCAGTGTTATAACCTGACCATTAATTTCTTCAAAATGATACCTAATTCTGATCTGTTTGCATAATTCTTCCAGATGTCTATTTTTAGTTTTATACATAATATAGTAACAAGTCTAACTTTTAGCATGTAAAGGCAAAAATGCCACAAGGTCTTCAAACATAGCAATAATACTACAGTCCATACAAGACAGCCACAAGATCACACAAATTCATTTAGCCTGAATGTTAAAACTAAGTCTGAATATGATTGAAAAGTCAGGTTTATGCAATATGTTATTTTAGAAAAATGATCAGAGGTTTTACTGCAGTAGAGATTGAAGTATGAGATTGCAGTGCATCTGATATTATTTCCCCCCAATATAAACGAATAGGAAATGATGGCAGGGTATTTTCCAAGAAAGTTCATTGACTCTGGAAAGTGCTTTCCTAGTCCAACTCATCATGGATTTGTCAAAATTCAAAGCTCATTTTTTCTTCCTGGCATTTAAGGAGTTTGGGGCTTACCAGTGGGTAGATTATGTAGACTAAAAGATTATTTAAATGCAGCTTTGCAATATAATTGAATGGTGAAGTTTTTTTGAGCGAGAGACTCAAGTGGAAATGAGTCAACAGAAATTTGATAAATAAAGCCATCATAACCTTTTTCCTACAACTGGAAATGAAACACTGCATTCGTAACTTTTTAGATTTTCTAATGGCTAGTTCTTCAATTTTGGGAGATGCCTTGAAAAACAAAGAAAAACAGAAAAATCAGGAGTAATGATGGATATTTTATTCCTACCTTGTTTGTTGTTTGGGGTTTTACAGAGACTCCAGCATCTTTCAGAAGTTTTTCCTTCTTGAATTCTTCTTGCTTTCGGAAGAGTTCAGCCTTTAAATCTACCAACTACAGCAGCCACAACAAAACACACCAAAAGTCATTTTAACAAAATAATTATGGAATTTCTAGAGTCTTATGTGAGAAATCAACAGTTTACACCTGTAATAAAATTAACTGATTGCATTTCTGATGCAGAAAATAGGAGCAGTGATTTGAACAGGAAGAACTCTGTGATATTTGCATCAATATGTAAACCAAAATAATGAGACAGAACATAATTTATCATTAGGTGGTTAAATAAAGTAATTAAATTCTTCCATTTATATTACTGATCCTTCACTCCATAATGGAAAATCTGCAGGAACAAAATAGGCATAATCTCATACAAAGTTTTCAGGAACCATCTTGAGCCAAAGACTGTAACAAACTAACAATAGTTAATTTAATAGTTAATTTAATTTAAATGTTAAAAGTAACCCCTAAGGAGATTTGCTGGCAAGTAAAACCTATTCTTTTTTTTAAAAGGAACTAGCTAATAGACTTTACATAGTCTTTACAAAGAGTACCTTCTTCCCTGCTACTTTTAGACTTTATTTTTATAAATAGGAATATGTAACTCCCATTGGTATTAATCACCACCACAAATGCTAGTTACCAAGGCCCACATTCTCAAAGGTATTTAGGTACCTAGCATCCATTGACTTGAATGGGAGTTAGGTGTCTAAGTACCTTTGAGAATCTGGGCCCAAGAAACTTCACTCAGCAGGTGCATTGCTTTTGAACAACTGTTTTCAGGAATCTAGGAGTCCCTTTTTAAAACAAAAAACAAAGAATACAAAACCACCAAGACACCATTTATGATCTGACGGCTTCTTTAGCCAGTCCTACAGTAAACTGATTTCTACAAGAAATTTAACCAGGCTGTTGTTTGTCCTTGGTATTAAAATTTGCCACAAACAATAGTGCTAACTAACCAAGCTTTTCCTGATCTTTTGCATCAGCACTTCTGAGAGTTCATTAAGCATATGTTTTGGATACAAACCTATTTATTTTCATTGCTGTATTTCAATTAAGTTGCTATATTATACTGAGACACAAAATGCTGCTGGAACATTAAGAAAAAAATAACAGAGTGAAACTATCGAAGACTTTAATGAATCAATGAAAGATGCTTAGACTATAAACAAACGTACATCAGAGAAAATAAACAAACAGCAAAATGCCACCCTATTTCAGATTATGTTCAAGTCCTGACAACCTCTTAGATATGAGTGAAGTTACTTACTGGTTTCGTATTTGGGACTTTTATAGAAACTTAACCTTCCACGAAGAATGCTCCACAAATAAATGTTTAATAGGAATGTCTTACTTAACCAACCTTAATTCCATTTAAACATACCTTTAACAGCCAGTGAATATATCAAGCTATGGGAAATCACTTAACTGTACCCTAATGTCCACAGAAGACATTTCCAATGACAGAGGCTATGCATCTTCACAAAACCTCCTTCTGCCTCCAAAAAAAAATCAGGAAATACATTCACATTCATCTCCTTCACAAAATATAAACCCTAAATACAGTCTGAATAACATTAACAAATTCAGCACTGACATAGGTGCACAGGTTAGGTGTTCAGTGCATTGTGTCTGAAGGGGAAAGTGTAACGTCACAGGGCTACAACTGCCATGCTAAAGGCACAGCAGCATCCCAGAGAAAGATACATCTTTAGATATTTGGATAAAAGATATTAAGTGCAAAATATTATTTTTTCACATTGGGATTTATTTTTTATTAATAGGGCTGAGATGTTGGGGGTGAAGCAAGAGAAAATACCCAATGGTATTTTGTTTTCTCATGATTGGAGAAAAACTATTCTTAGATGTTGTTGAACCTTCTGTATTTAGACCAACCCAATGATTATATAATAACACAGAGACCATTTTACAGCTCTTACAGGAACCCTCATTGTCCAGTAGCAGCTCATCCCTGTTTCAAACAATAAACACACTCAATGGGTAGAAGAAAAGAAAGATCACCAGGTGGGATATACAAGGCAAAGCTGTTTCTCCAAACCTAATCTATATAGGGTATAAAGTAGCTGTGTTCTTAACAGGACCCAATCAGGATGAAGAGATGAGTCCTACAATTCTAATAAGTACCCTCTCAGAAAGAGGCACTACTGCACAGGATGAAAGAATTCCTAGAGAACTCCTAAAAATTGGGTAAGTACAAGTTTTGCTTAATGTAATTTGTGTTGCATGTAAGTGTGATTACCAATTACAATAAAATAGCTCAGAGATACAAAACCATTTATCTTATCTGTAATGGGCTACAAACCAACTGAATAAAAACCCAAGGGAACTTCCCAGGAGGAACCAAAACTGATGTGAATACCCTTCTGGTATTCTGGCATGAACCTTGAGCATCTTATAAATTAAATGGTTCTAAAATCCTTTACTGTTGCTGTAGTGCAAATAGAAGCTTTTAAGATTTGTCCTACTGAACAACTCTTCCCCCTCCCCCGCAATGTTCGCATCTTGGTAACACACTGCAATGTTGTCTGATACCGCACCACTTTGATCTAGCTCAGGGGTCTCCAAACTTTTTGAGATGAGAGCCATATTAGATTTTTGAAGGGGCTTCGTGGGCTGCTGCCATGCCCCCCCTTTGCTCCTCCAGCCACGCCACTGCTGTGCCCCCCCTTTGCTCCTCCGGCCTCTGCTGTAGCCCCCTGCCCCCTCCCCTTTGCTCCTCGGCTGCACCACAGAACACTCACCCCTTTGCTCCTCCAGCCACACCGCTGCTGCAACCCTCACCTTTACTCCTCCAGCCGCATCCTGGGGGCACTCACCCTTCCACACATGGGGCCGAGAGCAGTAGCAGCTTGTGGCGGGGAGGGGGCAGTAGCAGCTTCTCCACATGCCTGCTCAGCTTGGGGGCCATACAAATCAATGCCGCGGGCCGGATCTGGCCCCCGGGCTGTAGTTTGGAGACCCCTGGTCTAGCTCTGGGTGTCATAACCCAGCAGAATCTCTGCATCTACTAAGTCCGGCTAGGAGGAGCGGGGCCGTGAGGAGAGAGGCTTGTAGGGCGCTGAGCACCTATCACAAGAGACCCTGCTCGCCACAGGGAGTAGGTCTCTGCAGCTGCTTGGATCCCCACCACACATACCCCCGCGGGTCCATTCCACAGGTGGGAAACGGGGTGGGGAGTGGGAATCTCTCTGGGGAACGGAGTCGTGGGAGCGGCAGCGGGACCCAGTCTAGGGCAGGGGGCTATAGGGGAGGGAGACTACAGACCGGCACAGGGAAAACACCCATCGCACCCACTGCTAGGCCCGGCCAGTAGCACTTACCGAGGCGACCGTGACCTCCAGTGGCTTCTTCCTACGGTCCATAGCGCCTCTGCGCCGGGGCAGGGGAGGCAGGTTACAGCCCACAGAGGTGGCCCGTAAACAATCCACAGCCCACCCACCCGATGGCCGCCATCCTGCCGTAAAGCGTCTGAATGATTCCGACAGTGCCGTGAAACGCGAATGCGAGGGACGGGTGTTTCTCCGGCGCCATCATGGGGAGGTCAGCGCGCGTAGTAGCAGGTGCGGCGGGCGTTCCTATGGCCTAGGCCCCAGCTGTTCGGGAGCAGCCCTCAGCCCGCTCCGGCTGCTGAGTTCCAAGGGTGCGGGGAGAGTTGCCGGAGTCCCCGTCCCGGTGCAGCGCCCTCGTTACGGTAACCGGCCTGCGGCGCCCGCCCGGGAGCCCCCCGCTTTCCTCAGTACGCGCTGCCGGCAGCAGAGCGCGGGCAACGCGCCGCGTCCAACGCACCGGTCTGGGGCCGCGGGGAGCCGTGAGCAGCGCCCAGAAAGCAGGGCACAGGGGCTGCCCACCGGGATCAGGAGATCTGGGGTTATTAAAGTTGGGGTCGCTTTATTTGCCTCTGGGTTTTGAGCCCTTAGCGGTCACAGGGGCCCTTCTCCAGCTTTTCTCTGCAGCCTGGAGGGCAAGACACCTGCTTTTGGACAAAACGAAATCTCAGATCTCAAAATCACTTCGCTCCAGGGCTTGGGGTTCAGAGAAAAACGATCAAACATTGAGAGAGAGGAAACTGATAAGAGGGGACAGGGGTTTGGTTTTTCTTTTTGTCCCTCTTTGTCTAGTAATCCAGTGCCTCTTTTTTTGCAATGGTCACTCATTCATGTGACAAGTGTAATGATTGATAGTTAACAGGCATATTTCGACTTTGCTCGCAAACTACAATATCTATTTTAAATATACACAGGAGGTTACACTGAATTACAGTATACATGATTTTCAATATTTAAGAATGAAATGCAATGTTAGAGTAATGAGAGTCCTCTAAGTGAATCAGACATATTGTTGAAATTTTTAGTGGACAGTAAATCCCTATTGTGTGGTGCTGCAGCCTCAGAGGAAAAAGAGCAATTTAAAGAGACACTGACAACTTGAAATCTAGTCAGTTTCAAAAGAGAGGTGCATGTTCCTATATTGCCCTCCTCCTGAGTCTCCTTGCCAATTTGGGAGGTTTACAGCTTTATTCCCATTTGAAAAATGAGATTTCTCTTCCCTCTTATTGCATGAGACCTTGTAGTCCCTTTGGGTGATACTCTTACAACAGCTACATAACAGAAGATTTTTTGTTGTTTAGTTGACTGTAATGCTTCAGAAAACAGCTGAGTTCTACCATGTATTGATTACCAAAGCCCTCATCCTGCAGTAGGCTCTGTGAGGGTTGAAAACTGGGCCTGAATCACGCCCTATTAAGTTAATTGCTTCAAGGGGGATCTTTGTGGGTTCCCCCTTGGAGCCCCACTGTGGTCATAAAGTAATGGGACTCAGTGCAGGTGAAAGTGTCTGAATGCACAGAACTCGATTTGGGCCTAAACCACGATATTGGTCTTAGTGGTGTAGGCATTAGTTTTGCAATACCTACACGTATCTGCAACAAGAAAAGACTATCTATACCCCCCGCAACAGTCAATATGTGAGTGACAGTGAGAAATAGGTGAGATTTAAAACCTCATTGAATCAGACTATGACAACATTTTTATTGTCTGATTTTGTAAGTAAGTAGTTTTTAAGTGAGATGAAACGTAGGAGTCTGTTCTGTCTTGCATACCTCTGAAAGGGGTACAGTACAGTAGTCTGGAAAGGTTGGAAGCCACTGCTTTAATACACCGCTTTAAAATCTGTTTAAGAAATAATCCAAAATGGGAGTATTTCCCTTCCTGAGAGTGAGCCTTTTGGAATATCTGTTCAAATAGCCACAGGGTCAGCTCTGCCCTTTGTTTTGTTTAACTAGATAAATCAAGTTACATTTCTGTCTGTCTTTTTTGGGGAGGGAGAGAAAAAAACCTGAGGTCCCATCTACTCTAATCTGGTTGGCCATTAAGGATGCCATGGGATTTCGTGTAAGAGTAGGGGTTGCCCACTGGTACTTATGGATACTCAACATCTATCAAGAATCTGGTTGTTTTTAAAGGTTGGCAGTACAGTACAACCTGCATTAGTGAATGTCACGAAGGGTGCATTGGGGGGCAGTAGATGGAGAATAAGTTTGAATAATCAAGGTTTTTAGATAATTGAAAGAATTTTCAGTGTAACTAGTAATGTTGTGAGACATAAAGCTGTTTCCTATGACAAGGCATTTTGGATGGTCTAGGTTCTGCTGTATATACAGTATTTTATTATCGTATTAGTTCCACAGAGCCCAAGTGTCATGGCTATGGGGAATACAAATAGTTTCTTTCCATTTTTGAGCCTGTGATGTCCACCTTTGTGGCGAACCCACAAAAAGCATGAGCCAGGGGCTGTAACAAACTTGTATCCTCTTTGGATCAGCACAGAGGGAAACCTATAATGCACATTCACCAGTACATTAGTCTCTGAGCTGTGATGAGTAAGGAATCCGATAAATCGTGTAAATGGGTTTTTTTCCATTAACTTAGTGGCTTTTGGATCAGGCCCAGAGTGAGCAGACCTAAAAATGGACATGCCAGGAGGAAAGGATGAACTCTGATAGTTCTCATTTGGCTTATTCCAGTTCCCTTACTTGTGCTGAGTAGCCCCTTATGCCACTCATGTTCCCACTGAAGAAACTGGACCATTTGTGGCAGTAGGTGTTACTCAGTGTGAGTAGGGGAATAGGCATTTGTCCCAGTGTTAGAAAAGGAAAGTGTAAATCTCATTACTTATTTTTTTGTTCCACTGTAAGATACTAGAATGTTGTGGCCTTTATTATGTATGACAGTTGTCATTAAACATTACTTCTAGAATTTAATGTTCATGTCTCCAACATTTGTGTTTGGATCTGGGAATTTGGTTCAGGCCCATATCTATTTAAATGTATTTAGAAAATGGGAAAAATCAACAAATCATCCCATTAAACGGGAAAAATCAACAAATCATCCTATTTTTAGATGCACTGTACTAAATGCCCAAGTATCTGTATTCTAAGAGCTAAGTGAATAAACATGGAATTCTGAAAGAGCAAATACTGGCGGAATGTGAATAAAGCTGACTGGACTCACTTATAGTTCATTGACAGAAAACTAAAGTTGGGGATACAGAAGCAGAAGATTGCAGATGATATGGCCATAAAGCTGCCCTCCTTCAGGCTGAAAAGGAAGAAAAGTGAGCATTGCTGGAAAATAGGGGGAAAAGCACAATCTCCCCCTCCCTACACTTCTCATTTCAGTAAAATATAACTGCTACAAATCACACCAGGACATGTGTGTGTATATATATATGGATCCCACCTACAGTCAAATTGTTAAAGATAAATTGCCCTAAACCTGAATCCAGCGCAGGTTCTGACTTTTTAGTAACCTATCCATCTTCCTCACATCTTTTCTGGGAGGGGGAGTTCTTCACTTGAGAGCCCCGAACTCTTGCAGTGCAATGCAACACTTACATAGAAGTCCTCATGTGGTCTACTTAGAAGTTTGCATGATAATGCCACCTGCAAGCCTTATATAACTATTTTAGGAGAGGCACCACAGAAGAACAGTATCCAGCTGAAACTGCAGGAGGAATTTACATAGTTACTTAAAATGAAATTTTGGTCAGGACTCCAGCACACACACACCCGCTCCTGCAAAAAGTGCAATGAAATCTTCAATACTGGGAGTGGGAAAGTCCTTGGTTTGCCATCTCTGCAATATGTTGTGGAGCAAGTCAATCAATTTCATTCTTTTACACTGTATAATTTATGAAGTCAAGCTATGAGAGAACCATTAGCCAGCATTCTCTTCCTCAGTTAACATCAGGAAGACCAACAGGCAGTAATGAAAACTTGCACAGATATGTGATTGTTGAGCACACAATGGCTGCAGGATTGGTCTGCACACCAGTGCTGTTTTAGGTGTGTGATTCATTGCTCTGTAGTGTGCATTCAGACAGATGATTTAAAAAGCACTCTATAAATGTCAATTCAATAGTCCCATTCTTACTGTCTAAGAACTGACAAGCTTTTACACATGGTTTCATCAAGAAGGCTTGATGTTAACCCTAACCTATTGGGAATTGTCTTAGTTTAGTCTCTAGCGTACAAGCAATTTATCAAAGGTTTTCACCCATATATGGTGGTGGAGGAAACTAAACTAAGAACAGCTCTGAACTTTTGTGAAGCAAAATCAGATGAACTAGGTTAATTAAAAAAAAACTATTAATTTTTCAAATTCAATGTAGCTGTCTTCTGTTTAACATACATTTCTTATCCAAAATTGGAAGTCTAAATAAACTAGTTTTTATAATCTAAGACTGTTGATAGTCATGAATCCCTTAGGAATAATTGATTCAGTATGTCTCATTAGTATGCTGCTCTTTTTGGCATAAAAGAGGCCTAATTGTGTTTACTTCCACATAGCTGCATCAACTCAGGAGCTTGTTTATTGTTTTTGCTGAAGATAATGTTTATAGTGGATCATATATTAAGGAAATTTTAAAAAAGTCAGAGGGAGCTAAGGAGTTTCAGCATCTTACAGGATTTGGCCCAGAATCCTGCGCTATCTTAAAATGGGCCAGATACAAAGTTGAGGTTTTTTCGAATTGACTAAAATTAGACTATGTGGCTTTAAAAAATAAGTTGTAATTTTGATGATTTTTGCTATTTTGAAACTGATGCTTATACAATAGCCACTAGGAACAGCAAAGCCTCAAAGTACAATAAATCCTGTCTATTTTGCATCTTTGCTTTAAAAAACATGCTTAAGATTCAAGTTCCGGACAAGTAACAAACACACACTTCATAAACCCAAGGGCTCTGGTCTGGCACATCACCTTCTCCCACAACATCTCATCTCGTGTACCACACACAGCTTCTTTTAAGTGAGAGAAATTCCTTGTGGAATTTTCAAGCTTTTTTCCATTCATATTCAAGTTGCACTTAGGAAACAATCTGCGCCATGTCAACCTGACCCTTTTAAAAGTGGGTGGGACACTCTGGGGTGCAATCCAGACCAGTGAGGGGCTGTGTCACCACTTGGCCTGCAACCTTGGGTGCCTCCCTCAGCTTTTCTACTGTAACTCCCACCCTGGGCTCCTCACAAACAGCTGAACAGCATGGAGGTCACACCCTGAGTGTTTGTATAGCCGCAGCTCTGATACCGGCAGCCTTTTGGCAAACACCAGCCACGCTCTGGCATTCAGCAGCCTCGGTTATTACATACAGGGTGAGCCCAAACCACTCCAAGTCCTGGACTCTCCGCCCTCCCACCCTCCCAGCCTGTGTTTGGCACTGTCCAGCCCTCTCCTGGACAGTACAGTTGTCCCTTTAAGGAGATCAACATATAACTGTCTATACCTTAAAGGGAGTTGCCAAACAAGTCACAACATTAGATTAGTTTCAATTAAAGAAAACCAGTTTATTTAACTACAGAGAGCTAGGTTTTAAGTAAGTACAAGTAATCATTTCTGACTTTAATGCCTCCTTACAAGAAAAATGAAGATACTTAAACTAGTTTTGGTTCAGAGCGAAGGCCATTACCATGTTTTCAGTACATTGCTGACCCAACTGTCAGGTCAGGATCTCATCCCAAAGTCTTTTATCATCTTAGGAGACAAAGAGAGAGGTAGGGAGTGATATTTTGGCATATTTTTGTCCCTCACATTTATAGTTCAGTCACAATAGCCCACTTCCACCTTAATTGAATTGGCTCGTTAGCACTGATGCCCCACTTGGTAAGGCAAATCCCATCTTTTCACATGCTGTGTATTTATACCTCTCTACTGTATTTTCCACTCCATGCATCTGATGAAGTGGGTTTTAGCCCACAAAAGCTTATGCCCAGTTACATTTGTTAGCCTCTAAGGTGCCACAAGGACTCCTTGTTGATTTTCCTGAGTGATCCGTAGATATGAGTAATGAGACATGGAGTGTGCTGGGGAAAAGATTTTTTTGGTAAGATGCAGATCTTTGTCCCTGCCCTCTTTCTTGCCAAAGAATGCCCACTTGATAAGTGACTGTTCATCAGCCTTGACACCTGGCTACAGGCACCAACTTGTCCTTTGTCTTTGAGAAACAGGTTTACCCACTCCCAGACTTGTCTAGTAAACTCACTTCAGTCATGATTTCAGCTTAGGTTAATAACTTTACATCCAATGTTGCTACATATACTTCACCATGACATTAATAACCAACAAGTTGTTGTTTTTTCAAATGATACCTTACAAGGCATATTCTGTACAAAAATTATTACAATAGTGTGTTGGGTGTGAATGCAGGGGTGCATTTTGTCATAGTGGGGCACAAGAGTTTCCCACTTTTTAGTGACCATTCAACCAAAGGCAACCACAGCTCATTTTTAAGAAGGCTTTGTTGTAGACCATATATTAAAGAAAAATCATGATACAAATAGAATTCTAACTCATTCTGTATTGCAATGAAGGACCAAAATCCATTTGCTGTGGATGTAAAATCTTAACTGCAGTTTCTGCTAAAAAATTTTCATATCGTTCTTAGTCCACAGCTTGGCTTGGGCATGAGGGACAGCTAATAGAGAACAATACATCAGTAAGAGAAAACCGTGTGTTTCAAGTCAGAGAGCAGAGTCAGCATAACTCCAAATGTAATTGGACGTCCTTATTGCGAGTTAGACACGTGAAGCGCTGAGAAAGGCCTCAAAGTTCACTCCCTAATGCAGGGAGGAGACAGTGGTACAATACCCCTCAGATCCCAGAGAGTTCGGGGAGAGGCCTAATATGATTGTCATGACACTCTCCCCTCACAGATGTATGCTAATCCTCGCCCACAGAAATGCAAGGGTAAACTTATAAACAATTAAGTAGTAATTACTTTAAATCTCCAGGGATGTACTTAATTGGTCAACTGGGAGAGCTGCTACCTCATTCCCCATGACCCCAAAATTAGGATTTAACCTATATGCTTTAATAGACATTGCTGACACACAGGTAATTACCCCCAAACAATATGTTAGTTTGGGGCATGGGTGAAGCAATTATGTAATCTTTTAGAACATTGGTTTATTCTGCTTATCTTGTCTTGCTGCTAGAACCTATCCAGGGGTTTGGGAAAACCCATCCTCATGGCTTCTCTCCACCCAATGACACCCTATATAATCTATTGTAATTAATTGTTCTGCAGCATCTCTGAGCCTGACAAGGAAAGTGACATTCCGCCAGCGCTGTGCATAATAAACTCCTGTGCTTGACTCTATGTGATGTGGATTACTGTTCCTTCACTCATGATCCCACACTAGTTCTACAACATAAAATTCACTAAAAATATTGACTATTAGGAAATTGCCAAATTGCTACATATTGCTAATGTGCATTGCCCATTACACAGCATTTTAACTAGAAGTGGTCTTCTACTGAATGTGGAACAAAATTGTATTGAATACATTTGGGGATGCATTAGGGTAGTCTTTGAAGACAGGAGGTTTTCTAATAAAATGGTCTCTTGAGGCTTGCTCCTGTTTCTGTTGAAGTCATTAGGAGTTTTGCCATTGACTTCAGTGGAAGCAGAATTAGACCTTTATTCATATCTGATTGTATTTGGATAGATTGTCGCCATCATAGTGAAGGGGAAAAGGAGGAGCAATTGGATTACAAAGCGATGAATGAGGTTCACAACACATTAAGGGAAGTAACCACATTTGATCACCCAAACCTACAAATCTCTATGGTTCACCTGAAGTAGAATCTGGAACTCTGGATTGTAGTGTTGTGGCAGTGTCAAGAATGTCTCCAGTAAAAATTAAGGTGTCCCCTTCACTGGTCCAAACAGCATCTGCAGATTAGAAGTAAGGTGGGATGGATATTGATTTCATATTGTCATGTTTTTTCTTAAGACTGTATCAAACTGAAAACAAAATCATATACAGATGGACATGGTTTATGAATGACTGTATGTTTATTATACACTACAACTTTTGTTGTCTGTGTCTAGGTAGAAAGTCAAAGCTTCTCTTTAGAAGTAGCACACAAGCACTGTGTGTCTGTAATCTCTCTCTGGTAGATAAGTTCCTGTTTGAACCTTCAGCACTAGGGTTACAGCAGTGGTTCTCAAACTTTTTGTACTGGTGACCCCCTTCACATAGTTAGCCTCTGAGTGCAACCCCTCCCAACCCCTGTAAATTAAAAATACTTCTTATATATTTAACACTATTATAAATGCTGGATGCAAAGCAGGTTTGGGATGGAGGCTGACAGCTTGTGATCCCCCCGCCATGTAATAATTTTGCAACCCCTCTGAAGGGTTCCAACCCCTAGGTTGAGAACCCCAGAGTTAGAGGATGCTGCTATGGAATCCTTAGCTTCTTTCCACTCATAGACTATTTGGTGAGTGTACAAGACAAGTGTGTTATAGTTTCCATGTTGTTGAGGACTAAATTAAAATGACCTGTCTTAATTAGCCTTGAACTTTTTTTAACTAGAAACTGCATTTTACATATACTGTGGCTGTCTTAACTAGGTGCATTATAAACTTGTATATCTAAGTCTGTTTATCTCTACATATGAGAGAGGGCAACTTTTTATCCAGAAGGACTTTGAAGCACTTTTATAAAATATGTATAAGTGAACTGTATTTCTCCATCACTGCAACGGAGCTAGAAAGCAACAGTTTAACACTGTGCAACAATTTGATAAGAAATGAGAATAGAAGCCAGAGGAGGAATGTAATTCAATAGTAATTTTTCTAGTAAACTTGTCTTGACATCCTTAATCTTTTATTTTTAATAACATTTTTGGTGGGTTCTTTGAACATGGGAATATTGACCTCTACTTAAAGCACCTAAGCATATTTTTAAGTCTCATTGGAGTCAAAGGTCCTTAACTTTGAGTCTGTGCTTATTATCCAAGTTCAAGTGCTTTCATCACCTGGACCCTGACGCAGCAGGGGGAAAATATCACAGTACACAGCTCTATATTTTGTTTTAAAATTAGATTAAGAACACTTTTTTACCCCACTGGTAAGCATTCTCTAAGCCATTCAATATTTTGTATCATGTACCCTTTATTCTGCCATCATTAATTTCTGTGGTACAGAAGTCATTGAAGATATGCCTGCCCTTCAAGGAATGGTTCAACTTCTTGAAACTTGCTGATCCATTCATCCTTCCTCTCTCCAGCCATCTGTTTCTTTAGCTTTGGACAGGTGAAGTTGCTCCATCCCCACAACAAAATTTGGTCTGGGTGCTTCACAATTAGGTTTTCACATACATCTGAAAATTTTCATGCCTTTACTAGCATTGATGGAACTGCCTGCACATCAGTGTCTAGCCTTATAAATGAAGCTGGATTTCCAATTCCAGCTGCACATCTACAAGCCACTTTACAGACTTGCAGTTCTTTGTGTGTCCTGCACTGGGACGCTGGGCTGGAGGAAAAGCCGCCGCCTTTATCTGCAGAGAATGCAGCGTGGAGGTAAGGCTAGCGAGGAACACTATTGACTAAGTGGAGACTCTAATGCTTTGTAATGTTGGAGCAGCCATGGTAAAAGAGGATCCAGTGGTGTGGGGTTTTTTTTTGTTGTTGTTGTTTTTTTTATCCCTGGATGATTCAGCCAACACCAAGTCTCTCTTCCAAAGCCATTGCCTACTGAGTGTTAAAAATATCATTCTGATGGAGCTTTATTTAAAAAAGAGGGCAACACAAAATTTCTTCCAATCAAATTACCTTTCCAAAGAAATCCTTGGTGAAACCTGATTCCAATCTCCATTACGCTGGTGTAAATCCAGAGGAACTTTATGATCGCTCCTGTTATACTAGTGTCCCTAAAATCAGAACCTGGCCTAAAAATGTAGCTTTATACTGTTGAAGTGTACATGGTAAGAGGCAGCTACAGGATGATATCACATGGCTGGAAACTTTTACTAAGATCATCAATCGTGATCTGATTTTCTTTTAAAGAAATCTTTGGAGTACTAATTGTGGCAGGCAGAGAAGCACATGCTGCCTTCACTGTGAATGTTTCTTTTCAAAGATGCTGTTTTCTAACCTCTGAGTTTAAACCTTTTTTTACATTCCTCCAGTGATGTTCTCAGGGCAATGTGTTATGAGCTCTGTCTATAGCACTGGCACTGTCTATGACATTATTCTGTTTATATCCCACTGTCTGATAGAATTATTTGTATACCAGAAGGTTCATGGCAACATCCCCACCAGGTGGCAGGAATCTGGGCCTTATATAATGTTTCTTGGCCTCTTTCAATGGAACACTATTAAGAACGTACTAGCCCTAGTACAATGCCTCTGAATTACTATTAGGGCATTAAAAAATATAAACAGCTGGGAAGTGATAAATATATATTGAACTTAAAATGAGTGCATGGGGCATTTCAGTTCACTGCAAAGTAGCGGATTCTGTTCTGGAATCTGAGTAAACCAGCCTGAGGTAATCTTTTGCTTTTGAGGCTGGAAATTCCTTTTAAAATACGTGCAGTGCACACTTGAAAAACCCCCAACCCTACTAAAACTGACATGGCATCAGAAAAACACATTTTAATCAACAATTGTTGACATGGGCGTTGATGGCTAGTGCATAAAGCCAAGTATTCTGCACAATTTCTGCTGACAGAGGGTTTAGTTCTTGATGTTCAGTAAAGAGGAAGTGGACTGGGGCTAATTAATCAGACTGTGGCTTCACATGTGTGATGTGATTCCTTGATGCATAGAAGGTATTGATTCAGGGTATTTGCCAGAGAAATACTATGCCCATAGGGTTACCTAACTGGCAGCTATTATTTGGTTCAAGAACTTGCTGTTAACCTGTATATGTTTCTATATTAGAAAACATTTTAGAAATGTAGGACTTTTCATAGTGGATCAAATCATTGATCGGTCTAGTTTGGGATCATCTCTACCTTGGAGGTAAATAGCTGATCACTTAGAAGAACATGTCCCTTCCAACATCCACGCACCTGGAAATTTAAAGTTGCTAGGTAAATTGTTTGTCTTGATCTGTTCATTTATTACAGCCTGTGTAAACATTTTCTCAGACATTTTATAGCACATTTTGGGAAGGGGGAGGAATTATGTTTTGGAGTCAAAGCAGCTGATAACTCAACAGTAGGTGTTCAAAAAAAGGCTATCCAGTAAATAAAGTAAAACTTGCCTAGAAAATTGGGGTCCACCACCTGTTGGGAAGAAAAAGGGTCCGCTGTAGGTGGTCAAAGGCACATTCCTAGTTTCCATCTGCAGCAACAGCATGATGTTTGATCATCCCCTTTGGTATCTTGCTCTCTCTGAGTACAGTAGGTGGCAGTACAGGCCTGTTCTAGATCCACACAGCACAGCAGCGCTTGTGATCACTCTTAGCAGAATTTACATAAGCGAGAACATTTCTACCTTCCCAATGCCCATCCTCCCTAAAACTGCTACACTATGAGAAAGGGGGTTGATCTTTTATTCCCATAGTACTACAGAAATAAAATAATGCTAGAAGTAGGGCAAGTGAAGAACTCAAAAATGTGAGAGGGACGAACTGGTTCAGATGATGGGCTACAGTACCTTTACTACAGGTTGCCACTGCCAAGCTAGCATGGGTCAGCAGGGGCTAAAAGTCATTACCCTCTCATGGTTGTTTGGTAGCCTATGTGAAATACGCCAGTGATCAGAAGACAAGTGCTTACATCTCCAATCACCCCTGTAATTGGCAGCAACTGACACCCTTGTCACCATCACAACTGACTCTGGTGGTCTCCGTAGCAAAGCTAAGGACCAAAGAGGCACGGAAACTGATTTTTCTCTCTTCTCCCAAGGAAACCCCTCAAGAGCAGAATTGAGGCACATCAGTGAGTCCGTTTGTGAGAAGCTGGCACTGCTTCTGCTTGAGCTATTCCTTTTCTGTTATTGGATTGGAGCTCTCCAATCTCCAGCCCTAAATTGGCTTAAAATAAAAACCCAGAAGGCACAGAAATGTGTCTAAATTTCTTGCGCCAGCCAGCTATACATTGTTGTAAAGGATTATTAATATTCTCAAGAACTGAAGTAAAGAAAGAAACTGACCCAGGCTCTATCCCCTCTCCCGCCTGGGGAGCTTACACGTGTATGTTGAATGCTATCACCAGCCCAATACAGAGGAGCAGAATGAGACAGAATTGTCATATTTCAGAGGGGATGAAATTACTTTGGGTTAAGGTCCATGCTGGATTAGTGCCAAGAAATGATTCTACTAAACTAAGGATCCACAAAGACTTTAAAGTCTGATATTTTGCAGAACATCAGAACGGGATATTATGCTGGGTGTCAGTAGAAGGCTGAAGGTAACCTCAGTTGTCTCATTCCATCATAGCACTTTGTTTTCACTCTGGTTGGGTTGTGAGATATTAGAAATCACATCATCCTGATTACTGATTTGCTTCCCATCGCTCCCCTCCCCCTCCGACACACACATCACTTCCAATATGATTTTAATCATTCTCTTGAAAACGAACTTCAAACTTTGCTCCTCTTCCCCCCCATTTTGAAATGGTTTGAGGTGTTCATATAACATTCTAACCATTCGTGAGACACTGAGCACTAACATCATGTAAGAATGAGGGGTGCAGAAGTACTGACCGATCAGTGCATATAGTTTCCAGACTTGTAAATTTTTCTAACCGTTTCTGATTGGCAATCAGAAAAAAGAAAAGTACCTTAGTGGATTGGAGCAAGGTGCCTAAACCTCAGGCTACAGCATGTGTCTCTCCCTCTCACTGGCCTAATGACTATTTATCCACAGCGGAACAGTCATTGGGTGCAGGCACATGAGACATGCTGGTGGTAAGGGCACGTGTTTGGGAGATGGGAGACCTGGGTCCTGCCCCTTGAGTCAATCATTCTTGAATTAATCATCCACAGTGGAATAGCTTCGACAGGAGAGATACTGAGAGCCCCACATCAGAACAGCCCCCAGGACAGTGGTTAAAGCACTCCCCTGAGAGGATCTGAGCAGGGTCTCGCACCTTTCTCCCACTCAGGCAGAAGGGGAAATTAACCTGGCTCTCCCTTATCCCAGGTGAGTGCTTTAACCACTGGGCTAAGAGTTATAAGGTGGTCCTTCTCCTGCAGTTGTGCACAGATGCCTAAACAGAAATTGCTTGTACAAATGAGAAGTGCTTGAGCCCCTTGACTCCAGGAGACTTGTGCCTGTTCATGGATTGCTAAGCAGATATAGGTGCCTCCGCAGCCCTGGATCGGGTGCTTATCTCCAAGAGACGGGTAAGACTTAGGACACTGCTCTGTTATCAGCATCTCCCATGGCTAGCTTAGGCAGTTCCCTGTCTAGTGTGGTGGCTTTTGTGGATTGCATTCTAAGGCCCCTATCTCTCTCCGTTCTTTGTACGGGGAGCCTAAGTGCATAACTCTGGCTTTGGGTATCATAGGGGTGTTCCTGTGGTTCTTCTGGGTGCCGTGCCACTCAGCATTGTGACACCTATGTCCCTTTGTGGATCCGAGACAAAAAAATTTAATATCTGCTGTTAACGGAGGTGGCTGCCTTTATATAAGATCTGAAGCTGCTTACAGTGAAGTGTATGGTAAATAAACCAATCATTATTCCTCCAATAGTTCAGTAGGCAGAGTGACCAGGATGTCCATTGTCCTCACCACTGAGTTTTTAATGGTCTCAGGAAGGAGTCTGTATGTTCTCAGCATGACTGGCCTGGCTGCTGTTTTGTTAGTAAGGAGGCCTAGGACCAGCTCCGAATTGCATCACCATGTGGAGGTGTCACGGGCATTAGAACACTCCCAGAAGATGATAGAGATCCAGCTGAGGAACTTCTTTACTTGCAGGGCTGGCAGCCAAGAGACACATGCCAATTGGGAGCATGGCTCAGCAGGGTAGAACAGACATGTTCCCAGCAAGGGCTTATTCCCCCTCAAGTGAAAATGATTATAAAGCTGAGATCAAACTAAAAAAGTCACGTACTAACTGAAAACTCTCCCAGACTGGGGTTTGGCCAAGTCAGAGAGCTGAAGGCCAGACGCGCCCATCAGATTATCTAGTCTGACCACCTGTATATCAAAAGCTACAGACACCCCCCCAGCACCCACTCACTAAACCCAACAACCTGTGACCTGAGTGTGGAGTGCTGACTTCTCATATGCAGTACCCCTCGCTTTTGCAATTAGCTGATTTATGGAACTTTCCCTGAGCACCTGTCCAAGGAGAAGGTGAGTTGAGATTAAACCCTTATGTACTAGGCAGCAGTTAGTGTTGTTGAACCTTGTATAAATGTGTATTGCTGGAGGGAATGCTGTATAATTGTACAGGGAGCTTGACAACTGCGGTAAACCCATTTTTAGCCATATGTTTTACAGTGGATATAATTGCACCCATCAGGAAGGGCCAAATGCAGAAAGGTGTAAATAGGTGCAACTTCTTTCCTGTCACCATGTCTGAATGTCAGGTAGGGGGAGGTGGATGGGGGAGAGAGAAGAGGAGTTAACAGAGAAGGAAGGAAAAGAAGGCGGCATTGAAAGGACTGTAGTGGAGGAGAGATGGGGATATAACATCCAGTCTGTAAGAATGAAAAAAAATATCCACAATTTTAAAGAAGTTCCTCCCCTCTGCACCCAAAGAGCTTCCATCTCACTGCAAGAGAACATGCAGGTTTTCAAAAGACAAATGGGTGCTAACACCACTACTATCAATACCCAGTAAAGTAGTAGTCTTTAAATATACTGCTGGCTGAACCCAGGCTGGTTTAGCAACACAAAAAGTTGTACAGTTGCTCCACTGTACCCATGAGGAAGATGTCCACTGGCAACCTTGTGACTTGTTCCAAACAGAAAAACAACTGGACCAGTAGCTGTTATCCCCTACATTATACAATTACAAGCAAACATTAACGGTGTTAAGCAATTGTGTCAGCAACTAGTGCTTCAAGCGCTTTGCTGACTACTTGGAATAGGAGACTTTATAGATTAACATGGTCAGTCACCTCAGAATTACTAGAATCTGCCTCAGCAGACCTGAAATCAATACACAGCAGCTGCAATGGAGCTGTGTGCACAAGACTATTATAAACAATACAGTGTTAGCAGGAAAAAAGACAGTCCTCTGTTTTCGAGTAAGCATTGACCAAGACATGGGCTCCTCTGGCTTTGCCTGGTTCTCCAACATAGTCCTACAGACCCATAACTTTTAGTGTCAGTGGATAATTGGAAGTAAGAAGTGTGGAACTTCTGCAATGCTGTACTGCGTTCGTCAGTTGTCAGGGGACAAGATTACATTGAAGTGGGAAACAGTATTGCAGAACAAATCCTGTTAAGACTCTCTAATAGATCACAGGGTGTATTCTGATGGAATGTGTCAGCAGAATCCAAACAACCGCTGTAAGGTCTGTAATGTAGACATGTTTGAAGATACCATCAGCATTGGCCACAAATGCTAATCAACTGTGGACAGGCCATGTGGTAATGAGAGGAGGCTGAGGTGACAGGCGTCTTTCCGAAATAAGCAAAGATGCCTGGTGAAAAACAATCCACCTATTGTGACTTTCACTTTGTTTTGACCCTAGCTGGCAGGCAGTCTTGTTTCTTCAACAGCAAGAACCTTTTTGGGTCCTTATCTTGCAAGACCCTCATGGCATGGACACACTGGAGAGTACCCAAGAACTGATCTTAGCCCTTTGCTGCTCATGCTGTAGTTCTCATGTACAGCAGGGATGGTGCTGTGTGTGTGTGTGTGTGTGTGTGTGTGTGTGTGTGTGTGTGTGTGTGAAATAACTTACCTCTTGCTGAAGGCAACTTAACTGTTGCAGCACCTCTGGAAACAGAGCAGGCACATGAATATGTTTCCACTTCCATCCTGCAGAAACAAAGGTTGGTGATTATTATATCCTGATTCAGTTGCATGGGGATGAATTTCTGGAACCCACAGCATTTCCTGTGTTTTGTTGTGGGTGCTTGTGAACCAAGTTTATACTTGGGTAAAGTATAGAATCACCTTACATTACCAAGAGTTTATGCACACGTATCTTGGATGGGTAAGGTCAAAAGGGATAGTAGCTGATCAATATTAGGCCCCAAATGTAGATTACTTTTGTTTTTTAAACCTTCAGTAGGAATGTCTTCAGGAAACTATTCTTTAAAGTTCCAGCAAACCCTGTATGCATTCCCCAGCACTGTTTGCAACTCAAGCATTACAGAAGTGTGATTGTGTATGAAAACCTAATGAAACATAGGCTTGGCCTACACTTAAAACTATACACTAGTATAGCTCTGTTGGTCAGGGGTGTAAAAAATCCTCACTCCCTACTGACACAGCTATGCCAGCAAAAACTCCAGTGTAGATGCAGCTGTGTTGACTGAAGACTCTCAGTGAGGTGGTGTTGCTATACTGACAGCAAAACTCCCTCACTCGATGTAAACTGCATCTATACTACGAAGCTCTGCTGGAACAGGGTCTGCAGCACAGACATAGCCCTACTCTACACAAATGTGAAACTGATTTGTGTATTATTATTGTCCATACTGAGTGAAGTGCAAAATGTAAATAAGCTGCACCAGTAAGTCAGTTATGTATCAATCTTGCATCTTGTAGGTAAGAAAATGAAGGTGATTTGATATTTACAGTGTTTTTTAACCTGGTAGTATTACTTTGAAGGTATGTGATTTACACAGCAAATGTGAATCACAGCTTTAGATGAACCAGCTGGTATTTTCAAGGCATAGCCCCACATAGGAGGAAGTTGTAACAGCAGACACTGAAAAAACTGATTCTGACCCTCTGTTCTGTAACAAGGGTATTAACCTTTTGTAACCATGACCCTTTAACATAGACACAGAATTTATTTTGAGACAAGCTTTGGAAGGTTTTGACAAAGAGGAAGGAGCTGGGAATTCTATTGTGATGCCTCTCAGTTGACCTCATATATGCTGATGACATCATACTCTTTGCTACCACCACTGATGCAATGCAACAAACGTTGTAGTCTTTGAAAACAGTTAATGAGGAATATGGACTATTTCTGAATACAATGAAATAAAATGCATGTACGATGACATGACTAACAAAAACAAGATGCATGCAGACATCACGATTAATGCACAAGCTATAGAGGCAGTAGATGAATTTAATTATCGGATCATATATATATCCAATCAAGGAGGCTGTTCCAAAGAAATCAGAAGTAGGGATGACTTCTCAGCTATGGCCTCCTTTAAGAAAGTGGGGTTTGGGGTTGCGGGATGTGGCATTTTGAAATGTATGAAGGTGCAATTAGTGAAAAGCCTAATTTTTTTCCATAGTGATCTATGGATTTGAATCATGGGAAGTTAGTGGTGCTGACAAGAAGAAAACTGAAGCTTTTGAAATGTGGTGCTGGTGAAGACTCCTGCATATCTTCTAGACAGAAAAATATATGAATGCTGATGTTTGAAATATTATGGGAGAGAAGCAGACCCTGCTGTTGGAGATGACCAGTTGCAAACTTTTATACTTTGGTCACATTATGTATAGAAATGGAAATAACCTTGTGAAAGTTTATTATTGAAGGAGTGGTAGAGGGTCACTGTAGTATGAAATGACCATTAAGGAGATGGACGGATGATTTGCAGATTGCTGGAAGGTCAATTGCAGAGTGCTCGAAGTTAGCAGTGGATTGTGAAGGTTTCTGAAAATTCTGCTGTGATGTTACCAATATTTGGACTTACTTACTTTTAACAATGACTCATTGCACGTGGCTGGGGCCTGGAAATAAACATTTACAGCAGAGTGGAGGCAGATTGCTGCACAACAAACTTCTGGAAAGATCCTGCTTTACTCAGACATAAAGCTTTCTGGAGCTCTGGGGAACATGACTAATCCACTACTTTATGAAGATACAGAGTGCACTTCCACTAGTCAATGAAGGAGGGGACTCTCACTAATTTCACAGACCAGATTACATCCAGTCCCTCGTGCAAGAACTTCTGGCAGAAACAGTTGCTCATATTCTCTTCCTCCTGTGCAGGTCTGGACATAAACAATTCCAAAGTGAGTAACATTTTGTAAACCCCTACTAAACATCTGTATTCTCTGCTTATGTCTCTCATCACCATGGTATCTGAGCATCTCACAATCTTCAGTGCATTCATCCTCACAACACTCTTGTGAGGTAGGACAGTGCTATTATTTCCTATTGTATGGGTAGGGAACTGACGCAGAGAAAAGTTAAGTGAGTTGCCCATAACTACGCAGGAAGTCTGGGATCAAGCACAGATTTGAACCTGGGTCTCCTAGGTCCTAGGCTAATGTCATACCCACCTGGCTGTCCTTCCTTTTCTTTAAGATGGTGCCTCAACCAGGACTGGGGCCACTCTGCAACCACAGAGTTAAGCAAAGTCTCTTCCCCAAAAAAACTAGTGTGTATTAGTTACTTTCTCAGTTGTAATGTAAATACTAACATGCAGCCATGTAAATCCACCTTAAAATCTGAGTTTTTATAGTGTTTACTCGTATGTTATGCTTGAATTGTGTCTGAACCAACGTAAATACTAATTTACAGTGACGGCATAATTTACATGCAATATCTTGCTATCACTTTATGTGCAAGACTCCCACAGAGTCAATGGGAAGTTTGCATCAAAACAATGACAGGAGATGGCCCTACATAAATATTGTTTTCCCTGGATGTATTTACAAAACACTGTTTGAACAGCAAGCCACTTAATGAAGGATAATCTCTTTCATTCAGTTCATTTTTTTTTTTAAGCTCAGTAGTGAGAGAGAGAGAATCTGGAAATAATTATACAAGTATGTTTCCTTTCTGCAGAATTAAACAAACCTACGATAGTTAGTAACATTGTGCTGGCTTCGTTTCTATCTGTTGTATGGCAGCAGCTCAGTAAGTGAGGTAAAGCCTCCACATATAGCCATATAAGCCTGCTCGAAATGAAATGCACTTTGGGTTGTTGCCTCAGCAGTCCCTCCCATTTCCTCGAAGAGCTGTCCAGGAACTCCTGTCAAGGGTGTTGTAACATGGCTGAGAGGACAGGGAGGTTTGCTTGGAGGGAATACCAAAAAGTACTTATTTCAAACAAGTCAATGAGAAGGATGCGAACAATGCACCACCAGTCGCTAATTGGGACCAAACAGCCAGGCCAACAAGCACTCCCAGCTCATGAAGTTCAGTGCAAGACACATACAATCAGCATGCCTCCATATTTCCATTTCCCAAAAAATCCCTCTGTGACCAGTTGGTGGTGGCTGCCAGTGAAAGGATAGAACCTTCTACCACCAGCCTGCGGCACTGATTCAGCACTGACTCAGAGGGAAGATTGCGGAGGAAAAGCCAGACTGCAGCAAAAATGTTAGTGGCTCAATAGGTAGCAGTTTCCTATTCAAGCAAGGACCCATTGATTTCTGGGGAACAGTGTTACACTCACATTGGACGCTTTTGCAAATCCCTGCCTAGTAGCACTGATACTTTAGTTGTAATGACTGTGGCACATACAATTGTAAAATTCATAAGGCAATATTTTCAACAAGTACTCTGCCTTTTGTAGCTATATTTATTTCTTTGGTACTCAACTGTTTTTAAAGGTACACACTTGTCATTCACCCTTTCAAACTGCACATTTCTGGAAACTTTCATTGACTTCAGAGGGAGCAAAGTTAGGCCAGCATGGACCATTTTTGAAAATCCTTTCCTAATAATATTGTGCCTTTCCTGTGAATATTTTTGAGCAATCCATAAGTGCTGAATAAGCCTCAAAACAGCCCTGTGAGGTAAGTAAGTATTGTACCCAATTAACAGATGGGAGACTAAGGCACCAAAAGGATAAAGGGCTTGCCTAGGTCAGTAATGGAGCCAGAATAAAACGCCACAGTCTAGATGTCCACTTCCACGTTTTAACTACTAGAAACACTGTCTCCTTTTATTTTGGCTTGATATTGGTCTTTCGAACCTTTTTATTGTGTTGTCAGCTAGAACATTTGGTGTGTGTCACAAACGTTCTGCAAGTTAGGGTGCAATTCACTGATCAAATACAGCTAAAGGATTCTGACTTACTGCAGCTCCCCAAGTTATCAGACACTTTTGCACCCGAACTACCAAGGATTGTGTTTTCCTTTAAAAGCAAACTGCTGCACGCTGTCACATTCACTGTAAGAAGCCAAGAGATTTCTGCATGCCAGATTTCCAGCTGGTTATTGAGAGGGGGGTCATCACTACAGTATAATTCCAATTATCTGAATCATTTATCCAAAAATCCTAGTTATCTGTAGAACCTATAGATGTGGATACCCGAAGACCTTTTTTTGGATCCGCACGCAACCGCGATCCACAATTTTATACATAAAGCGCTGCAAATCTGCGGATATCTACTTTATATTCATGGATCATTGTTGCAGATTGAATGAAGATGCAAAATTTGTAGGGCTCTAATTATCTGAATCCACAGCGTGTCCCTTGTAGCACTATGTTAGTTAACAGCACTTCCATACATGCAAGAGTCTGGTTAGCCAAAAGTTTCCATTTTCCCTGCAGTACATTTATATAAACAGGAATTTACTTTATTAAAGTTGCAATCTAGCTATTCCTCCAGTAGCAGGTCAGACAAGAAATGTACCCCTCCCCTTCATCATTTGTGATTCAACATAACCACCCTATCCCCTGGAATCTTTGCTGCTGTGCTGCCATGGTCCACTAGTGGATGTGCCAGAGTTTGAGAGAGCATGGTTCTATTGCTGCCAGCTGATGTTCATCATGAAATGTCCCTTAGAACTAGCTACAATGAAAAAGAGAGGCAAGCGGCACACCTCTACCTACAGACTTTACTAGCTGCTTTTCTAGAATATATCTTCAGTTGCCAGCATCTAGTGCATTTCCCACTTTGTGATGATGGATAGCTCCAAGAGTTAGAAATCATTGGCAAAGGGGAGCAATCTTTGTGGTAATTTGCTGCATCACCCTGTTGGGAACTTGGGTTCAGTTCCTGGGCTTGACTGCTTATTGCCTAAGGCCTCAGTCCTTCCAACATTTATGTATGTGCTTAACTAACTTTAGACATGTGAGTAGTCCTACTGAATTCAATAGGATTACTCATGTGAGTAAAAGTAAGCATGTACTTAAATGTTAGCAGGATCAAGGCCCAAGTTTGCAGGAGCTGATGTCATTCTTCTTTGCAAAGAGGGGGACAGTCTTGTGTTCACCACCACTCACTCCTCTGGCCAATACAGGAGTGACATTCAAAAAGAATCCTCTAAAGCCAGCTAGCTGCAGTACTGGCTCCTTGAGGGCGTAGGGGGCTTTAGAGACAATTTCTGGATGTGTCTTCACTGCAGTACAGGTAGGCACTCCTGGACTGACTTTAATTAGGCTAGCACAGGTAACAATAAGAGTATAGACATGGTGACATTCACCAACAACCAGAGTATGTACTCAGGGGCCCTGATGGGCTCATGTTTGGGTTGCTAGCCTGTCGCTACATCTTCACTACCATTTAAAGCTAGCATAGGTATGCCTACTTGTGCTACAATCTCACCTTTGTGGTAAAGACACACACATGTCAGATTAAAGGGATACATTCAATTTCAGTTATATATCAAACTTCTTTCCCTATGTTACTAATAACATCTTAGTTTATGGGGTGAAAGAATTTTTAGAGTCCTATTTACTGGTCACTCTTTATGATCCTCATCTACTCTTTGCATTTTGTTCAGCGTGGACAAAGAAAATTGATGTTTCACTTTTGTTTATAGACAGTTGCACTTTTAGGGTTTGAGTTTCAGACATTCCAGGAAATGCTTATGTTCAAAATCAGTTGCATTACTTAATCATGCAAATATTTCTCTTGGTCTCAGGTTTTCACTAGAAAATGTAAATGTTGAACAATATTTAAAGGGACACCCTCAACTTAAAATCAATCTGATTTTTAACCTACCACTGTCACAAGTAATGCCTCATCTTAGAGAAAAAGATAACAGAAAAAGATTTTCCTATAAGAGATCTGTTTACATTGTGCATTTGATAACATAGTAAAATAGACAGCTTTCTCCCCCTTCTGCAGCTCCGTTGTTTATGTGGATTTTCGCACTGCAGCAGGGGAGAGAAAATAATAGGGAAAAATAAGAAAATATGGAAGTAAAGCCAGGAAAATTAGCAGGAGAGAGCTAAGAAGCAGATGTAGTTTCTTTAACTACTTTTAACTCACCTGTTCAAATAGACTGGATTGCAAGGTGACAATGTCTATTGAAATGGTTTGATCAGAGAGAAAATACCTCCTTAAAGTAGCGTGTGATAATGGGGTTTTGGTTTTTGGTCTGCCACTGCTGGAGTCTGGCGGGGGTTGAATAATCTACGACTTGATGGTACACACCTGCCATGGGCCTGAGGCGGCAGCAGCATTTGTGCTCAGCAGAGTGGGTTACTGCGTGCTCCCCTCCGCCCACCTTTCCCCTCTCTCGGTTGACAAACAAACCAGGCGCTCATACAATTATCAAAGGCACAACGCGCAGGTCCCGCTTCCTAGAATCCCGCAAACCGCGCCTGGTGCAATCAGACTAGGGTGACCAGACAGCAAGTGCAAAGAATCGGGACAGGGGGTGGGTGTATGAGGAGCCTGTATAAGAAAGAGCCCCCCCCCCCCAATCGGAGCTGTCCCTATAAAATCGGGACAACTGGTCTCCCTACATCAGGCTCGGTGGGGCCCCTCCGGCAGCGGAGACACTGGTTTCAGGCCCTCCGTGGCTGCTCCCGTGTAGACACACACGGGACGGGCGCTTCCCAGGGAGAGACCAAAGCGCGCTTTGTCTCCTCCCGCCGGCTCCCCTTGGAATTCTTCGGGGGGCACCTTCCCGCGAGGCGCGGGGCTCCCCCGATTAACCCCCTCACGCCCGGCCCCATCCGGCTGCTCTTACCTGTTCCGCGGTGACAACCGGAGTGACTGGGAGGCGGCCCGGAGCCGGACTGTACTACCTCGGGCACCTCCTGCCGGGCGGGAACCGCAGCCCCGGCGGCACGCAGCGGGGCTCTCCCCGCGGCACAGCCGCCCCGGGGGCCCGCTAGCAGCGCGCGGCGTGTGCGCCCCTGGCCAAAGGCCCCGCGAAGGGACGAAGGGAACCGACTCCCGCGCCGCTCCCCCGGCTTCTCCTGCCACTTAGTACGATCCCCGTCCCCACGCTGGGAACCGCAGCTCCCGTGGCGGGGGCTACAGCGAGGGCAGCGGAAAGCCCCAGTCCCGCGCCAGGGGCCAGGAGAGGCTGGTTCAAGGCAGCCCGGGCCAGCGGCGCGGCGTGCTCTTTGCAGCCCCTGTTAGCCCTGCCCCCCTCCCCCGCCATCCTCCTTCCCGCACGAGCCCTGATGGAGCGCAGCGCAGCGCACCTCAATGTCTAGCCTCGTAAAGCCCTCGGTCTCGCCGCTGCCCGGTACCCACAGCACTTCCCGCGTGGGGGCGGGGGGCCTGGGCACACTTGCCGAAGGAGGGGGACCAAGGCCCCCCTCGCCTCATCAGCAGGTTGCTCCGGTGCCGGGATGCCAGGCTGGAGGAAGAATCTGACCCTGTGTTTGCAGAGGATGCAGGAGGAAGGTAAGGCTGGCTACAGAACAGGGGGTGGGGGGACATTGCACCGCACGGAGAAACTGCCTTGGAGTTTTTTCATGGGGGTGCAAGGTGTGGGGGGGTGTCGTGTCTATTTCTTTGTCTCTGGAGGGATGCTTGGAAAACGCAGCCTCTCTTTTGAGGCCCCTGTTTGACCTGCGTGTTTACAAACATTTGATCTGGTAGGGATTCCTCTCCCCCCCCCCCCCGCCCCCAAGAATACAAATCACTCTGAGCCCTGTTTGGTGATTGCCTGTTTGCAGGGAACAGCAGCATAAATCAGCTGGCCGATGCCCTGGCTGAGGGGGTGAAATATATCAAACACTGATAAACTTTAAAGCAACGCCTCTGTCTTCCATCCATCATTCTGGGTGTAAGATTGTAGGTGGTGCTCATTTCCTTGTGCTTTGAGTGTTGGGAAAAGATATGAGAAAGGGGAAATTGAATATGTATTTTTGGCAGTAGCGTAGCAAGCAGCATCTTGCGTGTAACTTTCTAAAGCTGCTGCTGCTTCCAAATGGCAATTATTCCCAGTGCTTAACTTCAAACAGGGATTTGGGTCTTGTGCATTTCACTGTGGTCCTGTAGACTTGCTACTACTCCTATTATCTTTCCTATTCTTACTCACAGCATCTGGGGATTATGTTCTACAGTGTGATAAATTAATGTTGGATCTGCAGCTTATAAAAGTTGGAAGGAAACTCCCACAAGGTGGCAGAGCCTAAAGAATGTTTAAAATCTTACACGCCAGTTTATTTTGGTCTATGGGGAGTATGTATGAATGGGGATGATAGTGTCGAGGACAGTACCTGTGTCAGAAATGGAGTATAATTCTGTCTCGACCCCATGACAGTGGTTTTAGGGAATTAACCTGAGACAAGCTTTTTGGATCAGAGATGAGCAGGAATTCCTTTTCTGGTTGCCTTTGCTGCTTCTCCCTTCAATGCAGTCCCTCAGTTTCTTTGCTACAGTTGGTTAGTGGTGAGTTGCGCTACAATGCCAAGCAGGGTTAAGAATGATTTAAAGCATTACAGTTGCACCAAGTGAGTAATGGAAAAATCAAAGACTTTTCAACCCTGTTCGTTGCCAGACCAGAAACAAATTTCACTGTTACCTGCTTTGTGACATGTCAGATTTGAATAGTGAAACTGATATATTTAATGAGTCTTTTTTTCTGATGCTACTTACCTCTTTCTTCTACTCTGTTTCAAGATAACAACATATTATTTTTTAACCTCTTGAGTCCACTTTTAACCTCTTGAGTCCACTTGGACTCCAGGCTCATTAAAATGAAAATTTAAATTCTGCTGAAAATCAGAGATTTTCTTCTATTAAAAATATTTTTTTCAATGAATCCATTGTGTCTTCAAACTAGCCCTTTAATGCAGTCACCATGGGATGCAGTGCTATGTAATACTGGACTCAGTAATACATATGGTTATTCTTTCACCAATGGAGGCTTGGAGGCCAGTAATTTTTAAACAGTATTTACAGTACTGAGCTCCTGAAGTACTAGGTGCATTATTTTAACATGATTGGATTTATTACTTGCTATGACTTTCACAGATATTTAATGGTTCGTCCCTCCTGTGTCTTTGGAATTGGCCCCCCTCCTCTGACACACAGCATTGCAGTGGGTTTCTTATCTGAGTATGCTGGTACATTATTCACAGTCTTATAAGCAGTTTACTAGATTCTCCTGTAACTGTCGTTGTCCTTAGTTCCTTGCACTGCTCAGGAGCAGTTTGTCTTTGGAAGTTACTATTTAACTGCTGTATGGTTAACCATGTGAAAGAAGAAATCTTGCAGGATAGGGACCATGACGATCTGGTTTGATGTGTTGAGGACAAGTTATATATATGGCAATGGATCTGGTGAGGGCATTCAGGGAAGAGATTTCCTTCCCTTTTCTACCAGGTATTTTTTTTTTATTATTTTACAATACTAAGTAGTTAGCTGTTCATATTTCACTGTGAGATTCTGTTGCCCTTCTATAGGGAAAACAAATATGGGCCCAATTAAAATTTTGTAGTACTAATATTTTAACAGACACAGTGCAATGTATAACTAAGCTCCAGAGAAAGTTTCACGTCTTGTCTTATATAACAGCATCTTGAAAACAGGATTTGTTCAGATTTTTTTTTTGTCAAGCCAAACTCCAGTCATCCTATTAATCCAGTTATCCTTTTTCCAAACAAATTATCTCTGCCTGTTGTCTTTTTGCGATTCTTCCTATGTGGCATTTTCAGTTCAGCCATCCCACGACTAGGAGCAACAGCACTGCAAGAGCACATACACTCACCATGTACCATGTACATTTTGTACATAGACTGTAGCCCTGAGTTTCCAAAGTAAATGTTCTGCTAGTCATCTACAGGAGTATATTTAAGCGTATGAAAATGAGCGATATGTTTTGGTTACTCCATATTGTTGCAATGGGCATCACTTGCTACTTTCCGCCATTCAACACAAGAGTGGGAGCTTCATTAATCGAGGACGGTGTTCAAAGGGTCTAGTGTATTAAGTAGTTAAAATACAGTAAAGTCACATGGGCAGTGCTGAAACCTGGCATTCGTTCATATTTTAAGCAAAAACCAGCCACGGGTATTTTCTTTATACACTTGTTTTGCTGTAAAAAGTCTATGGTTTGGGGTGTATGATCCCAGGAGAAGGCACGAAACTGCTGTGATAATGAATATATTTTCATTACCTATCAAAAAAGAATTCCATGGTATGTACAATTGTTGGAGTTTTCTTTTAATTCTGAGAAAGAATTGACATTAATGGCTGTAAAAAAGTTGAATATAGCCAGTAAGATTCCACATTACCCTTACCCCCAACACACCTGCTATGTAAACAGCCTTGTTCATTCCAAGTTAAGGACCATTTCCTGTGACTACTTCCCCATTCACATCAGTAGGTCCATCAGCACCATTATGGGCCAGATCCAAAGAACATCAAAGTCAATGGAAAGACTCCCATTAACTTCAGTGGCTTTAGGTCAGGGCATAGTGCATAAGTACTGCTCAGCTGACTATTTGCAGGATCTGGCTTGAAGACTGGAAATTCCCTGGTAAGGCAGCCACACAAACTAATCTACCTTGCCTGCATGTTTTATAATCATGTCCTTAATTATACACTTTGTACTCACATTTTATAATCATGTCCTTAATTACAGTATCACACAGTAAGATACAATTCTCTTATTATAGTTTATTGTATTGGATTATTTGCCAAATAGTACCACATCAATCTATAAACTCATAAAGGTTGGAGCAATGTTGTGTGTTGCTGAGTTTCTAACAATCATGATACCTCAAGAATGGCAGAATGAAATATATCGTGTTCATTCTACTTATCACTGGTTAGTTGTCGGCCACTTCTTGCACTCCTGTTGGAGAGAACTATCCCGCTGATTTCAGTGGTTTGTGAATGAAGCCTTTGTGAAGACTGCAAGTTATAGCCCACAATGCCTGTAAATAGGATTTAATGACTTGATGCTACAGTTCTTAATGGGAATTTAGCTTGAGTAAGGACTGCAGGACTGGATCTTTACTTATGGTTTTCTCAGGATGTCAGTAGTGGAAAAAATAAAGGTCACGTTCTGATTTCAGGGTCGTGCAAACATGTGGGAGAGTTCCCATTGATTTCAGTACCTGTAAGCAACCAGGGGCAGAGTGTTGCCATATAGACATAGGGCTAAGTCTTCTCTACTGAACAAGAGAATAAGACATTTTTGTCATAACAAGTATAAGTAATATAATATCTATATCTACCTATGTATTCACTCTAATATCTAGACATCATTACACAGTCCTTAGATGTGATTCATATACTACTGAGGACAAGTATAGGGTTTGATTATAAAGGTCTAGGTCACTAATATAGGGCCAAATCATGAAATCTTTACTGTGGAAAAACTCCCACTCACTTCAATGACATTTTGTTTGAGTAAGAATGTTAAGGTTTGTCCTATACTTTGTACATTACAAAGCCCAGTGTGGTGATTTTTTTCTCTCCTTGGAATACTACATGAGGAGTGATACAGGGGAATTATAAGATCTAAAGTGAGTTACTGACTCCTTGCATGTGAATTGACTGGGGAAGATAAAAGAATAAATTTGTAACTAGTTAAAGCTGTTCTTGAAAAGTCGAAATGTTACAGGATTATGTCGCTGCTGTTTATTTCTATCCATTGCATCCAGCCAGTTTATGTGGCTCCATGATGGTTACCTAGGAAACAGCTGTAGCAGTGTAGGATGTAATTTTATTGGCTGTGTGGTCATGCTGATTGTCAGGGTTGTGGGCAGAGGTTTCCCATGGTAGATCTGTGCATGTGCAGCCCAGGAAGAGGAAATGCTCCATGATGTGCTTTGATTTGTAAAATGAAAGAAAAAAACATGGAAATTATGGGATAAAATTTTACTTAAATACCTTGCAGTGGGATAATCCACGCTAAATATCTATGGCTTAAATTTGACACAGTGGGAATCTGGAAGTAGTTTTCAACTGTTTACAAGGGGTGTTTTTCATGATTTTGATGAAGTGTTTAAATTTACATTTGAAATGTAACAGCATCTATGTGTTGAAGATCTCAGCTGCTGCTGCTATGCTATATACATCTAGTCCAGATTCTGCCCTCAGTTACGTCCATAAATGATGGCAATCTTTTTCAGAGCTGTGAAACGGATTCTGTCCAGAACTGGAGTTCTATCTATGTCTGTCTCAAAGTGCAGTGCCCCAGTAAGTCAAGGATAGGGAATTTATGAATCAGAAAATATACAGATTTTTGAGGGACTTCATAAAAATGGCATTTGCATATGCGTATATAAATATGTAGTATGAGATAATGTAAGACAGAACAAAATATAAAAAGAATCCTGAAAATGGAAAAGAACTTGCATTATTTGTAATGTGCTTGTTCACTTACCCCTGAAGATCCCAACACCGAAAACTCTTACACTCATGCTTAACTTGAAATCAGTCATACTAGTCACCTGCTTAAATTAGTGTGGGTAGGATAAGGCCCAGCTCAGTAATTCACAATACGTCTCCTACTTATTAATGATAATTAGCAAGACTTTACTATAATTACATTTAAGTAGCAGGCTAGTGCTATGCGGTTTTAGCATGGTGTCTTGCTTTGAAGAATCGCCTTGTTTGAACCTACAGCAATATGGTTTAATATCTTACTGGCATCTTTTTAGTAAAGGAGTTCTGCTGGATTGCAGTAGTTACAAATAGTAAGGCATTGGGTGCTGAAAGTCTAAAAAGACTTTACAGGTGTCTGTATATGCAGTGTGTCTTCTAATATATTTCTAGATACCAGCACCTAACTTTCCAGTGCATCTAAGCTTCGCCAGAGATGAGGAGCTGCACACATGGTGCTTAGGAATTTATGGGCCGCAGTTTGTTGACAATACTAATTATACAGGCCACTGCTTTTAAACAAAATGTTCAAATAGAGGTTCTGACCTCCAACAATTTATGGTACGGAATTAGGATGGCTTTAAGTCTGTGGTAGTAATGCTTAAAGAACAATGTTCATTCATCAAACTGATAGGACAGCCAGAGCAAATCCTACTAGACTGTGATGGGTTCTTTTTCTTTCATTAAAATGTTGATGTGGATTTGGCACCACTTAAAATTAGAGACAAACAGCTGTGACATCAGTGTGTTTTTTGGTAAGTGCTTCCTGGGACCCTTCCCATCCCACCTGCCCCTCCTCCAGCTTCTGGTCACTCTGTGCCTGTTTCAGGTGTGGTGTTTGGTCCCTGCCTTTGCCATAACAGTCAATCCTCTTGGAAAAGCCTTTAATTTAATAGGGATGAAACATAGGATTCTGAAAAATGGCTCTAAAAAGCTATAGAATTTGATTAAAAAATAAGATAGTTTATAACAGTCTTTTTGATCAAGGCTACAGATTTCTCCAACATGGCTATAATTTTGTATTCACTTGGATGGGCTATTATACAGGTCTTTCCAGAAAAGAGGCTTTTCATGAGCAGTGATAAAATGTTATTACTGGTACAGTATTATGTGCAGTGGCATAGTGCTGGCTGCAATGACTTGGCACTCTCTGATTTCAGAGACCTCCACTCTGCTTGTGCCATACTGCGGCAGGTGCAATCAGTGGAGACACTCAAGCTGGTTCAACCTTCATTTCAAAGAGAGGAAGCTGGGGGAAGAGCACTCACCAGGAGGGTCCTTCAGCGTTGGAAGCTACTCTCCCTTCTTTTGAGTTCTGAAATAGCCTGGGTCTGTGCACACTGCAAGGAGGGTAAACCTCTGAAAAAGCTGATGGGGAGCGAGGGACTTCTTGATGGGGGCTGAGAATTTGTGGGATTGGGGAATTTTGTTAGTGGGAAATAGCGGGGGGTGGATTGAACATTGTTTGTTTATATAATTTATAGCAGAGTTTCCAGTAGTTGCCTTTTTATAAATAGAAATCAATAACCATAATCTAGTGAGGGGGCCCCGCAAATACGCCATGCTTCTAGCTGCTGGCACCCTGCCTTTTCCATTCCTGAGCTTGTTCTGAAAGGCTGCTGCTGATCATGCCAAATTACTACAAAGTCGTGGGCTGCTTCTGTGATGTGGCCCAATAGCCAGATGGGCCCAAGAGGAGGTTCAGTGCTAATTTTCACTGGCAAACTAGTGATGTCTAAACTTGCTCTTGGAGGGAAGGATGACTCACGGGATAGATTCCTGTCCCTAGTGCCATTCACTTGTAGCTCAGAGTTTCAAATTCAGATCAGCATATTAGTGACAAAGCCACCTGAAGGCTGTCTGTGGCCTTAGTTCTTTAAGTCTGGTCTCATTGCTCAGATTATACTTGTTTTGTGGATGGAAAGAGCCCTTTAGTTCCTAAGTACTTACTGACATGGGGAAATTTCCTGGCAATAGCTACACTACAATAGCTATAATAAGGCAGAGTATTTATATTGGAATAAAGTCACTTTTTTATTCTAGGATTGAGTATCCACACATAGACTCATGTTAGTATAATTATAATGGGACAATTATTCTGGTGTAGCTATGCCATGGAATTTCCCTGTATAGGCAAGTTCTAAGATTGTCAACTAGAAAGTTTTTAGAGCATTACATTCACTTAAACAGAGCCTTGGTCTTTAGAGGTTAAAGTCGAGTATGGTAACTCGTGACTGCAGCCCTAGTTCTTGAGGTTTAAAGGTTCTCATATCATATGTGATGTTAGGAAAGATGACTCGGCATGTACAGCAAACCATTGAGTTGGTTGCGGGAGAAGGAAAACTTGCTATAATCTTCGCTTAGTGGGTACCAACAATTGGCATGAATGTAATGGGAAATGGGAGAATGTGCTGAAGGAGAAAATAACTCCTAAATCATTAAGGGCCTTTTTTTTCATATGCACTGAGCAACTCCAGTTCCCACTGACTTCCACTGGAGTTACAGACACTAAGGCCATATCTACACTACCAGCTAAATCGGCACCGCTGCGATCAATGCAGCAGTATCGCCTTAGCAGGTCTGATGAAGGCACACTAAGTCGATGGCAGAGCACTCTCCCGTTGACGTCTGTAGTTCACCTCCCCGAGAGGCAGAAGCTACGTTGGTGGGAAAGCGTGTCCTGTCAACATAGTTCTGTATAGACACTACTAGCAGTCTGTAAGTCGACCTAAGTTACGTTGACTTCAGTTATGTAACTGAACTAGCAAATCTTAGATCAATTTACAGCGTTAGTGTAGATCAGTCTTTAGTGTGTAACCCATGCCTGCTGGGTGTGGTGCTCTGTCCCCCTCTAGTGGCACCTAAACCACCTAAAGATTGATGAGTTTGCTATAGCCTTGGCTAAGAGGCCTGTGATTTTTAGTTCATACAGTAGAACTTCATGCATTAGCTCCAGAGGTCCCAGGTTCAATCCCGCCCACCGACAACTGGGGTCTGTTGGCATTACATTCGCACTTCTGACATTCAGGTCTTGGTTGTCTATAGATTATGCTTCCTCTCAAAGGAAGTTGGTCCACCAAAAGATATTACTTCACTCACCTTGTCTCTATATTATCTTGGAACCAACATGGTTACAACAACATTGCATATGCTTCTGAGACCCACATGTGGGGAAAAATTCAGATCTTAATTACACCAATGTAAAGCAGGAATAACTTCCCTGAAATTAATATAGCTATTGTGGATTTACATCAGTAAAACTGAGATCAGAGTGAGTCCCAGCCTTGACTGAGGGTTATGATGAGAAACATTGTAAGGGAATAGATTCCACACTAGTGCACTTGTCTTTATAGAGGATGATAGGTTCTCTTCTTTCTGACGCTTACGTCAGCTGAATCTCACACTGTGATAAAACAGTTTCTATTCAAAGGGTTTGCATTTTGTCCAATTATTTCTGATGTTCCTGTGGACTTGTTCTATAGAAAGAAAGAGTAATGAAGCTTTTTGTTTTAGAATTCATGTGTAATAATTTTTCCAGTCATCTTGCTTTGTCAGAAGAGTGAGCTACCTCCGCCGGCCTTTTATTCCTGCAATATGAAGAAATTTATGTAGAACAAAAGAAACATACACAGTTTGTAAGTTCATAATTATTTCCATTTTATATATTTTTCCTCCCTCTCATTAATGCTAGGTATTCTTGGCATCCGGTGACTACTGGCTCTGATTTTTCCAGCCAGAGCTGTCTTTGGCTCAAACTAAATTCACTGATTCCAATGACAGTGTTGAAAATGTTGCCTTCCAGCAGCAAATTCATTCAGTCGAACATGCTTTCCGCGGACACGTTCAGCGTCAGGTGAGCCTGCACTGCATTTAAGCAGAAGGGGCTACTATGTGCTGTTTGAGTTCAAGGGAATGCAGGGCTCAGGATGCGATTAAATCCATGCATTACGTGGAAGATGTCTTTGACCCTGCCAACTTCATTGCTTCCTTCTGGTGAGCAGAGGGTGAAGATAATACAGCAGAGGACACTCTCTCTGAAGCTGCAAAATAAATTCAGTTGCACAGTCTTCAAGTTGTTGTGTTGTCCTGTTAAATAACGTACATTTTCTGTCAAACTATTCTATTGCTATAGTGACCAAAGTGTTACAGAGCTGCATTTTAGCAGTTCTGTTAGCCTTGGTGTGCTCTTGGTTGCAGATGTTAGAAGATACTCTGTGTATTTATTTGGATTATAGCTGCTGTCATCTTCTCTGCTAAATGCTTTTAGTCATTTGGGTGACATGTCATTTCATCTGCACAAAGCAATAAGGGTCTCGGTTAATGTCTGAACGCTGCCTGTTTAATGAAAAGGGGAGGAACTGCTCCCTACATGGAATAATTAATTAGAATCATAGGATTGGAAGGGACCTCGAGAGGTCATCTAGTCCAGTCCCATGCACTCATGGCAGGACTAAGTATTACTTAGACTGGGGTGGCTAACCTGTGGCTCTTCAGAAGTTAATATGCGGCTCCTTCTATAGGCACCAACTCCGGGGCTGGAGTTACCGGCGCCAACTTTCCAATGTGCCAGGGGGTGCTCACTCCCCAACCCCTGGCTCTGCCAGAGGCCCTGCCCCCACTTCACCCAGCCTCCTGCATGCCATGAAACAGCTGATCAGGAGGAGCGGGGGAGGCACTGATCGGGGGGGCGCTAAGAGTGGGGTGGGGGAGCTGATGGGAGGCTCCTAACGTATTACTGTGGCTCTTTGGCAATGTACATTGGTAAATTCTGGCTCCTTCTCAGGCTCAGGTTGGCCATCCCTGATTTAGACTGTCCCTGCACAGGTGTTTGTCTAACCTGTTCTTAAAAATCTCCAATGACAGAGATCCTACAATCTCCCTGGGCAATTTATTCCTGTGCTTAGCCACCCTGACAGTTAGGAAATTTTTCCTAATGTCCAACCTAAACTGCCCTTGCTGCAATTTAAGCCCATTGCTTCTTCTTCTATCCTCAGAGGTTAACAAGAACAATTTATCTCCCTCCTTGTAACAACCTTTAATGTACTTGAAAACTGTTTTCATATCCCCTCTCAGTCGTCTCTTCTCCAGACTAAACAAACCTAGGGTTTTTTTGCTCTCTCTTCATAGATCATGTTTTCTAGAACTTTGATCATTTTTGTTTACATCTTTTCTGAAATGGGGTGCCCAGAACTAGACACAATACTCCAGCTGAGGCCTAATTAGCACAGAGTGGAAGTATTACTTCTCATATCTTGCTTACATCACTCCTGCAGGTAGATTCCAGAATTATCCTTGTTTTTTTGCAACAGCGTTACATTGTTGACGCATATATTTAGCTTGTGATCCACAGTGATCCATATCCAGAGAGCAAGTGTGTCTAGACAACTCTTTGAAGCAAGGAGGACTATATGATTATTCAGCATCTATTATGATTATGCAGTCAGGCCCCTATTTGGGTTGAGGCCTCTTCCACAATACGGAGAGATGATGATGATAACAATTGCAGCACCACATAGTTTAGCACCATTGGCAGCATCTGCCCCGAAAAATCCCAGCACTGGAAGATTAGACTGTTGTATGACACAGGGAAAGGCAGAACGGTAGAGTGGGATGTGGGGAATCTTGTGGAAGGCTTTCCTCTGGGCCTGTGTGTCTCTAGTGAAGCTTTCAGAGCTTTAGCAAAACTATTGAGCAAAAAGGGGTAAAATGTGAAGCGCAACAAGAGAGCCAAACAAGGTGTCAGTGAGTACAGCAAGTGTCATTCGAGATAGGGAGTTCCTGTTAGGTACTTAGGGTGGGTCTGCACTAGGGTGACCAGATATCCTTGTTTTATAGGGACAGTCCTGATATTCAGAACTTTTTCTTATATAGGTGCCTATTCCCCACCCCCATCCCCATTTTTCACATATGATAAAACCCTTTCCCCTGCGGCAGCAAGTTTCAGAGCCCTGGTCAATGGATTCAGGCTTGTGGGGCTTGCACTGCAGGGCTAAAAGTGGTGGTGCAGTTGTCCCTGCTGAGGCTCTGAGACCTACCTCATCCCAAGAGGTTTCAGAGCCCAGGCTCCAGGCCAAGCGGGAACATCTGCACTGCTGTTTTCAGCTGTGTAACATGAGGCCTGTGAGCCCAAGTCAGTTGGTCCAGGCTCGGAGAATTGCTGCTGTTCGATATATATGTTTTTTGCAGTGTTGATGTACCTTGTGTCCACACATACCTGACCAGGGCAGGATCATTTCCCATTGCTTCTGTTCCGGACAGTCCTGATACCTGCAGGAGTAAGCACTGCCTGTGTTCTCTGGGTGCCCGGAACGAGGTCTCCAGATTCTTTGCTGAGTCGCCTGACTGAGGTCCTTTGAAAATTGCTATGCACATGAATCTGCCTCAGTTTCCTTGTCACTATTTTATGGGGAGGGGCTATGAGGGTTAATTAGTTAATGTTTGTAAATGGCTATATCAGTGCTAGAGATTAGCACCTTAATAAGGGTCCTTGCTAGGGTTTATTTTATGATCAGTTTAAATTTTTCTTGCTCAGTTTAATCTCATAACTTGAAACAGTGATCCTCCTTGCATGCCCAAATGTGCCCCTGAGATCCACATGAACTGCCCGCACCTCTGCTTGTGCAGGGGGTGGGAATTGACTACAGGACCCATCATCCTTGTGACAGAGCAATTGGGGGAAACCATATGGAGCTCTCCTCCCTTCAGAATCCCTTTTTGTGGGTTTTCCTTTAAGAAATGGTAATTTCCCACTTCAAGCAGGCCTAGTTACCTATCCATCTTCAGTGGAGTCATGATGGACAAACTCTTGGGTCAAATGTCATGAGTTCTTACAGCAGCAAGATGCTCTATAACCAGATAAATAACTGCTCATGTAGTCCTGATGTGCATGGAGAGAGCTTGTCAGAGTGCAGGAGAGCTCACCACGGGTATGGAATTAATCCATAACACCGTAGTGTGCTTTGAGGGACTAAGATGGTGAGTAGGAACCTCTGCGGTACATCAGCATGGCCCTTGTCACTAGCCTTGCCTCTTCTATGCTTTGATTACCTGAAAGGTTAAGAGCACTGTCTTGCTCATTAGACTCTGTGGTTGGAGGCAGTAATGAAAGTAACGTTATTCTCTTTTTTCCCCCCTCAATTAGACCCAGCTTTGAACGTTTCTTTCTTTCTTTCTTAACTCACCATCATGCCATGCAGCCACTCACCGCAACACTTGCATTCTTTACTTGGCTTCTGATGTCTGTTGATTGGGCTCCTTGTTGACCTACAGGATGATTTTAAACAAGGAACAGTGTTTAGATCAATTGAAAGATCCAGGCCCGGAAGAGCAAACTTCTGTCCCAAGAAATATGAGTGAATCTCCAACAGAGCTGTTTGCATGGAGAGAAGATGAAAGATAAGAGCCATTTTATATCCTTAATGTAGAAATCAATAGTAGTTGCTGGAAAGTGGATGAGGATTAGAGAAATATTTTGGCTTTTCAGCCTTTTTTTAAACCAGCATTTGCAGCCAGCTTTTGGCCAAGTGAACGGTTTAAACTGATGATAAACACAGGAGCCATAGCATCTAGATTCCTAGGCTCCTTTTGAGTGAGTTGGAGGCTGCACATTGTGCCCCAGCGTGAGTTAGGAGAGCGTAGTGCTGCTTAGGTGCCATCCTTCGAATGAAACAAAGTCAGGCCCACTGCAAATCCTGTGATATTGTTCAAACAAGTGGATGGTTTGGGCCAATTCCATTGTGGGTAATTATATTCTGTCTCCCCTGTGATGTCATTGGATGTGGTGTCCTTCTTCATTTCCCACCCTAAATTCTTGTGAAGTGCTGCCAGGATCTGTGTTCCACCCCAGAACTGGCTGCATTTCAGTAGTGGACAAAGTGATCCCTAAGTAGCAGGGACATTTGAGTTAGTACCTTAGCACAGGGGATTGGGAGTCAGGTCTCCAAGGTTCCGTTCCCGGCTTTGCCACTGACTGGCACGGAAGGAGGGTAGGGTATGAACAAAAAATGGTATGGCTTGATTTTTCCACTTCTCTCATTGAAATTAGTGGGAACTGGTGACAACTGTGAGAATCAGGTCACTAATCTTTTTCTGCCTCAATCCTTTCATCTGTAAAAGAGGGTTAATGGCAGTCTTTGAAAAGTACTCTGATCAAAGTGGCTACATAAGTGGCAAGGTATTATTAAAGGTATAATTTCATTCCCGTATTTCATTGCTGTATATCTCTGTGCACAAAATGCTTGTAGCTGCACTGAACTTTTAGAAAAGACTGGCCAGATTGCAGTAGATAGTGGGTTACTGTTATTGAGGTAGCAAATATTTTAGAAAAAGTACATGAATTGCAGGAGTGGGAGCAAGCACGTCCTTCTCGGAGTGCTCAGCAATTTTGATGCTATCTTTATTAAATCAGTAAAACACGTTTAGAACCCATCGAATAAAAAGAGCAGAGTTTGATCCTACCACAGGGCCAAGTTTTGCCTTCACATTCACACAGCTTTTACTATCTCCGGTGGAAGTTGCACATAGGATGTGAAGGGCAGAACTTGGCCATAGAATCAAAGAGAACTATTAGACCATAGTGTCTATCTCTTTCTTCACTTCACCCCCCATCTTGCTGGTGTAGGACTGAGACACCCCATTGTGCCCAGAGTTTATAGTTTGTATTTTTCTTTTCCAGAAGGTCCTCAGAACAAAGGGCCACTTTGTCTATCATTTTAGTGAGTAAACAATTTTTTAGTGCTCTAAAAGTTGCAATCAATGTCACCAATTTACCCTCTAAGTGTCTGTATTTTGGACTCCTGACATACATATCCCATTTCCACCGATTCTGCCAAGCAATCAACTCCTGACAAATCAGGGACAGTTAACAACTCTTCTGACCAATCTATAACTCTAGCTGCACAACTGCCTTGGGGTTTAAACTTGTCATCTGCAGTGCTTTCTCTTAGCCTGTACATCCTGGCACTGAAACTCAGATAGATCAGTTGTTTCTTATTTATGTTTCTTTCTTTCCTCCCCCGCTGCCATGTGCTGTCAAGGATGCTCAGTATTTATGGAGATGTTTTTTTGAATGTCCATTATAATTTTGCTTTTGACACTTCCTGTCCCACTTTGATTGCATTGTCTGTTCACTCCTCCAACATCACCATATTTATGAGGGGAGTTGGCAGGGAGCTGAGCCCAGAGTGGGAAGATAACATCTACATTGTAGAAATCAGGCAGTAGCTGGACCCCTCCCCCTTGCTTCCTAGGACTCGCTAGTGGATTGTAGGTCAAAGGTTTAGCCACTGAAACATTTCCCTTGCAGCCTTCACCAGGAGCATAGCTGCTAAGAAGTGGGTATACCATGGCCTCTTAAATAAAATCTGATCATACTCCATTGACTGGCATATAAATCTCCCTTGCTCTGCCACTCCAGATGCCACCCTAATAGAGAAAACAGTTCACGGTGGCGTGCCTAGGCCGTGAGTTTAGCTCTTGCCAAGGCTCAGGCACTGCACAGTAGTAATTCAGGGCAGACAAAACTGCAGCAAATGGAATCCACTTTATGACTTTAAATAATTAAAAGAAGAAATTCTGCCTTCAGCAAGGGAGCAATCTGTGCCATTCTTCGCCATCCATCTGCTCCCCCAAATGCTAACTCCCATATAACATTGTTGTCCAGAGCAGCTGTGGGCTGTCATATATGGGGACTGGGCTGGCAGGAGTAAGAAGCACAATAAAAGGAGTCTTGCCTAGTGGTTCAATTAGCACTCAGGCAATCTGATTTCTGATCCCAGCTCTGCCACTGACTTGCTGTGTGACCTTGGGCAAGTCATCTGTGCATAACCTCTCTGGGGGTCTCTTTCAATATGTAAAACGTGATGTGAGATTTGTGAGCTTTGAGCTCCTCGGGTGAAAGATGGCAGATAAGTACAAAGCACAGTGTTGTTAACTATTGCCTGACCACACAAAACGATGCACTGTTGGAGGAGAGCAGGGAAATAGAATGTGATGAAGAACGGTTTGAGGGAGCGGGGCCAAATAGGACCCAGCGTTTTCAGGAAGCTCCAGCAACGCTCTGTTTTGCCAGTTATTTCCTATCTGAGGCTGCTGGCTTGATGAGAACTGGGCATCTTGCTCCCTAAGACTACTTTGGAAATCCCAACATAAGTACCTATTCAATAGTGGGCAATTGGAGTCATTCCACTGCTTGTGTGAATGAGCTCTGCTGAATTACCCTGCTAGGAGGTCATTTGTGCTCCAGTTCTAGAATGATGGAGTGTTTATAACATGCCCATCTAAATAGAAATGGGAGACCGACTTCTTCAGCAGCCATAAGGGAGAACCACAACAGTGTCGGGACTTAAATTAAAAGGGACCAGGGGAAAGATGGCCTCCTTTGCCAAGGAACTCCCCTGTCTGAGTAAATGTAATCCTCGATTAAATTAGACCAGGCGCCAGAGAGCAAGTGTGTTGGGCAGCAGCAGAGTATGCTTCCCCATGCTGTCGCCTGGTAATGTGCCCTCAAACCTGATCAGGAGACTTTTGGAGCATGGTTCAGCCTTCAGGACTCACTCAGTCCTTGCTGCCATGGCTCATGATGATACCAGTTAATGCCAGTTATGACAGTGGTTTTTTCTGTGATGTGGACTCTTCTCCACTGGGAACTGTGTTTTCAGACCATCAGTTAATTTCACTTAGCCCTCTCTACACTGTGGGGGTGGGGGAATTGATCTAAGGGCTGGGCTTGAACCAAGGGGTTTGAACCAAGATACGCAACTTCAACTACACTATTCGCGTAGCTGAAGTCAAAGTATCTTAGCTCGACTTACCTGGCTGGCCTCATGGCGGCGAGTCGATGGTGGCTGCTCCCCCGTCGACTCTGCTTACTCGTCCTGCCGAGGTGGAGTTCAGGCGTCAATTCGGGGATCGATTTATCGCGTCTTGACAAGACGCGATAAATCAATCCCTGATACATTGCGCACTACCCACCCATCCAGCGGGTAGTATAGATGTACCCTAAGATGCAAAACTTTAGTGATCGATCTGTCAGGGGGTCGATTTATCGTATCTAGACTAGACGCGATAAATCGATCCCTGAGCGCTCTCCTGTTGACTCCGGTATTCCACCTCCGTGAGAGGCGCAGGCGGAGTCGATAGGGGAGCAGCAGAAGTCAACTCACCATCCTGAAGATGGCGCGGTAAGTCTACCTAAATACATCGACTTCAGCTACAAGAATAGCTATGAGAATAGCGTAGCTGAAGTTGCATACCTTAGGTCGATTTCCCCTCTCCCCCAGGGTAGACCAGGGCTTTGTGTCCCATTGTCAAACTGGTAAGCCCCTCCTCCCTCTCTGCCAGGAATTCCCCTAGTTAAAGATTTGCACATGAGTGCTGCAGATTATCCTGTGATAAAATACTTCACAGAGCTGATCTGACAGTTTATGAAGCCTACTTTCTAGCTTCCTGACACCTTGTAAACCTGCTGCTAGCCAGCTTAGTTGGTTAGCCAAGGGCAAGATATTAAAATACTAGACAGTTCCGACATACTGTGTTAGCCAGGGCTGTGTGTTGGAGGTAAAATAGCTTCTATTATGTAGCATAAATACCTTGATGTTGTGGTGCTGTAACCATATCGGTCTCAAGATAATGCAGCGTAAGGTTCCCTCAGCTTCCTTCTCAGGACATAGGTGTTAGTGTCCTGGTTTCAGCTGGGTTAATTACATTGCTCCGTGTCACACCCTTCACCTCCACTGCTGACGGGGAGGCGTGGAGCAGTTTGCTGCCTTTGTACCCTTGTCCCCATCTTCCCTCTTCCCCACCTCCCCCAATAAGTCCTACTGAGAAGGCATCATGGATAGGGAGGAGTGAGAGAGAAGGGGGCAGGTGGAGAGCTACTGTCTGGCTTCTTACCCTGTCAAGCTCCCCCTGATAACCTGGGGGAACTTCAGTAGGTAAGTTACTCCAAGAAATTACCCGATTTCCCCAAATGAGTGTAGAGCCAGGGTAGAGGAACAAGGGATCGGTAGATTTCAGGGAATCTGGTGCTACTAAGTGCTTGCTACATCTGCAGGGTGACCAGGGAAATGGTAGAGGGGCTAAGGCCCCCATCCCTCTTGGGCAAAGCAAAGTGTTTCCTGTAATTTGAGATGTTCACTTCCTGCCTCAAACTGCTGAGTAGTATCACTGGCACTGCTTCATATAAATGGTGGTCTGTTTTATAGCATGTTTCCTCTTCAGAGTACTTTGCAGCCTGTTTAAATCGTTGGCATGTAATACCCCAGACCAGGTTACATTATGTAGTGGAAAATGAAGTGATCCACATATGCCCGGGAAATGTTGCCTAGTGGATAGGACAGGAGCCTGAGAGGCTGAATCTATGTTTGAGCAACATCTTGTGAAATTTATTTGAATTGAAAGTGCTCTGTAAATGTGAAACATTATTATTAATCAGTTTATAAAATGCTCTGGGATCCTTTTCTATGAGAAGTGCTAAGTAAATGTAAATCAGTGTGAGATAAAAGTGAGCACATTTAAATAATTCAGACCAGTTCTCGTGGTTTGGGATTAATATTCATCTTGTGCTTATTTGCTGCTAGTCTCCGTTTTATCTCACTGTTAAAATCCTAAACCATCTTGCACCTTTGTTGCTGTCACCTTCTCCTGCCTCCAGATTCCTGATCTTGATAACCAAGGAGGAGCCTGTTCCCAGAGAATCCTTCACAGGTTCTCCATGCTGAGCCCAGTGCATGCTGGGACATGACTTTGGGAGATCATTCAATGCTGTAGTTTATGTACATGCCCATGAAGTGTAGATATGATCAGTAAAGCTTATAGTTCATTTACTTCGTTGCTGAGTCTGTGCCTTGATTTAAGGAGTTCCCCAATAACTAGGGAAATAATGTGGTTAATTGAGTTAATTAGAGTGTAAGATCTTTGGAATGGGGATTCTGTCTTTCTGTGTGCATTCTTTAGCATCTAGAACACATTTGGTCACAATAAAATAAAAATGTTTCTTATACACATAATCTGTTTTATTCCCATTTTCAATATAAATGCTTAATTGTTTTACAGCCAGTGTACACCAATTTCTACATAGAGGCTACAGAAGCATGACATTTCCTGGAGTTTTAAAACTTTAGGTGATAGAAATGAAAAGACAATTATTCGTATTTCAAGGGCTTAGATGGCTGATCTTGAGGTGTTTCAGATTCCTATGTTGTTTTCCAACAGGTTCTTGCTAAATGATTATTGTACCCTTAGCAAAAAGTCTGTCATACTAAGAGTTTAGGTACTAGTAATTACATTTCCGCTTGCCAACCAGCAAGGTACTCTAAGAGGTAATATATTGTACTCTCAATAAATCCAGCCCATGGCATTCTTTTTTTTTTTTTTTAGCAAAATAAGTAAACAGCTCTGCCCCTGACTACAATGGTAATTTATTATGGGTGTATTAAGTGAAATCTAGCAGAGGTATTCCTTGGGAGCATGTATTTTTTCTAATTTATGGCTTCGCTCTAGTTCCAAGTGAACTGTAGACTTAAACCTCCCATTATGGGTCTGTAATTTATGTTTTCAGAATTTTACAGTTGTTATCTTTTAGTGTTTTTATGAAGCCCTGCCACTGTGGAGGTGCTTGGATAAGGTTGTATTTTAAATGTTGGCCACTGGGAGTAAAATTTAGGTTATAAATTATCAGAAAAACACACTCGCAACATGTTGCTTGTTGTCATGCTAACTATGTGCACCTGTTTGAGAAATTAAAAGGAATGTATAGATCAAATCAGAGCCCTTGAGGCTTGGTCTACAACTTGTACAGGATGTTGAATAAACTGGTGCTGCTGACTTCCCAATTTTCTTCCTGGTTTTAATGGTTACTTTTAAAAATTTGGTACTTCAGTTGTCCGCTCAGCTTTCTCCAGACAGGGGATGTGCCTAGCACCTAACGTTGTGTGTGGGGGCGGGGGAGGGGAGCGATGTTTGGTTGTTGGGATTCTTTTCTGAAATCCAAATATAATGCAGTTTTTGGAACCAAAGGATCAGAAATGTTCCTATATCGAAACACCGAGATTTCCATATGCTGGTTCTAGCTTGCTTCCTAGCTATGACATCCTTTTGATTTTTCTCTCCCCTCCATGGAAGTGAAGACCCTCATCTACAAGGAAGCACTCACTCTTTCTCAATCTCATGATTAATGTTAACCAGTATCAACTGGGGGCCCTATCCTCTTGACCAAGGATGCTCAGTTTGATCTACTTCCCACCTGACCCGACACCATAAACCCTCATGAACATTCCTGACCAAAACATACACCTTACCCTCCTCCCAGATGCCAGCAATCCTCCCCAATCAAGAAGTCCATCTCAATTCCTTCCTCTACCACTATGACCAAAGCACTCACCTTAGCTCTCCCTTTCCAGCTATTGGAAACTCTCCCAGTTGGTCTACCCCACCCAAGGAAGCCTAGCAGATCTGAACCTACCAAATAAAGAAAATTCTGTATTTGAATGTGGTGCTATATAATCCTATTAGTAAAGGATAAACCTCTAGAGTTTGGCTCAGGTAGACACCTGAACATTTAGATGCTTCTACAAACCTTTTCCATAATTTCCAGTCCTCTCAGGTCTATGAAACTGGATTGGAAATTTTGAAAGTTCATCTCTTCTCTGTCTAGTTGTGGCTATAAACAGCAGTTTGTCTCAAGCAATTTAAAAATTAAATTCTGTTTTAATATTGGCTGAAGGCTCAAATTTGTTCTTAATTTGTCTAAACCAGTTCTACTATCCCATACTGATATACAGTAGCTATTAACTTTTCCCTTTGGCTTGACCGCATATTTCATTGGTACAGCTGATCAAAAACGGGGAAAAAAAATTGTTGTGAAAAATTTCAGTACATCCATGTTGTTCACATTTCTCAGGGTACAACTGCCCACTCCCCACTTATTTTTCTGGAAAATGTTAACCATAAATTTTTGATGAAAACATTCTTGAAATTGGCCTCCATAATTTGTTTAACAAAAATCCAGTTTTCAGTCAGTTTTTCCTGGAAAAGCTTGGTTTTCATTGAGAGAAAAATATTCAAGAATATTTGTTTTTAATTTGAATTTTATAAAAAAAAATGGGAAAAAAAGTTTTCAAAAGGACTTTTGTGCAGGGACGAGGGGAAGACTATGTTGTAATTGAAAAAAAAATTAGTTGGAAAAATTTGAACCAAGTCTGTTCATTACAGTGTGGAACATGCAGCCTGCCTTCATGGTAGGTACGAATTCGGAAGCATTCCAGAGTTGCCAAACTGGACAGTAACCAAATTCAATGAAACCAAGTAAGAACCAGGTTTCCTGAACCTGGCTTTGATTGTCACGCCGATATAACAGAGAAGCTAATCTAAGGCTTTTCTGGCACATTTATGTGATTCACCGCTTTTACCCATCGTTGTCTGCATTTACAGACACCAGCTGCCACTTTAATGTAATACTTTTTCTCCACATCTACCTTGCATGATGTGTTAGTAATCTTACCGCCAACAATGGCAAATTTATGGCACTGAGGGCAGCAGAGTTTGTGCAGGTACTGTGGCCTGACCTTGGAGAGCTGTGTGTCAGTCCCCTTGAGTGGATACAGAATCAATGTGATCTTGTGGAGGAGGGGGAGAGAAAAGATGGAGGAGTGTGGGGTGCAATTGTTGATTATACATAGAGCTTGGCAGCAAATGTCAATCATTTCACCAGTTTCCTGAATAGCCACTGATAGTGGGCTCTTGATGGTGAACCAACTCTGCCTATTTCCATAAGGATGTGCAAGCTGAGTATTTATTTCTTTTCCTCCCTCTCCCAGCTTAGAAAGGCTACTGAGGGTGAGGGTCAGAGAGATAAGAGTACAAAAGGCAAGTTCATACATTTCAGGCTCCAATTTAGAACAACTCTCCTTGGTATTTATAGCCTCCCATGAACTTGCTCAAGCTACCTTGTCTCTCCAATTTCCTTGACCAGCTAGCTGTGACCTGCACTTCCAATCCCATCACACAACATCACTGCTGCTGGTATGAGAGCGTCTCCTCTAAAGCAGTTGCCATCCAGAATAGCGTCCCTGTATCCCTCTGCCTTATCATCTCATTGCTATTTCAAATGTCAGGTGAAAACCTTTCTCTCTTGCTTATTTCCTTTTGCCTCTTAATTTCTTTCTCCCTTCTGATTATCAATTTAACTGTGCAGCTATATGATTTAGCTTCCTAAACAGTGTTGAGATACAGTGTGCTTGACAGATATTACACAAGAGGAAGTTGTACGGGAAAATGTTATCTGACGGCTGGAGCTCAGAGCAGGAGTGGGTGAGTTAAGACACTTGGAGTGCTAAAAGGCCTATATTTTTGCCTGCTCCAAGGAACCTGTGACCATTTCAGGCTGTAATTTCTGTAGCCCCACAGGGGATATAAAGCTATGTTGTACCACACAAGGTGACCAGAAGCTGTTTTCTAGACCTTAAGAATCACATTCTTCAGATTACACTCTGAGCCTTATGCTTGTGGAATTGAATCCAGCCAGACCTCACAGGATACTGTGTAATTATCAATTTTCCCCCTGCCCCTTTTTTAACAATGAATGCAGTGGAAGTATTTTCAGAAAATAAGTATCCTTTCGTATTTGTCATAAACCTTTAGCCATATCCATCCTTACATCTGTCTGCTAAAGTACAAGCATGCAGTACCTTCTCTAGAATGCGGGACGTTCAGCTCAGAGAACACAGGTTTGCTTCACGTGAGCAAAAGGCAAACCTCCATTAGCAATCGATAGTATTGGGGATTACCACCACCTGTGATGAATGTGGGGGTGCTCAGTAATGACTATGGATCTGTGGCCCAAAATGTGATGTATAGGATTTCTGAGGTGGTGTGTTGGAATGTCAAGGAAGCAGACAGTTCCAGCGTGCCCCCCACAGCCAGGAGACCTGTGATTGCCACAGACCAGTAAGGGTGAGTGGATCTAACTGGGAAATGATGGAGTAACCCCCACAGGGGCTTTCTCTGAGATGGCCTAGCTGGCTGCTTGGGAGAAACTGGTGTGGGGCAAAAGGAAGACTTCATACTGAAGCCCTGTGACAAATGCCACTGAGCAATGTGTTAATTGGGCTCAGGCAAGTACAGAAAGGGTGGGGCTTTGGGAAAAGAAAGTCTTCCTAGGAGAGGTAAATCAGTTGGGAGGTCACACTGTCTGGAAGGAAAATGCACACCTGCTGGGTCCCAAGAGCTTTGGGGCTTTCTAAAAGATTGTAAGTTGTGAGCATCCTGTTCCTGTGTAACTAGAGAGGGAAACCCTTCTAATGTAGTTTGTAGGGAAGCCTAAGGTTAGGTGAGACTAAATATGTGTGTAAACTGTCTGTTTTGAAATTATTTTTTCGAACGCTTTGTTCCATTTGCAAATAAACATACCCATTATGAGAAGGCTGTTGGTCACTTCTATGTCACTGGTCACAGGCTCCCGAGGGGAAGAGAAGCAGGTGTCCAAATTGAACCTGCATAGTAATAAGTGAAGTGATTTGCATACATGGGGTGATGTACCCAGATTCCAGTCGGTGAGTGGGGGAGTTGCACCAAGACAGATAAGGGCACAAGGCCTAACAGTGCAGGGGGAAGTGCATTCAGAGAGACCAGAAAAGGGGCAAAAATGAAACCAGGACAGCTCCTTATTAGTTGCCCATCAGTAAAAGGTAATAGTCAGAATTCAGTCAGAGTAGAACTTGAGCCGTTCTGGGCCGAGTGGTGCAAACATGCCAACTAGCATATGATAGCCTGCTGCACTAAACCAGGCTGTATTTACCAAGCTTTTTGCAGGGTAATCTCAGAAGTCATGCACCTCTGAAAGTGACTAGGAGAGAGAGAGAGAGAAAATGAATGAGGCTGATTTAGCAGCACAAATTGTAATGTTGTCTGTATTTACGGGTAGCTTGTTGCCGCCTTTTTATTATTACTTTTTTTTTATTACCCATACAACCAACTGTACCATCTAAATCCCTTCTCGCACCCCACCACCTCCTTCCAAAGGATCAAAATGCACTGTGGTCTCTTCTGTCCATAATTCCTCCACCATAACGCAGGCATCCGTTTAATTAGAAATAAAAATTGATTAGTGTGATCCCCAGTGAATCTTTTAGAATTTTGGCAGCAAAGTCATATCATATGCATGCAGCTGTTTACTAAAGGGAAGAGAAAGTATTATTCCCTTTAAAGATAGATCAGCACCATTCCGGCTATTGATCTATGCAACCTTAACAGTAGGATGCTGTATTTAAAAAAAAAAAAAAAAGGAAAAAAAAGATAAGCGCCTGCATCAAGGAGCAAGTCTGGATGGCAGCTTCTGACTGCTGCAGAGGGAAGGTTTGATGCAGCTGGCTGAATAATTTGGGAGAGGAGTTAAGGTTTGGGTTTCCATCCCCCATTTCCTTCTTTGTCTCTTGTATGATGTGTGTCCTATTTAACATTTATATTGTGGTAGCACTGAGAGGCCTTGTGTAGGTCAGGACCGCATTATCCACACAGATAGTAAATGACAGTCTCTGCTCTAAAGTTCTTATGTGTATAGATAAATAGAATATATAGAGAGAGCAATTTTTAATGGTTTATACTTATGAAAATATATATCGCACCTCTCTGGCCCAATGCCCCACCGGCCTAGGCAAGCACAATGCCACTGCACACAGTGACATTGTTCTCATTTGCATTTGGACCATCAGGATCATGGTAAACAGGTTAATCTGAATCCATACTGGAGCAATGTGAACTCAAGATGACTCAGGAAGTGTTTGCCCTACTCTGTTGTGTTTTATTCTAGGATCTCAACATGCTATGCATCTCTCATCCATAACATCTTCAGAGGGTTGGTAAATCTTTTTATCTCCATTTTGCAGATGAGGAAACTGGAGGTACAGAAGTAAAGGGTGTATCTAGGGACTGTATGCCAGATGCTTCCCTCTGGGCAGCATGTGATAATGTATAGTATTAGATCTCTACAGTATAGCCCATTTCATTTCCCAGCAGGTGGCTAGAAATGACATAATGATTAACCACCCTCCCTATTTCACATACTCCCCCAGGCTGAAGCTGAGTTTGCCTCTTCCTTTGTAATTAAAGCTCTTTTGTCAGGGATTCAAACCCAAATCTCTCCCTTTATAGCAGCGTAACCCACTGGGTATGATATGTCCCCTTTCTGTGCCGAATCCAAGGAGGATACAAGTGTGTTACAGCCTCGATTAAAGAGCTTTAGCTGAAGTTGGAGCAGCTCATGCTTTCAGTTTTGGAGGTGCCTGGATCAGTCCCCAGTGTTGGTCATGATGGTGGCCATTACAGCACTAGATACTGTGATACATGTGGCATTCTATACCTTGGGAGAGCATCTTGTAACCCCCATATTCCTCATTTTTATATACTCATGATCTTGCATTTAAAGCCCTGTAAGGTATCCGGGAAAAGGTTATGATCTGCTTAAAGTAATTTCTCTATCCATTTATGTGTATTATTAATGCATATGAAGTTATGAGAATTGTGTTTTATGGTTGTCACTAAAACATGCTGTAAGCTGGGGAATCAGCCAGATATTAGCTCCCCAGAGGCCAACACACAGGCAGGGTGTTAAACAACCCATCAACAACCATTGTCCAGCAAGAGAGCTACAATTCAACGACTCACCTACATGAGGCCTCACCAGGGGAAGTGCTCAACCTCCCTTGGAGACTCAGCAATACTCCCAGACATGCCTGGACTTGTGCTCCCTAAGCACATGGGACTGAGGTTATAAAACAGACACAGTAGCCACATGTAGGGCCTTTCTCCTGTCCCCACCTATGTTGCAGCAACAAAGATACTGAGAAGAAGACTGAAGACTCCCAAGGGAGGAGACTGGCCCAGATTTAAGGGACAAATCTGTATATTAAGGACTGCAGTATCCAGTGGGGTGAGAAAAGCTATTTACTCGTTGCCCAGTCTGATAGGATAGAGAGTTTAGACCGCGTGCTTATATTTAATTTCTTTTGGTAATTAACTCTGACTTTTTGCCTATCACCTAAAATCTATCTTTTATAGTCAATAATTTTGTTTCACTGTTTATCTTAACCACTGAGTTTTTATGAAGTGTGTGGCAAATCTGCTCAGGTTTTGCAAAGGCTGGTGTATGTCCATGTTCCATTGATGAAGTGGTGAACCAATTAATAAATTTGCACTTCCCACCTTGAGCACTGCAAGACAGTATATCCCTGGGGCACAGTGCAGAGGGTGGGGTAGGATCTGGTATTGTGCATCTTTGTGTGATTCGTGAGTGGCTCTGGGAGCATCCATGCAATCTAGCTGGCCGCAGGGCTCCACATGCAGTTGTGCTGAGTGATCATAGTGCCTGGAGGGGTTTGCTGCTGGACACTTGCAAGGCATTGTCAGAGACAGACTAGGCTGGAGAGAGTTCAGGGGGCACAGAGGTCTCACAGCCCCAGGCTGTACCCTGGCGATCCAGTCACAATACATTGACTTTTTCATTCGAGTGAGTGAAACAATCGTGACCGGTGGTGGAGATAAGTTAGTTGTTTTGTTCGGAATCCCTGGCTTTAACCCACCTGAAAATGGGAGAGAGTACATTTCTGTTCTACATTGCCAGAGAGGTGGGATGATCAATATGCCAGAATAGATCTCCAGTTTTAATTTCCTGGGTTTCATGACTTATTTTCCCTGTTTTGAATATACATCAGCTTTGTTTGGTTTCACCCAAGTCTCAGTAATATAGCCTTAATGTCCCTTGGGGGATGATTCAGTAGCTCAAAAGCAAATGTCCCTGAATAGCTCTGAACCGTCAGTCTTTGGCTAATAGCTTTGCTAATTGCACAAGACTACACCCTAGCGCTCTTAATGGGGAGGTGAGTAGATAGTGAAGTAGACTCCTGACAGAAGTGGAAACTCCATTGATTTAGATATTCAACATGTGGCCGGACAAGCAGAGTGGATGGAACCAAGAGCCTTTCCCTTCACCCCCTTAGACCAGGTGCTAGCCACAACTTCAGTTTCTGTAGTCTTCTGAGTGTACAGTCTATGTCCTTCACCCATTTCAGTGTGGCTAGAAGGAAGAGACTAGCACATGGCCTGCCTCCCCGCCCCCGGCCCACTCCTTCACCAAGCAACATTACTGCCCTAACACACAGATCCTCTAGGGATTCCCACTGGGTTAATGCAGTTATTAACTGACAACTATACTCTCTGATTCGGTAGTCAAAGTGATGTAGTGATTTGGCACAGGTCATGGAGGGATTTGTTGTGCCAGGTCAGACATTTGGTCCATGAACCATGACATCCTGCAGTAGCTAATATCTGATGAAGCTAATGTTATTATGCCATTATATATAGCAGTGGTATGGCCTTGTCTAGAATAGTGTGTGCAGTGACCCCATCTCCAAAAGGATATTGCAGAATTCGAGAGCATTCAGAGAAGTACAAGAATGATAGGTGTGGAAAAACTGTCCTGTGTAGTAAGGTTGAACAGATTGGGAATGTTGACCTTGGAAAGGAGATGAACATCAGTGGGCCTGATAAAAATAAATAAAATAGTGAATGATTATAGAGAAAGGAGGTCGAAGCATCTAGTCTTCGTGTCACATGATACAAAAACAAGGGTTCTGAAAGATGACAAAATCAAAACTCATTAAAGGGAATAGTTTTTCATTCAACACATAATCAGACTGTTGGCCCGAATGACGTTCTGTGGTAGTGAGTTCAAGAACCTAGCAAGATTCCACTGGGGGTTGGATGTTTATTTACATGAGTAACAAGAATATCCAGAGCTGTAACAGTTCATGCAAACAGAGAGTTTTGGAAGGGATAAAAAACCCTCATGCTTCAGTGCTTAAAACAATCTAACTATAGGGACTAGGGTGGAACCTTCATGGGGAGGCAGATTATCCTGCAGGATACTTACACCTTACTCTAAAGCAGTGGTCTTCAAAGTGGGGTGCACGAGACCACCCACAGGTGTGCACAAGACCCCGGTGCCACCGCCGATCCTGCCTGGGAGACTGCCGAATAGATCAGCGGTCTATTTTTGTCCTGTCAAAATGCCGCCGCAGAAAGCAGAAGCTTTCAATTTGGGGGCATTTCGGCGGAGATACCCTGAGGGGCCGTGAGTGGACTCCAGACTGCGGAAAGGGGCCGCGGCTGGAAATCTTTGAAAAACGCTGCTCTAAAGCATCTGGTGCTGGCAGATATAGGATGGGAAAAAATGGATTCAGTATATCACTTCATCTGATGCTTCACAGGAAGTCAACTCCTTCTGGCCTGATAATGCACCATAGTGGGTTGTATAATGTTGTAATCAGCTGCCACAGGAAAAATTCCTCTGGGATTCTGTCAGGTGATTGGCTTACATCCTGAAGCATGAGATTTGATTTGCTCTTATCACCATAACTAAAACATAAAATTATCCATCCAAAGTTACACAATCTCTGACAAAAACAGGAGTACGTGTGGCACCTTAAAGACTAACAAATTTATTTCAGCATAAACTTTTGTAGGCTACAGCCCACTTCATCAGATGCATAGAATGGAACACACAGTAGGCAGGTATATATACACACATGAAAAGGTGGAAGTTACCATATGAATTCTAAGAGGCTATTTAATGCAGATGAGCTCCTGCTGGTCATAGTCTCTAAGGTGCCACAAGTACTCCTGTCCTTTTCACGGATACAGACTAATACGGCTGCTACTATGAAATATGATCTCTGACAGTAATAGTTGTTAAGAGCTGCACAAGAGAAGTCATTTGCGGTGCACAACAATAATGAACTTCAGTGGTGCTACCAATCCATAAATTATGCTGCATATTCTTTAGTGCCACCTGACACATTTTCTATTAGCTGTTGACACACAGACACAAAACACTCTTGTAACAGTAAGGACTCTGCAGATTGCCTACCCAGTGCACAAAGTAATGGAAGAGCCTCCTGGATTTTTCTGTAACTAGGAGCCCCCCATGGCCTCTTTCTCTTTTTCAGAAGTCAGATAATAGCAGGCCTCTTATCTTTCATCACAATTTTTTTTCTTCCTGTGAACTGATGCATGACACCAGATAGAGCAGTTTATGGCAGTTTTGATTCTGCACATAGTGATATTGTCCCTTGCTACTCCTGGTATGGAGCTATTTGCAATAACATCGATAGGATTGAAAAATGGAGTTGCTAAATGCGGCAACAAAGCAATTCTGTGCATTGCATCTTTTTCTGCCAGATACCCATAATGATAAAAGAGATAGAGATCTGTTTCTTTGTTTTGTTTTTCTACCTGCCTTTTAAAAACAGACACATGGCTCAAAAAATTAGTAATGGGAAACACGACTTTCCACCTCCCAGAGCCAGATCAAGCTCCCTTTAAAATCAGTGAAAAGGCTCCCATTGATCTCAATGGAAGTTGGCTCTGGGCCAGTTACACCAGTTCAAATCCAGCCCAGATGAGAAGTGTCACAGATAGGTTCATCTTTGACAGCTGATTCCTATTTAGTTCCAAATGGACAAATATCCACGTCTCCAGGCCCCCTTCACATCACCACAATGACAGTGAAAAGTCAATGGGCCTGTTCTCTCTCTTTAGCTCAGCCACAGATACTTTTCCTTCAGTTTGGCAGTAAGTCCAACTCAGATGAGGAGAAAGCGACTGGACTCTATGAGGTGGCGGTAGTGATGGAATTATGATGATCTAAGCTGTGGCTAATATTAGAAGAGGAATGTCTCTCACAGTCACACACAGAGAATGATGAACCAGCCAGCTGCTGAGTCTTTAGATAAAATGATTCAAACAAACAAACAATTCCTCCAGACGTTAGATAATAGAGTGTGTGAGGTTATTTTCAGGCAGAAATAAAGGAGAGTCCTTGGACAAAAGGTATCCGTTGTAAGAGAGAATTTGGAAATTTGTAAAAATACCAAAACAACCAACTTGTCCCACAACCTTTCATATAAATACAAAATTAAGTTAGTTTACAGTATTTGATTCTATATAGCCTTTAGATAACACATATTGATATCTAGCACTTTTGTTGCACTTTGTGTCAAAGCCCTTTACAAAGGTGGGGGCACATTTTACAGATGGGGACACTGAGATGTGCAGTGACTTACCCAAGGTCACAGAGCAAGTCAATGATGGAGTAGGACTAGAACCTCAATATTCTGCCTCCCACTCCTATGCCTGATCCACTGGGCCACACTGCAAGCTGTCTAAATAGAGTGGAGACCCTCTGCAAGTGAAAACTTTGCAATGAAGGCTCTGTGGGTTTTCCTACCAAGAGGCTCAGCTTCCTGTGTAGAGGAATCTCTGAGCACATAGTTATGATTTAGTCTATTTAAAAGACTTCTTTGACCATCTGCTATGATGCATATATAAATTCAAACATGTTAATAAACAACCCATACAGTGTTTACACTTTTCTTTTTCTCCAATGTTAATAACCATGTTAACCAATGTTACTAACCATGTTAATAACCAACCTATACAGTGTTTACACTTTCCTTGCTCTCCAATTGCTGCCGTATGAAAAAGATACGCAGTACCACCCCATTGCAACAATTGCCTGTGGAAGGCTTGTGTCTTATTGTCTGCAGGCTATGTGTGTTTCCTCTTGTACTGAAAATTTCACAGTACTAAAAGCCTCCAATTAGAATTGCATATGTATTCAGAGCGGCAAGTTAATTTGAGATTGATTATTTAATGCTCACAAAAACACAACACTTTTCACCATTCCAACAAATATCAACACTTGTCCAGTTTGGTTTGCAGCTGTGTGGCGCATGCTTACTGAAATCATGATCTTCAGCTAGTGTGCCTCGTTCTGATAAAAATGAGAAATGTCAATCGTTTTATCAGTGCTGTTTGGAAAATATTTTTAAAAATCACGAATAACACGAATTATGTGTAAACAAAAAATAAAATAAAACCCCAGCCAAGGAGGCAAGTGACAGGGATGGATTCTTGTGTTTGCAAATGGAATTTGAAAAAATGGATCTTAAAATGCACAAATGCCCATCTTCTCTTCCCCAGGTGCATTTATGCACACAGACAGTTTCACTAGTTTAATTGAAAGTGTGTGTTTTTAAAACTGATTTAGTTGAATTGGTGCAAGATGTGTAGACACTGTTTAAATCAATGTAACCTTGTTTTATATCAATTTATTTTATGTTAATTTCTTGCCAGTTTAAGCTAAATTGATATAAACCAGGTTAAATTGACTTGTGAATGTCCAGGCAGGAGCTGACACCAGTTTAATTAAATCAACCCACTTGTAGCTGAACTGATTGTAGTTAAATGCATGCAACTTTGTGAAGATACCCTCTAAAAGTTTCCAGGAAATCCCATCCCATATTCCCATTAGTGCCTGGTACAAATTTATAGTTGTCTTCTCTGATCCTTGTCCACAAAGCAGAGCTCATGACGGAGGCATTCTGTGCCTAGTAGTGGAGTTAGTAGGTCAAGACTGAGGTGCATTAGCACAGCTGTGTGTAGAATACCTCTCTAGTGCAGCCACTAATAGGGCCACCTGCAACAAGTTCAGTCAATCTGTCACTTTCCTGGGCATCCAGATCTATCCCATCATAACACTCACTCCAAAAAACAACCCACCAGGGGCAGACTCTGAAAAGGGAACAGACTGAAATGGGTGTCTAGCTATGCACAGGGTATGTGCATGTGTACTTCATACTACTTTGCAGTTGCATAGCATCTTTAATGAGAGGCTCTCAAAGCGCTTGTCAAAGGAATGTTCACCCCTGTTTTACAGACGGGGGAAACCAAGCCTCAGACTTGCCCAAGGTCAGACAGGGAAGCGATGGCAAAAGAGACATTAGAACTCAGTTCTTCAGAATCCCAAGATATAGCAGAAGTAAGTAGGAAATCTACAGCGGACTCCAGACAACCTGTGCACAGAGCAGAACTCTCGTCCACCCTTCCCCCTCTTCTTCTTGCATTACACCCAGGCTTGGCCAGACTTGAGTTGTGTGTATGTAAGTATGAAAGTGGGTTAGGGCTTGGGCACTAATGCTTTCTTCCTTCCTCTGAGTGGCGTGGGGCGAACCCAGGCCCTCACCGCTGTTGTTTGGTTAATAAAGCTTTAAATTTTGGTCACTTGGTTTGCTCCTTCATTTCTGTCCCTAAAGATCCTGTGGCCTTAGCCTAATCACCTGAGGTGGCAGGCAGGTTGGTAACAGACATCTGTCACAATTGTTGGGTCTACTCAGGGGTTTTGCTGGTATAGCTACGTCAGCTAGGGGGTGTGATTTCCCCTCCCCCCAACTCCTAGCCATTGTAGCTATGCTTCTAAAACTTTATAGTGTAGACTAAGCCATAATCCTTGCGACACCACCTAATTGTTGTGGCACAAACAGCAGGAGATGGGTAAACAGCTGCACAGGGAAAACTTAAAGGAGTTTTGAGAGGCAGGTCCAGTCTGTAGAGCATCACAATGGGAGTTAGGAGACATGCACCCTACTTTCTTTCAGTAGATGAGTGTGACTTGGGGGAGGTCACTTCACCTTTCGGTGACCCAGTTTTCTCCTCTGTAAGTGGGTTGATCACGCTTACCCACCTCTGTAAAGCGCTTGGGATGAGATGGTGCAAAGTATTATTTAAAGGAAGGAAGATCCTGCATTAGCATGAATTTTTCTCGCTGTGAATAACTGGGGAAGGAAGTACAATAGGAGATATACAAGCCAAAATAATCCCTAACTAAGCAGTTTTGATTTTCTTAGAGTTTCATGAAGCTTCATCACGTCTCCTCAATGATATTGAAGGAAAGATGAATGCAAAGTTTTTTCTGATGTAAACATCCCTGAATGTGCAGGAAGGGTCGGGGGGCGGGGGAGGGGGTAAAGGGAGGCGCAGTCCAAGTATGCACAAGCTTTTCGTTTTTTCTCTCTTTCCAACTCAATTCACACATTAAGAAAACATTAATAGCCTCTGATGACCGTTTCATGCTCTGTTTGCATTCTTTCTAATGAGTTCCGTTTGCTTTTATGGGAATGTTTTCTCCAAGATCCAAGGTGCCATCTGCAGACGAGCTGCTAAATTACTGCTCAGTAAATTAAAATAGAAATGTGCAGAGATTCCTGCACAGACAGTCATACCCTCTGAGCCTGATCCACCATTCCTGGTGCACCTAAAAGCTCTCCAGATTGGGCCCAAAGGTGGCAAGAATCAAAACCATCTTATAACATGACAGTGCTGGGGATGATTGGCAGCTCCGCTGGTCACAGTTTCTGCTGTCCTGGCTAAACGGCTATTTTTAGTTCTCCAGCTTGATGAGAGCTAGTGTGAGTCTGTCTCCTCGACAGGGTTGCCAGTTTTGTTTGGACGTATTCCTGGAGATTTCATTACCTAACATAATCTTTAATTAAAGATTAAGTGTTTAATTCCTAGAGAGTCCAGGACAATCTTGGGCATTTGGCAACTCTGGCAAGCTGGGAATCACACCCTCGGCGCTAAGTGTAGGCATAGCTGAGAGAGTACTCTGAGATCAGTGCTTCAGGTTAGAGAGCTGTACAAAGTTCTTAATTGAAGAGAGAGCATAAAAATGATATAAAAGGACAGAGTGGGGAAGAAGATGATTGTTCAAGCAGTTATGCTAAAAACCACATGTCCTCCAAGACCAAGAAGTCAGGGAGCCAACATGGCCTTTAAGAGACTGAAAGAGAGGATCTCTTGACAGATCAGAGAGACATTGACTGACAAAATAAATAAAAGCAATGGTTTCTTTGTTTTAATGTTCGTCAGAGAGAATGAGGGACAGATGCCAGAACAGGTTTTCCAGGGCATGATGGAGTTACTGAAGGAAATTAGGGTCATGCTAAAACAGCTGATCACAAAATCCAAATGTTTGAAGGTTTCAAAACCCTAGATCTCAAAATAAAGTGTCAAAAGAGAGAGGGGAGCGTTCAGCAGATCTATTTCAAAACAGTTTTGGAAAGGGGCCAGGCCTGCATAGGCTAGAGTAAAGCTGATGTCTTGCAGCATAGACAAGGATGGCTGGAGTGAAGAGGCAGGGAACTAAAAACCTGCCAGCATGACTTAATGGTCAGGCAGAGATGGAGGGAAACACTCGCAAAGTACGGAGAGGAGAGAATTGTGGGAATCCCTGTGAAAGTAGGATGCAGGAAAAGAAATATCACTAATTATTTCCTTTCCTTTGGAAGAAATAGCAGGAAAATAATTCATCTGGGTACTTGACAGAGCTGGTTGGGCTGGTTTTTTCAGTTGGAAAAATGGCATGTTTTAAAAAAAATTCTCTAAGCTTCCACCAAACATTGTTAGTCTTTATCAAAATTTCCTTTTTTTTTACAATAAATTTTTGGTGATCATTTTTATTGTCACTGGAACCAAAATGATTTTTGATTTTTTTTTTCATTTCCCACTTTTACGTTTTCAGTAAATGGGAAAAAATATGAAAAGGACCTTGTTTTATTTTTTTGGTCAAAAAAAATCATGGCAAAGTTAACAAAGAACAGAAAATTTTAAACCCTGGAATACGTAAACAACTGAAAATGGGAAAGGAGCACTGTGGTCAAGGATACAAGGAAGGTGCTGTTCAGAGGGGCTAAGCTAGGAGCCTGGGCAGCCAGATGAACAGAGGAGAACACAACTGCTGCTGACTGGAATGAGTCAGAACTGGCCTGAACTATTTTTCCCCACAGAAATCTTTGATGAAATTTTTTTTTAGTTTTTCACTGAAATGTTGGAGTTTTGGACTGAAAACTCAAAACCTGAAAGATGTTGGCTGAAAAATCAAATGTTTTCTTTCTTTTCTTGGCCCAACTATTCTGACCAAAAACCTGAAATTTTCAGCGGAAATCACTCTTGACAGAAAATTTTCAGCCAGCCCTACTAGTGAACCTCTCCTCATTGGTGGGACTGTGTTGTTAAGTAGACAAGAATGAACTATACCGGCTTGCAAAGGAAAGGCCCAGGGAAGTGAGGAGATTAAATAGATGCTCCCTCCTCTTATGGGGCGGGGGGAGGAGGGAAAAGAGGGGAGGGATGAGCGAGAGGAAAGGGTAAAGGAAAAAACCAAGATAATACACACAGGCCAAAACAGATTTTAGGTTGTATTTATGCTCCCTTACTTTACTGTACTTCTCTGGCAGGTGTCCTATAGCTCTGTACCTTTTGGGGATGGGTGTGTTGGCAGGTTTGAGCACTATTGTTCATACTGCTGGCAGCTCTGGAGTTAAACAGATTTAATAAAGCCATGGGGCAAATCACTGTAAATTGACCTGGATGTGCATGCAGCCCCTTGGTGGTCAGGGCCTGGCAACCACCTAGATCCCCAACTTATGTGGAAAATTGACCATTGGAAACATTTTCAAATGGTGGCAATTCAGTGTTTGGGCTTCACTTGTCACGTGGCCGAAGAGATGGGCAGTGGTTAGGATTTCTCTCTACTCCATCCTCCACTCTTCTTTACGAAAGTCAGTTGAGCATGGGGAGAGAGCTCGGGTGAGGGGCCCAAAAATTCACCATGCCTACTGAAAACTGTAAACTCAACCCTGTGCTGCAGTATTCCTCCTGTACAGAGCATGAGCTCAGGGTTACATGTAAGGGGAAGTTTCACATGCTAGTAAATATCCAATGCTTTGGGGATCAGAAAAGCAACATGAAAGAGTCCCAAGGGGCAGAAGATTGTCATGCTGCAAATTAAGTACATGCACCAAAAATACCTCCCCCCACACACAGAGACAAGCAAGTAAGGAAGCAAGCAAACAAGCATCCAAGAGCAATTGACCAGCTAGGCTTTTGATGCAATTTTATTCCATTAAACCTAAAGGTTTTCTATTATATCCTCTGTCACAGAGAGCCTGTGTAGCAGGCATTTTCGTATTTTGATGCTTGGTAGACTATGAAATGTACTTAGTCACAGTGCTCTCTCCGTGATCACAGAATCATTATAATCTCCTGCTAAGAATATATTTTAACGCAATGTCTTTAATCCCTCCAGAATATGAACATCCCGTCTCTCTCCGACACAAATCCCTGCAGCTCCCAGACATCCTTTCTGTAGTCCAAGACTCAGATCAATGAATTGGGTTAAAACTTAAGGGGTAAGGGGAGGTTGAGCATCTTGAACCCCTGTGTGGAAAGTCCTGGCCTCTCTGTGGACCTTGGGTTGGAGAATGTCATTGAAGTTAAGCTGATTGAGCACCTCCTGAATTGATGTTGACAAATTGGGGGAACCACTGTCACTTTTCCCTCCCCAGAGTCAAGCCGCTACCATGAGTCCTTTCCCAAAATGCAGTTGGAAAATAGGGGCTAGGATGAGAGGTTGGCTCTCCCGTCCACTTCACTTGCATGAAAATCTCTGGCAAACTCTTCATCATGGGGCCCTGTTCCTGCTTTGGCAACTCCTGCAGTTGTGGACTTCAGATCTGTTTCTTCCACATGCACATGGTTTTGTCCTGTCCTTGAACAGGGTTTTTTTCATCTTCAATGCTGACCTGTTTTGCCACTGAACTAATATATCTTGGCAATACCCTTCCCGATTCCGAACCCAGAGTACCTTCCCCCCCAACGGATCCTTTGTAGATTTGACTGAGAGCCCAGTGCATGCTGGGACAAGATTTTGAGTGGCACAGCCAGTGGCATGTGACTCGCAGTGCAGACAAGATCAATAAAGTTCAGAGTCTCCATACCTTTATTTAAGGAGCTCCCCAGTACTCCACAGCACTCTGTGGTTCTGTGGTGGACTTGTCTGCTGCCCAAGCCAACCCGAGTTAATCTGTGGCATCTGGTATAAACAGCCTTTACTTTAGCAGAGATTGCTCTATCTTCAGAAGGCTTCAGAGTTCCGTTCACATCAGGACCCAAAATGGAGTGTGTGAAAGAGACGACACACCAGGAGAGGGATATTTCTGGCTGATTGGGAAAAAAGAAATCCCCAAAATCTTGAGAGAGAGGCGCTTTCTGTTAGGCTTTGCAAATTCAAGTGGCTCCATGGGTCCAACTAAACAGCAGGACCTTTGGTTTTTAGGCTTATACTATTATCTGAACCGAACGTTGAGACCATTACCCGGAAAGGCATGTGCTTATCATTCCAAACCATGGAGGGGGCCTAATGGGATGCATGGCATGCAAATTAATGATGTGTGGAGTCCCATGTCCTAGAACAAGCAACTGTGATGATACAGTCATTTGCATTAACAGCTGTCCTCTGCCTCCATCAGTCCTGGGAGGGTGGGAGCCCTTGCGGCAGACTTCTCCATCTCAAAGTTGACTTGAGAACAGCTAACAGCAGCCATTTAACCTTCAGGCCAGAAACTTAGCCATGAAGGATGTCTTCCCCCTATTGTGGCTGAGCCTTTTGGTTTTTAATTTCGCTCCCCACAGAGGTCGTGAAACTGATCAAATAGCATCTGCCGTTTGTTCCCCGGGGAATGTAATTACTTTGGATGAGCAGGTGACAGGAAGAGGAGACGAGGCAGAGGGGAGCAGCAGATAAAGGTGCAGCCTTAGAGGGACTACTATTTTATTCCTGACTAATTTATCTATTTGCCTCAGTCACCATGTTGTCCTCTTCTATCTATCCCAAGGCAAACACCAGAGGATGGAGGGGAAAAAATAAGTTTATTAGGAATTTCGAATCTCTCGCAGCTTTATGTTGTCTGGTTTCCTAAGGGTTTCTTATTTTGCAAAACTGACAGGCGCTTCTATGTAAGTTTCCATCCACTGTTGCATGAGCGATAGGAATGTTAGCAGTAGGAAATAAAATTAGTGTTAGGATCGACAGACTTGGACTTGGGCTATCACCCTAAAAATAGCTGTGTAGCCATTGTTTTAAAATTGCGGTCAGACTGCAGCTGTGGCTCTGAAGCTCACTCCTCTCTAGGCTACCGGAGCCACAGCCTCTACATAGTTATTTTTAGCAAGGTAGCGTGAACCCCACAAGCCCGAGTCTCTCGACCCGAGTTGGGAATCCCTCTGCTGCAGGCTGTGTAGATGTACCCTCAGAGCCAAATTCAGCAGTCGTAGAAGCAGAGGAGTAAGCTGCATGTTGGTACGATAGGGAGAGTCTAACCGGTAGTGTACACGACAAAGTTTTGCTGGCATAGTTATCTTGGTTTGGAGTGTGAAAAAAATCCCACCCCCCTAGCTGATATGGCTATGCCAGCAAAACCCCTGCAACTAGGGTGACCAGATGTCCTGATTTTTATAGGGACAGTCCTGGTTTTTGGGTCTTATATAGGCTCCTATTACCCCTCCACCCCCATCTCCTGTCCCGATTTTTCACATATGCTGTCTGGTCACCCTGCCTGCAATGGGGCTCACTGACAGGAGGCTAACATCTTTGGGTGATGTAACTATGCTGACAGAACTCCTTGTATCAGCTTTGGCTTTGTCTCCACTAGGGGACTCTGCCCGCTTAAGTACACCTGCAAAGTCTCTGGAGTATAGACTGTGCCTAAGGGAGTGCAAGTAGGTGGCTCTGCAGCTCCTCTCAGTGACTGTACACATGCACACACATATACCCACAAACTTTTACCCCCTTCCAGGGATTTGTCTTTAGTGTGTACAGAAAAGACACCAACAAAACATGAAACTCTGACTGTTTTCTCCTGAGCTTGCTTGTTCACAGGGGTTTTCCTGTACAATCCCTCTCTCCTTTCCCTCTACTTCTCTTTGCCTCAGCTAGACACTCAAACCCGTCAGCAAACAGGATCTTCCTGTTCTGGACAGCAGCCACAAACAGCAGAACAGCTGGTGCAGGGTTCTAGAACCTTATGTGCCATTACAAGGGGTCCGAGGGTCTTGTCTACACTGCAGTAAAATACCCAGAATTCAGAGCCAGGCTCTGAAACCCTGAAAATGGGGAGGGTTTGGGAGCCCAGGCTCTAGCCAGAGCCTGAATATCCTTGCTGCTGTTTTGAGCCCTGCAACCTGAGCCCCGCAAGCCTGAGGCTAATGACTTGGACTTTGAGATTCTCTGCTGTGCTTATTCTTTGCAATGTAGACATACCCTGAGACTGATAATGTGTGTGTCACGCTGAGGAAGCCACAAGAAAGTGTAGATCCAAATTCAGAAGTGAGTCTCAGTAAATCTAAGGGAGTCTGACTTTATCTGTACAGGGCTTTTATTTATTTATTTGATTGTTGTAACTGCAGCACCAGGAGATCACACAGGTTGCATATTACTAATCCAGTTCTCTAGGATTGTTGAGGTGGACTGTGTTACAATGAACTGCCCCAACCGTGACTGGATTTCATCAGAACCGCTCAGCAGTGCGTCATAGACCCTATACTGCTACAAGATAAATTATAATAGTTCAAGTGGCAGGGCACTGGGCTTTGGATGGAGGAGAATCTAAGTTTTATTTCTGTTGCCACTGAGAACTTTTTAGTAGCCACGGCATATCACAACCTTGAAATCCTAGAAAGTCACAGACATCTTATTGAAAAATTCATCATATTCAGAAACAATTGCTGTCTGTTTCCATGTGGTCAGGAGCATATATAGCTTTCTTTGAGATGGATCTACAGCATCTTTGCAAACAGATTCATTTTTCTGGAGATTTTTCTTCTGACGTCTCTTTCCTTCTGCTGTGCCCACACAATTTGGATATCTGCATAGATACTAGTGACACTACTATAACAAAATAACACTTGCCTTAGTACTCCCATTTCTCCTTCCTGAATGCTCTTGTGGGGTATCATCCTGGCATAGCAGCAGCCCTTGAGATGCTTGCAGGGAATGTGAATGATTGAGGAGAGGCGGTGGTTTGGCTATGAGAAATTCTCCCTCGTTCTTTAAGGTCTGCAGAAAGTCAGTGTGTGAGAACCACTCTTTTTAATGGCTCTATGACCCCTGAAGCCATCTCAGTTAACAGGCTCAGCAAAATGACAGGTCCAGCTGTTATATTTCCATGTCATTTTCCTAGTTTAAAAAAATCCTCTCTGCACGAGGAAAAACCACTCTAATCTTACTATTGGATTAATTATCTAATCCTTAGCAGTTCAACAGAACCAGATTGTTCACATGTGTTTCCATCATTTGTCCCCTCCCTCCTATCTGGACAAAATATGCAAATTTTCAGACTTCTCATTGGAGAAGCTGCATTATTCAATGCATTAATGTCCCTGATATAAATCAAGTTAGAACCCCCTGTAACGCTCTGCTATAGGGCAGTTTACACATAGCTAGATAATGATCTTTGGGGTGAGTTAGATTTGATATTGAGTCAGTCTCAAAGCTCAGTCATGTGGTCGAAGTCAGATCAAATGCTCATTTGGTGGCTTCCTTTTCTTTACTCCTTAGGACCCACCTGGTTGGATGCTGGCATAAATCAGCAAAAGAGCTCTGCACACACGGCTTCTACTTGTATGTTCACAAAAATTGCAAAGGTACATATGGCCACGCTTGTCAGGACTGACCACTGATGGGCACGCACATGCAGGTGTTCGAATTTGCAATGCAAAACTTATTACAGGAAGTGGAATGCAAATTCTAACCCTGTGTGCATGAGTATTGAACTTGTGCATACAGATTGTTGCACCTTGCTAAGTGCCAGCATGTACATGAGAATGTTCATTTCTGCACACATGCAGGGACCTTACACACAAAAGTCTCAGTCAGACATTTCCAATTTCATATAAGAATTTTTTTTCTCTCAAGCCAGGATTCCCACTAAGAGAGTAGACAATCCATGGGTTAGAATTAACTCATCCATCTCAGAGGGGGAAGTGGTAGCATAGATTATATCCCTGCTTTTCCCAGCAGCAAAGAGTCCGAAGGAACTGGACTGTTTCTCTTAGGATCATCAGCTGGTTCCTGTCCTGCTCCTGGGGCAATGTAGCTGTGCACTGCTCCATTTTCAGGCTGCATTGTAGGGTTACAATCCAGCCCCATGGGATTAACAGGAGTTACCTGGTGACATGTTACCTCATGGTGTTGCATGGGGAGGTAGCTTGTACTATTACTATAGGAGCATTCTGTCCTCAGGTAGTGACTGCAAAGGTCTTTTCCCATCTAATCCTGATGACAGTGACAAGTGGAATGGGTATGTTTGTCTATGTGACAACAAACAAACACAAATCCAGACAAACCAAAAACAACCCCCCCTCCTCGCACTGCTTGTTGTTGGAAAATGTTTCCTTATTGGAAAATAATTCAGTTTTAATTTGTGATAAGCACAGAACAAAACTTTGCATGCAGACATCCTTGAGCTTTGGGAAACCATAGATCCAAATTTAAAGTTGAGCTCCTCTTTAAAGTCAATAATAAGATTCAAAGTAAAGAACCAGGCATATCTGTGCATCACAAGCTTTGAAAAGCATTCCCATTGGAGAGGGTTATGCTGGTGCATTATGTGGTTTTTACCTTCTCTTGCTCATTATTTATTGAGCACTGACAATGGGCTTGCCCATGTGCAGACATACAAGGCGAATGATACAGTGCCTGCCAAGGCCCTGTATTAAGGATGTTTACATGAGCACAAGAAGATCTCTGCTGCTTAGAATTCCCTCTGCTTCTGCTGCTTATTCCTCACCTGAGGACTTCACTTCTCCTTATGATATCATACTCCCCTCAAATTTGAGGTCATGGATAGAAGATATGATTTCAATTGAGGAATAGGCAGCAAATTCCCAGAGTCTGTTTTTTCACACCTGAGGTTTTTTGGAGGGTGGTATATGTTTGTAAAGAAGATGGCACATTGAGGTTTGCAGCTAACAATACACCACACTTTATTTTTCTCTCTCCATGCATATGTAACACCGACAGACCCTGGTTGTTGGCAGGTGGCATCGAACCTGGGGTCTCCGGAGCTTAGTGCAGGAGCTTCTACTGCATGAGCTAAAAGCCATAGGGCCCTTAGCTAAAGCTGTAGAGCAGACTCATTAATCTCTCTCTAAGTGGTCTCAGTGCCACTAGGTGGGACAGAACACCTCGCCCAGGACGTGTGTGAGTTATACATGGACATGCTCAACTTCCTGCTAGAGGATTCTGACTAATGTCAGCAGACTGGTATTTCCTATACTGAGTCTATAATTGCCAGAAGGGTGCATTCAAGATATTTAGAATACTTAGATTGTACTTTCTTTCATGCTGGACTGTCTCTTTGTTCTGTATTTGTACAGTACCTAGCACTGTGGGTCCTGCCTTAAGCACTACCACGATAGTGATAAATGGTAATAATAATGAGCGAGATCCACAGTTATTATGAATCAGTATAGTTTTCTAGAGTTTAATTGAGATGCACTGCTTTACACCTGCTGAGGATCTGGCCCAGGGTATGCTTATACTCTTGCATTATAAGTCTTAGCATTAAACCCTGGGCCTGATTCTCCACTACTTTGCACTTTGTATAGTCACTTACACCAGTGCAATGGGTAGCCTTTTGTATCCGCTCTCAACAGGTATAAATTACTACACCTGGTGCAAGACCGTGGTGAAAGCAGGTGTCTAGTTTTCATGCAGATGGTCTCTATTAATGAAACAGTAGAGAAAAGGGAAGGAAAAGTGTGATCCTAAATCATCAGACTAATTTCTAGAATGTAAGTGCTATGGGACTTCTTTTGGCAGTGTAAGGACTGCTAGAAGCATTCAGTATAGCTTACTAGCTTAGTTTAGTTTGGAAGAACAAAATAATTAGGGAAGCAACAGAGGCCAATCTTTAGACACCAGCTTTGCAAAGAAGGCAGTTGCCAGGCAGAACTTTACAAGACATATACACAGTGTAGCAAGACTACACAAATCCTTGCATTTTTCAGACAGATCTGACTCTATGAAGCTTGCTCCAAATAAATAAGCAAACAACTCCGCCTAAAACACACACACAATACTAGAAAATCTTTGGTATCCAACTTTCCTGCCTGGAGTCAAAGCTAGTGCCAAACCTGTTCCAAAATGATAAATGGGGAGGACAGATAAACCTCTGCTGTAATTGTTTCCCATCTTAACTTCAGCTACACTGTATTAATTAAGAAGACAGAGGAAGCTGGAGATTTGAGTTGAAGGCTGCTGGGCATTTGTAACGGCAGCTTTAGTAGGTGAATTTGAGCAGCAGCATCAACACAGCAAAGGGAATAATATGCTCAACCCAATTAGTTCTATGGGTGCAATGCCAAATCGTTTTCACAGGATGTACCTGTAACAAACAAGGTTTTCCAGCTGTTCTTGCTCAGTGAATGCAGCTTGTGAACTATTTGGGTGTTACTCTGAGCTGCACAGAAGCCAGCAAACTTGTTCTTATTCTTCAAATTTATAAAGGATGAGCCATATTTACCTGTAGTGTAATTCCATTGATGCCCACAGAATTACGCGAGGGATGAATTTGGTCCGAGCTGTGTTTAAAATATACCTTGTTCTCCAGAAATAAACCCTCGAGATCTCTTGTTCCTCAGGGTGGTGTAACTTTTTCCACCTATGCGATCAACATAGGGTGCTAAAAATAGCAGGCTATTTACCCTGTGTAAGTATTGTTGTTTGTTATGAAAGAGTTCATTGTCCACTGTGTTGGGAGCAATTTTCCATCTTGACTTATGAGCACAAGATTTATGAGGAGAGGCTGAGAGGACTGGGATTGTTTAGCCTACAGAAGAGAAGAATGAGAGGGAATTTGATAGCTGCTTTCAACTACCTGAAAGGGGGTTCCAAAGAGGATGGAGCTATACTGTTCTCAGTGATGGCAATGACAGAACAAGGAGTAATGGTCTCAAGTTGCAGTGGAGGTGGTTTAGGTTGGATATTAGGAAAAATTATTTCACTAGGAGGTTAGTGAAGCACTGGAATGGGTTACCTAGGGAGGTGGTGGAATCTCCTTCCCTAGACGTTTTTAAGGTCAGGCTTGACAAAACCCTGGTTGGGATGATTTAGTTGGGGATTGGTCCTGCTTTGAGCAGAGGGTTGGACTAGATGACCTTCTGAGGTCCCTTCCAACCCTGATATTCTATTATTCTGTGATCTTGGAGGCATCTGCACCAAACATGAGTCAAAGAAAGGCATTTGAACTACAATTCCCAGAATACTTGGTGCAAGGCACATTCCTAAAATTAAACGGAAAGATAGCAGCAGCAGCATAGTAATCATCACTGTTAGCTTTTCAGAGTTTAATGGTTCCATGGTAGCAGCTTGATCAATAATTAAAATAACAGGAGAAGCATGACTCTTGAAACTTATACAGTCAATCTTATGCTTGTAGTTCGAGGATAATTCTGAAATCAATAACAATATGACTTTTTCCTGGAATGTGAATGATTTGAGTAGGTTCAGCTGTATTTGCTTTATACTGAAATGTGTTCCACTCCACTATTGGGAATTTATTAATAATTCTAAAGGGGGCTGTATTTACAGCCATAAATGTGATCAGCCCCATCACAGCCAGGGTGCCCTCTATGTCTTTGGGATTGCCACAATTCACTCCTTTAACTTCCCACTCCCTTATCCTGCATACTGTGACCAGTTCTGGGGGCCACAATTCAAGAAGAATATTGATAAATTGGCAATGGTTCAAAGAAGAGCCATGAGAATGATTAAAAGATTAGAAAACATGTCAGATAGTGATAGACTTGAGGAGCTCAATCTATTTAGCTTAACCAAGAGAAGGTTATGGGATGTGTGACAGGTTGGATCATAGAAACCACCTTGGGAACTGCCAACTGATGTGCCTAGACTACCTCTGAGCCTGTTTTCCCTGGCAGTTTGGGACTTCAGAACCTTCAGAAAGCTTATACAGGGTAAACTCATAAATTGTTCACCCTCTATAACACTGATAGAGAGAGATGCACAGCTGTTTGTTGCCCCCACAAGTATTAATAAATACTCTGGGTTAATTAATAAGTAAAAAGTGATTTTATCAAATACAAAAAAGTAGGATTTAAGTGGTTCCAAGTAATAACAGACAGAACAAAGTGAATTACAAAGCAAAATAAAACAAAACATGCAAGTCTATGCCTAATACAGTAGGAAAGTGATTACAGATGAATCTCGCCCTCAGAGATGTTCCAGTAAGCTTCTTTTATAGACTGTCCTCCTTCTGGTCTGGGTCCAGCAATGACTCACATCCCTTGTAGTTACTGTCCTTTGTTCCAGTTTCTTTCAGGTATCCTTTGGGGATGGAGAGGCTATCTCTTGAGCCAGCTGAAGACAAAAAGGAGGGGTCTCCCATGGGCTTAAATAGAAGTTCCCTTGTGGGTGGAGACCCCCTCCTCTCTCCTATCCAAAATTCAGCTCCAAGATGGGGTTTTGGAGTCAAATGTGCAAGCCACATGTCCATGCATGATTGAGTTCCTTACCAGCCAGAACACATTCCCGGTAAAGCTCAGATGTGGATTGGTGTCTTCAAGTTCATTGTTATATTAAGTGTTTTTCTTGACTGGGCACTTACTGAGAATAGTCTTTTCTCAGGAAGCTGACCAACTGCTTCACTGAGACTACTTAACATTTAACAAGTACATAGCCAATATTCATAACTTCAGATACAAAAATGACATATGCATACAATTAGGATGAAAATATTCAGTAGATCATAACCTTTACGGAGATATGTTATATGGCATATGTGGCATAAAAAGTATTCCAAATATATACTTTCATAAGCATATTCCCATAAAGCATTATGGGGTACAACGACATGCAATCACTTGATCACAGACTGTAAATACCTGCATGGGGAACAAAACTTTGATAACGGGCTCTTTAATTTAGCAGACAAAGGTGTAATAAGATCCAATGATAGGAAGCTGAAACTAGACAAATTCAAACTAGAAATAAGGTGCAAATTTTCAACAGTGATGTTGTTATTGGAACAGCTTGCCAAGGATTGTGGTAGATTCTCCATCACTGGCAATTTTAAAATTAAGATCAGATGTTTTTTCTAAAATATACATGCTAGTTCAAAGAGGAATTAATTCAGGGGGCAGTCCTATGGCCTGTGTTATGCAGGAGGTCAGACCAGTTGATCACAATGGTCCCTTCTGACCATTTGCTCTAGCAGTTCCTCAAGGGCCTCTCCTGATCTGACTTCAAGGGGTTGCAATCACATCTCTTGCTGAAGCCAGTAATGACCACTGTTAGTGTCAGCATAAGGTGGGGTTGCTAGCAGCTGCCAGTGGCCACAAGGTGATACCTCCATTTCATCAGCTGAGCAGACCTCTCAGTCACTGCTCTTTTGCCACCATCGATATCCAGTGGAGAAAAGGACAGAGCTGGGAACCTATGTGTGCTGATGTGATCCGTGCTTTTGTGTCTTTCCTGTCAGATTATTTCAGTGTGTTCCACATGAGGTATATTTGGTGGCGGCAGCATGGGGCAGGTTACCAGCCTGGTGGTGAAGGCCATAGGGAACATATTGCTACTGTGATAGCAAAAGGCATGCTATGAATTCTTGATCCGAGTGTTTGATCTGTAACATTTTTATAAAGTGGGTTAAATAGAGAGGGTGTTGCCCAAAGGGTTATTAAGGAGGTTGTGTGGGATATACCTCTCTTCTGTGTGGATGGAGGCTCACATTGAAACCAGCTCCAGTGGACCCTGATTTTGGCTGAAACAGTCTGAAGAGCCCCTTTGAGCTTCAATTTAATTGGACTGAAGAAGGTTAACAGCCAAGTCTATCTGAACTAGCCTGTGCTCCGTCCTGATAACAGTGGCCTCTGTGTGATCAGGTGGGCGAGTGAGGTCTCATGAGTTTTAGTGGGGACGCAGTGGCAAGCAGGATACAGGGCTGTGCTGAGAGCTGGAAAGAGAGAGGCCAGAGATCAGAGAGGAAGTGGCTATAGGACTGGATGTTGCTGGCCATTGGACTGGATTCTGTGGTGTCTTGACTGAGGTTCCTACATGTGTAATTCTTTGTCTGTAGCCTTGCAGTAGTTTTTCATGTCTGTTTTCAAGGCAAACAGGCCTTGCGTCTACATTGTAAATAAACAAATTATCCTAGGAAATATCCTGAATCCATGACAACTAACTTCTCTTCCAACGAGAACCTGCCCCACTCCATAGCCCTCCAAACTATTGCTTCTCAGCAAAGGGGCAAGAGTATTGTCTCCCTGCTCACTTCCAGGTGTAAGCCAAGCTGTTGACTTTGCTTTATAAAGCCCTGGTCTGGGTGCTGGCCACCTGAAGAGCTCTACCTCTCTCCCAAGGTGCTGCACCCAGATGAGGTCAGCTGGGGCTCTCAAGCAAATAGCCCCTATATTTAATGGTCTGTGGGTTGATGGCTGAGCATACTCACTGGAAGACCTCAGACTTTGGAATTCACTTCCTCCCAAGTGCCATAAAGCCCATACTTGTTGACACAATGCAAGGGGTGTCTATTGTTTAGGTTTTTCCTGAGATGGTGGAGTTCAAATGGTCTCTTCACAGTGCCTGGGAACATATAACTTTGTGCATTTTAGAACCTCAGATAACATATGTCTTGAGCTTATAGCTTCTGTGCAGAGCTTTGAAGCTGACATATGTTTTACCTGTGAAGGGGTTACCGGATTGGTTCCTTAAATTCCTTTGAGCAGGCATCTGGTCTTCCTGTGGACCAAATCCTGTAGTCCTGATTAATTCCTTACTCAAAATAAAGTCCCCTTTGCTTTCAGTGGAGTTTTAAATAAATTCAGTTTGGGTTTGGGGCTTCTGTGCATGTGAAGCACCAAGTAGGCTTTACTTTAGAACTAACAACATTCATATATCCTCAGAAATTACTCCAGTATGTGATTTTTAGCTATTGGCAGAGCTTATAGGAGGAAGCTCTAAGTAGAAAAACTCTGTGTATCTTCTGTCTTATAGTTAGATTTATTAAACTAATTAGCTGAGATTAACAAGGGCTGCTTTTTCCCTGTGCTGAGATCTCTCCCATCTGAGTTAAGGGAAGGCATCTGCAAACATTTGGAATTGACCCCCACAGGTTTGTGACCCCCAACCCTCTCCTGTGGATTGTATGGTAGATGAGCTGATGTTCTTTTATTAATTTTGTTTCATTATAATCTTGCTGTCTTCCCTGGCTGCATTTTAGGGTGTACATTACAGGTTCAATAGCTAATGAGTGCAAATACAACTGTCCACATCAGGTCAGCAGATCAGGTTAGAAAGAGTCAGGATCCCAAAGTACTGGAGTCTTATTGCTGGATCTCCAGTGCAGCTGTGTCTAATGAAATTCAACAGATCATGTTGAATTAGATTGAATAATGGGATCCTCCCCATCTCAATTTAATAGCATTCTGAACCGTACATCTTTAGTTTGCTGTTAAAATGCATGTTTACATGAAGAGGACATAACCTAAAACTTTAGATCTGAACTCCTGGGGTGTTAGGGAAGTTTGTATTGTTGTGGCTTAGGCCCATCTCTGGGTTTTACTCGACCTGTGTGTAGTAGGGCCTGGCAGTCGTTTTAAAGGAGTGGGCTTGGATCATGGGAGGGGGAAAGCATGCCTGGCATTGCTCAACGGCAATGCCTTTGAGATGGCATTGGTTGGTTCCAAGGAGAGTTCTCTGTGTTTAGATACAGCATGGCTGGAATCTGGAGCTTTGGAATTGAGGGGATGTGATTTCACAGAACCTGACAGCGTGTTTGTAGATTAACAGTTGTAACACTTAGCACTGAGATTAACATTATTACCCCCTTGTTACAGATGGAGAGACTGAGGCAATGGCAGAGGCCGCAGTATAACCCAAGTCTTTTAAACACCAGGCCATCCTGCTCTTTCTCCACTTCACTATGCTGCCTGTGGACCAATGTGCTTCCACAGGACATAATTCGACCATGACTCACCTAAAATAATCTCTTCTGATGTAGCTTCTGTTTATTGTTGTTTAAAAGAATTTTCAGAGAAATTGTGTAGCTTGGTCCAAGAAAGTGGCCCTCACAGTAGTGTGCTCCTACCTGGTTGCCCAAAGGTGACTATTAGCAGGTTGTTCATCAGCTCAAGTGATTGGATGCACAAACTAGTATTAGACAAAGCTGAAAAATGTAACCCATGCCAGAACGGTAACTCCCCAACTCTTTCCAAAATAGTAATGATTTTTCCCCTCTTTTGTTTCAAAATAGTCCAGACTCAGTGACCTTCTGTGCCTGCAGCAAATGCCATTTATTTGACAGGTTTCTTTGGGGGAGGCTAAAGGGGTGTTTTGCTGTTGTGATTTATTGGCTGGCTGAGTTATTTCGTTATTTGTGTCTTGGTTATTTTATGCTGCTTGGGTGGTCCTCCCATATGATTTTATCTCTTATTAATTGTTAAGGCACATGGAATTTTGCATCGGTGTTTTCTGCTTAAATTTCAATATATAAATAACAAAAAAATTCTTTCCCTACAAGCAGTGTTTTGGGTATATCTTCAGCAAAGCATTGCCCATGCAGCTTAGTCAAACTAAACCTAAGTGAGCCTGCAAAGAAGCATCCCTTAGAACTCTGCTGTGGAGCAGAGGAAGTGCACAGACTCAGCAAAGCAGTTAAAATGATCTCTTTGCCATTAGCCATTCAATAATCAGCAAGGAAACTGCCATGATGGAATGGAAGGCCCCTGATGACTCATCACTAGCATAGTGACAGCCTGTGCTGGTGGGAGACAATGGAATATCTGAGAGATTTATTGGGCATGGCAGGCTACCAGAACCTTCCTGGGTCTTGTTGCGCTGACTAATGGTCTATGGCTGCTGTTAATCTTCAAGCGGATAGAATGCTCATGAGGGGTCATTGCATCATCCCGCTGGTGGAAACGACAAAAGCTGCCTCTTTATTTACTTGCGGCACAAACTGTGTGAGTAAATGGATTTGTGTTTCAGAACCCTCTGGCCTGCAGAAAACCAGAAAGATGCAACACTGGAGTGTTTGCTACCAAGAAACATGGAATTTTCATTTCTTCTGTGAGACGACATCAGAAGAAATCGTGGCTTCCTTGAACCAGCTCCTGCTCTTGTTGAAGTCAGTAACAAAACACCCGTCCACATCAGTGACACAGGATAGAGGCACGATAGAATTTGCGAAGGTTGTAGTGGACCATGGAATGTGAACTCCTGCCTGAGTCCTAGAGATGGGACAAGGGCCCATTCTCTGTCTCCGTCCTCTTTGCTTAAGCAAGGGGCTTCTGTTTCTAGTGCTGTCAATCTGCCACTTTCACAAGTACTACATTCACTTAATTTCCAATGAAATAGCACACAGGGTTATTCAGCATTACTGGAGCTGGCTGACAGTAGGATGGCTGTTGAGATGCCATTAAGACTGTGTGCTGAATTCAGCATCATTCCCTTTCATTTGCCTTGTTATACACTGCACCTTTTTTCGATAGCATAGATTCTGCATGCTGGCACAGCGCAAGCGTCTGTCTCAGTAGTTACCTTATTTCTGCTGGGGTTTGGGTCTGGAACATTTCATTTCTCGACTCCTCCCTCACCCTGCAAAAACCCCAGGAAGTAAATCTTATTTAAACCAAAAGTATCTTCAGCAAACTGAGCTCTGTCTATGTCTGTGCCAGGCACTAAGAGAATTTGTGCCCTTAACTCCTTTTCCTACTATTTGTTTTCTTGTCACAACTTTGCCTCTGGTGGCACCTGCTGGTAAAAGAAGGCCCTGGAGCAACAATAAAATCCCTTATGGTTGCTTTCTTTTCTTGCGTTTTCAGCATTGAAATATTTGTATTCTTGCCTTTGTGGACTTATGTGGTTTGTGTCACTCCGCTTCTCCCCCCAGTCCCTATGGCCCCTTGCTAAGGCCAGTACTGCAGTGTTGCTAATACAGTAGCATTATCACAGGTTATAGCTCACTGCTGGAACTAGAAGCCATTATTTATATTGGAGCATTCACTCTTTTCTTAATACACTTTTCTTTGTGGCAGCAAATCCCATTGCCAACGAGATAATTGTTTTCATTGCTTCACTGGGAATAGTGAGGTTAACATCTTGAACAGAGGCTAAAACAGACAAGAGCAAATGGTACAATAGCTTAATCTGATGGAAATTAAATTTTCTGGAATGGAGTTTCGCTTTCTTTGTGTTTTTCCCCCACACATACCTTTTTTTTTTTAAAAAAAATTTTTCAGGGCAGAATTACATTTTATTTACAGCTCAGCCCAGGATTTGAAGTCTCCTATTCCATAATATATTGACTCATTGAATATTACCCTTTCCAGCCCCAGGTTAGAAGAAATCCAGAGTTTCAATTGTGCAAATTCACATAACTCATAACCAAGACATGAATATATGGGTTGAGTTCCGAGTTTTAATCATAAAGATTTCTTGGCAGAGATCTGTCCATCTGTCCTGTTCTCTCTCTAGTATATGCAGGGAGCATATAGAATGCCTAATTTAAGGTTGCCATTATAAAAAGGTCTTTTCATGCTGCTAATAACTTTTGTGGTTGAAATTTGGTACTCCTCCTCTGAGCCCAGGAGCAATTTCTTCTGAAAGTTCCACTGAAAACAGTTGAGCCACTCTCAAGCCCTGAAGGAAAAGGGGTGAGGGTGGCAGGGATGGAGAAATCACTTTTCCTGCTAAGAAAAAATGATGTTCACTTTTGGACAGGTCTGATGGCTCGGAGGAAGGCTATGTTCTGTGGTGGGGTGCACAAAGCACACACTGCAGAGGAAGGGGTTAAGGAACAGATCTGGGCCCAGACAGCCAAACCCAGGCACACCTTCCAACCCTGCACATGCTGCAGGCCAGGCTTTAAAAGGGGAAGCAGAGCAGTTCAGAGGCAGGCAGTGGAAAGGAGCAGACAGCTGCTCTGAGGGGAAAGTGCTGCCCAGGGGCTTGTTGCTTGGGCCCCAACAAAGCAAACCTGTGTAAACCCACAGAGGAGGAGCAGGGGATGGAAAGTGTCAGAGTGGTTTCCTCTGGGAAGCTGCAAGAGATTGGGGTAGGAAGTGGTTGAGGGGGACAATGGCTTAGCTCCCCAACGTGTTGTGTGTAGCTGCCAATCACAGGGCCCTGGACTAGAGCCCGGTGGAGAGGACTGGCCTGAGCTCACCTACCCACTCCGAGAGGACAATGCAAGAGCCTGCAAATCCAGGAAGAGGCCAGAGGGAGAAGACTGACAGTGTTAAAGGGCCCATCCCTCAGAGTCTCTGTGCTAAAAGGGAGAACTGGAAACCCTTGGGGCAGGGATGCTGGAGGAAGGCCAGTGCTGCAGTGGGGAGTCATCCTGCCAACCCCATCTGACCACTAGGCAGCACTGTCAATGGTTGTGTGCCTTCTGCAGGCCCCTGCATTGTTGATTTGCCTTTCATCAATCCAGTCAAAATCTGAGTATCTGTGTCAGAGTTGTAAGGTTTTGAAAAACATACTTTGCTGCTGGCAAGTCCATGCATGTGTATGGAAACTGCGTGAAAATGGCCACCTCGTCTATGGCGTCTTGGGAATCCATTGAGTGTACACATATGTGCATCACTGCGTGGGGGAGAATTTCAATTTTTATAGGCAAGAGACTACAGACTGTGATTCATAAAGGTGCATCTAGACCTGTGATTGTGTAGCTAAAGAGTGCATCATAATGCAAATATAGAAGAAGCAGAGTTAAGGTTATTCAGGCTGCCTTAACTTTCACATTTCCTGGCTATTAGGCACTCCACTTTGCAATCTGAGTGATTCTGTAGTGTGGTTTTCTTATGTCAAATGTGTATCTGATATACTTAGCTACAGTGTCTCCAGGAAGTGTTCCAGTGGAAACCTAGGCAGCAGAAAATCCATAAGAGGACCAGGCGTGGCATTAAAAGCCTGTAGGGAGCCAATGAAGCCCCAAAGGTGGATGAAGTTGGATTGTAAGTGGATGCAGCCAAGTGTAAGTGGATGTGGATGTGTAAGTGTAAGTGGATGCACCAAGCAAGCACCACACCATACCTTCTTATCCACAAATCCCCCATAGAACTTCAGCAGGAGTTGCAGTTGCTCTTGTCTGGTGGAAACTCTGGGGATGGGTGGCCAAGTACACACCCTCTAGCCTCACCCAAAGTGAATTTCCCATCCTGAGGGTCAAGAGACCTTGTTGGTTCAGGGAGGCACAACTTACCACATTCTGCAACAGCATTACTGTACCTGGCCCATTGTGTACAGCTAACCGGTTCCTTAAATGTTTTCCCTAGTCCCAACTCAGCTGGGAATGAGATCAAGTCTCCAATATTTTTGGAAGCTCCTGATATCCATGTCACTGTCTCTTTTTCCTTACAAATATACACAAAGTCATTTTTGGAGCCAGCCATCTGGGTTTGACAGATGTCTCAGGCTTTTTCTAGGCCTATTGTTAAAGGGGAGAAAGGGAGGGAATGCTCTGAATTGGAGGAAATAGCTTCTGATGGCAGTCTGCAATTTCATGGGCTAGATGAACTGCCCTTCTTTCAGTCAATTGCCATCAACTCCATTCATCGCAATCTGCATTTGCGGGATGGGAAGCCTCTTTTTTTTTGCTTTTTTTTTTTTTTTTTCAGGAGGAAGCTCTGGTATGATTTTACACGTATTACGGAGCTGTTGAATTATTTATTCTGCTCACTGTGTATACAACAGACGTAAAGGAAGATGCAAAATGAGATTCCAAAAAGCCATAGGAACGAATCCTTCATAGCCGTTGCCTGAGAATTAAATTGCCACACATTGGGTGCACTTTACCCACCCTTATTGCACATTATTGTGTAAATTCCCCTTCTTTAGCTTAGAAAGGTGCATTGTTTTCTTTTCTCCTTGTCCTCCTTGCTAGTATCTTTACACTTTTTATCTTGTATGCTTTATGTGTAAAGAGATTCCCGTGTCAGATCATCGCAGACAAATGGCAAAGTTGACATTAAGGCTAAATACCAACATCAAATGTTAATGTTGTGTAGTCTGTCTGTTTTGTTTTGTGTTTGATCAGTGAACTTGAAATAGACCAGATGCCTGAAAGAGATGCTATTCAAAAATAGAAGGGAGGGCTGAGACATTTTGTACAATAAAGGTCACACATTAGGGAGCTAATTTCCAGTGCATTCCAAGAAAATATTCAGATGAGGTGATGTGAGGAGACCCTTCATTTCACAACTGGGATTGTAGATGGATGTCAGCCCCAACTCTATTCTCTGACATGTGGTCAGACTTGGCTTTGGTCAAAATGTTCCACACTCCTTAGCTCGCTTTGGTTAGTGGTTTTAAGTCATCTTTCACAGAAGTCCAGGGCTTCAAATTTAAGCATGCAAATTACTATGATGCTTCCATGCAAGTAAGGTCTAATGGGCACATTTAGGACAACTGTGCTAAAAGCACAGATTTTTATGTTTGCATTTAGAATTTGTGGAATTAGTTGGCAAGAAGGAGAGAGACACCAGGGGATCATTCAAGTAATTACTCAAGCATTCCATCGATGGCATCATTTAAATTTGAGAGCTTGTCAAAAATAGCAGCTTAGGCAGATATATACTCATTTATACTAGAACCCACTTTGAGTTCTCTGTTTTGTCCTCTGAAATACATGTAGGGGAGGAGGGCGTCACTGAATTATAATATCACACAGCTTTCATATTGCCTTGATTTAAAGAAAAATCCTGTGCATAAAGAGATTTCATCTCAGTTGAGAAAACTGTCATGTCTACATGTAAACTGCAATCACAGGGCAATCAGAAATATTTAACTTTTCTGTTCACCCAGTATGAGTCATGCAGCCTTCTGACACACTGGCTGTCATGGCAGATGGGTAACTAAATCAGCAGATCAGGTTTTATCCCTTTTAAGGTGGGGTCTGAAGCTTACACATTGCAGTCAACAATCCTGACCCCATTCTGGTGACAGACGCTCCCTCTTCCCCAGCGCAGTGCTCTTAATAGCCTTACAAAAATCCACCAAATAAACCAGTTCACAGGTTACATCCAGTTTCCTAAGAGTTAAGTGAGTGGCTGTCATTTTAATTTAGCAAGCAAGACCATGTGAAGTGGTTCTAAGAGAGAACCATAGTGAAGAACTGGACTCTGAAGGCACTGACCCACTTGTGTTGGATGCAGAGCATAAGCTCCCAGATTTCCATCTCATTGCAGCCAAGTAAATGGGACTCTCAGTAAAAATGTAACTCATGAGTTCTCAATCTGGGGGTCGTGAAGCCCTCTATGGGCCAGGGGGATGTGGTTGCTGACAACAATCTAAAAGGTACCTAGTTTGTGGTAAAAAAGTCTTGTTTTAAAAAGGACTATGTTAAAGCAATGTAGGTACCTTTTAGTTCATGCCAGCGGCATCCACCTTGGGCAATTAGAACCCTGCAGTTCACACCTGTGTAGTTTTCAGTGCAGTGTAGACAAGCTTTTAGGATTCTAAGTCCCTTTTGGAAATACAGTTTAGGCCATGTCTACACTGAAAAGTTAGTGAAAAATCCACACTCCTGTGTGACATAGTTAAGCCGAGTTAACCCCTGGTATACATAGCCCTAAGTCGATGGAAGTTGTCCATCAACCCTGCTGCTGCATCTCAGGATGGATTAACTACAGCAACAGAAGAACTCTTCACGTTGATGTAGTGAGTGTCTACTCTGAAGTGCTACAGTGGTGCAGCTGAGCACTGTCGCTGTGCCAGTGTTATGGTTTAAGTATAGACCTAGCCTTAGGCTAGTTAATCCCTTAGTGCTTTTGAAAATGTTACCTGCCTAATATACCACATTAAAAACCTAGTACTTCATGTTACCTGGCCACAATTTTCTTTGCCATCATCTCTGTGGGCTTTCTCTTGCAGTCTTCTTTTCTTTGCATTGTGCCAGATTCTCATCTCTTCTGTGCTGACCTGAATCTACAGCAATTGCATTGAAGCCAATGGATCTACTCCAGATTTACATCAATGTACATGGGACCACACTCTGGGCAGGCTTACACTGGAAACTTGCATCAGCAGAGAAGCATCGATGCAGCTGCGCCACTGTAGCGCTTCTGGTGAAGACACTCTGAGCCAACAGGAGAGAACTCTCCTGTCATCTTAATAACTCCACCTCTGCGAGGGGTGGTATGATGGGTTACACGCCACTCTGGGGTGCTACCTGATGTACTGGGGTACCACTGAGCCCACCTGTTCTACCAGCCTGGGCTCGCTCATCCTTTCCTGCTTTGCAAGGCCCTCAAGCCTCCTCCAGCACACACTCACACACAGAGGTTGGGACACACCCAGTTGCAGAAAGAGACAGACACTGAAATCAGCTCTGTGTGGGAAGACTCAGCTCAGGAATTTCCCAGCACTCAAGGGCGCACCCCCTCCCCCTGGAGTGTAAACCCCAAATTGTATTGTCTTGTGCTGCACAGAAATCTATACAGTGTAAACTCATGAAAATCGCCCCCTCCTTTAATGTGGAGGAGGATATGTACAGCTTTCCCCTCCCCCCAGTTATGAGTTATACAGACTGGTTTAAAGAAAACAAAACAAGTTTGTTAACTGTACAAAGAATAAATTTTCAGTGATTATAAGGGTTAGCAAACAGATCAAAGCAGATTACTGAGCAAATAAAACAAATAGGCAAACTAAGCTCAGTACATTAAAGAAACTGGTTACAAGCAGTAGTTTCTCACCCTGAATGTTGTTTTAGGCATTTCTTTCACAGGCCAGGCACCTTTTCCATCCTGGGCTTAGCTCTTCCCCCTATCCTCCTTGTTTCTCAGATGTTCTCAGCAGTCATCCTGGGTGGGGATTCAGTGAAGAAAGAGCCCTGATGAACTCACTTCCCTGCCTTAAACAGGATTTACATATGGCAGGAATCGTTGATGTCCCAGTTTGGTCCCTGCCCTTTACTAGTAGAAAAATACTAGTAGGACAAGATGGGGTCCAGTACCATGTGACATAATCACATGACCCTGAAGTGTCAAAGCAGCATTCCAGGAAGCTTCTCAGGAAGGTGGGAGATTAACATCTTCGGAGTCGGATTGTTCGTCCTAATGACCCATCCAAGCTGATTGTCTACTGTCTGATGGGCGTTCCCTGGATGCAAACACTTTTGTAAATGATACATAGTCAATATTCCTAACTTCAGATACGTAAATGATACATGCATACAAATAGAAAAATCAAAGTCACTACATCATAACCTTTCCAAAAGTACCTCACATGACCCATCTTGCATAAAACATATCTTAGTTATGCCATATTCATGTGATAACAATATCTCTATGAAGAATATTGAATATAGTGTCACAAGTGGTAGCTATGTCGGTGGGAGAAGCTCTCCCAGTGACATAATGCTGTCTACATGGGAAGTTACAGTTGGTATAACTATGTTGCCAAGGGGTGTGGACTTTTCGCATCCCTGAGCTGTGTAGTTATACTGAAATAACTATGTAGTATAGACTTGACTTCTGACCCTTTTGTTCATTTATCTTTGGATATCTCTAAAGTATTTAATCATTCCCCCCTTTGATCCACCTCCAACAGAAAATACTGTTTTCCACCTTGTTCAATTTCCCATTCGTATGATCTTTACTTTATTTCACCTGGGGCATTTTAGGCATATAGAAGGAATGTCGTATTTCAAGGCTTATTTTCTATCTGCTCTCCAAATATTATTCTGAGGTTTAAGGTATGACCTGAGGTTCCTGGCCCAGTCTGCTGTTTGCTCAACTCCACTGGCACTTCAGCTGTAGTCACCTTCTTGCTCATTCTGCATCTTGCTTGCATGGGAAATGAGCAAGATAATTACTCTTTAATTCTTGCCCTACGTGAACTCCATTGTGTGGAGTGGCAATGAATGATTGCTTTGCATCAATAGGATGGGCACTGGGCAGCTTTTCCAGGGGCCTTACCAATGCCATGCAAGATATTGTTGGTACCCTTTCTCACCAGTGCCTTTTGGGCCAGAACCAGAGACTTCAATGCACTTTGGATCAGGCTCTTGGGCCGATTCAGCAAGATACTTAAGAACATAATAACTTTATGTATGAGAGGAGTCCCAGACTCAGCTGCAGCCCCTAATTCCTGACAATAGGCTCTGCTGACTTGCAGACATACTTTGGATGTCTTATTTGTCATCTTGACTCTCTAGAGACCCCCTCTTCGCTCTCCGTTCTAAATTAATCAATCAAACATTTGTATTCTGTGACTGCTGTGGAGAATTGCTTTTTTTCCCCTCCTAATGTCATTTTAAAATATGTCTTTAATGCAAAGCTGCCTGCCCCGCATTGTAAACCATAATGAGGAGATTTAGTTCCCATTGCATGTTGCATACCTAGTGTTCTGTTGTCTCTTGCAAGTTGCTCTGCAATAGAACTCGGGTTTATGTTTTTAGGTGACTCCTGGGAAATGGTCAGTTCCACAGAAGGATCTGACTCTACAGTAATTGCAGGGGATACACAGGCAAAAGAGAAGCCAGACAGAAATAAAAAGGTCAGCATTTTGCATCAGCGGAAGTTCTCTCATGTTCGGGTCTATTTAAGGTTCATTTGCATGCAAGGTGGAATTCAAGGCATGTGCATATCTCCCTCAAGCGCCTTCTCCTCTCTCTATTCATCTGTCAAATCTTTTGCAGCCAGCACTTGCAGCCTCTCCTATAGGTGCCAGTGAGGGCACCACCTTTCACCCTCTCCTCTCCCCCACCCCAAGAATCTGCAGTGGCTCTCTGAGAAGCCAGGGAGCACTGGGACAATCCAGCATGCTCCTCTGCCCCTACCAGACTCTACTTTCCATCTGTGACATCATTTGGCATCTACTTCCAGTTGTCTCCTCATTTTCTGCACTATCCTTACTCCTTCCCCCATTTCCCCTACAGTTTTGATTTTCTTTTGTAATTCTCCATGACATACACTATCCTCATACAGTGCTGCTTCTTGAATGGGCCCACTAATCCAGGAAATAATCTGTTATTGAGTCACCCAACCAAATGTCACATCTGCAGCTCCGTGAAGAGTCACTAGCCTGGGAAATTTGTGAGCGTTGGGAGCTACTGAAGGAAGGGATTTGAGGGGCTTAAACACTGACACTGATACAGCCCTAGATCAAAGACTCATTTTTCCTTGTAATGGTAATTTTATCAAGGGTCAGAGTAAAACATGCAAAAGCCATTGGAAAATATTGGAATGGAGCTGGGAAGGAAATCAAACGTCACAGTTGCTGTTTGGTATCTCAAATTGAATCCATGATTTCCAGGACAAAATTAAAGTGAGCTGCAATCTATTGCTTGATTTTTCTATCTAAACTAATCTGTCTGCCTTTAGACAATGATGTCTAAATGCCAATTACTCTAAAGAAGTGGGCAGTGACATTAAGGTTGGGCTTTTTAAAAGGCTCCCATTGAAGTTAGGTGCCCAAACACCTTTTAAACTCAATAGTAGGCGACTGCCTAACACCCGCAGGATTCTTTAAAAATCCCTGCCTAAACACACCAGTCAGATTTGGCACCATTAAGATAAGTGGTAGTTTTAAATTTCTAGACAGCCAGAACAGGGGAGAGTCTAAAGACTTCATACTGCCAGGAATCTTATGGGCTATCAGTACTAGGTGCTGAAGTTCTGACTGAATCAGCAATGAGACAAGTTAAGTTTATTTCAAGGGCCAGTGCCCAAATAAATATTTGCAATGAGATGCTCACCAGCCTTTAATAAAGTTAGAGCTAGATGCAACTGTTCTCCCTGAGGAGGCTTAGGAGCAAGAGATGAGATAAAATGTTTGTATTAGAATTTATAGTGATGTCTGGGCAGTGTTTATGCTTTACAATTTAAATGACAGATGGGGCCAAAGGCCAGGTGTCTTTGTGAGATTACACAGGATGCATACGGGGACATATTTTCCTTGTGTGTGGTTCAGCACATTTCCAAAGCATCTGAAACATCTGTTTTTGCGAAAACTTGCCACAAACCATGTCCCATGAAGCTCGGAACTTATAGCAAGTGCTGAGATATCAGGCTGTAAAGAAACACAGTAATAACTGCATCCACACTAAGGGGTTCTACTGGTATAATGATTTCAGTAAATCACCCTCCTAATCAAAACACTTAATGTGTGTGTGTAGAACAGCCCTTAGTTGTAGTGATTGTAGATGCACTAAGATGTGAACCACAGGAACAGATGGGAATTAGTATAAACACCCAAGAAACATTTAATGGAATGTCTTTTGGGAAGTGGATGGGCATAATATGCAAAGAGATGTGTGCTGGGCCCGTCAATTTTATTTCTCCTTACTGTGGTCTTGTTTATAATAGTGATCCAATCTGCTACTCAGTTGATGTTTGCCCCTATCACAAGACCACTTCTTACTTGGCAGTTTCTCTTCAAGAATAGCTAAGGTTATGATTTAGTTATGGATATTTTTAGTAAAAGTCATGGATAGCTCATGGGCAATAAGCAAAAATTCATGTCCTGGTGGCCAGTCTATGATTTGCACCAAAAATACCCCTGATTAAATCTTGGGGCGGGAGGAACCCTGGGGACCCGCTGCTGGGGGCCAAGGAGCAGCAGCTGCTTCAGCCACCACCGAAGGCTTCCCCTCCCGCCCACTCCCTTATTTGGTCTCTGGCTTTTATGCATATAGTAAGTAATGCTGTGCCAGATTCTGCACTCAGCTATGGTGATGGTCTCCCATGTTTAAAAAAGATGAATTCTAATAGGAACAGGTGCAGAGAAGGGCTACTATGATGATCGGAGGAATGGAGAACCTAACTTACAAGAGGAGACTTAAGCAGCTTAGCTTGTTTTATCTAACAAAATGAAGACTGAGGGGGCAGATGAAGGATAAACACCAGGGAGATATAAGAGTTATTTAAGTTAAGGGCCAGTATTGGTACAAGAACAAATGGTATAAACTGACCATCAATAAGTTTAGTCTTGAAATTAGATGAAGATGTCTAACCATCAGAAGAGTGAAATTCTACATTAGCCTTCCAAGGGGAGTAATGGGGGCAAAAACCCCTAATTTGTTTTAAGACTGAGCTTGATAAATTTATGGAAGGGATGGCATGTTGATAATGCGTACAATGGCATATGGTCCATCTGCGACTGCTAGCAGCAAATATCTCCAGTGGCTGGATATGAGACACTAGATAGGGAGAGCTCTGAGTTACAGAGAATTCTTTCCTAGTGTCTGGCTGGTGGGTCTCACCCATATGTTTTAGGGTCTATCTGATCTCTCTCTTTAGGTGTCAAGAAGGAATTTCCCCCAGGTCAGATTGCCAGAGACCCTGATGGTGGTGGTGATCGTGGTTGTTTGCCTTCCTCTGCGGCATGAGGCATGGATTATTTGCTGGATTGAATTAGAGAAAAAGGTGGATTGTCTGTAAATGTAAAGTCTGTAAATCAAGATTTGAGGACTTCAATAACTTAGCCAGATGGGCCTATTACAGGAGTGGCTGGGTATGGCTCTGGGCCTGTGATGTGCAGGAGGTTAGACTAGATGCTTATGATAGTCCCTTCTGGCTTTATAGTCAGAGAGTTTGTGATGTAGTCTTGGAGTAGCTCTGTTTACACCACTGGATAATACACTCCATTTGGAGTTACTCTTGATTGACAACAGTACAAATGAGGGCAGACATTGGGCCAAGGTATCAAGGGCAAGATTCTGCTCCTGGATATCATGAGTCTTTTTTTTTTCCATGTTAAAAAAAAAAAGTTAGAGGAAGGGGAAAAGGCTTCTAAATTCATTGCACCTTGTCACTGAAACCCCTGCCTCCCCTTCCATCCCCCCGAGAAGAGGACTTTAGTGTTAAAATACAGTGGAGAAAAGTCTCTTGCTCAATGTAAGTGTATTTGCCCCTTGCTTGGTGTAAGTGTAATACTGTTTTTTAGAATAGGAAAGCTTGAGAGCAATGGAAGCCAAGGCCCACTGGGGGATTTGTTGTTTGTTGTTAGGTCTTGTTTGATTGGACATATTTCCATAAGTATCCCTAAAGTTGCCAGTATAGTTCATGTGTTACTGTGCTGCTTTTTAGCACAAACTGCTATTCCATTTGCTTCTCTCTGTCTTCTTTTTAACCTTTTAACTCCATGTGATTGCTCTGGGAATCTGTGCCTTTTTGCTGGCTGTGTAATTATTAACATGACCATATGTTTTCCTGTCTCTTGGTGGCTTCTGAAATCTGTGTGGATCTGTTCACATTTTACTCACTGGGAGGTTCCAGCATGAAAATGAAAGAAGCTTTCAATTCTACTGAAACCAGAGTGACTCTCTTCTGAGATGTCCAGTATTCTGTTCTTCTTGAATCCTTTCCACCTCTGGCTGTGATCTTGTCAGATCTAACAAGCTAGGAGTGTTGGTGTGGGTCCATACATGTATGGAGGAATCTTCAAAGAAAATCCAGTGTGTGTCAGGAAACAGCATTAGTGATTCAGCAGGTGGATGGTTTTCCTTTTGAGTTAGGAATGAGCCTGTCATCTCACTGCAGTGCTGCTTGAAGGGATGTCTTTTAGGTAACATAGAAAATGGTGGACGTGGCCATTTGTGATCACCGCAGCCCCTATGACACACTTTGCAAGCGTAGGCACCATGCTAATCCTGGGGTCCTTGATAATTTGGGGATCTTCTTCCTACCAAAAATCCTTCCTGCGGTTTTAGTAGGACTCAGTATTTTTCTCCACATTCTGCCCTAAACAGTTGTGAAGTTTTACTATGCAGTAGTCGTAGCTGCTGTATTCTTCAGCAGAGGTGGCTGCTTTTCAGTCTTGGCGGGGGGAAATTAAATCATTTAATAGAGTGAATCACTTGGAGACTCTTGGGGATGAATGGTGCTATATAAATGTAACAATAATGCATTGTATTCTTCTTCCATATTGTAGTTTACAGATTGATCCTTTCATGTGAATGCATCTGGCTAGACAGAGCGCTAAGGTTTTTTTAAAAGTACTTTTTTTTTGGCATTTTGTTGGTATGCATATATCCTAGAGCCATCTGCATTTACTGTTGCATGGAAGAAAGACAGATGGCTTCCCTACAAAGAAACACAACATATTTCAGTGAATAGTTTTCATTGCATGCTCACATAGACACTAGACAGATAGAATGTGTGACCCATGTAGAACTGCATGCCGCTCATAATGTTACTGTTTTTCTCTATGCTTATATTGTTAAAGTGGTAGGATTCCTACTTGATATCTATTTGCTATTAATGTTGTACTTCCTGATTACTTTTGTGGGAAGATTAAGATGGGGGCAGTGGGTGGTTTTCCTAAATGTGTAGTAACTTCTTGGCTCTTTGGGCCTAACTCCTATTTATTTCTCACATACCTTCCTTCTATGTGTATGTTGTTGATTTCTTTTGGGTTTCTTTTTGAGCATTTTTACCCAGTTTGGCAGATGTATGGATTCTGGATAATTCTGATAAAGCTGGGACAAGAATCCCTAAATGTAGATATTTATTAGAAATTAAATGAAGTAGAAATGAAGTTATCTGGACTTGGGTTATAGAGTCCAATTCTCTCCTATCACAGGCATCCCCACCATATAGTCACATTCATGTATTTATCAAAATGAACATGCTGCTTGAACCCTACACCCTCAGATTAAGAGCCTGATGCTCTGCCAACTGAGGGCTAGCTGGGGTTTTGATTGCTCCCCTCCCCCGACACACACTCACTCCTATAAATTGCACTCATAAAATGCCCTGTTATGTTTGGATTAAAAAAGAGCTTTAGTGAGTTGGGAGCTCAAATCTCAATAGGATGCCTACTTCCCACATGGTCCTTTGAAAATCCCAGCTCTAATCTCCAAGAAAACTGCAAATTTAAACTCTTCGGCCAAATGAGTCTGTAAAAATGTAAGGACTTTTGGATACTTGACCTAAGATTTCTCCTCAGCTATTATCTTTCATTGAATTATTGGAATAAAAATTTTAAGAAAGGGCAAAGTTCATAAAGGAAATTCAATCTCCCACAAACTAAGTTTGTGAATTAATAAGCACAAGATAAGACCCTTTTCTTATTTAGGCACATCAAAATAACCATACTGTTCAGGTGCTGATCAAATATTTTTCTTGTCCAATGACACACATGACGTGCTCCAGAAGAAGGTATTTAACAATCTTTTTTTTCATACATGAGTAACATAAGGTACAAGAAGGATTATATTTTTCTTTCTTCCATGCTGTTTAGAACTACCAAAAGCTTCATAACCAAATCTGCACTTCTCTTGAAAGGTCACAGAAATGTCCTGATTTTCTAAATTCTTTGGTTTTAAAGGAACAGCCCTCAAAAATCTTAATCCAGGCATCAGAAATTGAGCGTTTCACTCAGCTTCTTACAGGCAGAAAAGACCTAGCTAACCTCCAGTTATGGAGAGAAAAGAGAGATAGTTCCTGAGAAGTCCAATTAAGTGCTGCTTAGAAGGGGAGCTGTGAACACCATGCGTTCATTAAATCTGTCATGTAGTCATGATATGTAACCTGACAGGCATTGAGCCAGAGTTACTGCTAAGGTACACTGCAAGTGAGATTGGAAGTCAGACCAACTGGCCACAGCATGTCATCTGATACGCAAACACACTCTTCAGATACAATCCCTGAGAACCTACAGAGAGACCAGAAAGTGGAAAGTTTCCCAGAAAGGTCTCAGAAGAAACATTATTTGTTCAGGTTGATTTGTCATTTTTGCAGCTGCTATTGTGTTCTAGGCAAATTGTGAAGGGAAAAACAGAGTGAATGGCTCATCTAACAGCTTTTTGTTCATTAAGATGTGTGTGCTGATGTTCAAGTTCTTTCAGTGGTATTATAATGGGAGAATGGAACAGGTTAGGCTAGTTGTTACAAAGATTCTTTTAACAAAGATGTTGTCACTCACTCCTAAGTCTCTGCATGGTGTTCTTTGGAATAGCACGTTTAGTCTCTGTGTGTGTACGATGGCCACACTCTTAGTCAACACACCAGGGATTGACCCAGCGATCTTCAGAGTAAAAAGCATGAGCTGCTACAGTCTGAATAAAAGAGCTAAAGCTTTAATGCTGGGAAATGTAGCAACTCATGTTCTGTGTGTATCGGCTCAGAGGAGGAACTGTGCACATAGTCACCAGTGGATTTCATGTGCATTTTTGCCTAGTTTGGAAATTCACTTCTTATTGATTAGCCAGATTTTTCTAGCTTCACATGTTGGGTAAGCCTTCTCTCCTAACTAGACACCCCTTTGTGCACATAAACAGAGGACTCCTTGTGATGATGGCTTTTGTGGTGTGGACTCCTTAAGGAATTTGGTTTGAGACACACTCCTTACAAACCTGTTGTCAGGTACTGAAGACCTGAGCCAGATCAGAGCAGGTAACCTAAGAATGAATGAGCATTTTCAGGAGTATATGTACACTGCACACTGAGTCTGGCTGTGACTCAGGTTTGAGCCCAAGCCCCTCTTCTGTCCATGCACAGCTCAGTCCGACTCAGGTCAGCAAGCATTCATGACTAAGGTCCTAGGACCTTGCTAGGGGAATAAATCAGAACCTGAGCCCTGCTGTGACTCCAGTCCAAGTCCTATCATTTTGCAGTATGGACACAGCTCCAGCCGCAGACCCGAGTTAAAAGGTCTGCATAATGTACTATGAATGCGTAAGCATGGCTGTGAGACCCAGCTTGGAAACACCAAGTCCACAAGCCTGTGTCCTACAGATCCAGGTTTACAATGCAGTGTAGACAGCTCCTATCTCATTACGAGCTCTCTGAGCTGTCCAGATCTGTTATTGCCTGTCAGGTCTGCCATTTTTGTCCTCCATTCTCATTTCAGAGAAAAGTTTTGAAATGTAATTCCAACCCTTCCTGTCCATCCAAATGGCTAAAACAGCTACCCACTTCCTTGTTAGCTGCCCACCTAACATCAGGATCACTTCCCTCTGAACTGACCAAAAAGTAGCAGCCAAAACATTACCCTTGTGAATTGATCAGACCAGGTCTCTCTTTGAACTGCTCCACTGGTTCTCCCTCGCTCAATGTAGCAAGTTCTTGTTCTTGCCTTCAAGGTTCTACCCAGCTCTAACTCAGTCTACAACCCAGATCTCATCTATCATCACGTTCCCCTATCATCCTCATCACTTAGCTTCCATTCCTCCTTTATTTCCTTCATCCACTTCCATCATCACTCCTCCTCCTACTCTTCCCCTACCTATGGAACTACTTCACAGTCACCATCCACCAGGAACCCACCCTTTCCTCAGTCAAGCCCCTCCGAAAGACTCGCTTCTTCCATTACATCGCCGCAAGAGACATCATTTATTAGTGCGCTTTTTAAAGGATCTGTGGTGACTCCTTCCTGTGGATCTCCCAGTGTGCTTTGTCTTTTTATGGCAATTGTCTAGATCTCAAACTCCCTCGATCAAGCACACGGACAGAGCTTAACAATGAGTACAGTAATGTCGACGATGGCAGAGACCGGTGCAGTACCATGAGCCAAGAGTGTGCTTTTCTTTGTCCTGACACAGACAGAGTCCCTTGAGCCGAAGTTGTTAGCATGTGTTTTCTCCTCTCTCACTGTGCAGGAATAATTATCCTTTATCTCAGCAGTGTGTGTGTTTCTGTTTCCTCTCATTTATGGAGGCAAAGAACTCATTTGGGAGGATTAGTCAGAAATAATTGAACTCAAGGGGGTCTGTATTTCACTGCCCTTCTTTTCCACCCTATACTGTACCACCCATTTACTAGGGCTTTGGACTTTCAGTTAACATATGTTATTAGCTCGTAGTGAGTTTGCCCTATGTCTTGTCTAATTCTCATTTAAAAATAGACCTGATTCTGTAACTCCATAGCCTGACATGGAGATAAGCTATGATGGTGCTTGTAAATGTTTGTAATAATAGCACAGTATATCCAATGTATGATATTTTTCATATTGGGATATTGACATGCTTTATGTAATACAGTATATATACAAGAATTGCTTCATTCAGCACTAAAGAGCAGCTACTGTTAGATAAAATTCAGCATCTATTTAACTTCAGGCAGCAATACTAGGCAGTAGTTTTGAACATAAAGTGAGGAAGATTGTTGTATGCAATTGAAACATTCAGGAGAATTTTAGGCATGTAAAATGTGTAAACCTAAAATGGAATTTGGTCAGGATGTTAAAATTATTATTCCTCTTTTTGAAGTGTCATGGGATGTGTTGTCACCAGGAGTAGAAAGGATCTTAGTTTTGTATCTCATCTGAAACACAGCGCCTCATAGCCCTTTGTTAGGGTAGGGGTTCAGTTCTGTTTCCTTTACTGAACCAGCAGCACCTAGATTTGACTTGTCACATGGTGTTTTCCCATCCAAGTATTGATCAAGCCACTGTTTGGCTAGCTTGTGAGATCTGATCAGTGGGTCAGCACACTGGTCCTGATCTAGCAGAGTACCTAACAGGGCCGGTTCTACGTTTTTCGCGGCCCCAAGCAGAAAAAAAAAGAAGGGCGGTAGAAGCAGAGTGCCGCCAAACCAAAAAAAGAAGTGGGGGGGGAAGGCAGCTGGGAAATGTGCCACCCCAAGATTGGCCAGAATGCTGCCCCTTAAGATGTGCCACCCCACGCACATGCTTTCTTTGGTGGTGCCTGGAGCCAGCCTTGGTACCTAAACATGTTTAACTTTAAGCACGTGAATAATCCCACTGAAGTCAACTGCTTGACCAAGGTGGCATAGCTTGGGCTGCAACAGCTTTTCTCTAAGCCAAGGGGCATGTCTCCCAGTTTCAGCTGGCTGCATTGCCGAGCTCCCTCTCTGTTAGAAACTACATCTGATGGCTGTGATTAACTCCCTTCTGTTGCTCAGAGCAAATTTTCTCAAAGCAAGAAAACACAGTTAACATTATTACACGTCCCACATCACCCCACCTCATCTAGAGGCACTATGCATGGAATATTTTGTATCTCATAAAGCACTAAAATAAATCGGGCAATTGTCACCATCAGATTACTTTGCATGTCAAAGCATTTTGATAGGGTTCTGCATCTCTCGCTTCTGTGTGCCAATGCTGCCATCGATAGGCTGACATCCACCTTCTACTTCCCGTTCCTTCTTCTCCATCACAGCTATTTATCAAAGTAGCAACTTGGCAGTCCTTGATAGCTGTGATGCTAATACATGAAACCTCATTCACTGGTGTATTTTCTGAGCTAAAATTCCACAGTCAGAAACAAGAAACTCACCTTTTCAAATTCAGATTTTCATCAACAGAGTTAAGGTTGTGTCTCTTTGCACAGGGAAACATGAGGACTGGAAGGCAGAACTGGCCGATTCTTCTTGGTTATTGGAAAAGATAATGCAAAGACAGAACTTGTTCCTGCTCCCATTGAATTCCGTGAAAGGCTTCCCAAGGATCTCAGAAGAAGCAAGGTCATTGTTTGGAGTATAAATACGCAAGGCTGAGCACCTGATGATCCATCGCCCTGAACCATATATAATCATTTACACTAGTGCTGGGTGAGCATAGAACACTGCCAGTCTGATTGGGTAGTTTTGACTCCCACTTTGTGCTCACTTTGCACTGCTGTAAACAACATCACCATATACAAGGCCACAGAGAATCACAGAGAAGCTAGTTCAGGGTAGAAAGACTAGTTTTATGCCTATCTGAGCAGGCCTGTTTTTTGTTTGTTTGTTTTTCCCTCCTTGTGTCAAGCCCCTTGTTTTAGTTTGAAACTTGTTCAGCTAAAGTTCCCAGACAACAAAGAGCTGTGAGAACGCTCTCTGCCTGCACTAGATTTTTATTGGGTGACCCCGCCATTTTACGTATTGCTTTTGTGAAAAAAGAGCCAAAGGAGTTTGATGTGGAACAGAGCATAGATGGGCTCAGTAGTGCTGAGGGCTTTTAGCAGTGAGAAGGCAGGAAGATATAGGCCAAGATATATTGGGAGGGAGGTTCTCTGGTACCCAGATGTCTGGCAGCGATGCCCAGCTTCTGCAGCTTGACTCCGTGCTATAGTTCTGGCTCACGCATATCTCAATAATCTGATCTAAAGCAAGTTCAACAAGAAAATGACTACTAAGGAATGGAACCACAAGGCCTTGGAAATGGGAATTCAAGGTGGTATTTTCCAGTCTTGATACTGCAGTCTTTTTCCAGGATTTCTGCCCCTCAAATTAACCTTTGGGTGCAGAAAACCGCAGTTTTGCAGCAGCAGTCTCATCCACAGTGATCATGTCATTGAACCACTGGCATCTCCAAACGTTTGGACTGACTGACAAATCTCTGAAGCTGCAAAAGTTTGAGCTGCCCGACGACTCAGCCATAGCTTTTCCATTGTTGTTTACAACTTAATTTCTCTCTTCCCCCTTCCCACTGTGTGTTTCTTCAAATGATTTTGATGGGCTTGTCCCTTCAAGTGTAACAAAAGAAGACAAAAGAATGCCTGCTGTCAAGAAGGCAAGCTGCTATTTCTTTGCTGTGCTAAATAGCCTACTGTTATGATTGAGTGTGATGGAACTAGTTTATAATCCAGCTAAATGGTGACATGCAGCAAAAAACCAAAACCAAATGACAAGTCTTATGCAAATATTATCACTTTGAACAACAACAGTATGACCAGTTGAGAGAACGCAGAGAAGCGGAAGCCTTAACATTTAGGATGTTTTAAAATTAGGCTGGACAAAACATTAACAAATACAGTACAGTAGGGAACAGTCTTTGTCCCATCGAAGGTGGAGGGGTGGTGTGGGATGGCCTAGAAGTTCAATGATTTATAAGTATTTCTGATGGATCAGTGAAATGAGTACAAATTCTCTGTATTGTATGTGCTTATTGCTAGAGCTTAGTTCCAATAATCTATTTTTCCATCTATTTCTGTGTAAGGAATGTCAGCAAAAAGATTGCAGTTACCTCAAAATTGATCATACAGATTATTTGCAATTTCCCTTTATCTATGAGTCATGTTAATTATGGAGCTGTGTGGCTTCCTTATGATAGGTCACATAAATCATGTGTCATTGTTTCGGTGCCCTGGGTTGGATTGGATTTGTACTGTGAATGCTCATGGAAAGAAAACTGAAAAATGTGGTTTTGTGAGGACTTGAGCAAGCTTAAACTGTCTTTCCTTGAGTGCGCCTGTTTGTACCATGCTGCTGCAAGAATCTGGAATGCAAAAATGGCTTGAATGTAGCTGAAACAAATTCCTTAAAGAATTAAATAGCTGGGGCAAGTTTTCTGCTGTATCTACCCAGCTTTCTTTAATACATTTTGTAAATAGAATTTGCCCACAAAGCCACCCATGTTACACAGTATACACTGATGTGTAAAGCTAGCCCATGTTTCAGAGCGATTAATGTGATTAAAGTTTTTGGGACCACTGTCATGTAAATTAATCCTCTTGGGTGGAGCTAGTGTCCTGTCATTCTCCAGATCTGCCTCTCTTAGGGCTCATCTCTATAGGAATTCACAGATAAGTTCGTGTGAAATAGCTAGGGTGTGAGTTCAAAGCACAACAGCTATTCTGCACTCCCCATGTGGACTCAAGGCCTGTCTACACTCCAGGCGCTACAGGTGGCAGGGCAGTGGTAGGATCCTGGAATACAGGGCGGCGCAGTGGCTGCCTGGTCCAGGTAGGGTGGTGGCAGAAGTAGGGCCGGATTAATGCAGAGGCGTTAGGGGCTGCAGCCCAGGGCCTCGGGCTAAGGGAGCCACCAGAGATGGCTTGCTGCTTCTTTTCATCCGACCCATGGCAAGTCTCCAGGCCGTGGGCCAGGCACCAGTCCCTGAGCTTCAGCGCCCACCCGCACCTGGAGTGGAAGTGCGAGTCCCAGCTTGCCAACGTGCCCCTGCGGCCCCTAGGTGAGAATCTCTGCACGCTGCCACCGCCCCCAGTGTGAGCTCTGCAGCTCCCATTGGCTGGGTACCACAGTGGCAGCGCCCACAGCCGTGGATAGCAGGCACCACACAGAGAGGCTTGAGCCCTCTGCCTTAGGGCTGGACATGCTCCTCGGGGAGCAGAGCAGCGTGGAGCCAGGGCAGGCAGGGATCCTGCCTTAGCCCTGCCGTGCCGCTGACCAGGAACTGCCCAAGGTAGTGCTCCCAGCCAGAACCTGCACCCCGCCCCTCCTGCTCCACCCCGCCCCTTGTCCCATCCCAGACCCCACCCCAGAGCTCACCCCTGAGTTGGAGCTTCAACCCTTCCCATGCCCCAATCTCCTGCCCCAGCCCTGAGCCCACTCCCTCACTCCAAACCCCAGAGGCCCCACAAAATCTAATAGCCTCAAGCCCACAGGAGAGTTAATCCAGCTCCGAGTAGAAGCCTGGCACAAGGGACTGGCAAAGTCAGAGCTGTGGTAGTGTCCTGGCACAGGGGGACAGATACAGAGTAGGGGCAGTAGTGACCTGACTGAAACCATATATATGAAACCAACCCCACTAGCCTTCCAAAACGTCAAAAATACATATGGCCACTAAAAATTGTGTTCTGGGGGAAAGTCCCACAAGTGTCTTTCATGTAGCAAGGTGAATCAATGCTATCAGACATCTCTGTGATGTGTATCAAGTGATTCTTTCGGAAGGCTATTCGGGCACTGTGTGCAAGATCAAATCTCAGTTTCCTATTGCAGGGCAGCAGGCTGGTCCCAACATGACACTCAGTCAGCCTGAATCCCAGAGGAGTATGAGGAGTTAGAGGGTAAGTGTAGAAAGAGGTGTCGTCTTACTCTCAGCCTGAAAAGCACAGCTAGAAGTTAGACCCAGCAGAGAATGATGTTGGACTCCTCTGGTCATGTTCTGCATCCCTATCAAGAGTTTGGTGCTTCCCAATGGGCTTGGGGAAAAACAGCTCCCTCTTCATGCAAGAACCTGAAAGAGAAGATCCTCAGAAGCCCCTCTCCTCCACAAATCCCCGAAGAGCCACACTGCTGCCAAATGAATTGTTGATCGCTTTCCGAGAAGGTGTTGTGTTGTTGTGAAGATTACGCTGGAAGGAGGTGTTGTAGCTACCCCACTACCATTGCCTCATCAATAATCCATAGCGCTCTTCTTAGAGAGATTTTGTGATCATTAAAATCTCTGGTGGTGCGTGTTAGCATTAGCCGAGGGACAGGAGAATCCTTGAGGGAAATGAAGAGACCTGGCAGATACAGGCAGGGCAGCAGTGACCTGGAACATGAAGCAGATGCAGGCAGGGCAGAGGCTTCCCAGCCCAGGGATGGTGGTGGAAGAAGTCTGGCATGGGACAGGTACAGTCAGAGCTGCAGTGGTGTCCTGGCACAGGGGACAGATAAAAGCAGGGGCATTGTTGGCCTGGCATGTGGGACCTCCACAGAGCGGGCAGGGGCATTGTTGAATCTCTTAGATCGGTCATTCTGCCAGTGAGACGCTGGCACAGTGTACAAACAGGCTTCTGTGCAGGAAGACAAAATACCTGTAATATAATAAGTCCTGCTACTAGTCCTGCCTACTTTGCTCAGGATCCTGATACTCAGAGCAGAAGTTTCTGAACTATGGTCTGTGGAACACTTCCTGGTGATCCACAGTGAGCTAAGTGATGGTTCTGGCTCCTTCCCCTCAATCCAGCTAGTGCATGACATTAAAGAGCAGCTGGAAATACAGGAGAGTCTCATCTTACATGGGGGTTATATTCTGCAATCAGCGCGTAAAGTGAAAACCGCATATAGTCCAAACTCACTGAGTTTAATGGCGGGTGGAATCGCCCGCCCTACAGATACAGTTTTTAAACTGTTATTTTTCTCTTTTTTTGCCGACCATGTAAAGCTAAAATCGCGCATGTTAAATGTGCATAAGATGCCACTCACCTGTACCTCAAATGTTTTCCTAAAGTTGCTATTATGTATGGTTGCTACATAGATGATATGGGATTATAACAGGGAAGTGGTGCTTTTTACCACATTTGTGACTCAGATCCACAAAGGATGATGGGATGGATTACACCCTCAGCAAGTTTGTGGATGACACCAAGCTGTGGGGAGAGTAGATATTCTGAAGGGTAAGGATAGGGTCCAGAGTGGCTTAGGAAAATTGAAGGATTGGGCCAAAAGAAATCTGATGAGGTTCAAGTGCAGAGTCCTGCACTTAGGACGGAAGAATTCCATGCACTGCTACAGGCTGAGGACCGACTGGCTAAGTGGCAGTTCTGCAAAAAAGGACCTGGGCATTACAGTGGACGAGAAGCTGGAGATGAGTCTACAGTGTGCCCTTGTTGCCGAAAAAGCTAATGGCATATTGGTCTGTATTAGCAAGAGCATTGCCAGCAGATCAAGAGAAATGATTATTCCCCTCTATTTGGCACTGGCAAGGCCACATCTGGACTATTGCATACAGTTTTGGGCTCCCTGCTACAAGAAGGATGTGGAGAAATTGGAGAGAGTCCGGCGGAGGGCAAAAAAATGATTAGGGAGCATATGACTTATGAGGAGAGGCTGGAGGCACTGGGTTTGTTTAGTCTGCAGAAGAGAAGAGTGATGGGGGATTTGATTGCAGTCTTCAACTACCTGAAGGGGGATTCCAGTGAGGATGGAGTGAGGCTGTTCTCAGTGGTGTCAGATGACAGAACAAGGAGCAATGGTCTCAAGTATGGGTGGTCTAGGTTGGATATTAGGAAAATCTTTTTCACTAGGAGGGTGGTGAAGCACTGGAATGGGTTACCTAAGGAGGTGATGGAATCTCCATCCTTAGAGGTTTTAAAGGCCCAGCTTGACAAAGGCCTGGCTGGCATGATTTAGTTGGGGTTGGTCCTGCTCTGAGCAGGGGGTTGGACTAGAACCTCCTGAGGTCCCTTCCAACCTTGATATTCAATGATTCTATGATTTGTGCATATGAGGGAAGGGGGATAGAGGCCCATAAAACAATCTTTCTAACGGGATGTAGAGAGCTACTTGTGAATGGGATGAGGAGGTGCCTAAGAGATTAAATCTCTACTAAAGGGTGACCCACACTATGGAAAAGTTTGTGAACTTCTGAATCTTAGAATTCTGATGGGGTTTATGGTTATAATTTTGTCCAACTATTTGTGCAGCATCCCAAAGGGCTTGGCCATGGAGAAAGAATCTAAAAACCATGTTATTACAATATATTAGTCCTACCTTGTGATTATGGACAAAGGCTGAGAGACAAGGCTGCACGATAAATGCTGATGGTAACAAGATCACAGCATGCTGATGAGTCGGGTAGCTGAGCGGTGCTTATGGTGGTCGCGAAAGGCTTTATGACAATGGGGCTGTGGCTTTTTGTGATGTCGTATTGCCAGGAGAATGGTATCTGTAATAAAACAGAAGGGAATCTGAAGCAAAACTTCCTCTAAATTCAGTTTAGATGAAGGGCCCAGCTCAGAGCACAGTTGGAAGGCAGGAGACATTGACAGTTAAAGAGGCAGTAGAAGGCACGCTCATTGCCAAGGAAGAACTTCCCTTCTTCTTAAACGACCTTTCCCGTGCATAACGTGAGGGTTTCCTGTTGATTCTGTGTTATGTTCTCTGTAACTAGCTTTTTCTTACCTGGAGGGATAAGGGAGTTTGCTGTGGGTTAGAGAGAGAAGATTTTGTTCTTTTCCAAACTAAAAAGTATTTCTGAGTAGGAGGAGCAAAAATTTTTAAAAGTGCCTAAGCCAGTTTGAAAATGGGACTTAACTTTCAACAAGTCTTTGACTCCTACATACGCACCTTGCTTTTGAAAATGGGACTTAGACATGTAAGTCCTTAGACACTTTTGAAATGTTTACCATTTATAATAAAGACAATTGCAAAAGGTTATTTGTAGATTTCATTGGAAGATGTAGAAATGTCACATTTTCATGTTGGGGAAACACACACCCACAAAGATACACAGAGCTGGCTGATTTTTACATGCCACAGTGCAAATGGGAAAATTTCCGTTAAACAGGGTTTAGATATTATATACATACAAATGTGGTATGTAGCATCTTTCACATTGAATGATTCATTGAGTCTCATAACCCAACTATGATGTATATGTTTTTATGAACCACCTAACAAATAGGTAAATACAAGCACGGGGTTGTTAAGTGACTTACTCAAGGTCATGCAAAAATCCACTCAGTGTTGGAAACATAACCAGAGTGTCCTGATTCCCTGTGCTTCTACTCTGTCCACTAAATACACCTCCTCTCAGAGGTGGAACACTGGAAATAGAACAAACGTATGTCTCCACTGCAGAATAAACTCAAATGATTAGCAACCAGGTCTGGGCTCTTGGGGTAGCCTTGCCCTATTGTTAGAAGCAACACTGCAAAGCCTCTCTTAAGATACTGGGTTCCCAAAGGTGCTTTACTCCCAGGAGTGTTGATAGGACTTCTGGGGGCACACCCTACGGTTCTTTGTGCCTCAGTAAGTTGAGCTGCTCCATGAGTGTTCCTCAGTGAATTGTGGGAGAACTTGTCTGTCTTTCCTGGCACCTGGGGGGAATTGTGGGGAGACATTGGAGGGCTATCAGCACTTGAGTGGTTTAGCCTGCATCCTCACTGCAAAGTGGGCGGGTTAATAACCCAAGTGGAAGCAGCACCTAACCCACACTCCCCTCATGCCAGCTAGTTCCACTAAACTTGAATGAGAGGGACAGGAGGGGTTTAGGGGCAGCACTTGAGTTAACTCTGCAGTAAAGACACACCCAAAGGGTATGTCTACATTGCAGTGTAAGCCCAGGGTTTGTAGTCAGGCTCAAAGCTAACTCCCCATCCGTCTACAAACAAATCACGCTAACCCAGGACTCAGACCCAGGGTCCCAGGACCCCATGAGGATAGAGGGCCCGAGCCTGAGTCAAGCCAGGACCCAGGGTTTAAGCCCTATTGCTTTGCAGTGTAGACGGAGCCCCACTGGATGCGTGCTCTGGGAGTCCACCAAAAGCATCCTGCAATCACATGGGCTGACTTTTGTTATCCTCTGGACAGTCAAGTGTTCTGGGCAATCAAGTGGCCACATTTTTAGGAGGGCGCTAGGAAGTCTGGAATATGCGTGGCTGGACTCAGGCCTGTATAATGCCTCAGGTTGGGTCCCAGGGTTCAACAATTCCTAACTTGGGTTTACACATGAAGATAGATGCTTAAGCTCTAGGTTAACAAACCCAGGGTCTGCTATGTCGAGTTCTACTAACCCACAGTATATGTCACAGGGTAGATATGCCCTCAGGGTCCCTGAGCCCAGTCTCTTCTCTGAGCCTGAACTCTACACCCCAAATAAAGAGCCCCATAACCCAAGCACCATGAACCCAAGTTAGCTGATATGGGCCAGCCATGGGTGTTTAATTGCAGTGTAGACATATACCCTAAGAGTCCTGATTTGCATTTCCTCTTCTCTAACCACTAGATCACGCTGCCTCCCTCATAAAGTAATAAAAATCCAGGTGGCAAAATAGGTACAAGTTTAATTTCTATATTTTTGGAAACAACAAGATTTTTTTTCCCCCACTTTCTTTGAGGCCAGCTGAGTGAATTACTTGCACTGTGAAAGGACGGGGCAATCTCAAACATACTCAGTGTTTAAGGATTAAAAACAAGATGTCTTTTTTGATCATTTTCCTATAAGAGCCCATGTGAATATTCTGAATTCACTCTGTCTCTCTCAGTTGTGTTAGGTCAGATAAGTTAAACTCTGTTTCCGCTCTTACTGGCTCTTGTGACTTTGAAATCTGCTTTTCATGAAGGTTGGTGCCAGTAAAATGTTTGCAGACAGAAGGGGCACCATTCCAGTGGCATTGCCCCCAAATGGTTTTGTATTATTCACCCAGTTCTTGTCACAAGTGAGGACAAATATCCTTTACAGCAAATATGTAGTGGATGAGCATAGTCTGAGGACACAGCATTGTTCCCAGCATCCATACAGCAGCCAATCAGGACTTTGTTTCTCAAATACCAGCTGCAGCCCAAAGCAACCATAACAGAGAGATTAGAATGTCTGGATTGGCCAGTCATGGTTTATATAACACACCTGACAATGCTGTCTAGAGCAGGGACTCCTGGCTCTATTTTACGGTTGTAAAACCAGAATGCCTACTGTTGGAAACTAAACCCCTCGCTTCATTTAGGAGGAAGAAAGATCAGATGGTTAAAGAACTGGATGAGAAGTCAGGACTCCTGAGCTTTTTTGTGGCTCTGCAACTAGCTTGCTGTTGCACAAGTCAGGTTTAACTTCTTTGTGCCTGTTTCCCATGCTGTAAACTAAGGCTATGCTTCCCTTCATTAATATTTGTGAGATGCTCAGGTACCATGGTGATGCGTGCCCCAGTAATGCTTATGAGTAAGCCAAGTGGAACCTTTGGAAACTGAAAGCATCTCAGCATGGTCCCCTCCGAGTTTTTTCTGTAGAAAAGCTTTTCTAGGCTCCTCATAATCAAAACTACTCTGCGGCTAACATGTGCATGGGATACATCAAACATCACATAAAATAGTGCAATATTTTTAGCTCCTTACACAGCAGGAGTGGGGGGAAGATACCTCTTTAGTTTGATTTTAAGCCCTTTTGCTGGTAAAGATCCAAAATATGCATGCAAATGCTCCTGCTGATGACATTTGAAAATCAGTGCAACTTATTTAGATCTTACCCTGAGGGTTCATAGCAATATGTACGCTAAGCAATCACAAAATCCTTTTGCATGGGGCGAAGGTTTGGTTGAATTCCTCTGCACGCATGATGAGTTTCTATCTTGCATCCCCTCGCCCTTCCTATTTTATTATTGTCCAAGCAAAATGAATTTAAACAGAAAATCAGCAGACATTAAACCAAGACAGCTCAGCATGTTTTTCTTCCTAGGAAGGATTTGATGATAACGATTGTGAGGTTTCTTTCGTCCTGCATTCAGGATGAGTCGTCAAGCCCAGTGGGTAGAATTGCTGTAGCTATGGCATGAAAACCAGGATGTTCTTATAGGGACAAGGAATGCCAGAACTGTTCTTCAGAGCTATTCTGTCATTTTGCTTGAAACGTTAAAAAGGCAATCTTAGTGCTTCCCTCTCTGATCAAAGAACTCAGGGATCAGTGCTTCCTGTCAGCTGCAAGAATTCTGATACATATGGATAAAAGGGAGAACGCAATCAGGGCTTTCTTCTCCCTCATCCCCAGAGTGCTGCAATGGGGCTACTCATGTGCCCTTCTACTCAACGATGTAAAGTCAGGTAATGACGTTTCACAGCCTTTTTGAACCACTAAACCTGGTTCTCACAGACTGTCTCGGTGAGGTGACTTGGCAAATCCCAAGGATTAGAGATTTCTGGTTCTTTTTGACAGACCCTGTGTGACAGATCCGCAGCCAGTGTGACTTGGTGCAGTTCCATTGACAGCGGAGGAGCTATGCTGGTTTACACCAGCTGAGATCTTGGTCCTGTGAATTTAGTGCTGATGAAAAGCTCTAGGCAAGCAGCCCTGGAGACTGAAGTCTACTAGTCAACCACACAATTAGTGCAGCAGAGCAGGTTAAGTGCACACAATGCCACCAGTATGTGTCTGTCCTTCCCTGGAGGAAACACCTCTAGTAGCTAGGGGAGGAGCTTAATTTCCATGGGTCATACGATCTTCAGTCTCTCTGCTGATACGGCTAGCAAAGGAGCAATTATTGCTAAGTTTGGTTCTGGTTTTAGTGATACAGGCACCTTTCCTTTGCAGATTCTTTCTGCATAATATGTATAACCCGTAGCTTTTCTTATCCATCCACACAACTAAAACTCACCCAGGCTTTCATCACCTTGTGTTTCAATCAGTGCAACATCCTTTTCTCTGGCCTTGACAAATACAATCTTACCCGACTCATAACCATTCAGAGTGCTGTTGCAGATCATTCTCCTAGCTTATTACTCTGGCTGTGTTTCCCCTCTCTTTGCATCCCTCTACTGGCTCCCCATTCTCTGTCATATCAAACATAAGCTGCTTTTGACTCTGAAGACCCTTCACAGCCTATCTCCACTCTACCTATCAGCTCATCTTCACTATCAAAATGTTGATGCCAGCCTCCAAGGCCAAGACTATAACAGGGTTCAAAAAAGAACTAGATAAGTTCATGGAGAATAGGTCCATCAATGGCTGTTACCCAGGGTGGGCAGGGATGGTGTCCCTAGCCTCTGTTTGCCAGAAGCTGGGAATGGGTGACAGTGGATGGATCATTTGATGATTACCTGTTCTCTTCATTTCCTCTGAGGCACCTGACATTGGCCACTGTCAGAAGACAGGATACTGGGCTGGATTGACCTTTGGTCTGACCCAGTATGGCCGCTCTCTTTTATGTTCTGTTACTGCTCACTCGTTAAATTTTCAAACATGCACCTTCATGCTTTCTCCCATGTTGCCCCTCGCCCTTGGGAAGAGCTCTCCATAAATATCAGCAAAGCTATCTTATTCCTCTCCTCCAAATCCCTTCTTAAAACTCTCCTTTGTCATGACACCTACAATAAAGTAATAACAGATGAACCATTGGTGAGGGGAGACCACTTTCTATTTTGCTGACCAAAATAGGGGCTATATAAGTACCTACAATATATAGGTCACATCCAGTTACGTTCTGTCATCCCTCCCACATGAGGATTATGGCTCTTCCATTGGGGTTTGCGTGCTGTGGTACATTTCATTAATAAAAAATACATTTTAAAGGGAAATTCAATACTGCACTTAAACATTTTTCATCATAACACCCACAAGCAAAGGCACAATTCCTCTGGTTGTGCCAGAAATGGATTATCTGCCAAATGTACTGATTTGATGGGAAATCTAAGGAGGAGAGAAAGCTAAGATAAAAAAGAACTCCAGAACATCTGCATTGCTGTTACTGAAATGCTGATGGATCTCAAAAAATACTGCCTGTGATCTTATCTGATAATGAACCAGAGGATTATATTGGGTCTTTTCTGCAGCAAGGGCATTTGATAAGACTTTGCACCATGATGCCTGTTTGGCTTCAGTGAAAATGGGAAAGGAATTGGCTGTCTGATGAGCCAGTAGCAAGCAGGTCTGTCATCAGCTTTTGAAATTCTACTTGTAAAATGTAATGGACACTTCCTGGGGCTGAGGAATCTAAACTGTCTTCATATTAATTTTGCTTCTAGGCTTTTAGTGTCAGCTTGAATAACAGAGCAGCTTCATCAAGGCCTTGATAGTGGTGGTGCTGGGGAAGGTAAATATCAGCAGTTCTGGAGATGGTGGCGTTTCAAATGTTTAAATCCCCAAAGGTTCTTTAGATACAGAGAAGAGCACTCCAGACCGACCCATCTCTAAAGGGATGCTCGCCTCTCTAGTCTGGGATGCTGCTGCCTCAGGGAAAGAAGCTCAGGAGGAGTGGGGAAGGCAGACAGCTGCCAGCTCTCTATGTGCATCTGGGTGCGTCTACGTTGGGATAAAAAACCAGTGGCATGTTGGCCCAGGTTACCTGACTCAGCATTGCAGGGCTTGTTCCCTGGGGCTAAAAATTGCTGTGTAGACGTTCAGACTTGGGCTGGAACCCGGGCTCTGGGACTTTCCCACCACACTGCAGTTTTACAGCCCCACAGCCTGAGCCTCGCGAGCCCAAGTCAGCTGAACCAGGCGAGTCCCAGGGATGTAATTTGTGTGCACCCTCGTTACCCTCTCTGTCTAGGTTTGCCAGGTGTCCAGTTTTCAGCTGGAACGCATGGTCAAAAAGGGACCCTGGTGGCTCTAATCAGCACTGCAGGGCTAAGGCAGGTTCCCTGCAGATCTGGAAGTGCCTGGCCTGTCTGGTTCCTAGGCACAAGGATGACCAGAGAGCTCCATGTGCTGCTCCTGCCCCGAGTGCTGGCTCCTCAGCTCTCTTTGGCCAGGAACTGTGGCCAATGGTAGATGTGGGGGCGGTGCCTGCCGGCGAGGGCAGCACACAGAGCCCTCTGGCCTCCCCTGCGCCTAGGAGCCAGACAGGCCGGCCACTTCTGGGAGCTGGCTGAGGTAAGCACCGCCCAGAGCCTGCACCTTCTACCACCACCCTGAGCCATCTCCAGGAGTTTGAACCCTCTCCTGCACCCCAATCCCCCTTCACCTCTGGCCCCACACAAGAGCGCGCAACCACAGCAGGAGCCCTCACCTCTTCACCTCAACCCCTTGCCCCAGCCCGGAGCTCCCTCCCACACTCTGAACCCCTATTTCTGGCCACACCCTGGAGCCTGCACCTGCACCCACAGCTATCACCCTCTCCCGCACTCCACCTCCCTGCCCCAGCCAGGTGAAAGTGAGTGAGGGTGGAGGAGAGCGAGCAATGGAGGGAGGAGGGATGGAGTGAGCAGGGGTGGAGCCTTGGAGAAGGAGTGTTTGGTTTTCTGAAATCAGAAAATTGGCAGCCCTATCTGTGGCCAGATAGCCAGCGTGAGGAAGGGTACCAGTGCATTGCTTTGCTTGACCCTGCTAAGTGAGAGGGCGGCCATTAGGCCAGCTACTGTCATGGCTCCTTAAGGGTGTCTGCCAGATAGGCTGTTGTCATGGCAGCTGAGAAGACTGGTGGCTGTCTAAAGAGAAGGCGGTTGCTTCCTCGGCTCACCTTGCCCTTCTTGAGGCCTTTGGGCCAGAAAACAGCCCCCATATGGCCTAACAAGCACTCGTGTGGTTTGAGCTGGGCTACCTGTGCGGGCTGGTAACAGCCCAAGCCCTGTCAGTGGGGCAGCTGACAATGGAATTGGAGTGGACGAAACCGCCCTGTATCCCAATTCTGTGCCTCTTGCACAGTGTTAATGTGAAGGCACTAGCCCTCCTTGCTGAAGGCTCAGTGGGGGCAGCTGTGCCATAGCCTCGCTGTGTATGTACCAGCAGGGAAGCCCAGCAACAGCAGGAACATACTGGACAGTTTGGCAGCCAGAGCAAGGAAAAGCCGAGGGCTGCTGCCAAAAGTGCCCCCGGGGAATGAGCACCTCTAGACCTAAGGCAAATTACAGTGTCCCATCTAAGCTTCTAACCTAGAGCAGTGGCTCTGAAACTCTTTTATTGGTGACCCCTTTCACACAGTAAGCCTCTGAGTGCAACCCCCTCTTATATATTAAAAACACTTGTTTATATATTTAACACCATTATAAGTGCTGGAGGCAAAGTGGGATTTGGGGTGAAGGTTGACAGCTCGTGACCCCCCCCTAATAATCTTGTGACCCCCTGAGGGGTTCCGACCCCCAGTTGGAGAACACCTAACCTAGAGCTCCCGCTGGCTGGGAAGAGGCCCCAGTTGAGACCACTGCCATTTTGCTCTGTGATTATATGACTGTTGCACAACAACTGGGGCTTTGTTTTGTTTTTTAAGTGGACGTAACGATTCTTGGGTACTCAGGACTGTGAACCACTATGTTCCTGTGATGGGTTGGAGCCACACACACACCCAATTGTAAAATCACACAGAGTCTGGAATCAGCTCTGTGTGGGAGGACTCAGCCCAGCACTTTGGTCACACACCCTCTGGAGCGTAAACCCAAAATTATATTGTCTTGTGCTGTATAGACATTTATACAGGGTAAGCTCATAAAATTTGCTCTCTCCCTCAATGTGGAGGAAGATCTGCACAGCATTTTGCCCTCCCCCCTTATGAATTGCATACAGTGTGTCTTGGAATAAGCAAAAAAAAATTTACTACAAAAGGTAAATGTTAAGTGATTATAAGGGAGAGCAAACACATCAAAGCAGATTACTGAACAAATAAAATAAAACACAAAGTTTAATACACTAAGGAACAATGGCTATAAATAATAATTTCTTACCCTAAAAGTTGTTTCAAGCAGGTTGCAGAGTTTCTTGGAGGTAAACTGCACTGCTTGCAACTTAAATCTCCAGGGACTTCTTTTACAGGCTGACCTTTCTCACCTGGACTCAGCCCCTACCCCTTCCTTTGTTTCTTCAGTTATTTTCACCAGTCTTCCTTCTGGGGCAGGGAGGCAATGGAGAAGAGCCCCGATTAACTCACTGCCCATCTTTAAATAGGATTTGCATATGGTGGGATTGCTTTGTTTCTTAATTTGACCCTCCATCCCATTCCCGTGGAAAAGTACCAGCATTTCAAGATGGTATTCTCCGCCTTGAGACAGACTTGAGGACATATTTTCAATATATACACACACAACTCGTTGCATGGTATCTGTACATACATTTCACAACTATATTAATGACGCGTGTGTTGCTGGCTTTTATTCAATACAACATGCGGCTTTCTTGGGTGAATCAGAATGTATGTACTCAGATCACAATGTTCTTATACCCCCTTGCTAGTTGGAATTGAGGTGTTTATGGGTCATAGGACCATCCAATTCTCAAGATGATTTTTCTTGCCTATAAATGAATGAATGGTATCATAGGAGGCATTGTGTCATCCTCAGAATGCCTGTTTAGCACCTGAGAAACTGCAGAGCAAAGTTCATGAGACTTTTAATGTAGCAGACAAGGGAGTTTCCTCAGTCAGTGAGGTTCTAGTCAGGAGCCAGAAGTTGTCATTAGAGGGAAGAAGGGTATAGAGCTGTTCCTAAGAGAGAGTGTAAGACAAGTAACTGACACCAGTGTGCCAGAATCTGTCCTGGTAGATGGAGTTTAAGGTGTTGGTTATGAGCTGTGAAGCCCTAAATAGCTTGGGACTAGCCTACCTGAAGGATTGCCTCTCTGTGTACCAGCCACAACTGAGGTCATCAGGGGTCCTGAGCCGGTTTCCTCCATGTTATAAAAGAAAAGGGGCATCTGGCCAGGCATTCTCTATGAGGGGTGCAGGTCTCTGGAACATGCTCTTCCCCTTGATCTGAAATAGTTCAAATTTGGTGACTGCATGAGCATGTTTCAAAAGAAACGTGTTCCATCGCGCTTTTGGAAATGGGTAAGATTATGCTTCCCAGATGAGAGGGCAGAAAGAAGCTTTTTTGTGAGTGACAGGCTGGCAGAATTCCTTTAGGAATAATTATTTAATGCTGCTGGTATTTTGTTTTACTGTAATATTGTGTGTCAGAGTGTCTAGAGCTTTGGATAGGTGTCTTTTTAAAACAATTATTCGAATTGAAATAAACGAGTGAAGAATTTGAATCTTAACTGTCATGTAACTAACATAAAAAATTATTAGGGGGCTGGAGCACATGACTTACGAGGAGAGGCTGAGGGAACGGGGATTATTTAGTGTGTAGAAAAGAAGACTGAGGGGAGATTTGATAGCTGCTTTCAACTACCTGAAAGGGGGTTCCAAAGAGGATGGATTTAGACTGTTCTCAGTGGTAGCAGATGACAGAACAAGGAGTAATGGTCTCAAGTTGGAGAGCGGGAGGTTTAGGTTGGATATTAGGAAAAACTTTCATTAGGAGGGTGATGAAGCACTGGAATGGGTTACCTAGGGAGGTAGTGGAATCTCCTTCCTTAGAGATTTTTAAGGTCAGGGTAGACAAAGCCCTGGCTGGCATGATTTAGTTGGGGATTAGTCTTGCTTTGAGCAGGGGGTTGGACTAGAACCTTCTGAGGTCCCTTCCAACCCTGATATTCTATGATTCTATGATAAGTTTGTATGTCACACTAGAAAGGCGATACACATCCAAAACTTCATCTAAAACTTCACATAGGCTCCTCCCCTTCTGCAAATCTTGGTCAGTTCTTTTGTCTCCCCCTTCCTAATCCCAACCAATCCTGTCCTTTTTCTTTCCTGTTGGGTGGATCTCCCTTTCCAAAGTGGGTGGGGGTTCTGCGGTGGCTGAACAAGGAATCTGTGCCCCTCCAAGGGAGCAGCTACTCTTGGGTAAACTGAGCTCTAACATTACTACGGACATCCTGATAAGCACAGTATTCTGGCAATTGGAGACAAAAAAAAAGCAGGGCTCAGTTCTACATAGTGCACTCCCTGCACTAATTATTATTGTTGTTATTAATGGCTATATTACAGGAACACCCAGAGGCCTCCGTCAGGATCAGGGCCCCATTATAGACACTGTATAGTGGTTTGTTACTGGACAAGCAGCTGGAGGAGGAGAGCACTGTAACTTCAGGTGAAGAGTAAGCAACAAGGGCAAATGTTTGCAAAGCAGAATTGCTGATGAATGCAATGTGTTCCATCAATGTCTTTTCGGAATGTATGATGCTAAGTAGACTATGTTTAGACCAGTACAATGCTCGGGCTGCCACTTTTGGCTGGACATGTTTCAGAGGTTTCATCGCATAACACAATCTTGGTAGTCTCTAAAAATCTGAACCTGGATATTTAGATTAGCAAGTGCACATACAGGTAATTCACATGTCCAGTTGCTGTGACTACATGCATGTCCGCAGTGACTACACACAATTTATGCACTTGCAGTATTGCACCTGCAAATCCATGCCACGTCTTGCTCTCTTTGGATCTCTGTTCAAGCAGCAAGGCCCAGACACAGCTCCCAAAGTGGTGGTGTCTCAGCTTTATTTGCATGCCTGAAAGGGCTGGTGAGACCTGGAGAATGGGCAGCACTTTGTTTCAACTCTGCATCTTAAGTTCTACAACATTTAATTAATTGTTGGGGTTTTTTTTTTATCAATTAAACTACTTTTATGTTACATTTCCAGAACTCCCTCTGGTGGCTAATTTGATAGCATAAAAGTCTGTTTGGTTTTATTTTAAATCAAAGCTCCTTGTAGCTTTGTCAGAAGACTGACTTAGGTATAGAAGTCCTGTTGAGGTTAAGTGTTCATTACATGCACTGCTTCTTAAATTTGCTCTTCACTCTATGGATGAGTAAACTCTCATTCCTTGATTAATTTCTCCCTGCCCTCAAGTTCCCAAGTGCTTGTCTGTATCAACTGAAATTCTTAATCAAAATGCTTTGTTAACTTCAAGTTCAGTTGCCTGTTCTGCAGCTGGTGTAAATCAGCATAGCTGCACTTGACATCAGAGGAACTATGCCAATTTACACCAGCTGAGGAGCTGGCTCAAGGCTGCTAAATTGTTCCCTTCTTACTCAACAACTCTCTGAAAGGGAGTCAGCATTACAAAACGTAAGCACACAAAAGTTTGAAAGCTCTCATTTAAGAATTACAGTGCTTATGAATTCTAATTCCCAGCTATGCAACCTAAACCCAGCCCTTCTGTGTTTTATGAGAGCATATTCCAGTTCTGTAGATATAACTCACTGAGTGTTCTGATCTGTTTGCTGATGGCCTCAGACATTTTTGCAGCTAAACCACTGTAACTGTTTTCTGAGGTAATTGTCATCTTTACAAAGCAGGCAACTAACTGGTATCTGTAAAGTGCCCTGTTCTACTTACGTGTTGCCTGGTGTTGATACAATTTACATTATTCTTAATGCATTTGAGTCTGGCAGAAATTCCAGTCATTAATGGTTCTTAGGCCAACATTTCAAAAACAGACAAATATACTTATGCAGTTACATTCATTCATTTATTTATGTGAAGGCCTGATTTCTAGGGTGACCAGATGTCCCAATTTTTATAGGGACAGTCTGATTTTGGGGTCATTTTCTTATATAAACTCCTATTACCTCCCACCCCCATCCCAATTTTTCACATTTGCTGTCTGGTCACACTACTGATTTCTGTTTACAGATCCTGTTGTACCCATTCCTTGCTAATCTAGGGTTTTTCCTTACAATAAATTTCCCAATGTTCCACCCAATCTAATTTTAAACCCGGCAAATGATGGGGCTTTTACCACTTCCTTTTAGAGACTCTCCACAGCCTATTAGAGCTCACTGTTTGGAACAGTACATGTGTCACTTTACAGACACCAGTTGCCTGCCTTGAAAAGATAACAGTATTATCCTGCTGTTCAGCCTGTTTTTTTCTCTTTCTTAATTTCTGCCCATCACTCTTTATTCCATGTCCCCATCTATTGCCGTAAATAATCCTCACTCCCTTACATTTTGTTCTTCAAATTTGCCATGTTTCGCCAAGCCCTCTCTACTTCCTCACTTTGTTATCTTAAGCCAAATTATCCATGTTTAGCTCTTGTAATCTTTCCTCCTGCATTTAGTTACAGATAAGAAATATAGTTAGGGTGACCAGATGTCCCGATTTTATAGGGACAGTCCCGATTTTTGAGTCTTTTTCTTATATAGGTTCCTATTACCCCTCACCCCTGTCCCGATTTTTCACACTTGCTGTCTGGTCACCCCATAGCAGCTACACATTCGTGTTAGAAAATTAATTGTTGCCAAATCTCATGAGGAAAAAAAAAGTGGCTTGCCTTTCAAAACAAGCCTGACCTGCTTCAAAGGGAGAGCAGTGGGGGTGTTTATACAAATTCAATTTTTTTAGTAGTTCTCGTTTTGCTTCATACAACATGGTTACACATTTAAAATATTGAAGTAATAAATTTGTGTGTACTTATATTATTTAAAAAGGCCATTCTCGCTCTTTCCATTCTTCATGGTCTCTTGCCTCAATGTGGCACATTCCCATGCTGAACCGTTGAAGCATATTGCAGGATGGGACAAAAAACTGGAACACAGGATGTGCCAAGTGGATGGGCCAGAAAGTTCACAAATTTAGGTGTTTTCTCTTGATTGAATGGGAGTGGGGAAAGAAGGATTCTAAGATTCTGAGGAAGTGCATATATATTGACACCAGTCAATCACCAAAACCACTCCTCCAACCATTTTAAAATATGTTGTGTTGAAGTCACCTATTACAAAAAAAAGAAAAGAAAAAAAAGCAATCTCCTACTGAAACAAGCCCCAAAACCCACAGCTCCTGGTCTGCTCTCCAACAGAAGGAATAACACTGTGAATTGGCTCCCTGCCAACTTAGCCCAGAGGTATGTATCCTTCACAAAGTCCTAGGGCATGGTTACACTTACAAGATTATAGCGCTTTTGGTTATAGCGGTCCCCTACAGTAATATGTATAGTGCTATTGTATGTCCACACTCAGATGCGCCAGCGGTATAGCATGGCCACATTTGGGTCACTTAATGCAGCAGTAAGAGCAGCACATTAGGGCAGGTATCCCAGCATTCAGCTGGGTGCAACGTGCTTTTTAAACGAGGTGGGTGAGAGGGGACGTGTTGTGTGTATGCAGAGGGAGAAAGCCAGTGATTTTTCCATTCTTCTGAAAGCCTGTCAGCGAGCTTCCGTTCACAGAAGGCTTTGTTTTCACACAGGCTCCCTCCTTAAACATTTGCATTGCTTATCTGCCGAGTTAAGAGAGAAACTCTAAAGAGGTACTTCTGCATTCCTCCAGCCCGAGTTCAAAAGAAAGGGAAGAGACGTCAATTGCCTTAAATGGCTCTAGGCATCTCCAGAGATCACTTGTAGCGCAGTGAGTGTCCACATTCTTGCTATAGCGCTACAGCAGCTGTGCTACAGCCCTTATTCCCCATGCGGAGGTGGATTACCAGGAGCGCTATAACTCCACGGTTATAGCACTCTACGTGCCTTGCCAGTGTGGACAGGGAGGAGGTTATAGCGCTCGTGGGGGCTTTATAGCGCTATAAAGTGCCAGTGTAACCAAGCCCCTAGTGTCCTAATCCACAAGGCATGGTAAGACACCTCTGTGTCTATTTGAAACAGAAAGCACATATGAGTCTTCTTTACTTATGTAGGACAGGCACCAAAGGGGAGTCAAGTAGTACAGTGTTTCTCAACCAGGGTATGTGGCAGAGGTCTTCCAGGGGTTACATCAACTCAACTAGATATTTGCCTGGTTTTACAACAGGCTGTTTAAAGAGCATTAGCGAAGTCAATGTAAACTAAAATTTCATACAGACAATGACTTGTTTATACTGCTCTATATATTATACAGTGAAATGTGCGTTCAGTACTTAAATTCCAGTTGATTTATTTGATCGATTATACGGTAAAAATGAGAGTCAGCAATTTTTCAGTTCTAAGTGTGCTGTGACACTTCTGTATTTTTGTCTCATTTTGTAAGCAAGTAGTTTTTAAGTGAGGTGAAACTTGGAGTACGCAAGACAAATCAGTCTGGAAAGGTTGAGAACCACTGACTTAGTAAATATCAAATACAAAGTAAATGCCACGTTCCTACAATGGACTTGATCATTAGGTTTTTGAGCACTGTATAAATAATTAATAAGTTGTCTACACTCCCACTTTGGAGAGAGAATTAGACAAGGACTTATTTTTTCATTATCTGCTACCTGCTTTTTTGGTTTGGTTTGGTTTTTAACAGGCAGTTGCTTGGTAGTGGATTTATTTAAGTTAACTCCTGATATTTACCCTGTACATAAGCTATATTTAAAACTGTAAGTCCATATAAAATGTACTGTAGGGAACAATGGTGCCTTGCCATAAGGTGATCTGATAGGACTTTCCCATCCCTGGCTTATATGGTCTAAGACATGACAGCACTTGATACTAATGTGCCGTGTGCCTAATCAACAGCAAAGAGAAAGAGAGAGGAAAGATCAGATCCACACCCTGAAATGTTTTACACGATTAAAAATGAATCGTAGGGCTTGATTCTCCTCTGTTCCTTACATCTCCGACACTGGTGTAACTTTGGCTTAATGCTGATGTGATGCCACTAAATTCACCAGTGTAACAAATTGGAAAACTCAGCCTTTTGTCTTCAGTGGAGTTACTCCAGATTTCCATGGGTGTAAGAGGAGAATCAGGCTCTCTAGTCTCTTTCTCTAGTCAGTAGGTGCACCAGTTTAAATTGGCTATTCACTTACACACATGCAATGCCATTGGTGTCTTCTGTTTTACAAGTGTAACTAAGAGAAGTCTTCCGCGAGACCTCTCGGAGCTGCCGGTCTTCTACCAGGACCTCCTCCGGACCTGGAAGCTCTTTGGGGCGACCAGGTCCCTTGTGGCCACCCCGGGAGGGGATCTCCTCGCGGAGCCCCTGCTACACAATCCTGGCCTCCGTGTGCAGGTGGCGGAGTCTCCCGCGGTGCGCCGGAGGTTGGTCCAGGCAGAAGTCACTAGGGTCGGAGACCTCCTGGATTACGACAGGGGGGACTGGGTGGATCCCCGTGTCCTCGCGTATCGCATGGGGCTCTCCGCCGTCGTGACCCCCTTGCGCGTACTCCGGGAGGTGGGGGACGCCCTGTCTCCCGTCTCTCTCGCCTTCCTGCGGCGGGCCCTGCGAGAGGGTTCTCCTCGCCCACCCCTCACCCCGGGCCCTCCGGAATTGGCACTCGGGCCCTTGCTTCGCGAGCCCTCCCGGCCTCTCCATTCTTATGCCCCGAGCCGGCTGCACGCCCTGCAGCCGGTCTCGTTCCGCACCGCGTCCAGGGACCATCTCTACGCGCTCGTGCTCCACACTCTTCATTTCCTCACCCTCGCGTCCCGCCCCGACACCAAGTGGCGGGACTACTTCCCACCGAGAGAGGGTGAGCGGCCCCGGTGGGCCAGCCTCTATTCCACCTTGATCCCACGGCCCACCGGGGATATTAGTTGGCGGCTCCTTCACGGAGCCGTGAGCACGGGCGTGCACCTGGCGCGGTTCACCCCCACGCCCCCAGACTGTCCCTTTTGCGGCGTGAGGGAGACCCTGGCGCACGCCTACCTCGAGTGCGCCAGGTTGCAGCCCCTTTTCCGGCTCCTCCAGAACCTCCTGCTCAGGTTCTGGCTGCACTTCTCCCCGCACCTTTTTCTATTCGCACTCCCTATCCGTGGCCCCACAAAGTCGCGCGACCTCCTCGTCAACCTCCTCCTGGCCCAGGCTAAGCTGACCATCTATACCACCAGGAGGAGGATGTGGGACGAGGGGGAGTTCTGCGACTGTGGGGCCTACTTCCGGTCATCCCTGGTCTCACGCCTCCGGGCAGAGTTCCACTGGGCGGCGTCCACTGGCTCCCTCGACGGCTTTGAAGAGCAGTGGGCGCTGTGCGGGGTTCTCTGCTCGGTGTCCCCATCCGGTTCCCTCGTTTTGAACCTTTGACCCCCACCCCCGTCCCTGTTTTCTCATTTGTTGTCCCCCAGAATTAGTTGAGCCCAGGTTCAGCGCCCCTCCCGCTTGGCTGGGGGAGGGGCTTTAGAAGTGGGCGGGCTTGCGCCCGCCCACATCCTGGGAATTCAATATAAAAAAAAACTAAGAGAAGGATTTGTCCCATGTTCTACCAAAAAACCACAACAAAATCCCCTTATGTGCAGTATGCACTGACATGTTGCAGTTAGAGATGGACCTGAGCTGCAAAATTTGAAAATGGACCTGATGTTCCCCAGAGGTTAGTGGGCTTTAGATTCAGGGTTGTGGTACTGATCCATATCTAGTTATAATGTGGTCATTACTTGCTACATGCAGGACAAGCATTAAACAGTGGTGAAAGGGGAGAGATGTTACACGACTGTTCCAGCGATGGATAGAGGAAACACAATGACAGCTGGACAGGCATGATATTTAGATACCACGCCTGAGATTCTGGGCTGTGCCTTAGGAGACTGTGCACACTAATGCACTGCTTTTGGGGAGGGGAGACAAAAGTGGTTTTAATCCCACTTTGAGCCCTTCGAATTCTGCTTCAGAGCCTAATATGGCCCCCAGCATAAAATACTGCAGCCAGGAGCTGCTTCTGTGTATGGTGGCCCCACCTTTCCCCCACAGGACTGTTTATGCAGATTTCCACAGCAGCAGAGAATTCCCTTCTCACCTATACAGGCCCACTGTAGCAGGGCTTGGGAAGGGGACCTGTGTAGAGCAGCCCACTGTCATCGTACACAGTGCCAGCTCCGGGTGAATTCTCACTTGTAAAGACTTTTGCAAGTGTAACCTAGAGACTAGAGCATACGGCTGGGAGTCAGGATACCTTTGTTCAAGTCCTTGCTCTGCTTCTCGCCTGTGTGTATGACCTTGAACAAATCACTTCACTTCTCTGTGCCTCAGTTTCCCCATCTGTAATATGGGGTAATGATATTGACCTCCCTCTATAAAACACTTTGAGATTTACTGGTGGAAAGTGCTCTATAAAAGCTAGGTGGTATTATTATTATTATTATACGCTACTGTTCCAACCATTTATGGCAGTGCAGTAGCCTCAGTTTGTTGCACAGAGAACCGTTGATATGTAGGATAAACTCCCAACGGCAACAGTAGGAGAATTCAGGTCATATAATTCTCCAACGTTCTTTGACACCTACACACAGGATCAAATATGATGGTGTGTGCATGAAAGAGAAATAGATCGGGATGAAGCTGCCTGGAGTCATCCCTCATAAAACTTACTGTGCACTGTCCTGGTGGAAAAGAAAATATTGAACCAGCAGAAAAGAAGAATATATTACAATAATTAACTGCAGAGCGAGGAAAGTGGCGGACATCCTGAGCGCCGAGGAAATTAAGTGGAAAGCAGTATTGAACTTCGTGGTGGATGAAATTATAAAAAGCTATTTCTGTAGGCTGGAAATTAACTATCGGATTTTTGTGCAAAACCAACCTGCACGACAGAGGCATGTATCCTATGTCCAGCTCTGCCATAATGATTTTTCAAATACGACTCTGTTTCCCCAACTTAAAAATGTGGTGGGCCATATTCCACCACTAAGGGATGGTCTATATGCCAACTTGCACTGATTTAACTAAATCAGCTTTCTAAAACTGATTTCATTACTTTGGTGCAAGTCTATAAATGGACACTTTTATTTTAGAATAAAAGTTGGCTTAACTAAGACCAGTGTAGTTAATGACTTTAGCTGCTCCCATTCTGAAATGAGTGCCCTCAAACAGACTTGCAGTGAAATTACTAAAGCCATTTTAATTCACAACTTTGTGTATTTTGGTGCAAGTTTGTGTGTACAATTGGTAACAAAAATACTGACTCAGTGGTTTTTTTAAGATGACCACTAGATGTCGCAGCTGCTTCACTGATGTACAACTGGCAAGGTCTTTTTCTGGCAGCTAAGAATAGTGGGCACCATTTGTCAACATTTCCCACACGTTGGTTTCTGCGATACCACAGTTCTTCTCTGTGCTCAGGATAGGAAATAAATGTGGTAATTCTGGGACGTCTATTGACAAAGATTGACTCTTTGTAACGGTCACTTGCAACTGCTAAAAATGGAAGTTCGGAAATATGAGATTTGGATGACTATCCCAGCAGCTGCAATAGTAATAGTATTTATTAGTATTTGTTTGAATTACAGGAGCACCTCGCCCCAGTTGTGCTAGGTGCTGTACAAATACAGAACAAAAAAAGACAGTTCCCGCCCCAAAGATTTAAATCACTTAATTTGTTGTTTATGCTGTCAGAACCTTGACAGTAGCTATTTATCTTAACATACAAAGAGTAGCTGTGGAATGTTTTCATTTACATTGACCTTTATTTGAAATGAGGACAAAACAAGAAAGAATGAAAATGTCCCTTGTAAGAGAATCTTCCCCTTAACATGCAACATCGTTTCTGTCTCTCAGAATGGCAGTTGAGTAGCAGATTCCTAGAGACCTCATTACTAGAACTGGTTGAAACTTTTTCATTAGAATTTCATTCACTATGGCTTTTCAAAGAAAACAAAATATTTAGTAAATATATTTTTCATTCGCAAATTTTGATTTTTTTGACCAAATGAATCAAAACAAAATAAACTTTTGTCCTTGATCCATTTAATCACAAAATAAAAATATGTGAAGATGTCAAACAAAAAGATGTGATTTTCTTGAAAAATTTCACTGAAAATACCCTTTTTTACCTGCCCATGTTAGAACACACACACAAAATCCAAAACATTTGAGTATTTACATATGAAGGGGTCAAAAAATGAAGTTGGAAAAAGAGGTTTTCTGAAGAAAATTTGATGAAAATGAACAAAAGTCTTGGAGAGGGAAGGTGGTGCAACATGGGTGTCTTTGGCTGTGGTGCATCATGGGAGAAGTAGTTTGACCAGATTGCCCAGCCCACAGGGAGGAATGGGAACAAGAGGCACCCAAACTACTACTTCCAGCAGGAACTGCAAGAGCATATCCAAATCAAAATAATTCAGTTTGCAACCAAAATAATTTGGGTTTTGCGTGTTCAGTTTTTCAACCAATTTTTTTCCCCCATGGAATGCAGATGCTGTGTGTGTAAGATTTCATTTGGTGAGAATCCTATTTTCTTGCAGAAACAGTTTTGATGGAATTTTTTTGACCAGCTGTACTTCAAAAGGAATTTAATAACATTGGAGTTAATGGTGTCAGGTGAAGGAATGATGTCAGTGGATCTAGGCATCATGAGGGCAAATGCTATTTATGCATCCGATGCAGTTATTAATGGACCTCAATTTGGAACCTCTGTTAACTTCAATCTTTCCTCTCACTTTGCCTAGCTGTACTGAAACTCCTCTTCCTGGAGCTGGGTAATATCTTTTGTTGCAGTCTCCGGGGCAGAGAGCTCGAATTGGGTTAGATTATTAGATATTTTTATGATGTATTAGTCTGAGGACATCAAACTTGTTTCCATGGCCTCCAAAGTTACCCTAACCCATATGTCCTGCACAGTATGCCTATGAAACCCGGTATTCTTCTTCAAACAGGAGAAAAGTCAGCTAGAATAGGGTCCACTTCTCTGGCCATTGATAATCTTTCTGTAGGATTCGTAAAGGTTAGACATTTGTAAAGATTGCCCATTTATTTAACCTTGTACTGGGTGTTGTCCATGTGATTAGCACAGCTTGGAAGAATTGCTTCTGGAACTAGTGGCCAGGTCATCAATTAAACTAAACACAAGGAGAAGTGCTCTAACACAAGTCTGCTTTTATGATCCAGGTGTCTAATGTAACAGAAGCTACTGCGGAAAAATAATGGTAATTTCCAGCATTGATTAGTGGCTTCTGATCAAAGGGCTCTGCATTTCAACTGCTCGAGTGTAATATGTGAGGGTGGCAAAGAACTCTGCATGTGGTAAAGGTCGGCAGGGATGGATTCAGGCTCAGCCTGCAGGAAATCAGCCATAATTAAGAGTCTATTTATATATTTCCAGAGTGGAAAAAGTTTGAGTCTCAAAATGTGGGAACCTTTTAATGGAATTTGTGGAACCCTTTGGAGCAGATGGTCTGCGTCTGCTAATCCACTCAGGCCTGCCCTATCTGCAACGATCTCTACTCTGGTCTGCAGCAGGATCACAGGTTTGCTGAGTATACTAAGAAATCCCCGTGGGTTTACTGCTATTTTCTTGCTTTGGAATACCCCACTAGCCAACTATACTGTTGTGCCAAAGTGGCAATACTTTTTGGAGACTCCCAAAAGGGGAGGTCTAGCAGAGCTGATCAGATTCCATTTAATCACTTTAAAGTGAACAATGCATGAATGGATTATGAATCACCTGAAAAACGTGGTGTTATTTTTTGATTTCTCACTTTGTATTATGATAGAGACAGCCATGGCAACGGAAGATGGTGAAAAAGATGAACCTACTTTAAAATGTTCACAATCTCTTTCCTTTTACTAATAGTCAAGTTTCTTCTTGATGTTGTTAATAATTAGTGCTCTCTAATAGAAATTGTGTAAAGACCTGGATATTCTGACACGGTAGGAAGAGCACTATCTAAAGTAGATCCTCAGTTGGGGTCATAGCCAAAGCACCGTTGTGGAACTAGGAAAATTATACCAGATGAAGATCTGCCGCCTGGGTAGATGCATAGATTCTCCAACGGTAGAACAAAGTGCGTGAGAAAATCTATAGCAGGTTAAAAGTGATCAAAAAAGGGGGGAATGTTTGTGCCTTTTTTCCCTTCTTTATAATATAGAAAAAAAACCCTGAAAAGGGTTTTATTTTGTTTTCTTATTTTTTTTCCTTGTTTTATTTGATCTTTAGGACATTATTGATATTTCTATCTGATCTCCCCTGATTAAACCTGAGAACTCATTGAAGATCTCAGACCACTGGGTTGTGAGCTTTATCAACACTATTTGAAAAGAGAGAAAGAGAGAGAGAGTGTGAATGTATACCTGTAACCCACACACCTACTGGGTGTGGTGTTCTGTCCCATCTAATGGAACAAAGAGAGGAAAGGAGGGAGAGAGATTAGATTAGATTAGTTTCTGTATTATAAATCTGCTCTACAGCCTTAGCTAACAGCCAGTTGGCCTTTAGCTCATGCGGTAGAGCAGTGGTCAACCACATGGTTACTGCAGGGGTCATGTCGCCTGCCCTGGCATTTATGTGCGCCCGCGGGAGTGTATCCACCGAAAAACTGCGAAAGTGCCTGTTTCCGATGTTGGCAGCATTTCAGAAGACACAGGGACGAACGCTGCGGGGCCGCCAAAATGCCGCCGAAAGCGGAAGCTGGCACTTTGGCGTTTTTTTGGCGAACATGTCCCGCGTGCGAGAGGACGCGGCATAGCACAGGAATGTGCTATTGGCCACAAAAAGGTAGAGGGCCACTGTGATAGAGGCTCATGCACTAAGCTCCAGAGGTCAACACTGGAAGAAGGAAACACTGGAAACTCAGCTCTGTTCTCAGCTACACCAGTGTTAAGACTTGTGTAAATCCGTTGATTTAAAATGAGTTTTTCCTGATTTACACCAGAGTGAAAGCAGAATCAGTCCCCAAATTGTTTTTGAAAGCAGTCTGCATTAAATCTCTTCATTTCTTTGGAATCTGTGATGGGATATGAACCTGACTGTCCTAGCAGTGCTCCATAGTGTTTTAGGGTATTCTAGAACTAAATTTCTCTTGTTGAAAATAAACTAAATAAACATTGTCAGGCCTACATCATGAAGAAGCAGAAAGGGCACAGATCCCCCTATCCCTTTTTCTTTACCTTTTAAAATTGATCATTCTGGATATGACGGTGGAGAGTATTTTACAAGTTATTATTTTACAAGATAACATGGTGTACAGCTGTAATTTCCAAGCTGTATTTTGATCATATGGAACCCCACTGAGTGTGCCATTCAATACTCCTGTATGTGTTTGCTGGGTATTTGATCTTTGTATTGTGTTGTGGGAAGCTGCACAAACACGTATACAAGTCAAGCTGGGAAAGCGTTCAGTTAGAAGTATGTATATTCCTATGCATTTTTTTGTCCCCTTTTGTGGTTCACAGGGAGCCTTTCCTGCTTTCTCATTGCTGCATTTATCTGCACTTGCGTTTTCTGTTGGCTGTTCATGATTCTTAGCTTCTGGGTGTTTTATGCTGATTGCCTCCCCTCTTTTGATTGTTCTTTGTTTTTAAAAAAATGTAATCACTGCTCATTCTTTGGATCCTTTGGGGCTGCTGTTATGTCTGTCACTGATTCCTCCTTAAATCAAGGCATTTGAGACTCATCAGTAATGAGATCCACAACTGTGTGGTTTACTGATCCCATCTGTGCGGCATAGCTAGGGGTGCTGGAACAATTTTAATTGTGGGGGTGCCAATGAATCAAGCTGTAAACCCTGTATGTAATGGAAATCACTTCAAGCCCAGGAGTGCTGCAGCACCCCTAGCACCCCTACTTCCAGCACCTATGTGCATAGATACCCATATAGCAACTTCCCAAGTCCTCTCCCAGCATGCCCTAGACTCAGAATAAAGCTGGGGAGGATTTTATGGTGGCCAGTGCAGTCTTCTTTAGCAGATCCAAAATCCTGGCAGGAATATGATTGCTTAGATTAATCCAAAGTGAGAGAATGTTTGGATCCAGTATTTTGGCTCATTATGAAGAGGGAACATTTACAAAATTTGGATTCAGGTTCAGATTTCAAACAGCTTCAAAGTTTGAGGTGTTTGGGTCCCAGGTTTCAGTTCAGGCCATCTCAAGAACTAACCTAACCGGGTGCCCTGTAATTCAATCAAAGCGAACTTCTGTTGTATTTATGTATATATTTGATTTTTGAAAAAGATCTAAAGGTACTGGCTGAAGTTCTGCACAAAGAGGACAAGGGGTGGTACTAGACAAGAAGGAAATGTTACTGATCAGGGCACTGGCAGCATAGTGGGATGTGTCTCTCTCTCTAATAAATATGTATGTTATGTGTGTGGAAGAGAGCAGTGATCCCTGATGTTATGCACACTCAGGACAAGAGATTGCTGTTGCCTTCAGACTTTTGATAGCAGGAGGACGCCATCGTACCCACCGCAACTCGCAGCCTGAGTTCTTTCCTGTGACACTGTCACTCAAAAAGCCATTTCCTTCTTTTTAAAAAAATTTGTATGTGTAATTTATCTTATCTCCTTTCAGAACCCCTGTTTGGGATCAGCCCTGTGTTTTTTCTGCTGGTGAACAAGGAAAACGAGAGTGGGAACAAATTTCTATTAGGGTGCAATTTAACTTAATGAAAGGAACAAACAGAATTAGAGGCGCCAGCACATGTCCTGGAGGGAATGTGAAAAAGTAATGAGAAGTGGATTTATGGTGCTCTGTAAAAGATTTAAAACCATGTTTAAACTCTACAGATTCCACTGAATTAACATCAGTAGCACTTGGGTTATCAACTCCCTCCCTCGCTGTGTGTCTCTGAGAGGAAGATACAAATTCCTCGGCATAAGATTATCATTAGCACAGCACCCCACCTTCAGCCCTCTGGCACAATCACACTTCAGATCGGACCCTTTACTGTGGAAATGTGAACATGGTTGGCCTCTTAGTGCAGCATCTCTAGTGGCATACAGAAGATGGTTCCGGAGGTAATTGCGTTCTCCTTCTTGCCCTGCAAAGGAGCCAGATTGCCTTTGGCCTCATGGCAGTGATTTACTCCATGAGGGGGAGAGTTGCTTCGATTCCCGTAGTTATTATGATACTGGTGATTGTTTTTTCAAAGCAATTACGTGCAATGCTTTTTTAAAGATTCCTCCCTGTAGAGAAGATTCACATCTTTTCACAGTATCTTTATTTCCCTCCTCTCTCTCTCCATGCTTTTCTTTTAAATGACAGTAATTTCTGGTATTGAACGGCAGTGGTGTTCTTCTTGCAGCAGTGATCGCTGATGGTGCTGATGGGGCTGTCAATAGAGGTACATGAGACAAGATGCTGTGAGGAAGCAGTTTGGCTCTGTGGCTAGAGCTTGTCTAAAAGTGGATAAGGAGCGTGGAGTCCATCTCTTTTGAAATCCCAGCTCTCTCTTTCCTGCTTGTCTGTCTCTCTCTCTGTCTGTTGATGCATGATTGCTTTCCTAATGTGTGTGTAAGGGGGTATCTAGAGGATAGTGTGACTCCTCACTGGCAGGGCTGCTTGGGAGCCATGAAACACAGAGGGACTTCACTCTGACCTGCCTCTCCCCCACCTTACTCACACTCTGAGGATCCTCACCCTGCTGCTATTCCTTGATCTCTACCTTTGTACAGGAACCAGCGAGAGAGAGGGTAGGAGGGTCCAATTACAAGGTCAGGTTCAGAATGGAGAGCAACAGGCATGGATATGGGATGGCAATAGGGAGGCTGAGGCTACCAGCCCCCTGATGAAAGGATGTGGCTACGTATTGTTGTTCTTGTGCTCTACGGGAGATAGGAGGAGTGGTAACTTAAGCGTTCTGGCCACATTCCAGCTTGGGTGATGACATCCTGCTAAGGTAAATTTCCCTGTACTTTTGGCTGGAAAAGGGAATTAAATTTCCTGCCCTAAACTCTGGCCTAGTGTTGCCCTGTGTAGCTAAACAGCCACTACATCCCGGAGGTATGGTTAAGCAAATACCAAAATAACTGTTAGTGGGGGAGAGGAGTGATGTCTGTGCTTATTACATCCAAAAACTATACTGAAATAAAGGGAACGTTGCAAAGTCAATAAATCAAATGTTAAGAATGGTCAGAATTAAGCCCCACCTTGGCTGCAGCAGGTGGAACACTGAGGGCACGGGAGGGACCGTCTCCCTGTCCTCGGGTCCTGTGCCCTCTGCAGAAAAGAGGAGCAATTGCAGGAGCATGCCCAGTGCAGATAGAATAGCATGTAGCTGCCAAACACTACGTTTCTACTGAGAGTGTGTGAATGGAAATTTTGCAAAGGTTTCGGATTTGAGTTGACCCAATTGGGACAGACTTTCAAAAGAGCAGCAAAAGCCTCACCAAAGTGACCCCAACCCTTGCCAAATTTCAAGCCCTTGCTCCAAAGCTTGGCATCCCAAGAGTTTCTCAATGAAACGCTTATAAGAATTGTTTTAGCGCAGGTGAAACAACAAATTTTCCTTAACTTCATTCTGAGAAACAGCCGAACCATTTAAACAGAAATTTTAAAAAAAGTCAGCGTGTGACAGACATCCGGCGTGCAAAATTTCAGCCCGATCAGCTAACGTTTGGCAAAGTTATAAGCAACTGAAAGCAGGGTCTTCATAAAGGAAAGTGTTGAGCAATCTTAACGACTGGTGACAGCATCACCTGTAACATCCAGTGAATTGAGATGCTTCCGGAAGGAAGATACCACTTGTATGTAAAAGTATTACTGTAATGAACAGCTCACACTGAGAGCAGCTCTCTCAAATGATGAGTTTTAGTGGCTACAAGTGGGCTTTTGATGTATGCTCCACTTTTAGGTAGTGCAGGGGTCGGATCAGAAGCGGTGTGCCGAGTCTTCATTTATTCACTCTAATTTAAGGTTCCGCGTGCCGGTAATATATTTTAATGTTTTTAGAAGTTCTCTTTCTGTGTCTAGAATATGGAACTAAACTGTTGTTGTATGCAAAGTAAATAAAGTTTTTAAAATGTTTGAGGCTTCATTTAAAATTAAATTAAAATGCAGAGCCCCCCAAACGAGTGGCCAGTTCAAGGGCAGTGTGAGTGCCACTGAAAATCAGCTCGCGTGCCACCTTCAGCACCCGTGCCATAGGTTGCCTATCCCTGAGGTAGTGTGTAGTTAAAACCCAGTGCTTGCAGAAAGACCAGTGCAAATCAGCTTAGTTCTATTGAGTTCAGTGGAGCTTTTGTGATTGCACCAACTGAGGATTGAGCCGGTGCTGAAGGAGTTAACAGGAAATGCCAAGTTTTCTCTAAGTAAGAGGAGGATGATAGTTTTGAAAGTCAGTTTCTATTTTTGCTCAGTAGTTTGCTTTGTTCTTTGCCTGCTAATTGGAGCTCTTCCACATTCCTATGTCTGCATCTTGTCCATTTAGGTCGTGATAACTAATTACCAATATTGACAGCCCCAAGCACTCAGAATCATGACACAGGGTTCAAATAATCACGAGATTGACTTAAAAAATCACCATTTAAAAAAAAATCCAGATCTTTGTATTTTTTTTTTTTTATGAAAGCCAAGATTCTCTCATGGTCACATGATTCCCAGGACCTGGGGCTTCAAGACAAAAATGAGTATAGTAAGTCTCGTGATAAAACTGAGTTGATAACACTGAACTGCTAACTCCAGAAAGAGCTGAAGTCGTCATTGTCAGGATTTTCTAGAACCTCAAAAAAAGTTTGGTTCAAGTTTTGGGCAAAGGTTGCAATCAGCTTCTGCTTTATTAATTGCTATTAAATTAACATGAATTGATTGTCGTCTTAGCCTGGAGTTTAAAGCCTATTTGAGATTCTTAATTAAAAGCTTTATGATGGTTTCCATTGTGAAGCCTGTTTTAATTAACTAAACAAAACCTTTCTGCTTTTCTTCCCCATCACCCCAGCAAGGGTGGGATTGCCAGTCCTGAGCTGTGACAGCCAGGCATGTCCTATTGGGGTTTTTATCTCCTCTCCAAAGCAGTGACATTTATAAGCTATAATAAAATGAAGAATAGTGTATCCTCTTAAAAAGTAGGCATGCTGGGCAGTAATGGCCTTGTAGGAGAGGGTAGTCAGTACTATAGCACTGGCTACTTGGAGGGTTTTTAGCAGCAGGCAGGTTCTTTGCTGTGATGGTGATTGCTATAATGCTGGACTCTTAGGACCATTCAGGAAGCTCCTAGGCTGCATGTGGTGATTTTTGGTCTTGGTCTCATAGCACAAGTGGTGGTTTGCTGTGTAATCACTGAAAAATGCACCGCCTGGTTAATATTATACGATTGCTCCAGTGTGCAGCTCTGACAGCCCAGGAACAGACTGTGTTGGAAGTGTTATCTATGAGCCCCTTGTTACAGTTTTGCCGTCATATACTGCTAATCCAGGGGTGGGCAAACTTTTTGGCCCAAGAGTCACGTCGAGGTTGCAAAATTGTATGGAGGGCCAGATAGGGAAGACTGTGCCTCCCCAAACAGCCTGGCCCTGCCCCATCTGACCCTCACCCACTTCCTGCCCCCCTCTGAACTCCCAACCCACTGGCCTCATCTGAAAATTTTGACACGTTGATAAACACCCCCGACAACAACCTGTGGAGGAAGCTGATACAAAGGGACAGATTTCCAAAGGCACAAATGTTAAGTAGGTGCATGACTTTCACTTGTATCTGAAAATCTCCTCCAAGGTCTTCACCCACCCATCAAGCTACACAAGTTCAACACTATCTGAGAGCAACATACTAGAGGTTTCAGGAACAAAGTGTATATAAGAACACATTTATTTATTTATTTATTTATTGTACAGGTTTTTCCATGGTACTCATCACCTTGGCATCTGGACAATTACACTTAATATTGCTTTGATTGTCTAATGCTTGTAGTTACAAGAGAGTGATTTTCTTTAAATGGGAAAGGAAGTGAAATGATTTCTCTAATGTCTCACCCCTTTTCTCTATGAACAACTGCACTCTCGAGATACAGGGTTTTCACAGGCTAACAGGAAAAAAATATCAGTAGGTAATAGTGTCTTGTTAAAATATTGGAAGTGCATCATTGGCCAGTTAAATCATTTGCTTAAGTATAAATATTAACACTCTTAAGGAATGCTTTGATGATCAGAACCTCTGATCATAAGTCTGATCCTCAGAAGGAACGTTGTAGCTTTTGATCATTCAGTATTAACTTGCTTCCCATCCTGAATTCCAGCTCCTGATTTTCATTACACGCACACGTAGGTATGTATTAGGATTTGGTTTGCCGGGGAGGATATGTCTAGAGCTGGGTGATGTTTTCAGAACAAAACATTTTTTCAACAAACAATGTAGATTTGGGTTGACCAAACATTTTGTGAATGTGTGTTGAATTTGCAGAATTTTTTCTGTAAAAAAAAAAAAAAAAAAAAAAAAATCTGAAATAGAAAATCATTTCATTTTGATCTTTTCCAAAGGAAAGTTTATTAGAAATGACTTTTCATTTAGAATTTTACTTCAGTTTTTTTAAAAAGCCTAAGAAACCTCAAAAATGGAACTGAAACACTTTGTTTGACCTGAGAGAAAATATTTTTAAATTTTTCAGGTTGGCTAGCGAACCAAAAAATTAGTTACGCACACAACTCTAGTTGTAGCATGTCAGGACATTGTCATCATGATCTTTCATGCCATGAAACTCCGGGTGCTATGAGGAACTGCTGTATGGAGCAAACCCTGAAAGGTGATTACTCTGCCACCTCTGTGCTGTCAGCAAAGCTGTCCTCACTGCCCCTCTGTCACCAAGTTTCCAGGCATATCCACTTAGAGAGATGTAAGCACCAGGGGAATGATATTACCAGTGTCGAAAGATCGCTCACTGCCACAGGGCAAGAGGGTGGTTTAATGTAGGCAGATAGATGCAGACAACAAGTAATTTATTTCTCCTCCTTCTCTAATAAATATTCATGTTCACATAAATAATATATCACACACAACCTGATACCTAAATAAATAATGACCAAGGTACAGCATGATCAGGCATATGAGTTGCTTTGCTTCTTTGGCTGCTTTGAATAGCAAGGGAGTTAATGAGCTCATTATTCAGGGATTAACAGAGGTTGCTCCTCAACACTATGTGAAGAGAAGCCATCCCGTTACTCTTCAGTGCTGTCAAGGAAGACAGAAACAGCCATGCTGGAACAGACCATATTGCCCAGCATCTTGCCTCCCAACATCACCACAATAAAATTAGAGCCTGAACCTCGGAAAAAAGCTGTGCTTTCTTTGGGGTGCTGAGTACTCTCAATCCTCATTGACATGGAAGTAGAGTGGTCTGTGCCTTGCAAGATCAGGCCTATAGTTGTGCAATGCTATATCGTAGGGAGGTATGTAAGAGAGAATTTCTTCCTAACCCCAGCCTGTGATCAGCTTTTCCTCTAGAGCCTGGGAATCAATATCACTTGCCATTTTTAAGCTCACCTCCTATTATTGTAAATGTTACAATTATTCATATGTCTGGTCTAATTTTTTTAAGCATTGTACTTATTTGTTTGCTTCCATAAAATCCTGTGGCAGGGAGTTCCACATCTTAAATATACATCTTTAGAGGTTGATTCCAACCAAAGTCTCTGATGTTCATGCATCTAGACGTGCTGAAAGGTTCTTCTGTCCCCTGGAACATCCAAGAGAAATCGATAGCAAACTGTTTATGCCTGAGCTGGCTATATTTTGTACATTCTGTGTACCTTGTAAGGTTGTGTTTCTTTTGTGTGTGAAATTTTAAATATTTTTATATTTTAAAAAAATGGCTATAATTTTTGAAATGCTTTCTCTGTACCTCTTATTTTGGAGAATTTTCCAAATGGAAAAAATGAGCCCTGACAATTTACACCATTTTTTTTAAAAAAAAATATGTGGTTAAAGTTAGGCTTCTAAGTCCATATGTAGGCATTCAGATAAGCAGCCAGGTTTTCAAAAAGTGAGGAGCACCTAACAACTCCCAATGAAAAGTCAATGGAAGATGTTGGGTGCTCAGCACTTCACAAAATTTGGCCACTTATGGCCAAAAGAGACACCTAAGTATGGATTTAGGAGGTTCGCTTTAGACACACATTTAAAATACAATTTTGGCCTTGGAGTTCTACAGTATTTTTTTTTCAAATTGAAAGGAGCAGTGTGTTACTTTCCTTAACACACACACAGGAATGAGGCTTTGCAGGTACAAATGTTGGAAGGATCATAACCACTTGTATTTCAGTGTATGATCATTTTGAATAGCCCCAACTGCATCTGCTAGGCGGGGATAAAGAGATAAGGAAACGTCCACAGAAGGTATTGTTCCTTTCACTTCCATATAAACCAGGAATTTTTTGTTTTAACCCGATTTTTTTTTTCAAGGCCCCTCTCCCCCTCAAACTAAGAGTTAGGACTGAGTCTGAACTGGGGGCAAAGTTCTTAATTTAAGCCAATTGGATAATTCATTCCTAATTATAATTCTGTGCTTCCTGAGTCGTCCTATTTCCTTTTAGTTGTCTCATGATATTTAGCTAGTAGTAGCTGCCTTCAGAAACTGTTTTCAGAATATTAGCTGGTTTTCTTCCCAGATTGGTGAAGCTAATGGCCATTTTAAATATTAATACCTTTTTACTAATCATATTCATAATATAGCCACTGCTGCTTAAGAGTAATCCAACAGCCACAGTGGAGTGAAATACATTAAATATCATTCCCCAGTGGGAGGCTGTAATTTTGAAAGTACCATGGACAGTATGTTGTGCCTGTCTGATATGTCTTAGAGAACATTCTCTGCTGATGACTATACTTTGGGAAATTGCAAGTACATTTCCCCAGGAAATAGTAAGTGATTGTCAATTAGGGAGGTGTAGAGGATTTGTCAGGCTTGTGAGAAATGTACTAGAAAGCTAAATTAGGTTGGGAAAAAAAAGATGCACTGAAAAAGGAAGGCAAAACCCTTTCTAAGGTGGATACTTTTGAGTTCTTTTTAGGTTTGGAGTTTTAGAACTATTTGGGTAGAATTACATGTGTTCATAATTAAACATTGCAGTAGGCTGGCAATGTTGGTCTGAAACTTGCTTGACAATTTTAAGATTAGCAGCCATGTTAGTCTGTATCCGTAAAGAAAACGAGGAATACTTGTGGCACCTTAGAGACTAACCAGTTTATTTTGACAAGTGTTGATCTTGCTTGGATATGATCAAGAGAGTTCTGCTGGATCACTGAGGCAGGTGACTTGTTTACCCGACTAGGGCACAAGACAGGCTAGAGTGATTCTCTAGAAAGAGTGAACCTAAGGTCTGGGCTGAACAGTCCTGAGGGAGGAGCCCTAGGAGCAACTAAGCCTGGGGCCATGGTGTGAGCTGCTTTTTGTGCTATTTTAATCTTGTTCCCCTTGTTCATAGAAGATGGGAAGATGGTGAGTTTGGACTCTACACTGCATGAGGATTGTATATGTAGAGTAGGTTGGGTTAGATGCATGCTCTAAACATTAAATTATGGCTTCTAAACTATAAGTCTAAGCCTTGTTTTCTAGACTTTTCCTGTCAGGAAAGGAAGATGGAGACAGTGGGGGCAATGAGTGAGTGCATAAGAGATGGGTGGTCCTAGTGCATAAAAGCCTGGACAGACTGATAACGAAATCTTTAGTAGAGTCCAGGCTGTGCAGTTCTGCAAAGAGGCCTCTGCAGTGCAGGATATGCTGAGACTGGGAAGGTTTTTGTGATCTTTGACTTGAAAGAGTTCCATGAAGCTCATAATCATGTCTCTTTCACCATCAGAATTTGGTCCAACAAAATATATTACCTCACCCACTTTGTCTCTCTAAACATATGAGTGAGGCTTGCCCAGTGGGAGAACTTGATCCTTATCTTGGCATCTCACTCCTTGAATAGTGAAGTGTTGGGCCGAGATATCACATTCAACTTCGTTAAAGGATCCTCTTAGTCAGTTAAGAGATAATTAGTGCATTGACGAGTGCAGCCTTGGCTGTAAAGATTGTAGCTTTGGCTTGTGACGTTGAAGGAAAACAGGTTGAAATTCTGGATATGAGAAAATTTTAGGACCTCCACCTGGGATATGGAGAGAATAGAGTAATGAGTAATGAAAAGAACCATTATACCTAGATTGAGTCATGTCCATGATTGCCTGTTGTGTGCTTTATACCTGTGAGGTTATTTGCTCCTGTATTAAAGCATTTCATTAACATCTAATTGATGCTTGTTTTCTTCATTCATAGCATCCAGGTGTTGTGCACTGTTCTAAATCAATAGTGCGAAAAGACCTTTTAAAGTGATAGCTCGCATTCCTGCAGCGATGTTTTGAGTGTTTTCACAGGCTGCTATCTTTACCTGTCCAGGGAAAAACAACACTGCAAAAGGAGGTCTTGAACTTGACCAAAGGCTTGTCTTATTCTTACACCCGTTATCTCTGCCAACAAAGAAATCAAAACTTGGTAGCATAGCAACAATATTCCTATTTGTTGGGGGAGCTGAAACATATAACTGTATTCAGAACATGTACGTCAGCACCAGCAGAGTGAATGGCTGGCTCGGGAACTTCTAGGACAAGCAATTTGCTGAGATGAGGGACCAGGCAGAGGAGTAATACAAAATGTTAATAGAAGCCTAAAATCATTACACTGCTTTATGGGGAGCCAGTGTGGTGAATGTAAACTTGTGAATAAATGTCCTGTGGGCAGAACTGAGAAGAGCTGAGATTTGGATTTGTGGTGATCTCAGTATCTCCTGCATGTCCTTTCCGTGGGAAGGGATAATATATGAGTCATGCTGATGAAATCAGCTAAGACTTTCAATGTACTCAGTGTTACTAGAGAGGAATGGGCTGCCAGGCTGTTCCTATTATTTTCTTCCTTTTCAGTCTAGGCAGCAGGATGCTAGAACAGTCATTGGTCTGGAAGCTTGGTGTTCCAAAGTCCTTTGAAGACTCTCATTGGTTTCGCTGGGCTTTGGATCAGGAAAGGCCTCATCACCCAGCTAGAAGAAGCATAAAAGGGTTCGAGCTGATACACTGGGATCTGCTCAGCATTGTATCAAGAATCAGAGAGGTAGCCATGTTAGTCTGGAAGTGCAGAAGTGACAAAGAGTCCTGTGGCACCTTAAAGACTAACTAAAGTATTGAAGCATAAGCTTTCGTGGGCTAATACACACTTTGTCAGGTGCATGCAGTGGAAGTATCCAGAGGCAGGAATAAATAAGAGGCAAGGACCAGGTTAGAGATAACAAGTTTAGTCCAATCAGGCTGAACCAGCTTGTTATCTCTAATCAGGGAGGATGAGGTCCTCTTCTAGCAGCTGATCTGGAGGTGTGAACACCGAGAGAGGAGAAACTGCTTTTGTAGTTAGCTAGCTACTCATAGTCTTTGTTCAGTCCTAAATTAAGTCCTCCAGATCAGCTGCTAGAAGAGGACCTCATCCTCCCTGATTAGAGATAACAAGCTGGTTCAGCCTGATTGGACTAAACTTGTTATCTCTAACCTGGTCCTTGCCTCTTATTTATTCCAGCCTCTGGATACTTCCACTGCATGCACCTGACGAAGTGTGTATTAGCCCATGAAAGTTTATGCTTCAATACTTTAGTTAGTCTTTAAGGTGCCGCAGGACTCTGTCACTTCAGCATTGTATGGCATTAGCCTGAATGGTAGAGTAGTAAACCCAAGACAGAAGTAACAAAGAGTCCTGTGGCACATTTAAAGACTAACTAAAGTATTAAAGCATAAGCTTCGTGGGTATTAGCCCATGAAAGCTTATGCTCTAATACTTTAGTTAGTCTTTAAGGTTCCACAGGACTCTTTGTTACTTCTGCAATTCCAGAATAACACGGCTACCCCTCTGATTCCTGGAAACCCAAAATATAAACGCAGGTGATGGATAAAGTTTGCCCTGTCACTTGAAGCTCTGGTAGTTTCCAAAGGGTAACCGGTGGTGGGTAGAAAAATCCAAAGAAGCCCCAACTGCTGTAGTAGGTTTATAAAAATACTACCTTTTGTGGGAAGGGGGACTCATTCTCCCCAGCATGGTTTAAAGTGACTATATAAAATTAAAGGACCAATTTGTAGATCAGCTAATGGAGTAAATCCATTGTAGTCATTGGAGTCACTTTGGATTTACACCACCATAATTTAGATCAGAATCTGACCTGATTCTCTTGTATTACTAGCATGTCTGCTACCTATGGGCCAGATACTCTGCTGATGTGACTGCACTGAATTCACTGGAGTTAGGGCCAACTTCTCCATTGGTGTGTCTTTCATCCAGTTCATTTTTCTAGCAATGCAGATGGCTTAGCTAGGAAACAAACACCTCTCCCTGAGAACATAATATCCTTCATTATTCCACTGGGTTTGCGAGTTTGGGAATGTGTGCAGTAGGTGTTCTACCAGATGACTTTGACTGCCCAGCCCAAACAGGCCTCTCTGACCGTCTCATGTGGCAATATAGACCTCTGAACACAGAGCAAGAGTTGCTTCAGAAGAGCAAGTATAACCTGCAGTTGTATTGATCAGTTGTTTGAGAATGTGCACAGCTTACTGAACCGCAGTGGCACAGCAAATAAATCATATGTTAGAACAACAAGCTATATATATCTATACATCTACAGTAGCACCTCCGAGTTATGAACACTAGAGTTACAAAATGGGCAGTCAACCACACACCTCATTTGGAACCAGAGGTACGCAATCAGGCAGCAGCAGAGACACGCATGTGCGCACACACACAAAGGCAAATACAGTATAGTACTAAAAAAAAGAGAGGAAAAGTTTTTTTTAAAAAGATTTGACAAGGTAAGGAAACTGTTTGTGTTCTTGTTTCATTTAAATGAAGATGATTAAAAGCAGCATTTTTTTTCTGCATAGCAAAATTTCAAAGCTGTATGAAGTCAATGTTCAGTTGTAAACTTTTGAAAGAACAACCACAGCGCTTTGTGCAGTTACGCACAACCTCCATTCCTGAGGTGTTCAGAACTCTGAGGTTCTACTGTATATATCTAGCTCTGTCTGTAGATAGATAGATAGATACAAGATCTCTCCCAGTGGAAATCAAATCAGCAATGTGTCAGCCAGTACCCCAGGTTCTGCTGATGGCAAACCTCCAGGAGAACAGCTGGAATGGCTTTGCTAAGCAGCAGTAGCACCCAATAGTCAATCTGGGACAATAAACTAAATGGTTATTTTCCTGTTTAAAATGAAGACTTTACTTATTTGAGCCAAAATAGGCACTTTGCTTAGAGCCTAGGGAAGGTGATGATGAGTTTTAGCGCGTGTGTGTGTGTGTGTGTGTGTGTGTGATTGAATGAGAGAGCGGACACCAGGGATGCTGAAGGAAGATTGCAGTACCTATGACATGCGAAGTGAAGGATTACACCGCCAGTGCGTTTGATGTAGGAGAACAAGGATTATGGCCTGTGTGTGACATTGCATAAGAGAAATTAACGTCATCCGAGGCAGTCGAGAATTATGGAGTGGAGCAGGAGAAGAAAGAGGATTTGCCAATGGGAGGGGTATAATATAGGCAGCAATAGTGCATTTGTGTGTGTGAAGCGCAGGCAGGGTGGGGTGTAGGCAGGTTGAATTTAGAAGGTGCAGACAGTCGTGGAGTTTGAGGCAGGAGTACAGAGACTGAAGAGAATACAGAGGAGGGAACGGATACTCTAATCTGGTGACACTGGTTGTCAGAGTTTAGTGTGCATCAGATACAGGAGAAATCACCAGGTACAGGATTGGAAAAAAGATGTTGGAGAAGGAGAACTGTGCGATGTACCATCCTCAGGAGCAATGAGCAAAGATCCAGCCTTTAGTATTAAGTGGGCCTATCATCTAAAAAGAGTTTTGTCTGCTAGTTAGAGCAGGGGATGAGGAGTCAAGATTTTGAAACTCCATTTCTAGGACTCTCAGATATTAGAAATATGTAAGCCACGAAAGTCGAAACTTTGCTACTAACTTTCTGTGCCATGTTGGCAGGCCACCGCTCTGTGCCTCAGTTTACCTAGCTGTAAAATGGCAATAATGATACTCAACTCAAAGAGATGTTGTGAGAAATAATTGTTTGTTTTGAGTTGCTCTAAGGAGCCTGCAACCTACTGTCCCATTCATGTGTCACCACAGTCCTCTACTAGCTGGAATGTCAGGCCCGGCTCAGATATATGTGAGTGTGTCACCCTCTGGTGGCTTGAGAGCCAATGAAAATAAAAGCCCTATTATCACAACAGCCACTGGAGATCCTCCTTGATCTCAGATATTAGGGGCTTATGTTTTTGGAGCACAGGTTCCTGGGCTCCACTGCATCCTTACTGACAACCCAGAAGGTTCAGTCTACCACAAAACTTATGGTTTTGAGGTACTACTTATCACCTTCAGTTTCAAGGGCTGTTTAGGTGGCTATGAGTGGACTTCAGTTCTTCCTGCCTTATTATTTGTACTGTGATTGTGCCTACCAGCCTCAACCAGCTTGGGTCTCTTTGTGCTAGGAGCTATACTGACAGTCCTTGCCCCCAAAGGGTTGTGGCTCTCTGTCACACTCAGAAAGGAAGAATCAAGATGGATTATGAAGGGAACCCCATAGAGCAGAGGGACTGTTGTGCAATTTCGGAGAAGTTTGTCAGTGTATCATGTGATGGAGGCACACAGCGGTGGGTCTGGTGGGGAGGGTGGACTCTACAGCAGATATTGGTAAAACTAGACTAGCCAGGAGGGTTTTGCAGTGAATACATATTTTGTGCCTAAAGTCCTGGAGATGCTATCATGCAAGTGTCAAAAGCTAATGCTCCAGTTGTGGTCCATGTACTGTGTCTGCTTCATGTACCCATGTTTAAAATCCAACCATAAAATTGTGCTATGAGTGGCTGTTACACATTTCCTGCTCTGAGAGCAGACTCTCAAAGCCCATGAGAAATATTCACTTGCAATTATGTTGGATTTAAAGGGAGAAAAAAATCTGTCGCTTTCTACCCTTAATTCGCTCAAACAGCTGCAGATTAATGAAAGTGTTGCTCAAGGCATGTTTCCTGAAATAGCATGCAGTTCAGCCTTCTGATGCCACATTAGGTTAGGGAATGTGTTTGTATATTTAATGCCAGGAATACACAGTTTTACACTACAAGAACATAGGAGCTGACATACCACAGCACACTGTATTAATGGTCCATCTAATCGAGTATCCTGTCTGCAACAGTGGCCAATGCTGCATGCATCACAAAGTTGTAAAACCCGTATGATGCAACTAACTATGGGGTACCACATATCACAGGAGACATGCCTTCCTGACCCCAGCTGGTGATCAGGTTATGCTCTGAAGCCTGAGGATTGATAGGCCATGTGAATTTTGTTGTTGTTCCAACTACTACCACTGCAGATGTGGTTCTGATTCATTTTAAATGTCTAGTTTTTTAAAAATCTTATTAAGCTGTTTGCTTTGTTAATGATCTATGACTATGAGTTCCACAGGTTGATTATAATTGTGTTAAAAGAAAATACTTTTCTAGTCTATTTTAAATATATTGCCTTTTAATTTAATTGGGTGAACTCATTTGTTTATAGGGTAGGGACTAGGATCGCAGACTAGTTAAAGAGAAAATCACAGCCATCAAATGTAACAAAATCCTTATCCTTTACTTTCCTACTCCCAACTCTCCCCACCACACACCAGATGAAAAGGGACCCTATTCCTTCTCATAGCAGCATCTCTCTCATCACATGGGTTGAAGCCTGTGAAGACTGAAGCTTTTCATTGGTTTTTGAATCTGGGCTATCTTGTATTGTGGTGAGTGGAAAAACCTCCAGAGGTTAGTTCCAAGATATTGGATCCACCCAGGCACTTATATAGCCCTATTACCACAGCTGTTGATGATATTGAGCAGTGCCTAGAGGCCCGGACTAGGGCTCTCTTATGGTAGGCAGTATATAAAACCACGGTTCCCTGTCCTGAGAAGCTTGCAATGTAAAAGTAGCATCTGAGCACCTCACAGCACCCCCAAGAAGGTAGGTAAGCAGTATTTCCCCAGTTTCCTATGAGGAGCTAAGGCACAGAAATTAAGCAACTTGCTTCATGTCACACAGGAAGTCTGTGGTAAGCCCACGTTTCTGGAATGTTCCTGTCCAGTGCCTTAATCACAAAACCATCCTTCCTCTCTAAAGCAAGTCAGATCTCCTTAGGGATCCAGACATCTGTGCGGCAGCTGCTAGATATTTTAGACTAGCCAGATTGACTCTGATCTTGTGTTGCTAATCTGCTACTTGCGCGTACATAAACCCTTCCTTCATTTGTTACACAGGGGCGGCTTGTTATTGGAGATGTATGTCTGACCTTTGCCAGTACTGTTTGTGGTCTCATGGTTCAATCCAGAGCTAGTGGTTTGTGACCAGCGGCAGCATTCTCCTACTAACCAGATCTATGTAATCTAACTCGTTTACTCCATGGGACCAGAGGTCTACAGTGCCTATTGTGACTTATCTCAGCTAAGGCAGGAATTCATTTCCACATGCTACTACCTGCATCCCAGGAGATCATTCCCAACATAGAGCAGAGGAAAGGGTAGTGCTAATGAACAGGGGGCCACAATAAGCAGCTCTCTGAGCTGGAAGAGTGTCATGCCAATCATTCTCAGACACGTAGGGCCCACCCTGTTCTTTGCTCTGACAGCAGTTCATGAGCTTCTTGATGCTAGCTGAGGTTTAGAAGCAGGATTCCTCATCAGAAGTGAGATAAGGGTAAGTCTAGGAAGAGATCTACTTGACCTGGGGGATATGCGTGTGTCTAGCAAAGGGGCTGACTAACTTATCCAAGAGTTCTTGCTGCCAATCATTTCCACTGTGTAGAACAAAGATCTACCCCCGCTGCAGGCTGATAAGAAACTTTGCTGCTCCAGCTTCAGCATGGAAGCTTCTATAGTGCTGCCTCTGAATACTGAGTAACGGGAAACCAGCTAATCTATTCAAATGATGCTGCCCTGCAATAGCAGCACACTTTTCTTCATAGAAGCTCATTTGATTGAGATTTTTCCACAGATATCTAGTCTGGTTTCTCTGCCGCAGACAAATAAAAGAGCCATTCACTGTGTTGTGATACCCAAGATCTAGAGTGACCTGACAGATGAAATGGCTGGAGCCGGTCAGAAGACGTTTATTTTTTCCAACAGAGCATGTCATTTAACATGGGGGCAGGGAAGTGTTTTTTTGTCTGTTTTCCACAGCCATCTCTCACTTTTTGTTGAAAAAGCAAGAATCAAAAATTTCTGGCCAATAACTGAAAAGAGCTTTTGGCTGAAATTTTTTCAGTTTTTGGCCAAAACTTGCTCAGGTTTCATTTGTTGGGAGACGAAACTTGACATTTTCTATGGGCAGCAAACACTTTGTGAAAAATTCTACTTTATTGGGAGAAAAAAACAATTTTCTTTTTAAAAAAAACCCAAACAATTCTGATGAAAAATTTCAACCAGTCTTCGAGCAACCTAACTTTTGGGGATATCTCTCTGTGTTAGCTGATGGAAACAAATCTCAGCTGTGCAGTTCACGCCCTAGCATGAAACAGCAGGCTTCAGTCCCATGTGAGGTTCAGAAAGGTCATCAAACTCTAATTGCCACAAAAACCCTGGACCCAAACATGAAACAATATCAATCTACTTTGTAAGAGCTTTGAACTCGTGCGTCTTGAGGTCATCACCTCAGTAAAAAAACAAAACTGGCTCTTCACCCTGAATACTGACAAAGCAATGCCTTCAGATTCCTCTGAGGGAACTAAGGATAAACCTAGCTTAGGGAAGTTCCATTGGGATAATCTCCAGAATATACTGCAGTTTAAAATGTTGAGCAGGGCATGGGGGGAAAAATCTCTCTGTACTGCACTATATAAAAGAGGGGGAATCTAATTAATTTCTCTAGGTGTCTTCAGTTCATTGGGATTTCTTGGAATGAAAACTTCAGCAGTTCTCATTAACAAACTTCTCATCAACATGACACTTGGTGATGATTAACCCCTTCAGAGATGCTGGAATCTGCAGATGTCCTGGCAGCTGTTTCTTCTGTAATGTCCATTCTGATGAACATTCAGAAGCATCAGATAGGATCTTTAAAAATTCCACGGTTTGCAGTGTGTGTCCTATTGGGTGCATTGAGTTCCTTTGAAAAAGGACTCCCCTTCCTGTAGGAGAAATGGAATGACTGTTAGCCAAGATGGTCAGGTATGTAACCCGGTGTGTGGGGTGACCCTAAACCTCTGGCTGCCAGAAACTAGGAGGGGAAAAGAGACATGGATCTCTCCAAAATTGCCCTGTTCTGTACATTTCCTCTGAAGCTCTTGTACTAGTCACCCTTGGAGACAGGCTACTGGACTAGCTGGCCATTGGTCTGACCCAGTATGGCAGTTCTTATATTTTTAATTTGAAGGCTATAAAGTGGGTCTATTTGCATGGGAAGAACCCATTTCTGGGTGTCATGTTGTCCAGTCTTGAATAATTTAGAGGGCGGATTAACTTTAGTCTATTTCAGGGATCGGCAACCTTTGGCATGCAGCCCATCAGGGAAATCCGCTCAGGCTGGAGTGGTTTGTTTATCTGCAGCATCTTCAGATTTGACTGATCGCAGCTCCCACTGGCTGCAGTTCACCGTTCCAAGCCTATGGGGACTGCCGAACCTGCCGATGCTGCAGGTAAACAAACCATCTCAGCTCACCAGTGGATTTCCCTGGCGGCCGCATGCCAAAGGTTGCTGATTCCTGGTCTAGTTGATTGGAATCACCTTCGACTCATAGACTTTAAGGTCAGAAGGGACCATTATGATCATCTAGGAAAGAAGGAGAATCCGGGAAACTACAGGCCAATCAGCCTCACCTCAATCTCTGGAAAAATCATGGAGCAGATCCTCAAGGAAACAATTCTGAAGCACTTAGAGGAGAGGAAAGTGATCAGGAACAGTCAGCATGGATTCACCAAGGTCAAGTCATGCCTGACTAACTTAATTGCCTTCTATGATGAGATAACTGGCTCTGTGGATGAGTGGAAAGCAGTGGATGTGTTATTCCTTGACTTTAGCAAAGCTTTTGATACTGTCTCCCACAGTATTCTTGCCAGCAAGTTAAAGAAGTATGGGCTGGATGAATGGACCATAAGGCAGATAGAAAACTGGCTTGATCGTCGGGCTCAACGGGTAGTGATCAATGGCTCCATGTCTAGTTGGTAGTCGGTATCAAATGGAGTTTCCCAAGGGTCGGTCCTGGGGCCAGTTTTATTCAATATCTTTATCAATGATCTGGAGCAGGGGTGGGCAAACTTTTTGGCCTGAGGGCCACAGCAGGTTTGCGAAATTATATCGAGGACCAGGTAGGGAAGGCCCCGCCCCCAATCCAGCCCCCTCTCACTTCCCGCCCCCTGACTGCCCCCTGAGAATCCCTGACCCATCCATCAACCCCTCCCCCACCTTGTCCCCTGACTCCTCCTTCCACAGACCCCTAACCACCCCCCAGGACCCCACCCCCTACCCAATTCCCCTCCTCCCTGTCACCTGACTGCCCCAACCCCATCCACCTTCCCACACCCTAACCACCACCCCAGAACCCCACCCCCATCCAACCCACCCTGCTCCCTTACTGCCTGCCCCCTCCAAACCCTCTCCCCCAACCACCACTCTGGAACCCTCCCTCTCCCCCCTCTTACCATAGCTGCTGGTGGGGGAGCATGCAGCCTCTGCCCCCAGAGCTCTGCCCGTGCAGGGTGGCTCTGGGGGAAGGGGCGAGTGCACAGCCTGGGCCCCCAGAATTCTGCCTCTGAAGCCTGCCTCCGGGGGAGAGGCCAGCACGTGGCCCCAGCCCCCAGAGCGGTCCCTGCGCGGCTCCTGGGGAGGGACGAGTGCGCAGCCCCGGCCCCTGGGGCACTTCCCGCGCGGCGTGCCTCCGGGGGATGGAGGGGGCACGCAGCCCCGGCCCCCTGGGCGCTCCCAGCGTGGCTCCGGGGGAGGGGCCAACGCGCAGCCCCGGCCCCCAGAGCACTCTACACGCGGTGCAGCCCCGGACCCCAGATCTCCCTGCGCGGGGCGGCTCCAGGGTTGGGGGAAGCATGCAGCCCTGACCCCCAGAACGCTGCCCGCATGGCTCCGGGGGAGGGGAGGGCACGCAGTCCTGGCCCTGCAGTGGTGCCCGCACTGCGCAACTCCAGGGGGAAGGGCCAGGGGGCAGCCTCCGCGGGCCAGATGGGATGGTCTCGCGGGCTAGATGTGGCCCGCGGGCCATAGCTTGCCCACTCCTGATCTGGAGGATGGTGTGGACTGCACCTTCAGCAAGTTTGCAGATGACACTAAACTGGGAGGAGTGGTAGATACGCTGGAGGGTAGGGATAGGACCTAGACAAATTAGAGGATTGGGCCAAAAGAAATTTGATGAGGTTCAGCAAGGACAAGTGCAGAGTCCTGCACTTAGGATGGAAGAATCCCATACACTGCTACGGACTAGGGACCGAACAGCTAGGCAGCAGTTCTGCAGAAAAGGACCTAGGGGTTACAGTGGATGAGAAGCTGCCCATGAGTCAACAGTGTGCCCTTGTTGCCAATGGCATTTTGTTCTGTATAAGTAGGGGCATTGCCAGCAGATCAAGGGACGTGATCGTTCCCCTCTATTCGACATTGGTGAGGCCTCATCTGGAGTACTGTGTCCAGTTTTGGAGCCCACGCTACCAGGAGGATGTGGAAAAATTGGAAAGAGTCCAGAGGAGGGCAAAAAAATGATTAGGGGCCCAGAGCACATGACTTATGAGGAGAGGCTGAGGGAACCGGGATTGTTTAGCCTACAGAAGAGAAGACTGAGGGGAGATTTGATAGCTGCTTTCAACTACCTGAAAGGGGGTTCCAAAGAGGATGGATCTAGACTGTTCTCAGTGGTACCAGATGACAGAACAAGGAGTAATGGTCTCAAGTTGCAATGGAGGAGGTTTAGGTTGGATATTAGGAAAAACTTTTTCACTAGGAGGGTGGTGAAGCACTGGAATAGATTACCTAGGGAGGTGGTAAAATCTCCCTCCTTAGAGGTTTTGTAAGGTCAGGCTTGACAAAGCCCTGCTGGGATAATTTAGTTGTGGTTAGTCCTGCTTTAAGCAGGGGGTTGGACTAGATGACGTCCTAAGGTCCCTTCCAACACTGATATTCTATGAATGCTGTTTCATGAGACATTGCAATGATGAAAACCAGAGTAAACCCTATAAGCAAGCAAATAAACAGAAATCAGGGTAGGTATGGGTTGCTTAATTCACTGGGCAATATTGTGGCAGAGTAATATTATCAGTAATAATAGCATGTGTTTTACAGCCTGACCCGGTGAAATGCAGAGCACTTTCATCTACCATTGAAGTCAGGTGAGAGCTAATTGCCTCTTCAATCTTTAACACCTGGTTGTCTTGAGTTAACGTTTGCTTCAGCTTGTTCTAAGAGGAATAACTCCTGTACAAAACAATGATAAAAAAACCACTAAGGAATTTATTCCAAACTATACACACATCAGACTGTCTTCTTTGAGGCAGCAGCAGCAGTATAATTTCCCATCCCCACAGTTTGCAACAAGCCCATTAGTTCTCATGTGGCTCAGTTGCTGTGGACAGCATGCAGAATAGCAGCTTGTTCGCTGGAACACCAATCCATCACCATCCCCCAGAAGAGTTCCCACACCAATCATCCTGGACTGCTTTGATAATCACCGTTCATTGACACTAACTCTCCTGCCAAGGGCTGCTTCTGTACAGTTCTGTCTCTGGTCTGGCAGCAAACCTGGAAGTCTCACTCCTACACGTCAGGCAGGAATATCGGGAAAACATCTGCAGCCTGTCAGATCCCTGACCTGAAATCGCCTTACTTGAGCAGACTTTGAAAGCCCAGCAAAGGGATCGTATCACTTATCCCTTGAGTCAACTGGCATCGTGCATCAATGCAGTTGAAAGTTCTGGCTCTTGACACAAATTCCAAGTCCTGGGCTCTGAACTCATCTAGCTCAGGCCTCCCTCTTACTTGGAAGGGCCAGAATTAGTAGATCTGTGGACTATTGGGACAGTTATTGCTCCCTCTTACAATTTCTTCCAAACCTCCCTAACTTACTGGTTATAAAGACTCATTCTTAAGAGGTTTGGATGAGCCTGTGAAAATAATTTTTCAGCTCCTCCCCTCTATGTATCGGACTCCTGTCCATGTAATAACACCACTCAATGTAAGTGGCATTTTGGATTGTTTCTGGAGTTTGGGAAAGGGGGGATGTGCCCAAACATAGCTGACTATATATAAAGAGAATGGGGGATCTTAGACCATCTCTCCTTGCCTCTTCTGTAGTTGAAGTGAAGCCCAGCTGTCTGCGGTGGGATCTCTGCATAGCCACCAAAGTTTAAAAACATCCCTCCCACCCCCACCCCACCCCACCCCCACACAAAGGATGGCCATTCAAATAAGATGGAGGTCACTGCACTGCCAGCTGCTGGAATATTTTGTTTGCATTCAGGTGAACGCAAGCATAGAAATAGTAGGATTTTATAAACATTAGCTACCAGTCCCGACCCCCGTGGGAGGGAGGGAATAATCATCCTCATTTTAAAATGGGGAAATGAAGGCAGGCTGGTTCAATGACTTGACTAAGGTTGTTAAGGGAGTTGGTGTCAGACTAGGGTGAATCCCTTGTGTAATCCATTAGTCCAGGCTGCCCCCTAAGATACTTGATTTCTGTAGAGGCAACATGATATTTTCTATCCTATTATCTATCCCTTTCTTAATTATTCCCAGCATTCTGTTCAGTTTTTTGACTGCCGCTGCACATTGAGTGGATGTTTTCAGAGAATTACCCACAATGACTCCGAGATCTCTTTCTTGAGTGGTAACAGCTAATTTAGATCCCATCATTGTATACGTATAGTTGGGACTTTCTGAGAAGAGGGATAATTCCTAATGGCACATACCTGTGTTTGAATTCTTGCCCTTGATGGAAATCAGCTGAGGTAAGAAATTGCACACTTGCATTTTAGCCACAGAGTGGTGTCTTTACTCCACAAATCACTCACCTGGCTATCATTAGCAAGGAGCAGAAAAAATGCTCTCTTAAAAAATACGCCCTCATTGTCTTGCTCTGCAGTTTCCTCATCCCTAGGCAGACAAAATGAGATTGAGCAGTCAGCAACTTCATGTCTATTGTATCCACTGCTGGAAAGGGAAAAAAATGTTACTTCTATGGTATAATTAACATGTTAAATTTAAAATGTTTAAAATGTGGGAAAAGTAAGTGGGACTGGAGCTGGAGCAATGAGTATGTCTCCTTTTAAGAAGGGTAGATTTGCTTTCAGGAGTGGAGTTTGTGCTCTGTATGTCCTCTTTTAATTATATCCACCACCACAGTCACCACCTCCACCACTCTGATCCACTGTGGTCTTCGCACTGCAGAGATCAAAGCTCAGAATTAGCACCTCGGCCCTGATTCTGCCCCCATTGAAGTCAATGGCAAAACTCCCTTCTTGCCCTCCTATATGGATCTGTTACTAATTAATCTATTCCTGTCATGTACACTTCAGAATGTAGGAGTTGACACGCCTTGTTCTTCTCTTCCCCAGAGAGATCCAGTAAGGTGATACAGTCACTATTTTTAAATATAAGTTGAAGGTTCTCTTGGCTGCAATTTGTTGTTTGTGGTTTGTCTGAGCTTCATTTGTACAGCACTGAGATGTTTGAATAACCAGGAAGGAGGAGTGTGGTCTAGTGGATCCAACAAAAGACTGGACGTAAGGACCCCTGGTTTCTCTTCTGTGCTGTGCTACTCACTCTTAGTGTGACCATAGTCACTGAACCTCTCTGTCCCCCACTTTCTTTGTCTGAAAAACAGGGACTGCAATACTTCTCTACCTGCCACGTGAGACTACATTTGTTAATGTTTCCCAGATGCTTTGAGATCCATCCGCGGACAATGCTTTAGAAATAGACGAGGGCTGACTGGGTTAAGGCAGATTGGAACAGGAGGGGAAACGGTATCAGAGGATACACTGTTTACTCAAAGCCGGGAGGAGACAGGGAAGTCTATCTCTGCTTTCAGCTGAGGAAAGAAAATGAAATGTCGTTGTCATTTGTTTCTCTGCAAGTGCCTTGCTGTGGAAACTATTTCTTGTTTCATGTTGTTTTCTCTCTTGATTTTCTTTTTTTATTATTATTATTTTAAAGCTCCTCTCTTAGTTTTGCTGTGAAAGCTCCTTGATTTGGTTCATTCCCCCTCACTTCTTCCTTTCTCTCTCCATTTCATACAGACAAACACACACACTTACATACACACAGAATTCCAGTTGTGCAGAGTTACTCTCATTAATAAAAAACTTGTCCTTCCGCAATCTAGTATCGGAACCTGTGATCTGCATGCTGTGTGTGTGGTGGTGAAGGCAAATGTGAATTGCCCAGATAACATGGCTTTGACATCCTTTCATTAGCGTGCATGCAGCATATGAAACTATAAAGAGACCATCAGGGCAGGTTTAATGGCATAAAAGCTTTTGGGCTGCCACTGTAATAGTATCAAATCTAAATATATGTGTTTTATATTTGTGCTGGCTTCGGAGCACTGAAGCTGTGATTGCAAGGAATACAAAGCAGGGAAAGTAAGTCTGAGAACAGTCTGGGGAGATCGAATATCAGACATAGTATCCGTGGCCTCCTTATAAGGGACAGAAAGCTCTCAGGAGAGGGGGAGCAAAGGTGTTTAATCCATAGCTGACAATGAAATTGCCCCCCACATCTGCAATTTGGATCTTGTTTTAGTGACCCCACACCTTGGTTATCAAGTGACTTGGCTGCTGCAATGGGCTATATCTTAGATTAACCTTGAAAGCCATCAAAATCTCCAAACAGTGCAGAATGGGCCTTCCTAGTCCAGTGGGCCCACTAGAGGACCTGATATCTATGTTCTCTTCCCTGCATCTGCTGTGTATAGACCTCTGGCTGAAATGCCAAGTGCCAATCAGTATTTAGTTAGTAAAAACTTTGAAATAGAGACTGTCACTTTTTTTTTTTGTCCACCCTTTGGGGCTGGTAATTTAAGACATGTCAGATGCACACAGATACTTAAATTGCAAACTCTTTGAGGCAGAGACCATCTTTTTATTCTGTGTTTGTACAGCACCCTGCACCATGGGGTCCTACTCCATGACTGGGGCTCCTAGGCAATACGATAATACAATTAAGATATAATACCAGTCATATAGTGGCAGTAGCCTGATTAATGCAAGCAGTAATATTTGCAACTTGGGCCTTATGCACAGCCTTGAACCTTCCAAACCTAATAAGGTTTTTTTCAGAACAGGTCCCAACCTTTTGGCTGCTTTTCCAAACTGTCACCATCTCTTGCTTTGGCAAATCTGAGTGAGCAAGTCGTGAGAATAGGCTTTCTCCGACGATTCTGGATACTCTTTACTTTCCAGTACCACCAAAAAATCCACCTTGTGGGGCAGCAGTCACCACTCAAATGTCAGCATTTGCCAAGTTCCTGCATGTTCCTGCAAGTTCCAGTTGCTTTTTAGCCACTGCTATTTTATGTGAGGGAGGGAGCCAGCATCTGTCATTGATACCATTGTGAAAAAAGTAGGCAAATGCTTATTTTTGCCAGTAACAACTACTGTGTTCTTTGTGCCTCCGACATGCGTTGGAATCAGTAAGTTGGTGAAGGAAAAAAGAAAGTACTTTTAAGCTCAAATATGTTAAATTGTCATGAACTTCCCAGAAGATTCTGTTTTGTTTACATAGGACACAGGAGTGGAAGGGATCTTTTGGGTCATCAGGTCCAGTTGCCTGCTATCACAGGCTACCCCGTCATATAATCCCATTCACAAACCTATGAAACTGCATCTTAAAACTGGTTAGGTGTTTTCCCTCCTTATTGCTATTTTGGAGGCTGTGTTTTCCACTCTTTTGTCGCTCTGCTTTTTGTGAATATTCTAGCAAATAAGTTTACTTGTGAATTTCATATAAATAATCAATTGCAAATCATTCACTCAGCTCGGGGAAAGATACAAGGGGATATGAAGGGTGAAAATGTTCTGGTGTATTGATGGGAATAACTAAATATAAACAATATGTGTGTTGTCTTCTCCATTCTGGTTTCCCTGTCTCTACAATCTGACTAGAGCTAGGATGAATTTCAGGTTATACATTCAGATAGGATTACATTTGGCCACTGTGAAATTTGGATGAGAATTTACAAATTTGAATCTGTCTAGCTTGTCTGTCTGGGTATTCTGGTGTCCCCACTGAAGTCAGGTAGTTAGGATATAATCAATTCAGGCAGGTTGAATTCAGTGACAGGAAGAACAGGTGAAAATGAAAAATTATAGGAGTCTTGTATCCGTAATGAAATTCTCCCTTCTTGTTTGTTTCTACCGCTGGATCTTTTGGCTTCCTAAGCTGGATTTTTAGAATACTGCGGTTCTGAGAGAGCTCTCCTTTAAAAGCCTGAGGTACTATCACCAGGAACCAGCCTGCCAGGCCTCTCATCAAAGCTGGATATGAAAAACACTTGTTCAATGATCTGCTCTCACCCCACCCACGCAGAGCAGGATTGTTTTTTGACATTATTTTTCTTTAATGCTTTGTCAAGCCTTTTCTGCAGTTCTTCTGCCTTCAGTCAAGGAAGCAAAGGAGGAATTTGGTTGCAGAACAAGGTGGCATTTTCATTGACCAAGTCAAGGAGATAAGATGTGTACTGCTGTCCAGGAGATGTTAAGAAGTAGGCTGGCTGAGATCTGAGCTCAGTGTTCCTAGAAAGCTTTCAAAGGCTTAAACCACTGAGTAGTGTCTTGGCTGCTCACCGCATATTTAAGTCTGTCTGTCTGTCTGTCTCTCTCTCTCTCTCTCTTTCTTTTAAATCGTCTTCCTTTTACAATTTCCATGTGAATTTATTACTGGTGAAAGGTGGCAGATTATAGATATCTTAATAGCAGCTGTGATTAAAAATTTCTTTTGGCACTGGAAAGACTCCTCTCATCTCTGGTAGATCTCTGAGTGGGTCTATCCTGAATTTGTATGTGCTTGAGAGAATAAATGCTGCCATAGAGAAAGCATTTGGGTCCATTTCTTAATATAGTAGCCGGAATGTTCCCATTCATTTTCTCAGTGCACTATAAATATTCATGTACCTTAGATCTTGTTAAACTACATTGTAACTATGTCAAGTGTCTTTTTCTAATTGTTGTGTCTATGCAGAAGATTGTGTATTTGCATTTTAAAATATTCAATAAGGCATTTGAACTGAAGGGGCTGGATTGGGAGCCCTAGAGAGGGGCATTCTCTACTTTTCTACTGAGCAGACACATTATCACTTCCCAGGTGTAAACTCTCCCAACGCTGCCCCATTGTGGTGCCTTACCCCTTATGTGGAAAACCCCCTTCGTAATAATAATTTGCACTTGTGTAATGCCTTTCTTCTTGGGCACATAAGTGTTTTCAGACGGATGTCATTGTTATCAGTGAGCAACTGAGGCACATGACATTTAAGTGATTGGCCCAAAAGTCACACAGCACAGCTAGGAATAGAACTTGTGCTCTTGACTCCTAGCCCCTTGTGCTAACTTCTGGTGAGGGAGAAGGAGAACAATCTTGTAAGGCACTGGTCTGAGACGCTGGTGACCTGACTTCAATTCCCTTGGAAAAGTCGCTTAATCTCTCTCTTGCCTCAGTTCCTCATCTGTGAAATAGGGATAATACTCTCCTATCTCACAGGTGTGTCATGAAGATACTCCTTTTAATGTTTGTGAGGGACTCATACTGTGCTGAGGGGCACCTAAGAACCAAGATCTATAAATACATCCTGCTACCTCCTTTTGGGATAACTGATTAGTTAATTGTCTGGTGAATTCATTTCCTGGCCTCTCTGCTGAGATTGCGAGCATGGGGGAGCTGCTAATGCTCATTGTGATGTTAACATCTGTGATGTGGACACCCCTTCTCTAATAAGTAGAGAGCACACCTACTCCTGATATCGAAGTCAGCATAAGCTGCAGGGCTAAATTCTCTGTCTGCCTCTTGGACAATGTCCCCTCATGCAGAATTCATTTGACTTGGAAAGCCTCTATTATAGCCACATAGGCCTGCAGGTTTGTTTCTGATGGTCCCCCACTGGTGTCAGAGTTAATGCAGTGAGAGTCACTCTGTTCCAGGATGTGAGGAGAGGTTAACGAGGAGCAGATTTATAGGTGCTCAGTTTTGCTCTTGAGAATCTGGAAACAGCTTTGCACCATTTCAATAGGTAATTGGCTTGACAGTCTGGAAGGGGCTCTGCTTATTCTACCGTGAACACAGGCGAGGTAGATGTAGGACAGCATAGAAACACACTGAGGGCATAGCTGAGTCAGCCAGTCAGTCACTGTTTGAATTGTGTATAAAACTGATGATCTGAAGTTAACACTGATGAGCACTGACTTACTACTCTAGCTCACTGCGGACTCAGACCCAACCTCTTGCCAGCAGTACAGAGCTTCCTGCCCCGTGGCAAGGTATGCAAGTAAAAGATGCAGATGATATATATTTATACATTGCTTCTCTGTACAGTACATTACACATGCACATAACTGTCTAGTTCTTCTGATTCATACTATTGCCAGAAAAGTCTATAAAAATACAGCCTTCTCCTTAATATGTACTTTACTGTTGACTCTATATTTATGATGATACTAATACATATTTGTGTATTATTTTGCACTTAAAGACTTTGGAGACAGGTGTCTTAAAAATGCTTAAATAGGTTATTTCATTGAGTTTATCATGTAAATAATTATAATGATTGCAGAAAAAAGGAAATGCACTAAACTGAACTTAGCTATCTATTTGTCATTAAGAGTAAACAAAGCATGAGTTGAACTGTGTGAGCTTGGCTATCTGGGAGGGCTTTTTTAAAATATGGATTTCATAAAAATCCCCACATTTCAAGATATCTCTATACATTTAGAGTGGTAGTCGTGTTAGTCTGTATCCTCAAAAAGAACGAGGAGTACTTGTGGCAACTTGGAAACTAACAAATTTATTTGGGCATAAGCTTTCATGGGCTAAAATGCACTTCATCAGATGTATAGAGTGGAACATACAGTAGGAATACACACACACACACACACACACCATGAAAAGATGGGGGTTGCCATACCAACTCTAAGAGGCTCCTGCTGATAATAGCTCACTTTAATTAATTAGCTTTTTAGAATTGGTACAGCAACCCCCATCTTTTCATGTTCTCTGTGTGTTGTGGCCTATGAAAGCTTATGCCCAAATAAATTTGTTAGTCTCTTAGGTGCCACCAGGACTCCTCATTCTTTTTGCACATTTAGAATTTTTAAAAATATTTCTTCCATCTTTGATATTTCCCAAATTTCGTTACACCTATATGTTGCTTGAGGATTTTTTCTTCCAGTGATTTGCAGCAGAATCTCTAGCTGCTACTAAAGTGGGAGACCAGTTCTTTGTGTTTCAAATATTATTGATTTTTTTCCCAGTGGAATTTCCTTGTCTCCCCAAAATTTTGCTTTCTGTTATACAACTGTGTCTCAATTTCTGGGGTAGATTCCAATTACATTTACACCCATCCATGTCTATCCAGAGTTAGTTTAGATTTGCAGTGGTATAACTGTGATCAGAATCTGACTGTGTGTGTTTGAGAGAGAAATTACACATAGTATGTATAATTTTGCTCTTTGTATCTTACAAAGATGCTTGTCTTACCATGCAAGAGCCTGAAAATCTCTCCCAAAGGCTTTGGTTTATAAGACTGCAGCAGAAGTGTCTGCTTGTTTTATTCCAATAGAGTTAGTTATTATTTGTAATTTGTTACTGATTCACATGCTGTTTAAGGGAATTACTTAGAAAAGCTGGTAACCTGCCCCCTTTGTTCTCTGCAGATCCCTTTTCCCCTCTCGCTCTTTCTTTCAGATAATGAATTGGGGTTTCTACTTTCTTTTAAGACTGACTTTTCAGGCAATACATGACAGTAAATCCACGCATGCAGGAGAGCTGAGGCCTTGCAGACTTGCCTGCAGGGGAGGGTTCTGCTACCACTACATGGCTCCTCGAGACAAAGGGCATTTTGAGAGGAGTTGCTGGCATGAGCGAAGTCCTGCTCTGATTCCCCTTGACAGCTCGGATCACATGCAGAAGGGTTTTTGAACAGGAGTGTGTCTTTGCCATTCACTCCCAGTTACTGCTTGTGTTGTGAAGAATGAAGCTTTCCAAGATATTAAATACCCATTTGAAAAAAATGCCATCTTACAGCTGTATGTCCTGTTAAAAAGACTGAGCTTGGTCATTAGCAAAGGACAAGACTATCTATTAGGTTGATGGCAAATGAGGGCTCAGGCATAGTTAGTGCTGGGATGGAAGCCCTCTCAAGGAAAGCCTTGCTACAGGAAGTTGCGGTAGTAACCCAGCGAGTGGAGCTCTGCTCTGTGCCATTCGTAAGCTAAAGCCCCGGTACAGTGCTGGGAACCAGTGGCGTGGTGGAGGTGCCTTCTTCTTGGTTCATGTTAAACCCAGGGTACTTCTGGCCATTTGTAATTGTTAAAAATCCCAGGGTGCTTTTCATAGGAATAGAGGGGCTAGCTGTGGTGCCTTGGCTGGATTCTAAGTCTGTATTTTGTCTGACTAAAATGTCTCTTTGCCTTTTCCTCTGGATGCAGTATTCTTCTTCACTTCCTCTCCTAAAGTAGTATGTAGCACTCAGGTACACTGTTACAAAGCTGCCACTTATCACCCCAGGAGCAGCACTGGCCAGTAGCAACAACTGGCAATGATAGATATGGAGTATTCTCAGTCTTGCCTCCCCAATGGGGAAGGGAACGCGTAAGGTGATTAGTCACTCCTATGCTGGGCTCCAGCCAATCCGTAAGCCAGGAACTGGTCTGGTGACTTCCAGGGCAGGTATATAAATCCTACAGAAAGAACAGCAGCTCAGTCTGCTCAATGTCACTCCAGGTCTTGGAACTCTCTCCTGCCTGATGGTGGCAATAGATTCCCCAAGCCTTAGCCTGCTCTAGCCTTGCTCTCACTCCAATCCAGCTCCAACCTGGCTTTGGACTCCTGATTCCAGTTCTGAACCCTGACTCTGACCACTAGGCCCAACTGTCCCCATCATGGTTGCTGACAGAAAGGAGTAAACGAAAAACCAGGACAGTTCTAAAGGAGAAAATGAAAAGTCTCATATCTCCCTTGAGTTCCCATATCCCCGCAGGAACCTGCCCCATTTGAAACCATTACAGATTGATATGTAAGGACTGAACTAGCTGTGAAAAAGAAAGCAGGGGGATTGCTATGTATTCCCATCGTATTGCAGGTGTATAGCAAGTATGTGTGGAAATCAAGGGGGTAGGACTGGGCTGGTTTCCTTGCAAATGTTGGACATGGTGCTCTCAAGCACTGTTGCCTGACAATGCCTAGTAATTTCAAAACTACCATAGTCTGTGTACTACTATTCTCTTAGATGGAATGCCCAAGATAGCGGCCCACAGCTAAACTCAACTCCACTAAGGGGAATCACCAGGCCCCTAAGGGCCAGACTTGCATAACCTCACACGTGTGACCCTGTATCATGTTTGCACATTGATTACTGCCATTGTGTGTGGAGTGGCTATAGCTATGTGTGTACAAATGGGTTACGAGGTTACACATCTGTCCTTGTGAAAAATCTGGCGCTGGCTGCCTTTTGAGCAGGCTGAATGGGAACAGGATTGCTTTCTGGAACTGCAGCCAGTTGGTCTGCAAAAAAGGAATTAAAAACCTTTCAGCATGTAGATTTATTGTTGAATGGAAGCTATAGACCCAGTGTGCATATGGGCCTGTCTCTCCTTCCAGATGAGCAGCTCTGCCAGGATTTCTGAATATGGACAAAGTCGATGTTGTAGGGATGTGGCTCGTACTGAAATTTGCAGCTAGATTTAGATTGTTTGATTTGTTTGTTTGTTTTTTAAATAGTAACTTGTTAATTATCTCAAAAAATAAATCTGTTTGTTCTCCTAAAAATAGCGAATCAGTAAATGCTTTTGTGTTTGAAAATCTCAGTTTGGTGACCTGCAATCTATAGGCAAAGGCATAAAAGAAATTATTTTCTTTCTCGTAGGAACCAGATGGTTTAGTTCAATCTCTGTAACTTTCTCCAAATGCAGTCATTTTGCAGAGGTTCAGTAAGAAACTTGTTCCAGGAGTTTGGGGATGGAAGGAGAACGGAGACTGAGCAGGGTGCAGGACAGAAGAGGTGGAAGTGGGAGGGGCAAATAATTTGAATCAAGTAATTTATTCCATTAATTTAACTTCCTCTTTTCTCTGTGAAAAAACTGCAAAATTCCCATATTTATTCAGCACTCAAATATATTGGCAAACTTTTTCAGTCTATAATTCTTATGGCCAACTTGTTCCTTACAGCTATTTGCAATTCATGCTGTGTTGGTTGGTCATGTGGCATTGGTTCTGTTCTCTGTTTGGACAATTTATGTACCTACTATCCACAGTATGTTTTTTTAATAACCTATCTGAGTATACTGTTTGGAAAGGGCTAGTTTGCAGTTTGGAAGATGTGGCCTGCAAATATTTGCACACTTGAGTGTAAAATTTGCTTTTCCTGCACATTCACACTAGTAAAGCTCTTTCAACAGAATACTTGAGGAAAGGATGCACAAACATATAGTATATTTAAGCACTGGAATAGGCTTCCAATGGAGGTTGTAGAATCCCCATCATTGGAGGTTTTTAAGCACAAACCTGTCAGGGATAATCTGGATATACTTCGTCCTACCTCAACACAGGACTAGATGGCTTCTCCAAGTATTTTCCAGCCCTATGTTTTTTTGATTCTATGAAAGGGGTGCCAATATACTCTCAGAGAATATAGACCAGGGTGCCTGACAGGTTCATTGGTGCTACAAAAAATAGTTGAGGTTTGAGAAGAGATTGGGAGGAGGAAAGGAGTGATCTGTATCCCAGAAATTGGAAGTCCCAAGCATTCAGAGGAGGGAGGAAGACAAGTGGGAGGAGTGATGAGAGAGGCTTGTGTAGACAGAGGGCTTGTCTTCATGTACAGTGCTACAGTGGCGCAGCTGCACCGGTGCAGTGTTTTAGTGAAGATGTTCCTGCGCTGAGGGGGAGCTTCTCCCACTGGGCGTAGTTAATTCACCTCCCCGAGAGGGGGTAGCTATGTCAACAGGAGAAGCTCTCCCATTGACACAGTGCTGCCTACGCAGGGGGTTAGGTCGGTATAACCACGTTGCTCAGCAGTGTGGATTTTTCACACCCCTGAGCGATGTAGTTATACTGATAGAGGTCTGTAGTGTCGGCCTGGCCTGGATGAGTGAGAACATGGGAGGAGATGAGGACAGACAGAGAAGGTGGAGGTGGAGCTGTCAATAGCTCTGAAAGTGAGGTGCAGAAGCTTGGAGTGGGGCTTTCAAGAGCACTCAGTGTTGGCCTAACTCTGCTGCCAGGAAGTCAGTATGAAAACTCCCACTGACTTCAATGGTTAGGCCCTGCTGAGCACATTTGACAGTCCCTGTGGAAGACACAAGGAAGCTAGTGGAAGGATTCAGGAAGAGAGACGGAGCACTCTGACTTGCAGGACCACTGCTCTCTGTGTACTGCATTGTCACAGGCTCAGATGGCCTCTTGAAGGGAACTGAGTGTTGCCCCTATGTGTGACTGACTAGCTGCCTCCAAGGAGGCAAGATAAAACACCACTAAACAGGTTAGTTGAGGAAAGAATTGCCAGGAGGATCCTGGAGGAGACCCTGGATCAGGGCAGGGGCCTGCAAGGGGAATTTGCAAACCAGTTAGGTGAAGCCCCTGGCTAGCGATACCTGCTGTGTAGGCAGTCGGAGAAACCTCTGAGGCAGAGGCCTTGGGAGGGACTATCCTGACAGGGCTTGGGTTACATGTTTTAACTGATGTTTAAACTGTGGTTGGGTGTGAATAATAAATACATCCCTGGGAAAAAGGAAGGAAATACTGGTGATGTTGGAATTTCATTGACGCAGATGGTTCCAGTGTATGCGAGTGGGGAAACTGAGGCAGATACTGTGTCCAGTTGTGTAGGAGAAAACTTGTTACATGTGTAACCCTTCTGCCTATCAGAGTTGGCAGCAACAAGGGTCGGGTTCAGTATCCAGGGGTTCCATTCCAATAGCACAATACAAAACCGGCTCGAGCCCCCACCCAGTGACCTGGGACAACCATATACCACCCCTCTGGGCGTCTCTAAGAGACAATACTTCCCCTCTCGCAAACACAGAGTCTGAGTGTACCAAAGCCTTTTAATAACAGGGAGAAACAATGTGGCATTATATTGGGGAAACACCACAAACAAGGTTAATAAACCAAACTATGAACCAGAAGCCCCCCTCCCAGCAAATAGGCTGTGTCCTTCCCTTTGGCTCTTGAGTTCCACAACCCCAAAAAGTCACTCAATAGTCCCAAAAGTCCAACAGCCCAAGAGTCTCTGTTCTTGGTCAGTGCAGAGTTCAAAAGTCAATTGGCAGAGTCTTACCTCCCAGCCTGGGTGGAAATGGAGGGTAGGGCACAGGGCACCTTACGTGGTCCGAGGCTGACTGCACCGCCTCTCTGTGGGGTTCCGCTGCAGCCCTCACCGCAATCCACTCTGCTCTGCTCGCCAACACTCGAACTGCTCTGCAATGCCAGTCACTCCGCTAGCCGTCCTGCTAGCCGACACACAGACAGCTCTGCGGTGCCAGTCACTCCATCAGCAGCACAAACGGCTCCGCTAGTCAACACACGGACTGCTCTGCTGTGCCAGCCACACGAACTGCATTCAGGAACCGCTCGGCAGAGTCCACTGCCAGTCGCACAAACTGCACCCAGGAACCGCTCTGCTTGCTGCACAAGTTGCTTGGTGGTACCAACATGTCTTTAGGCCTGCCCCCACTTAACACAATGCTCCGTGGTTTCAGTTCTTAAGTGATTTCAGCTCTTAGTGGGAGAGGGGATCAGTACCTTGGCACAAGTACACCAGCAGACTCAAAGTGAATTCAGCTTAGCAGGCAGAACCCAGACTCCTAAGGGAATTGAAATTAGCTCTAACATTCTATAGTGGAGAGAAGCAGAATGCAATAGGCCGGGGAGGAGGGGAAGGACCTTAAATAAGTCCCTCACCAAAAGGTATAGAGACTTGCCCATAGCCTCTCTCAATCTCAGAGCATTCTGAAGCGTGTGGCCCTTGACCAGTGAGTGCTACTTAGATGATGGCGAGTCCCTCCGTCACAACAAGGGCCAAGTATATGTCCATAGTCCTTCATTCACACGATCAGGATAACATCACTTTATCATTCCTGCCCCAGTAACATAGAAACTGGGGCTCCCACATCAGCTGAAGTGGCCCTGTGGGCTGCTGTGAGCACAGGCTAGGCGCAGTGGGTGTGTCTATGCAAATTGATCAGCCCCAAAGTTATTCTCCAAAACTCACTGCAATTCCCATAGTTCACCACCAGATGTCAGAATATATCTCATTCCTGACACTGCTTAGGCATGGATAGCCTGGCATCAGTGTGGAGGAGAAGGTGAAAGGCCAGAGTGGAGAAGTGTCCCACATTTGATTCCATTGGTGAGCAAGTTGCTCCCAAAGGGGAAGGCAGAACGAAAGGAGAACACTGTCCTCTAGTCTTCGGTCATCGTAAGCTAAAATCTGATCTCGCCACAGGGAAATCAGTGGTTGGTCAGCACTCCTCAGCCTTGACACTGGTTATTAGTGGGACACTGGGAGAGCAACAGGAATTATCTGCCAGGTAGATAAATAAAAATGTCTGTCAAACCTGAATGACCTCTTCTACTCTGTAGTTATCTAACTAACATCAAAACCCCGCTGCCTTTGTACATAAAAAGACCAATGCTTCCAGAGATGACAAAGGGCTTGCCAAAAGTGTGGCTGGAAGCTTCTACTCGTGTAGGACCTGACACAAGCCAGTGGCTGATGTAACGCTACAGAGGGGTAAGTTTATTCCATTAATAGGCTGAGTGTGGAGCTAATACTGCATGCAAGGTCAGCGCAATACACGGAGATACTAACAGTGAAGCTTAGTTACAGCTCTCAGATTTGTCCACAACTCCAAACCCGCATGTGGTTTGGCACAATCCAGCCCACTTGGCAATATATGCTGAGGGGTAGCATAGAACATGCTGCAGCAAGGCAAGATGGAGGTGCCTCCAGGGCCAGTGCAAGGATATTTTGCACCCTAGGCGAAACTTCCACCTTGCACCCTCCACTCCACTCCCCCTACAGCATCGCTTATTACAAACTTTCAAAAATGAATGCTGCATAATGTGGCATTGATCATTAGAATTAATACACGTTCAGCTTGAAAATTTATTAATTTCATTATTTCAACAGCCTACACACACACATTCACACGTAAACATATACACTCAAATACTAAACAATAACACACACAATTGACGCAAAGTATTTGCAAAATGATGCAGCAGCAGTTGCCAGAGTCTTAGATCTGAAACAATTCAACAAAAATAGTTACAGCCTCAGTCGACAGCCTCCAAAAACTAGTAAACGTAGCATTATAAACAGCCTGTCAGAACAGGTAACGGCTGCGCGCAACGAGAAAAATGATGTCATTGTCACTTTATACCGTAGTGAAGCAGTATGCTTGTGCCTGGCTGCAACGCAGAGCTGGTGTAGGCTATAGCTGTAATGTACGAGAGAATGACAAGTTAAAATGAACATTAAATGATGTTTCTCTTTTCTTTATTCATTTGTTTTCCAGCAATAGTGTAAAAAAAAATTTGGGGCACCGCTTTTTGGTGCCCCCAAATCTTGGCGCCCTAGACAGCTGACTAGTTAGCCTAGTGGTTACACTGGCCCTGGGTGCACTCTGGGGAAGCTTGTTTAGCAACTCTCAGTGCAGCGCAACAGCTAGCTTCTTATGAGGCTCCTGTCACTGTAGCTTCTGTGCACTTGAGTTATTTCCATGGCACAGCAGTGAGGTAGGAAAACATTTTCACTCCCATTTTACACATTGGAGAGAGATCAAATGACTGCTATGCTTGGCTTACACTGCCGCTTAGTCCCTTGTTGTGAATAGCACCAAATTCAATCAAGGCTTTAGGAAAAAAAAAAGGAGGGGAAATTTAGCAGCTTTGTTTTGCAGGAAGCAAGAGCATGAATCACCATCCTTCTAGTCCTCTCTGGCTGATTCGTGCTCATGACACTGACAAGAACCCTGCTTTCCAGCTTTGCTGGTATGGTTAGAATCAGGAACCTAACCTGGAGTGAAAAGCTCTGGATAAAGGCTTTGTAATTCAGGAGGCTTTTTTCCCTCCCAGGCAGAGAATCATTTTATTACTATATGGAATTGCTGATACCACAATAGGGTTATAGGAAAACAGCTGAATCCTAGAATGGATAAGTGCTTAAGGAATGACAATATCACAGGATATGCCTACCTGGCAGGCAGAGAACAGAGTGAATAGACTTCTAGGGCCAGATTTTCAAAGGTATTTAGGTGCCTAAAGATGCAGATAGGCATCTAGTGGGACTTTCAAAAGCAGGTAACTCCCCTTGCTCCTTTCCACTAGCCGACGATGGATTTTCATCCCATTGGTATGGATAATATTTGTCAGAGCGTATTTTTTAATGCGAGCTAGTGCTGTCTTGTAGTGTAAGCACTAGGATGGGTGTTGAGAGATGTGAGTTCTATCTATTCCCAGGTCTAACCCTGACCTTCTGTGTCCATGGACAAATCTCTCAACCCCTCTATCTCCATTTCCCAATATATAAAATGAGGATAATGAATATTTACTCTTGTTTTGTGAAGTGCTTTAAGATTCCCTGATGAATAGTGCTATATAACCCTAGGAAACTTATGGAGTTAACGGGTATAGTTCTGCTAGAATGGGATGGCTGTAGGGAAGAAGGGTATCTGTAGTGGACCATCTCTCTGTAAGAACTGTTTCATCACAGGCCAATCTGAAGATAATAGGATAGAGACTTAAAGGAGCAAAAGAAGGAAATGAAACGAGGTCTTGTTTATGTTGCAAATGAAGCACTCTCTGCTTCCAAGGGCAAAATAAGGTACAATTAAAGTGATAAAATCTGACATATTAACAGAGATGTGCAAAGGTTTGTGAAGCTGTGGAAGTAATTGCTTTGACTCTGGTACTGAAGGGCCGGGGTAGATGAAATGCTGAATGATATTTTTCTGCCCCCTTCCCTGCCTCCTCGCTTCAGCACATTACATAACACAAAACATCACCCTTCCCACCGCAAATGCAGTTTGAGAACTGTGGAGTGCTGCCTCCTGACCATTGCTGACTATTCCTGTAATAGTTAGTATTGGCTTCACTGTGGGCTTTCATAGAAGGGGAGAAGGTTTTGTCCATCCTGCTTCCCAAGGACACTCAATTAGTTCTTGTTTTTAACCCCTCTTCTCCCAGACTCAAGTCCCCACATCACATTTGCCATCCTCCCAAGGAAGGATAAAAGGGCTTCCTCTTGGAGTGGCACAGTCTCTAGGGGTTAGCAGTGAGGGATGAGGGAGGGTTTCCAGCTGCTGAGAAGAAGGTCGGCTTGAGAATTGCTCTCCCCAGGACTCCACTCACCACCAGCCACCAGAGCCCCCATTTTGCTTTTAGCCCCAGTGTGGGCTACTGATGTGACCTGATTTTCCCCTTACTGGTTCCTGACCTGACCCTCAGGGTGGGAGTAAGCAGGAGAATGTGGGTCACATTGGTAGCTGAGGCTGTGGCAAAACCTGTATGGAAGTCAAGGAAGCTGGCAAAAAGCATGGAGTGGGAGTGGAAGAGTGGGCAGTTTTCAGAGGGGACTGTGGGAGAAAGGAGATGTGGGAGGAAACAGGTTGGCTGTGAGGAGAGAGACAGGCTGGACTCACACATTTTGGATCAGGGTCTGTATTTACACCAATACTTTCCCAACTCAGACTAGATCTGGCTTTCCGTTTCTGACCCGTCTCTATGGAGGCGGAAGTGCTCATGGTGCAGTAGGGGATTAAGGGCGGCACAGGAGAAAACTGTGCTCGACTTGAGCAGCTCACTGCACAATAGTGCAGCTAACTGAGAGTATGTAGAAAGCTGCAAGATTCACTGGTCTCTGGCATAAAGCTGCAGTGCTGTCAATACTTGTGTGTAAACATGGAAGGGTATATTTACAGCACTGCACTATAATGATGGGGATATTTGTATCCACTGCTGCACTGTTTAATCTTGAGCAACTTCTTCATTGAGTGCAGAGTATAGGGAAGCAATTAACATTCACGGGTGTGGGCTCCCCTCCCTCCCTTCTCTCTCTCTCTCTCTCTCTCTCTGGATAGTCAGATCTTGAGCAGGAGAATGCAAAAGGCCACCTATTTCCCATCCTCCCCCAAAGTCAGGAAGGTCTTATGTGAAACATGCACATTGTTCAATTTTACATTGCTTTGCTTCTGAACTTAAAAAGAATAGGGGGAAAATCTGACTAGTAATAGTAAGTCCATATATCTGAATCTGTGGATCTCAAAGCACTTTGCAGACATTAAGTCTCACGTCCTCTCTTTGAGGTAGCAAAGTTTGATTAGCGTCATTTAACAGAATGGGAAAGTAAGATGGGGAGAGATTAAGTGATTTAGCAGAGGTTGTATGGAGACTCTTGCAGAACTAGGAATAGAATTCAGGTCCTCTGAGGCCCAGTCCTGTGTCCAAGGCACTAGACTGTCTTTCTTATACTCCCCAACCCCAGTAATTAAAATAGAGTAAGGATTTAGACCTCTTAAATTAAAACAAATCAAGTGAATTTAGTGCTAAAGAAGGGAGTTGTACTGACAGCTCCTGGCAATCTTTTGCCTCAGAATAGGAATGGCAAGTGTAGAAGCAATGTGTGCTTCCCTCACGCTCACCTGGGGGATTATGTTTAGGGATGAGAAGGTAACTCAGTGGTCATGTCCATTAAGCCTTCTATGCCGAAAGTATCCAGAAGAGCTGAGCTGAGAATTCAGTGTTCAGACCCAGAATAGCCTTAGGCTAGAAACTGTAGTCAATTACCCCAACTTTTGGCAAGCTCACCTTACAAATTCTATGCCCTGAGTGGTGGACATTTCATAAAATCAGGTGTTGTCCTGAGATTTCCAGGACCTTGAGCTGAAATCTCATGAGAATTGATGTGGCTCTGATTAACAGGAAAATAGGACCATTCTGGATTTGGAGCAGACCTGGAACTAAAACTATAGGGGCGGGCTCAGATCTGAAGATTTTAAATCTGACCCTCCCCCGTCACTTCCAAAACTGTGAGCTGTTGAGATCCAAGGTTATACTTATCTCTGCTGGCAATTTATGTCAGTAGGTGTGGTAATGGTTTTTGCCATGTAGACACATGTCCACTGGGATGCACAGAGAAAGGCAACCAAACTCATATCATAAGTGACCGCACAGGTATCTGATGCGGAAATGTTGGCTTTCTGCCACTACTACCTGGGGGGTTGGATTTGAACTGATGAGTAACCCATGTTGAGATGTTCTCTGAGTCATCAATCCTCTGGAAGGGGTGGACTGGGTTTTCTTGGACTAATAGTGGCTGCATTCTTTGAACACATTGTGTGTGGAAGGTGAGCTATAATCTATTATTTTATTTAGCGTTGCCAGCAGAAATAAGGTTGTTTCTGTTCAGCATTATCGATTGTTTTTGGTAGTAAACCCACAGCGATAGAACACAACTCATTGCTGACCTTTCAGACCAGCTCTGCTTTGCCGTAGGGGAGACATGCAAGTCTGGATGGGGGACAAACCTTGGTGTGCGGTTTAGAGTCAGGCAAAAGATGGTACAAATTGCACCATAATTTGATATGTAACTGACAAGTAAATGTATTCTGGATCTCAGTGGTCTGTTCTCGTGCCTCTTGTGATGATCTTATCTCCTGCTGATTATTCCCATATCTATGACTCCTCTCTGGCGCCACCTCTTGAATGTTCAGCTGCCATCTCAAACTCAATCTTTCTAAAACTGAATTTCTCCACTTCCCCCTCTCTCTTTCCCCTGCTTCCCTTCTCTGTTTCTTCTGAGATCTTCATTATCATTCGTGTCTCTCTGACCCATATTTTCAGTGTCCTCTTTGACTCCTCTTTCTCCCCTCCTGCATCTGCAGCTTCTTCCTGAATAGTATAATTTTTTCCTCTTTAATGTCTTTCAAAGCCATCCTTTCTACACTGTTCCCGCAGCTGAAAACCCAAAGTCATCATGTAAAATAGTATCAAATTGTATTCACTTAAAAAAAAAATTGATGTGCTTTGTGGGCAAGAGTGTTCTGATTAGGACTCAGTCTCTCCTTTTTGGGTTGGCAAAGCAAGGCTATGTATTGAAAGGATCGATGCAGGGCAAGATGCATTTTGTTAGCCTCTTGACGCTCCAAACTTGGACTGGAATTCCAACTTCCTGTCCTGTCTGCTAACTGGAAGTGAAGGGGAGGCAGAAGAATGAGAAACAACAAAGAAAAATATTCTCTACGTTTTTTAACATTGATGACAGAGTCAGTTTGTATTTGAGACAAAGATTCAGGTCTTGTTATTCAAACCCCTTCATGCCACAGAACCAATGTGCTGTAGGTGTTGAAAAGTGAGTTGGAGCCAGTCCCACTTATGCATCTTTAATGCTATTGCCAGATTGGTTCAGATTTCTTAAACATAATGGTCAGCAATGGTGTGTGAAGCATGAGGAAAGTTGCTTGATTTTTCTGATACCAGGCTGAGCATGCTGGGTTCTGTCTGTCCAGGAAAAATCATGTTCAGATTTCTAACCAGAGCAAGTAGGGCATGAAAATCATTGAGAGGGAAATAAATATAGAACACCATTGTTGTTGTTTTTACAGCCATGCAGCAGTATCATCTGTGGCAAGCTAAGTAGCATCCAGTTTGGACCATGTTGGAGGGGAGACTTAGGAAAGAACAGATGCTGCAGATATTCATATTGGCTGTTTTCTGGCAGGCACTCATCTCTCTGGTTAGGGCTAAACCAGTGCTTGAGAAAACAGACAGGTTTTACAGTGTGACCTGAAAATCGGTGAAATCCAGGCCTTGGGGATTGAATTCCCCAGTCAAAAACCTCTCACTGAAAATATCCTGTCTACAGGTCCATCCTGATTAGATTAAGGGGCTGTTACCACAGGAACCTTAACTGATCTCAACTACTGCTTTATTACATGAAGGAAAGGCAGTATCAGAGGTAATGAGGACCCAGCACATGTTCTGAAAGGGACGATAGGTTAAATGCAACACATCCAATTGGAGAAACAGTGCAGATCATGGATCAAAGGTGCAATGTGGTCTCAGAAGGAAATACCTTTCAATGGCTAGGGCGCTGTGTTCTTCTGAAGACATGCAGTTGGAAGGCACACTCCCATGTAGCAAGCACTGCAGCAGTCAAGCCTCAGGTGACAAAGGCATGGATCATTGTGACCGGGTTCCCACATCTGAAAGAACAGTTCACAACCTTCTAGGCACATGATCAGCAGCACTCCTGGCCACTGCTGCTGCTGGAACATCTAGAAACAGACTGGGACCAGAAGAAGCCTGAGGCTGTAAACCTAAGTGATGCATACTGGACATACTACAACCTGTGTCACTTCACTGTATCCCCTATGGACTTCACATTCCTTTTGAGCACTAGGAGCCCCAAAGTAGAAACCTGACTTCAGGGCAGAAACCAGTCTCTCAATACCAACCTCAGGGTCTTCACGACCAGAAATCAGGTGCCCCTTAATACCTCCATCTCTTTGCCAGGATGTAGCTGTGTCAACAACACATTTTGGTCAACAGCATCACTGACAGCTGATATAGCAAAAGGAATCAACAAAGACAGCTGATTTTCATCCATCATCAGTAGCAGGTCATGGATCAATTAAACTAGCCCAGTCTCTTTACCGTTCTCCCCCTTCCCTCCGACCCAATAAAACCACCATTGCAATGTTTGGCCACTAAAAATCCAAAGGGCTGGTGGTTTTGTCTGGAGGGCAGGGTTGGTTTTTGGTGGTATTTTTTTTTTTTTATTATTTTTATTTTTATTTTTTTGCAAGAGATGGTCTCCCGGCCAAATCCAAACATACGTAACTATGAGCCTGGTCTAAAACCTACGGAAATCACTGGAAAGACTCCCATTTACTTTGATGATCTTTGAATCTGGTCCCAAGTTGCTTTGATTTTCATTTGTGTGTTATGTCCCACTTCTTGTCCTAAATAATAAATATCCCTGTCATCAGTAGTTCTCAAAGTGCTTTTCAAAGGAGGTCAGTACCAGTATCTCCATTTCACAAATGGGGAAACCAAGGCACATGAAGGTACAATGATTTGTCCACAATCACCCTTCAGGCCAATAGTAAAGGTAGGAATAGAACCAGGTCTCCCAAGCCCCAGTTCAGGGCTCTGTCTGTTAGCCACAATGCCTCTCAACAGTTAGATGGTGGTGTTGCTAGTACAGAAGAGCTGCTCTTTTTCCACCCAGAGGTGGATGCTTTGTAGTGCTAGGCAAAGTGATCTCTGCATGCCGTCTTTAAAGCCTTTTGGGAGCTTTCAGAGTATAAGGGACTGCTTGTTATGCATGCCAAAGAATAATAGTTTTGAATGAAAATAAATATTCAGGCTTTGGTAGGTTTTCCGTTTGGATTAATTATATCCTTTTCTGTTTCAAATACAAAAGACTGCAGGCAGGCAGACATTTAAGTTCATTCATCTACAAGTTCATTAATTTGATTTATTTTGCTATCATTCTTCTGTGAAACACATTTGGCAGCTGAAATGATAACCTACTGGACCAGTCCTGCCTGCCCCTCACTTCCATCAATTCTCCTTGTGACGTTGTCGCTGGGAATGGGGAAGGCTGTGGTAATGCCACTCGAAATGTCAAGCACAGAGATGCTCTATTAGTTTGTACAGGCAAAGGGCAGATTGCACAGAGCACCTTCACTTAAAGGCTAGGCTGAAGGTGAAATCCACAGGGAGGTTGTGATGTAAGCCTATGGAATGCAGGGAATTCAAAGCAAAGCTACAGCTGTGTCCTCTAAAGAGCAGGTTTCGTTTAATGGATAAACATCCAAGTGCTTTTTGTCTTTGTTGCTTTGGGTGGTAGTGGCTTTAGGTTTCTAGGTACTTCTTTTTAAATACTGGAGAGTGGCACAGTCTCTGTTTGAAAGGAGGAGTCTGCTCCCTTCCTGTCTGCTCCCTTCCAGTCTATCAGCTTTTTAATCTGGATCTGTCACTGAATGTTGTTGGTTCCCCAGGCCTGGTTCAGTGCTGGGGTGAATTGGCACTAGTCAGTGCATGAACTGGGAAGTCATATACACTTCTTAAAATGGGGGAATTTCTCCACAGAGAACTTAAGGAAGCTTATCTTAAAACCAAGCAACTAGGGCCTCTTGTACCCCCTTCCCCAGCACGATCCAAAATGATGACTCATAAACTGTGTCTATACTCTGAGCTAGGGGTGTGATTCCTTTTCTTGTATACACACTCTTGTGCTAGCTCTCATTGTGTTAGTGTGAGTATTCGGAGCAGTGTAGCCGCAGTAGCACAGGTAGTGGCAGTGGAGGCATGGCTGATCCAGGCCGAGTACAAACTTGCCTGAAGTGGGTGGGTACGTACTCAGCACGGCTCAGCTATGCCAGGGCTACCTTGCCTACCTTGCTGTCTGTACACACACAAGCTCAATAAGAGCTAGCATGAGTCTGTGTACGTGAGCAGGGGACTTACACTCCTACCCATAGTGCAGATGTACCCCTAGATTTATGATTTTCCTAGGCCAGGTCTAGCTTCCCCTACTGGACACTCACCAGGCAGCTATGTTTGGGTCCTAACACTAGCCCCGTGTGCTTTTGGCTTGCTGTGTCTGAGCAGAGTCCAGGCTCTGTCTCTGGCTGTGAGGCTCTAGCCACACTTTCAGGGTACAGCTGCTCCATTTAGAACCTCCTTTTGAGAACTGGGACTTCTCAGCCCTGATACTAGTGCTAGCTCCCCCAGGCTCCACACCTTTCTCATTGTGCCAACCTTGTGGGCACTCTGGTTTACAATTTACTCCCCTGGGGACCCATAACAGTTGAAGCAGATAGAAATGTTGTATAGATAGGGCCCTACCAAATTCATGGTCATGGAAAAACAAGTCACCGACTGTGAAATCTAGTCTCCCCCATGAAATTTGGCTGTTTTGGGGAGGGGGGATCACTGTATTGCCACCCTTACTTCTGCGCTGCCTTTAGTGCTGGGTGGCCAGAGAGCGGCGGCTTCTAGCCAGGCACCCAAATCTGAAGGCACTGCCACCGCCAGCAGCAGCCCAGAAGTGAGGCTCGTATGGTATGGGGGGATGGTCACTTTTGAGGGGCAGGACTGGCCTTATGGGTGGGTAACCGCCCAGGGCACTGTGATCGGGGGTACTGTGGTAACACCTCCCACCCCCTCTCCACACAGCCAGCCCAAGGACCCTTTAACCTCTGAGCATTGGGCCGAGAGCTTGGGAGGGGTAGGGCTGGGGTGCCCCGGCCGGAGGCTTCTACCATGCACCAGGCTCCAGCTGCTGGCCAGGCTGGGGAGGAATGGGACTTCTTCCCCTGCACGGGCACTTCCAATGCCAGGTCAGAGCCACCTCTAGGAATCTTCCCTGACTGCAGGAAGCTCCGCAGCTGCTGGCCAGGAGCCCAGCTCTGAAGGCAGCACTGCCGCCAGCAGCAGCGCAGAAGTAAGGATGGCAATACCGTGATCCCTCCACAACCTCCGTTTTGTATCAGGACCCCACTGGTTACAACACCGTGAAATTTCAGATTTAAAGATCTGAAACCATATAATTTAAGATTTTTAAAATCCTTTGACCATGAAATTTACCAAAATGGACCGTGAGTTTGGTAGAGCCCTATGTATAGGGTTTCTCTTTACTTTAGATGACACAAGGGATATACAGATCTAGGCAGAATAAGAAATCCCTGCGCACAAATCCCTGCTTCAGTTTTCTCACTATCTTTGAACATCCTTTGGGTTTTGGATGTCTTTTCTGGGTTCTAGATCCTGCTCTGGGATCCCACTTCTCCAGGTTAAGCTTCTCTTCTGAAACATGGAGTCACTCTGCTGACCACTGTGGTGAGTTTCCTCTAGTCCTGACTGGTCCTGTTGTCTTAATGTCTCCTTTGTTCCCCTCTCAGTCCCCTTGTAAATCTCCCTAACACCTGGTTGGTTTGTTCCCCTTCTGAGGAAATTACACATCTTCCCCTTCCCTGCTCACACTGTCCCTGCAGACAAATGTGGTCGAGCTGCTTCCACTACTCTTCTGCTATCACATTGTCCTGAAGTTCTCCCATTTGAATGGGGGCTATTCATGTTAATGACTCTCCATTGTCCCTGTTCTGGAAGGGATGTGACTCCAGCCCTGACAGAAGGTGGCTGTCTCCACATCCCCTGAGGCATTCAGTGATACAACAGTTTTATGAAGTCAGCCAGAATTCATTAATTGTACATCGACAGATCAACTCAGAGATCATCTAGTCTGACCTCCTGTATAACACGCCAAATGACTCCCCTGAATTAATTCCTCTTTGAACTAGAACATTTTCCACCAGGTGCTGCCTGGTCTAGCAGCCGTTCTTATTAAGCCACTATGCTTTTTAGCAGAGGGACTTTAGAAAGATTACCAGCTGTTTGGGGAAAGGAGAAGAAAGTCTTGCACTGTCTATCTAACCCTGCCAAATGTCCAAGCCTTGTATTACTTGTCTTATAGGTAGCCCCTACCTGATTAGAAAGCACTACATGGTCAGATCCTCATTTGATGTAAATAGGCATAGCTTCTTCGAGTTCCCTGAGGTCATGTCTACACTACAGGTGCTATCGTGTCATAGCCAAGGCACCGGAGCTATGCTGCTGTAACCCCATCGTGTAGACATAGACTACAAGTGACGGAAGGAGTTTTTCTGTCACTATAGGAACACCACCTCCCGGAGTGACAGTAGCCAGGTCAATGGAAGCATTCTTCTGTTAATCTAGTTGGGCCTACACTGGGAGTTAGGTTGACATAGCTACAGTGCTCCGGGGTGTGTTTTTTTTCACATCCCTGAGCACCATAGCAATAGTGACCTAAGTTTTAAGTGTAGATCAGGCCTGATTTATTATAACAAAATCTGTCCCTACATGTTCTACCCTTACCACTTTGTCCATGTTAATAATATTCTGGGACTCAAATTTTTAAACCAATCTAGGTGATGCAAAAGTACAACTACTGAACTTAGTAAACTTTAAAATTACCGTAATGACACTTAAAAATAAAAAACTAGTTACTTTGCTGAGAAGAGTGGAACTGGCTAGCTCACTGCATTGGTAACAAGATGTGGAGTCTTTCCTCTCTAGGTTGCCAGCTTGAATCTAGACTAGGGTTGCCAACTTTCTAATTCCAGAAAACACGACCCCACCCACTGCCCTACCCCTTTCCTGTGGCCCTGCCCCTGCCCCGCCTCTTCCCAAGGCCCCGCCCCTGCTCACTCCATCCCCCCCCCCCCCATTTACTCTCCCTCACCCTTTCTCACGTGCTCATTTTCACTGCAAGGCTCAAACAATCATATTTATTGGTGTGACAGATGTATTATGCTAAGTTCAGGTTTTATTTGTGACAGGACACTAGAGCTGACAGCAAAATAGCCAAAAAGGGTCATTTTAAAAAAAATTAAATTTCACAAAAGTTTTCATGATTCTTTCCCTCCGCGCTTCCCATTTTTCATAACCAGCTCCATGTTTTTTGTTCACTGAAGTTATTGTAATTCTATGTGTAGAATTAGGACCACACATTATCACAGCTGCAAGGGGTCCATTAAAGGCCCATTCCTGGAGCCCAAATACAAAGCCATAGAGCTCAACCACAGAAATGCACAGCTGTCCAGATACCTATATAAATAAATCTATAGAAACTGGCTCCCACACCTACATGCAGACACACATATATTCATGTGTATAGATCTAGAATGCACTAACACACATACTTCCACATTATTTAATATTACAATTGTTGTTTAGTGCCTAGAGACCCCATCTAAGATCATGGCTCCAGGGTGTTACGAGCTGGACATACACATAAAAAGAGAGAGTCTGCAACAAAGAGCGTATAACATAGCTAGACAAAGGTGGGGGGAAGTGTGTGATACATTGGTTCTTCTGCAATTACTAGACAACAATCACTTTTTAAGAAATAAGACATTTCTTTTAGAATTCCCTTCTCTTTTAAAAACTTGTTATGAAATGAATACGCACATATTTTATGTCATCAATTTTTTTGTGCGCAAGCCAGCAAAAGGACTAACAATCAGAGTTAGGCTATAAATTTTATTCACACAGGTATACACACATGTGGCAATATACACACCTCCCTACACAAAGAGAGACAGTCTCTTACACACATCCAATGCATGCATGCACACACTTGTCTACATGGAGACATTTTTTCATACACTTTACCAGGGGCTGTTTAACTCACCCAGCCAGGAAGGGAGGAGGCTGATCTGGAGGGGAAATGACGGGGTGGGGTGAAAGAAAGAAGATGGGAAGGAAAAGAGGCTAAGGCTGAGAGCAGGGTCGGGGTGAGAGAGGGCAGTGAAGGAGAGAGAAGGGAGTGAGGGGATATGTGGGGTGGATGGAGATGCAGGGGGAAGCAGAAGGCTACAGGTGCATGAGGATGTGGGGGGCATAGAGGTGTAAAAGGACATAATGGGAGTGCAGCAGTGTATGGAGGTGAATGGGGTGCAGGGCTGTGGGGGATGAGGGACATGGGGGTGACAGCTCTGGGAGGTGGAGAGGATGGGTCGGAGAGCTCTGTAAGGAGTACAGGGCTGGGAGGGTAGGTGTGGGAGGCGGGACAGGGGAGGGGGTGCAGTAAGTGGGATGAGTGGGTGAGGGGTGAGACAGGGAGAGATGCAGTGAGGGGGTTGGAGGTGCAGTGATGGGGCGACAGACAGACCGAGGTTTGCAGCAGGGCCTGCACCGCAGCTCGAGCCAGTCACGTGAGGAGCGCGAGGAGGAGAGGGCCAGACAGCAGCAGGAGAGGCACATGCACAATGTGACCCCTCAACAGCTGCCTGCTGGGCGCTCGTGAGTCACGCTCACACTAGTTCCGCCCCTATCCTTACCGAGCCAATGGGAGCTGTGCCAGCGGTTGGGGGCGGGCAGCATGTGGACCCCCCGGCCATCCCTCAGGCTAGGAGCTGGACCTGCCATTCTGCTTCCCAAACTGGGAACCACGTGATGGCGAGCAGGGAGCCTGCCAGCCCCACACACAGCACGGCAGCATTGCCAACTGGCAGTGAATAGCCTGGTCAGCCGTGCTAACTGGAGCCTCCAGGATCCCTTTCTGACCAGGAGTTCCAGTCCAAAACTGGATACCTGGTCACCCTAATCTAGACCTGATGTAATAAAAACACCTCCAAGGGATAGTTCATCTACTTTCTCAGCCCCACCTGGGGCTATAATAAATCCTCTGTTGTAAATGTAACAGTCGTTCTGTCAATAATCGTTATGCCACATACAGAGCAGGAAGATGTAAAGAGAAGAATAAGCAGTAGGAGAGGACCAGATGAACTGGTCCTCAGCGGACACCCCATTTACATATAAACACCCGTAAGTAATAATAACAGGAGAAGCAGAAGAGCAGAAAACATGATATACTAGCAGAATAGACCCTAGGCTTCAAGTTTTGCATAACAAGTTGGGAGATTCCTGTGATCTTTGAAGGCAGGAGAACTACAGTAGCATAAGAACAGGTTTCTCTGTCTGCAGACTCATCCTGAGGTGATGAATGAACAACTGTGCCAGGGTCTGTATCTCCTATATCCACACATAGGATTCATGCATTTATCCATTGTGATAGAGCCCCAATGTGATAGAGCCCCAGAGAAGTTTATGCATTTAACATTAGGTAGCACCAAATTTATACAGACACTGCCTAAGGTCAGACCCATTTTTAACACCAGCCAGACTGCGCTTGGAGCCTTTTGCAAGGATTCTTGCATGATTTTTTCTGAGTTTTTTTGTTTTTAGCAGTTATTTTTTCTCTCTCTCCAATCTGCCTTTGAAACTAATCACTGTTTTACCACAACTAAGTGCATTATGAAATCAAATTTAATTCTTCCTTGGGTCCTTTCAAATGTAAATTAGGATTCAAAATGTCTGGAATTTGGGTTCAAATCTGGAAAGCATTTAAATATTGGACTGTTTAGCTGAAGTTTATCTGAACTAGCTGATTGTCTGTGCCCAGCAGAAGTGAGCAAGGAATCTTGAGAGAACAGCCCGTTATGTGAGATTTCTGCTTTTGATTGGGACAGAGGCCTGGTATCCAGAAGCAGAGCAGGAGAACACTTGCGTTGTCCTGGCTTGTGCATCATCCTGGGACTTAGGCTCCTGGACACCTGGCAAGGGGCTTTGGCACCTATGCCCAGATGTGGAAACACAGGTGTCAAGGGAACTTTTACTGCAAATAGGCACTGAGTGATTTCAGACACCGACGGGGTTTGGCGGCAGCTGAGGGGGGCTTTGAATCCCAGGGGGGCCTGATTCTGGGGTTTAAGAGCCTCAAGTGGCAGTTAGGTACCTGTGTCCTTTTGTGAATCTAGCCCTACGCATAAGTCGGCCCACATCCTAATACAGACATGATGGACAGAGCATCTTCTCCACCAGACCTGAGCACGTGGAGCACCTCCCTTCCATTCACAACTGCAGAGCTACCCCATCCCTTGGATGAGCGCACCACAAACCTGTGGCCGTGACAATGGCTCACATGACAACGTGACACTGGCAAAGTATTTTTAATGTATTTGTAACGCCACATCACCAGACAGTTCTATGCAGGCTGGCAGCTAGTGCTCTGAGGAGTAACAGCTTGAGGACAACTGGTCTAAACATTCCCAAATGTCCTGTCCTAGTAGGCACTGGATCTCATGTAAAGCCCTGGCTCGACTTCTTGGGGGATCTCTCTCTCCTGTTGCTCAGCCTGCACATTTATGTGATGAACCCAATTGGACATCCCTGCCCCTCCTAACTAGACCAAACTCCAGTTACAAAATTGCCTCATGCTTGTAGGGCATGTTTTGCACAGGTTCTTTGGATACATTTAAGTGATGTCAACTTCAGTGGTGTTGTAAGACAATATACACTGAGAGATTATAGAGAGGGAGTATTGGCTGGTGGTCAGGATATCTGGGTTCTTTCTCTAGTTCTGCCACTGGTTTGGTCTTGGGGAAGACACTTAGCAAATGCATGCCTCGGTTTCCCTATCTGTAAAATTAGGATAATATTTACCTCCTGGGGGAGCTGTGAGGCTTAAGTAACTAAATTGCTGTGAAGTTCTTGGAGATGCTCATATAGAAGGTGCTATAAGTGTTATCATTATTACTATACATAAGCACAAAGCAAGGTGAAGGGGAAATGAGGCAGTTTAGTTAAAATCAGCCTTTTCGCAGCGGGCAAGGTCTGACTGAAATTGTGTGTCAGGTTCAGGTGCTTTTGATACAAGTAGTCAAACATGGATAACGTTGTGTGTGGAGTAAGAGCTACTGTAGTCCTCGGGGTACTGGTCTGTTATTTCCAGAAGGTATAACAGGCTACAAGGCACTGCCTTGAGCCTATCAGGTGTGGGTTGGGTGTTAACTAGAGTTAAAACATAGATGAGATTGCAGACTTTAGTGACCTTTCCAAGTTATTCCAAATGCTGGAAGCCAACCTCAGAGCACTTACCAATGTATCCAGAGATCCTGGAGACCTTTAGGAATAATCAGGCCCTTCTGGACTGTCTTGTGGTTAAATCACAGGACTGGGAGGTGGGAGACCTGGCCATGCCCCTGCCTTTCCAGATGACCTTGAGCAAGTTTAATGTCACCTCTCTGTGAAGAATACTTCCTTATTTTACTGGCATGTGTGCAGTTGAATTCCCTAGTGCTCGTAAAGCACTCTGGGATCCTCAGATGGAAGGCATTCTATCAGTGCAAAGTATTAAGTAGTATTGACTTCTATATCATTTAGTCCCTCTGTTCCTTCCCTGTGTATCCTTTTCCCCCTTAAACTTCTGCATTTGATTGCACTATTGATGTGGATAACAATCCTGGTTAGTTGCATCACCTCTGGGACCTGTGATGAAAGAAAGGTCACTGTCGGCCAGTTTGACTTGCTGTTAATGGATTCTGCTTTAACCTTCCATTGCTTTTTCAGATGTCTGTGAATAATATTTCTCTCGTTCTCATTTCTCATCCCCTTGAATAATGTCATAGCTGAAATGTTCCTTTATACACTTGCCTTGATTTTAAATTAAGATGAGACAATATTACAAAACAAGTGTAACTGACGAAAACCATCGTTATTTTCATTAGTTTTGCATTCTTTCCCTCCCTGCATACTAAATATCATGTAGATGGGTAACATACAGGGCTGGGAATCTGGAGATTTGTGTTCTAGTCCTGGCTCTGTCGCTACGCTGTCTCGCTGTTCTCTTGGGCTCCCCCATCCGTTGGTTGTATCCACCTGTTGTGTCTCATCTTATAGATTGCAAAATTTGGGGGCAGGGAATGTCTTTTTGATGTGTGTCTCGACAGTGTCTAGCACAATGGGGCCCTGATCCTTTATTGGAGACTCTAGGTGCCACCAAAATAAATATTATATAATGGCTGTGCTGGGTGACCTAGGGCAAGTCACATCATCTCTGTGCCTCAGTTTCTCCATCCATAAGTGCTAGATTATGATGCTTAACCTCCTTTGTATATAGCACTTGGAAATCTGAAGAGCTAATTGTTATTTATTATAGCAATATTAGATATCAGGTGGAGTCCTTTGACCAGAAAGGGAGACTCCTGCTTTGGCTTTGAAGTTTCCAGTCCCTAACTGCAGCAGGGCAACAAAGTGCTGAGCTCCCTTAAATCCCATGGAAGTGGGTGGGTGTTGAGGCAGCTTAGTATCCTGCAGGGGGTGTTCAAAACCCTGGTTCCAGATCTTCAGGATTCTGGAAGCAAACGGCACTGACATGCACGCCAGCATCCTGGACAGCTCTTCCAGCCTGCAGCAATTTCACAGATGTTGTCTGAGCCCTGGGAACTGATGGAAAGATTTTACGTGTCCTCTGCTCTGCACAAGGGGATAATTTTCTCTTCTCATCTCATGGCGCGCTGAGTCTTTTGTCTCTAAATCAGTGGTTGAAATCCATCCTGGATCAATAGTGGCTATAAGGCATCCCCCAGGCTCTGCTAATAACTCTTCAGCCATGTGTGTGAAATTAGTTGGTGAATCTTAGTTTAGTTCCTAGCGTAGGGGTGGCCAACCTGTGGCTCCGGAGCCACATGCGGCTCTTCAGAAGTTCATATGCGGCTCCTTGTATAGGCCCCAACTACAGGGCTGGAGCTACTGGTGCCAACTTGCCAATGCGCTGGGCGGTGCTCACTGCTCAACCCCTGGCTCTGCCACAGGCCCTGCCCCCACTCCACCCCTTCCCACCCCCTCCCCTGAGCCTGCCGTGCCCTTACTCCACCCCCAAGCTCCAGAGCCCACAACACAAAACAGCTGATCGGGAGGTGAGGGGAGGGAGGGGGAGGTACTGATCGATGGGGCTGCCGGTGGGTGGGAGGCTCTGGGAGAAGGGAGAAAGCGGGGAAGCTGATGTGGAGCTGCTGACATATTACTGTGGCTCTTTAGCAATGTACACTGGTAAATTCTGGCTCCTTCTCAGGCTCAGATTGGCTGCCCCTGTCCTAGGGGGGCAGATGTAGATATCACAAAAATCACAAGCACTGCTTGGCACTCTTGTTGGGCATCTAGTCAGAGAGGGTGAGGATGAAGTGAACGGTGGAGGCTGGTGTCCCCCTCAACGTTAGAGGTGATGCCAAGCAGAAGGTGTATGGGTGGGATATCAATGGGGAGCTTGCATTGTTGGAGCTGGCGCTGTGTCTGTTCTATGGACAGGCTGCATTCTCTAGGGCTATAAATATGGAACCTTTCCCCATCACTAAATTCACTTAAAAATGTATAAAGTGTATGTGGAGGAAGTGGGGGCAGGTGAGGGGAGATAAATACCAGCTAACCAGATCTGAAAAAATCAGTAAATTATATAAAATTCCCATTAATTTAAATGCTCAAGGAACCTCCAGGAAATAGACAGCTTGACTCCCTGCATTGAAACATTCATGGATGACTTGAATAAAATCATAATGCAAGCCTCTGTCTCTCACTAGCTCTAGTTTTAGCAGGCTTTTATTTGTCTGCCTCATTTTCATGCCCACGTCGCACTTCAAATCACTTTAGAAAAGCGTACACGTTTAATCTGACTCCCAGTGCCATGTGTATCTCATTGATTACAGACCCTTTTTAAGAAGCCGTTATGACTGACTCTTTGCATGCCCTGCTATCAGCAGCTTTTTGCTTCTTTAAGCCTTTTGAATGTCTTTGCTTGCCAGATTATAAGCCTTCCAACAAATACAGTATGGTTACAGAATTACTGTAAACTTTGCTCTGGGAATGCCAGTCATTTAGCGTGTGCAAAGCAACAGCAACAAAAGGCCGTTGTAGTTTGCCATGTGCATCCCTGAGAGAGAGGCTATCTGGGGAAAGAAAATAGTGCAGAGGAATCCATTTCCTTATAAATCATATGAGGAGTTGGTGTCAAAAGAGGGAATTTTCCTGGCTGGTGTACATTTTCATGGACAAATGCATACGCAGATAAATTGAATAGCAAACACCCCTCTCTGAAGATGGATCATTGTATTTCCACATCACAGGGCACAGAAAGGGCCCAGAGAAGGTAGGGAATGGAAGGAATTGGCAGGCTGAAGAGTGATATGAATAATTATGTTTCTTGCATGTCTTGTCAAGAGGCACAATACCAAATCTTGGGCCACACTTCCACTACTAGCTAAGCGCATTGGGATGTGCCCTAGTGCTATGTGATAAAAGTGATTTTTTTTAAAAGATAAAGATAAATGTGGGGTCGGAGAGGAAACTATAAATGCATTTGCTTTTAGTGGTTTGGGATGACACCTTTCAACAGCAGCTAACTACAACAACGAATTAGAAAGGAAGCACTGTTTAATACACAGATCTAAGAGCCCGGAAATCTGTATTCTGTTCCAGCCTCTGCCTTAAATTTCCTATGTGACCTTGATAAAACTGCTTCACTTCTCAGTGCCTCAGTTTACTTTATTGTAAAGTGTCAGGACTGGAATTTTAGGTGCTTTCAAAAATGCCATTCTCAATTCCTATATAAATCACACAGAGAGACACTTGGGGAGTTGTGATTATTACCTTGATTCTTCATCTCCACGAATGTAGACCTCTACTTCATGAGGTAAAAGAAGAAATTCCTTCGCTAAAACGAATACAATAGAAACTCAGGGTTACACACATCAGAGTTACGAACTGACCAGTCAACCACATATGTCATTTGGAACCGGAAGTACCCAATCAGGCAGCAGCAGAGGGAGAAAAAAAGGCAAATACAGTACAGTATTGTGTTAAACATAAACTACTAAAAAATAAAGTCAAGGTTTAAAAAAAGAAAAGATTTCACACAGTAAGGAAATTGTTTCTGTTCTTATTTCATTTAAATTAAGATAGTTAAAAGCAGCCTCTTTCTTCTGCATAGTAAAGTTTCAGAGCTGTATTAAGTCAATGTTCAGTTGTAAACTTCTGAGCAAATAACCATAATGTTTTATTCAGGGTTATGAACATTTCAGAGTTACAAACAACCTCCATTCCCAAGGCGCTTGCAACTCAGAGGTTCTACTGTATTCCTACATTTTATCTATGGACCACCACTAGAGGGCATCATATTCATTCATACACGACATTATGCATGTAGGGTGCTATTTTTAAAAGCACCTAAATGATTTTGGAGCATAAGTCCCAGTGTCTGTCAGTGAGACCTGTACTCCTAAATCATTGAGCTGCTTTTGAAAATCCCACCTGTTCTGGTTAGCAGAGGGACTGTGAGGGAGGAAAGGAACAGTGGTCGTGAATTCTAATGAAAATGTGTTCCATTCCACTGAACTTTCATTCCTCAACTGCATGCAGCAAGGCATCCACTCATACCAACTTAGGTTTCTGGGGGTGCTGGTTGTGGTGTGTTCTGCTATCGCCACTATGAACCATAGGCAGCCCTCCAGCTAGAAGAAATCTTTTAAAGTAATATTTTATTTATGTTTAGGTTTGTTTTTTAAAGGCTAATTCTATCTTGGTTTCAAATTCCAGAGGGAAAGTATTCACGAGCTCAAATGAGCTCTGTGTGCCTTTGGAAATAGCTCTGGAAGGTCACACTGCCTAAGGTTCGACCAGGCCCACTGTATAAAATCTGTTTGCATGCACTGTCACCCAATTTACACGTGCAAATGTGGGAGCTAAAGGATTGCACAAGCCCTCTGTGAGCTTCTGTTTATCTCAGCGGTTCTCAAACTTTTTGAGATCGCGACCCTTTTCCCCTTCCTCCTGTGCCATGGCGGACCCTTGTATGTCTGCTGAAAAGCCGCCAAATGCGGAAGTAATGCATTTGGCGGCTTTACAGCGGTGCCAGGAGCTTGCAACACCCCTGGAGGTGCTCCGCGACCCCCAGTTTAAGAACCCCTGGTTTATCTCTAGTGGCTGAACGATATGGATGAATTTTGATAGTTCAGCCAACAAAATCCCCCCAAAAGATTCCTTCATCTCCCAACGCGCACGCACAAATTCCAGGGCCTCCTTGGAGCACTGGCGTTAGCATGTGTTCTGGTTTAAACATTTCGTGCATGGACGGCAGGCTTCAGCAGATGGCGTAAAACCCCAGAGAAGGTGTATAGAGAGTGAAATATTCCAGGGATGATAACGGATACAATTTAGATTAGTAAGTAAGCTAACTGATAACTATTACTTGATGCAGAGGACCTGTAGGTGGAATTATTAGCACGTGAGTTTGCCCTCATGTCAGATGATGCCAGTGTGGGCAGTAGTTAACTCTTCTGGCACTAGGGTTTCTTGCAAATTCGGTGGCATTGTTCTTGGTGTTCATGTGAAGAAATGCTCGTCCAGGAACCAGAGAGTTAGGGTGTGTCTCCACTGGCAGTTACAGTGCTGCTCAGAGTGCGCTGAAGGGAAACTGCTGTTGTGCGTTCACATTGTTAGCTGCCTGTGCAATAACATGTTCACACTTGTGGCATTTGCAATGGTATTCAGAGCGGTGCACTGTGGGCAGCTATCACACAGAGCATCTCTTCCTCTTCTGCCGCGAAGAGTTGTGGGAAGGCGGACAAGGTTGTGGGGCATCCTGGATCCTGTCCCAATGCTCCGTGATGCATTGCTTTGCAGCCTAGCAATCCCTGTGCTTCCATCCACATTTGGCGCCATCTTTCAATGGTTTATGTACTGCATGCTCTGCCTCTTCAGTCTGCAGGAATGGATCCCACACTGCTGACCTATGCTGCTCACTCTCACTAATACATCATAAGTGGCAGTGTAGTTATTCCTTAAACTACAAAGGCAAGAGGAATTAGAAATTGATCTCACCACGCTTAGTAGCTATGACACGAGATTGATTGTGACATTCATGGTAGGCGCTGACCACAGTGGAATGCCACTTTTGGGCTTGGGAAACAAGCATTGGGTGGTGGGTTCACATCGTCATGCACATCTGGGATGATGAGCAGTGGCTGCAGAACTTTCGGATGACAGACTACCTAGCCATCGAGTACATTAATTGGAAGGGGTATTTCTCTATGGTTCTCCAGGCGGTTGCGGATCACCATGGGCATTTCACAGACATTAATGCAGGCTGATCTGAAAAGGTGCATGACGAATGCATCTTTGGGAACACTGGTCTGTTCTGGAAGCTGCAAGCAGGGACTTTCTTCCTGGACTAGAAGATCACCATAGGGGAAGTCAAAATGCCCATTGTGATCCTGGGAGACCCTGCCTATCCCTTAGTGCTGTAGCTTATGGAGCCATACATGGGGCACCTTGACAGCAGCAAGGAGTGATTCAACAATAGGCTAAGCAAGTGCAGAATGACTATTGAGTGTGCTTTTGGTCATTTAAAGGCCCGTTGGCGCTGCCTATATGAGAGATTTGACCTGGCCAATGACAATATTCCTATGCTTATAGCTGCGTGCTGTACACTCCATAATATTTGTGTAGGGAAGGGTGAAAGTTTCACTCAGGGCTGGACCACTGAGGCTCAGCACCTGGAGGCTGAATTTTAACAGCCAAAGACCAGGGCTATTAGATGGGCGCAGCATGGGGCCATAAGAAGCAGGGATGCCTTCAGGCAGCAATTTGAAGCTGAAAGCTACTAATATTTGTTGCTTTGCTCGGGAGGGCAGTGCTTGTAAGGCTAGGAGGTGATTGTGATTGGTGCAGATGATGCACTATGAGGGTTTAAGAAAATTTTCTGCTGCTTTGCAGGGCTCTGTTTGCTTTCAGTTAATGGAATAAAGATTGCTTTCAAAGCAAAACAATTATTTTATTAAAAAACAACCAGAGGAGAGAGACGAACAAAAAAACCCAGAAGTGCTGTGGGGAATGGGGGAAAGGAGGGTCCCAGGAGGAGGTGGGGTCCCGGGATGGTTAAAGATTTGTGTATGTTCAGGTATCTCATGTAACCTTGTCCTTTGGAGTACACTGCAGTGGGCGCTGTACTTCAGCAGAGCCAAGCTGCAGATGGATGGGTGTTGAGTGCAGTGAGTAGTGGGAGTCCACACTGCTGCATTGTGAGGAGGGAGGACTGGAATGCTGCGGGTAGAGAGTGGAGCCAGGAGGTTGATAAGAGTGTGTTAGTGGTGTCTGGGGGGCGGATGGGAAAGAGTGTTATGACAACGGCTGCAGGGGAGGGTCTGCCTGGAGCTGCTCGATTTGAAGAGCCAGTAGCTCCTTGAGCGTGTCTGCTTGGCACTCCATAACTGTTAAGAGCAACTTCGTGACTTCAGTCTGGCGCGCCACATTTTCCTTTGGGTCCCTCTTCTCACTGTCCCGCCACTTCTTCAGTTCTTGTTTTTCAGCTGTGGAGTGCATCATGACATCACATAGAAAGTCCTCATTAGTTCGTCGTGGCCACTTTCTAATTCTGCGTAGCTGTTCAGCCCCAATAACAAAGAGGGAGGCTGGGCTCCCAAAGTCTTATCTGAGAAGCCAAAATGCAACATTTTACAGAAGCAGTATTATTTGCAACACACAGAGCCTTGATTCAGTGATTTAAATCACAGCCACTATTCACATCCCTGTCACTAACTGGCTGACCCCAGGCAAGAACACATGGGCCACAAGACCCCCAAAGTGGTAAGTAACAGCAGGGATAGGGGAAATCAGTGTTCCAGGAACATACTGTACGCTGGGCACGTGCCTCTTGGGGAGAGCCTGCACTGTAGTGGGGCCTTATAATCATTCCCATCCCTACATTTTCCACAGGCTGTGTTAATTATGGAAGATATCTCGCTGCTGAGGGTGAGCAGGGAATCAAGGGAGGGTCTTCTCCAAAACTGTGGCTTCCATCTTGGCCTTAATGCAGCTCGCCTGTGTGCAGCAAAGGTCTCCCCCACCCCAGTGACAGCAGAGTGGCAGGGGAAAGTTGCCCTTAGTGGGGCAAGAAACAAAGCAGTTCTGCCAAAGAACCTGCAGCAGCGGATTTCCCAGTATCAACATGAGAGTTTCCTGGAGGTCTCTGAGGCAGATTCCCATGAAGTGAGGGAGTCGATCAACAGCCCGTTCCACCGCTCAGACTAGCCGTGTCATGGTACATGCATCATACAGATACAAGCCTGCTTTCTGCAGCCCGTCAGCCCACAACAACTTGCTTCAGCGATTCCCAGAATCAAAGCCACTTACCAGGGGCCTCCTCTCCTTTGAGCTTCACCAAGATCTGACAGCTGTGACTGGCCAGCCTCCTCGGGGGTAGAAAAGAGTTCCCAGCTGCATGCATCTCTGACTTCTGACTCGTCCTCTGCCTCTGGGTTCCCCACCCCTCCACATCCACATCCAAGATTTCCTCCTCTTGTCTCAGTCCACTCTCAACTGGCACGCGAGCCATTGAAGTATCCACAGTGACCTTCACAGTGGAGGTGGGGTTGTCACCAAGTATCGTGTCCAACCTTTTGTAGAACCGGCAGCTCGTGGGTGCAGCACTGGAGCGGCAGTTTGCCTCCCTCACCTTATGGTAGGTGTTCTGCAGCTCTTTCACTTTGATCCTGCACTGCGGTGTGTCCTGTCATGGCCCCTTTCTATCATGCATTGTGAAATCCGTCCATAGGTATCATAATTCCTATGGCTGGAGCACAGCTGGGACTGGACAGCCTCCTCTCCCCAAATGCTGATGAGGTCCAGCAGCTCAGCATTGCTCAAAGTGGGGAATTGGCTGTTGCGTGGAGTGGGCATGGTCACCAGGAAAAATGTGCTGAGACCACAGCACGCATCACTGAGCAAAGAGGAAGGCAACTTTCAAAATTCCCAAGGAATTTAAGGGGTGGGGCTCACGATTGGTCACCTGGGAAAGGGCAATAGAGTTCAAACCGATGACCAGAGAGTTGAGAACAGGCATTGTGGGACACCTCCCAGAGGCCAATTACAGCTCTGTAATCAACCCAGGGTATCTACACTGGCACTGCAGCGCTGTAGCTCCAGCGCAGAAAGCTGCTCGCCTCTCCTCGGGTTGGTTTTCTTACAGCGCGGCAACGGTGCAGTTTCTGTGCCCTAAGTGACTTGGCAGTGTGTACACCTTGGGAGTTACAGCACAGAAAGCTGCTTTACTGCGTAGAAACTTGCCAGTGTAGATGAGGCCTTAATTTTGTGCAACAAGCAGCTGGGTTACAACTAGAGCTGGAATTTTCTGATGGAGCGTCTTTCTGTTGGAAAATGCAGATTTGCCAAAAGTGAGATGTTTTATGGAAATGTGTCAAGTGCAACATCATTTTATTTTGAGGGAAGAAAAAGGAAAAAAAATTGATAAGGTTCTACATGTATCTTTTGGACATTTTCAAACAGAGTACTTGGAGTATTCACTTTTGAAACAACTATTAGTGTCAATGTGTTGTACATTTTATATTTAAATTGGAACAGAATGTTTTCACTTGAAATGATTATTTTGAATTTTTTATTTTCTTGATCCAGACTAGAAGAAAACAATTCTAATGTGCAGAATTACCTGCAAAATGAACAATCCAGTTCCCACCTACCTCTAGCTGTAACGGAGGAATGAGGAGGGGGTAGGCATGGCTGCTAACCAACCCCTCCCCCTAATTTAAGATTTTGATTATCATTCCTTTACTCTGCCCTTGCATAGAGCTGGATTTCAGTTGTGTTATGCCACATCTTTACTCTTATCCCTTCAGATACCCTATAGGTTCAATGTTGAGGGCTTGACCATTTTCTTGTTCAATGTGTCTCACATTTTACTACATAGATAAGCTGTTGGGCTGTTGCTGAGGGCTGAACTCAGACAATAGGGAATTCCTGCGGAAGAGAATGAGCGAGTATTTGAGCAGCAGAGATTTCAATGCATTGTTCCCCACAGAGAGAGAGCAAGAGAGGTCTCTCACATTCCATACAAGACACTAGCCTTTTTCAGAGGCAGTAATTGCATACATTTGGCATATATCTGATCAAATTTATTGCACATCGTGTGTGGAGGGAGTGTGTGCACGTCTGCATACAGCTTCCCTGATTTTTTGTGTGTGTGTTTGTGTGTAATAAGTGTGCATACAATGCCCTGATTTCTCCTCTCAGAAATGCAGGCTATGAATTCTGCAATTTGATTTTTTTTTAATGTAGCAAATACTAACTAATGTAGTAAATATGAATGGAGCAAATGTTAACACTTATTAAACGAGTGTTCTTTACTTCCTGTCAGAAATTGTGTGGGATTCCATTGTGCCATTAAACTGCTGTCAAGTTACACCCTGCAGTGGCCACATGTCAGTAGCTAGTGAACTGCTTCCCATCTGTGTTTCCAAAAGTGCACAGGGATCTGTTGAGATGAGAAGTGCTATGTAAATGTCTAACCATGTTCATTGTCTACTCTTGACATAACAGAGACTGGTTCACTCTGGTTGGCGTAGCGAGCGGAAATCTGATACCCTGCAGCACAGGGCAGAATCAGTGTGAGGAGGAGCAGGGGAATAGTACTGCCAGTTTTGTCCTTGGGATTTTCCTTGGGACTGTAGGGAAAGCAGCTTAGCCCTGGTCTACACTAGCGTGGGGGGGATCGACCTAGGATACGCAACTTCAGCTTCAAGAATAGTGTAGCTGAAGTCGACGTCTCTTAGGTCAACTTACCAAGCCTCCTCACGGCGCAAGGTCGACTGCCACCGCTCCCCAGTTGACTCCACTTCTGCCTCTTGTCTTGGTGGATTACAGGAGTCGAAGGCAGAGTGAGCGGGGATTGATTTGTCGCGTCTACACTAGATGCTATAAATCGATCCCCGATAGATCGATCACTTCCCACTGATCCAGCGGGTAGTGAAGACGTATCCTTAATCTGTGTCTTTAGAAGCTTTGCTGGTGGAGGATGTATGAAATCATCATACCCCTGGCTATGCTTTATTCCCAGCAGATCTTTTCACTTTTGGGGCTGTGCTGACTCTTTACCTCTTCCCTCTATGGGGCAAGGAGACTTGCATTTCCACAGTCCCCACCAACCCTAGTTTTCCTAGGACCTCCGCCCAGGGGTGTTGGAACAGTTGGTATAGTGAGGGTGCTGAGAGCCATTGAATCAAACTGTAAACCCTAGATATCATGCAAACCACTTCAAGCAGAGGGTGCAGCACCACCCCTACTTCCAGCACCTGTGCTTCCACAGTGTGCAACCTGGACTGCATCTACTGATTAAAGTATTTCTTGCCATTACAGAACAGCAGCATGTCCGTAGAGGAAAGGCAGTTGGGTTGTGCAAGGAAGAGAATATGTGAGAGAGCTCCTTTAGCCCTAGTCCCTCTTTCATTGTCATCTTGAGATAGAAGCTTCCTGGTGAAGCATGTGTAGCTGTATCAGATCCCAGTTTGTATGACCACGCAGCACAGAGCTAGACTAAATGCACATCTAAGTCTTAATTATTTAGGGTCAGCAGTGCCATCAAATCATTTAGAGAGTAATTGGGCCCAGGGACACCGGAACAGGGGCATGCAGGGAGCCCTGGTCCCATCACTTTTTACTGGCCATAAAGGCGAGGTGGGGAGATTGTTGGGGGGAAGAGGCAGCATGGGAGCAGGGCCTCAGGAGAGAAAAGGCGGCATGGGGGCGGGGCCTCAGACGGGAACTGCTTAGCACCTCCGAAAAGTAAGTCCCGCTTATGTAACTTTTGCATGTCTGACCATTTTTTCCATTGACATTTGAGATAAAACCCAACTGGAAGGTTGTAGAGGTGAGTCCAAGTTGATGCGAAGCACAGAGCACTCCCGGGCGAGTTTATTTCCCTCGTGCCCCCACTTTTTTGGTGGAAATGGCCACTAGTTATAAAACAATTGATTCTTTGGAGCCACTTACACGCCCATATTCCCTTTACAACCTGTCATGTACATTTGCTTGCTTTAGTGGTAACAAATGAATTGGAAGAACCCTGTACCCTATAGGCCCAGCCTGGCTTCTGAGCACCCAGATTCATTTCATTCTGCTAAGCAGATATGTCAGTGTTGATTTTTTGATAATTGTTGCTCATGATAAATGAGGCAGAAACCATAGAAATGATGCCAGTAGTCTTAGGAATGATACATTTTACTGGGGGCTGTGAGTGGTAAAAATATTGATTTTTTGTTTCTTTTGTTGATATTGTTCAAAAACTGATTATTTGTAACATTAAACTATCCACTCTTATTTTGACATAGTGTGTATTTTCTCAGTGCCGTAGGATGTCATACACCACTTCCTATCAGTAGGAATTACAGTATACTACAAACTAGCTGGGGACTGATTCCCCTCTTGCTTACACCGTAGATTTCCTCTGAGATAAGCAGGAGTAGTGTTTGGTTCTCTATGGCATGTGATAAACTGACACTGTACAGCATTGGAATACAGGGTGAATGATGTTAGTTTAAATTATGGAATGTGAGTGTCTGAGAATAACTGATCAGTTAGCTTGTACATGTTCTTGGAATCCTTTGCCTATCTGTTCGTTTTAGGTTTATATGCATTCCCAGTTCAGTTTGCAAAGTCAACTTAATGTTACATGTCTTACGTCCCTGGAATTAAAGAGGTGAACAGGATGCTGAGTTCAGGGGAGGACACAGATAGCAGCCTACAGACTGAGTTGGGAGGCTGGCTAGTTTTCAAGGTAGTTTATTGCAGGATCTGCAGTATAATAATGACAGAGGCTTTCTGGTTGGAGGGGAGTGAGAATAGAAGGAGACATTAATTGCATTGGAGGCTAGTGTATATTTATTTGGACTTTGATCTGTGCCAGCGAGCGTCACTCCAGTGGTTAAAATGAGTGGATCGGATTGGGAACAATAACAAATCAACCAGAATCTTCATTCAAAATTCAGACAAAACCTAACCAAATCCTTTGCGCTGTGATAATGTTTAGTTAACGTTTTTTCTTAAACATCTAGCTATTTACTTTTCATTTTTCTGCTATTTCCCCATCTCCTGGTTCCATCGGACGTGCTGAAATGCTTTGATAAGGACTGTTAAAAAGTTCCAAGCTCCACCAGCTGGAAGCTTGTGGTAGTTCCCATCTGAGAGATTATCCTCCTGGGTCAGATCCTCTGAGAGACCAAGCTTGTGTGAAAACCTGTTTTGGGGGCCCAATCCTGCAAGTTGCTGAACAAGTGGTAGAGATGCTCAGTGACATCAGCTCCACTTAGCACCTCCAGGAGTTACTCAGCATTTTGTAGGATTGAGCCTTTTACAGGGGTTCTGAAACTGGGAGCTGGGATCTTTCAGGGGGCCATTAGGTTATTATAGAGGGGTTGTGAGCTGCCAGCCTCCACCCCAAATCCCCCTTTGCCTTCAGCATTTATAATGGTGTTAAATATATTAAAAAGTGTTTTTAATGTATAAGGGACAGGGGGGTGTTGCACTCTGAGGCTTGCTATGTGGAAGGGGTCACCAGTACAAACGTTTGAGAACCACTGCTTTACAAGGTTTCTAGCCAGATCTTGCTGAGTTGAAGGGTTTGGATGAGACTTGAACCAGTCGACCAACATTTTGGAGGGCTGCCTTTCCCTAGCTGCTGGTTTTTGATGATGAAAAGAAAGCCTTAGCAGTGATATCTGAAAGTATAGGAAATGTCATGGTCACTTTTTGGCCTGCATTTGGCACTTGGAAATGTCATCGGTAAAATTATAGCCAATTTAATTTTAGAACCTAATTTGGAATACCTGGTTATCTGATGAAAATGAAGAAATAATAAGGGTGTTAAAGTCTCTCCCACAGATTTCCACCATTACTCCTGCAGTCTGCTACAGATGATCATATGGATGAAAGGTTTTGTAGAAATAATCCACTATCTCTTTGAAATTCTAGGAGGGAAGGAGGATCAGTCCTTTTGATGTCATTTCTTCCCCTCCAGGCAGGAGCTGGAGAGAAGGAACTGGTAGAGTAAGAAATTGGGTGCATTTGATGGAACAATGGCAGCAGAAAAAGCAGAACACTTATGGGGAATAAGGACCCTAGCATCTCAAGACACATTATGTTCATAATAACTAAGGATTAAATAAAAGACTGTTTTATTCTGTCCTGGGTTGGTGGCCTATGTCCTGTTTATAAAGACACAGCGTAAGAACACTTTCCTGGTGAGTTTCCTGTTAGCTAGGGAGGTAGGTTCACATATTCGAGCCAGTTGTCAGCTTCAGGGACATAGGGATTCCCTACTGTGCAGTGCCAAAAAATTCTGAGTATGAAATTCGGGGTGGCCCCTTATCACTTTGATCCAGTGACAGGCTAATTAAAACTGTACCCTACAGGACTGGATTTTAATGAGGTGTTTAGTGTCTAGGGGGGAAAAAACAAAATAAATCCCGATCATACAAACACAGAAATAAGCACCATTTTCTGAACCATTTGAATACACTTACAGTAAAAGCAGAGAGTGATTAGGATCATCTCCTTCTGAGCTAGAGTCTGGAGATAAGTTATCTCTGAGGATCCCAGCCTGTCATTCTGCTTTAGTACAAATAACTCGCACAATAATTATGATGGGCCTGACCACATCTTTATGCTACAACAATCACCCTCAAGGCACTTCAGTTAAGAAAGACTTGACGTTCTAGGCAGCAGCACCGAGTGCTTCAGGTACTTTTGTTGTCAGTACTCAAATTCTTAATCTGAACCCGGATTATATATTTTACCCCCCTTTCTGTGAATCACCGCACTGCTTTAGTAAGGCCCTTTTTAACAGCTGTGCAGTTTTACTTGGGAGAACAGAGGAGAGTATTTTATACAGCCCCAAAGCACCCAGATTAAAGATCTAGTCCCTTAACCAGAGTTCACAGCCTCTTAAAGGAGAAGACTTGTGCACAAGTGATTTCTTCAGCAAAATTTCTAGAAGGTTTGAGACTGGAAACTTTCCGAGGGGATGATGTAATCCATAAACCCCATTCCCTCCCACTCACCTTCTAGTTCAACTTTCTCAAGTTTCTATTCTTTTGCCTGGGTACCTATTTAAATGACTTAACAAGGTGGTTAATTTCGGACAATGGAAATAGTCACAGATACTATAACCCCTCCTCCCTCTTCTTCTTTTTAACAAAAAGTTTGTGACGGGGCTAAGTTGAGAGACCCTCCAACGGGTCAAGGACCATGGACTCCTCTGGGTAACTTGCGATGGGTAGGATTGGCGGCTCCTCTGGATAGTTGGCGAGGGATAGGCTTGGCGGCTCCTCTGGGTAACTTGCGACGGGTAGGATTGGCGGCTCCTCTGGATAGTTGGCGAGGGATAGGCTTGGCGGCCCCTCTGGGTATTTTCCGAGGGGCAGACTTGGCGGCTCCTCTGGGTAACTTGCGAGGGGCAGGCTTGACACCTCCTCCGGGCTCTGGTCGGCATCAGGCATCAGCTGGTCTGGCCAGTCTTCAGGTCGGCCACTGATTGCCGGGGTCTCCCAACCGGGAGCTAGGCTACAGGCGTCTGGCCTCTCTGGCGGCTGTGTTTTTAGTGAGCTGTGAGGTTGGGCTTCTACACTTCCTGTCCTATGTCTGGATCTCTGGGGGGCGGGTGCAGGATTCACTGACTCCACCCACTTTGGTGTCTGGAGTGGCTCGTCCCTCTCCGGGGCGGTGGGGAACCACACCGACTTGCTACAGTCCCTCGGGTGTCTGTAAATAGATGGACTGTGGAGCAGCAATGCTTTTGACAGTAAACTGTTTGGAATGCTGCTTCTACCAGGCACAGAGCTGCCTTCTCCTTTGAATCTTCCCCCAAAGACCTTCCTTGTACTGTATATTGCGTTGTTTATGGGTTACAATTGCTTGAAGGAATGTGAGCTCAACTTCTGTGAGTTTCTATCTAAAAGGTATTGGGGAAAATACAAGTTATTCCACCTCCTTTCTCTCCTTCCAAGCTCTTGCTTCCTCCACCCACCTTGCATCTGAACAATCACATAATCATATGCTGCTGAGTAAACCATCCGGTCTAACATTCTGCACACAGGGGAAATGGAATGTAATGACAACCAGCACAGGTTTTCATTGCTTTGCTAAACAAGTGTGTTAACAGAGCTTTCTCCATTTGCGAAGAGTGATGTTGTGGCATCACCACCTCTGTTCTAGCTGGTGGGGTTTCTGCTGCAAGGCAGTTGAGCTCATCAGGGTATAGGTGGTGAACAACAAAAGGAAAGGTGGTTCAGTTTGGGCAAAGGCCTCAAAAGGGGTCGGATGATCTCAAACTTTGAAGGCCTTTCTCTGTTCACACAGATCCTTCTCCTTTATCTGCCTACCTATTGTCAACCCTAGTGTGGGAAGGGAACAGTTGTCTTAGTTCCAGCACATTTTGTCTCTAGAGCCGGGGTGGGCAAACCACAGCCCGCGAACCACATGTGGCCCACCGGCCATTTTAATCTGGCCCACGAGATGGGGCTGGGGTGCGGGGCCACTGTCCCCGCGTTCCCGGTCCAGGCACCAGCCTGAGCACGGCGTGCCGTGCCGCGGGTCCCCATCCTCCGGCCGGGGGCGGGCCAAGCGCAGGGAGCCGCAGGGCCCGCCCTCCCTGGCCGGGCCGAGCCCGGCGTGCCCCAGCGCTCCCTGGCCGGGGGCCGGATGGAGCACTGGGAGCCGCTGGGCCCCATGCTCCCCAGCCAGGGGCAGCGCGGGGCCCCACGCTCCCTGGTCGGGGGCAGAGTGGAACATGGGGAGCCGCGGGTCCCGCACTTGCTGGCTGGGCCCAGTGCGGCTGCCACTGGACCCCGCGCTCCCCGGCTGGGGGCCGGGTGGAGCATGGGGAGCCATGCGGCCCCGCGCTTGCTGGCTGGGCCCAGAGCGGCTGCCACTGGGTTCCGCGCTCCCCAGCCGGGGGCAGCACAGGGAGCCGCGGGCCCCGCGGAGCCCGGTAAAGGAGAGCCCAGCTGAGTAAGTTAAGGGGGGGAGGCTTAGGTGGTGGGGTCCCTGGGTGGTGGTGGTTGAGGTGGGGGGATCTCGGGAGGGGGCAGTCAGGAAACAAAGCAGGGGGGCTTAAATGGGGGGTGGGGTTCTGGGGGGCAGTTAGAGTGGGGGATCTCTCGAGGGGGTCGAGGGGGCAAGGAGCAGGGGGATTGAATGGGTCTGGGGGTCTGAGGGGGGGAGTCGGGGTGGGAATTGGGTGGGGGTCGGATAGGTGGCGGGGCCAGGCTGTTTGGGGAGGCACCGCCTTCCCTCCGCAGCCCTCCGCACAATTTTTAACCCCAATGTGGCCCTTGGGCCAAAAAGTTTGCCCACCCCTGCTCTAGAGCTTTGGTCAGCTTCTGTAGTGAAATCCTGCTCCTTCAGAGTTTCTGCAGCATTAAGGGACCTCAGAGCATATTAGATTCCCTCTGCCAAAACTAGAGCAACCCCTGAATTCACAAGATTTGAAGGCAGCTGCTGGCTTCAGATTGATTTCAGCAAGGTAGGAAGTAATGTTTTCAAACCATGCCCCTTAGTTCTGCACATCAGGGTCAACACTTCATGGGCTTTATGTGAGAGTGGTGGATTTGAACCCACAACTGCGCCTCAGGAGAAGGTGCTACCGAGTAAGTCACAATGACACCTACGTTTCTGGTTTGGAGTGTCACCTTAAAGGCAAATGCAAGTCTCACTTTTGAGGGGAGGCATTTTCCCAAACGTATGGATTTAGCTAGTGGTTTTGTGTCTGGTTTAAGATGCTGTCAGACAGACTTTGCCTTCAGTGAAATTTCTTGCTTTGTTGACGCTAGCAGGAGTGAACTTCAAAAGATTTGGAGTTCAGGTTCAGTTCAGATAAGTGTCTAAAAGTTTGGGTGCTAAGTTAGGGGTTAATGGGAGGGGGAGCCAGGGGCAGAGCTTTCTCATCTTTGCTAAAAGTAGAAGGGAGCTCCCCGGTTTTCTTCATCCTCCTTGGCTGGCTTGGCTTCTCCCTCCTCCTTCAGTCTGCTTTAACCACTGCCCACCTCCAACTATCCAGAGCTGCTCTTGGGGTCTGTAACATGCTGATACTCCGAAGTTTCCCATATCTGCTTCTGACTGGGCTGCAGATCCCATGAGAACCAGCTTTTCTTGCCGTTTGTTTTGGTGCCAGCTCAAACCCAGAGTTGAAGGGCAGAGGTTGGGCAAGGATTTGAGAAGTGGGGACTCTGGGGATGCATACTAGTGTCTGGGGCACAGGACAGGGCATAAAAGCTGCTTTAGCAGTGACAGAACAGTCCTTAAGATTTCAAGCTGGCAGCCTAGGGCGTGTTGGGTTGCAATAAGAAGAGAACAAAGAAAAATGCTTCCGTGTAACTGGAGCCTCCCCTTGAAAACCTCCAACCTGAGTTATAACCCAGCCCTTTAGCATTCTCTCTTCAGAGGCATGCGCTGCTTCTGATGGCTGTTTTTATCATTTCCTGGGTTCCCACTGAGGGTCTGCCTTGGTCTTCGGTGCTGAGCCCTGCTGGTTAGTCAGGCCTGTGCGAGTTAACACACACATTCCTTTGTGGAACCCAGGGAAGTTCTCTGGCGTCTGGTAGGGGTTGTTCATTTGACCTTGCCTGATTTGGTGTCATCACTCTTCAGTTTGTTTGGGGTTGTGTGTGTCATGGGATCCCTCCCGGCGGTGGCAGTATCTCTGGCTCCTGCCTTTGATTACTGATGTGCTTCCTTAATTTCTGTCGCAGGAGAAGAGTTTGGGAAACAGCAACTATCTGCCATGAGAGAGTGATTGTTTAATCAGAGAGAAGGAAATATATTTCTTCCACCCTCTTGCAGTTCTTAAAGCGTTTTGTGGCTCTGACGCTGCAGCGGAATTGGGAGTTTACCTGTCAGGCATGAGTCATATTGTTTGCTGAAGGGCAATCAGAAGAAATATATTTGGTGAAAAATAGAACAAAATAGCAATAATGATCTGAGTTTCAGAGGGATTTCTTTGTGCCCTCCTCCCCCATGCCCTCTGCTAACTGCTAGCCATCAGCAACTGCATTAGAACCAGCTCAGTACGTGGCAGACTGGGGGCGAAGGACTAAGATGGGATCCAGCTGGGTCACTGTCTGGTGACCAGGAGTATGTGTGCGTGTCTTGCATGTTTCCACAGTCAAAAAGTCAGATGTTTACTCAGCCAGAGCCGGACCTCTTCCTTCTAGTGTTGTTTTGTTACTCTATTCTTTCATGTATTGTTAAGCACCAGCAGTGTTTTCAGTAATATTCAAAGCGCACACTGAAATTGACCCCTACCCTGAGGATCTTGCCATCTGAAAGCAAGTCTTGGAGAAGATGAGACACTGGGAGGCCCAGAGGAGGGAATAACTTGGAATGATGTCGACTTTTCTTTTTTCTTTCTAGGAATCAGGCTAAGAAACCTGAGATTTGGTTTCCTAGTGCAATGTCAGGTGCTTCCTAATTGTGATGTAGGCTGCAAGTACTAAGAGACTAGCTCTTTTCAGTGGATTTGTACTTCCTGTTGTGACCAAAACTAGGAAGTACTGATGGCCAGGGAAACTAACTAATATCTTTCATGTCTTAACCAAGTTCCAGGGTTTCAGTTTGACTTTCAGGGGCAAAGATTCAGAGTTGCTCTGATTTTATTGAAAGCTGGTGTCTTCATCCCTACTATTAGAGCCCTGTGAGGGACTGTTTTTAATCCCGCTCCCCCGCTGCCTGCAATACCCATTCCTACCCGCTCCCGATACTATGCCTGTGGATCCTGTGGGACTTATGGGTTCCCGGTTACACTGCAAGACTCTACGCTAGTTCCGCACAACACTTTACCTACCATTAACCAGAGGCAGGATAAGGCACTGGGTTGGGAACCAGGTTATCCATATTCAATCGCTGGCTCTACCACAGATCTTCTGTGTGGGCTTGGCAAGTCTGTGTGTCAATCTCTGTGTGTCTTCTTTCCTCCTATCCGATGTCTGTCTTAGTCTGTTTAGATTGTAGCCTCTCTGAGACAGGCACAGCACCTAACACAATGAGGCTGATTTCAGTTTCAGTTCAGCTCTAGTAACCTCTGTGCAAAGAGCAGAATAGCAAAGCACTACCTAAGCCTCCCTCGGTGTCAAACTTACTGGGGGTCTGTTAAACAAAGGGGCCTGCCTAATAGCTAAATGGTTCTGTGTAGAATAAGCAATAAAGAAATAGAGAATTTGTCTAAACATATACAAATATAAATCCATTAATAATCCACTGTAAAATCGCTGTGAATTTACAGGTCTTTTCATGCACTGTGTATCCATGGTAAATCCATAAATTATGCTATCAGAATGAGTGATACCCTGTTTTGCTAGTAACAACAGGCATCATTCGTTACTTCTGGGGCTGATTTCAGGTGGCAGCTTGCAGTTGCAATAGATTTTTTTTTTTAAAGCCCAAAATGGCACCCCCATGTTATCAGGCAAGATTGTTCATTTAAAAATAAAGGGCCTCTGCTCACAGGGGTTTTATGCCAGTGTAACTCCAGTGAGTTTAATGGAGTTAACTCTTGATTTACAGCTTTGAAAATGAGGTCAGAATGGTGACCAAATAATTTCAGGAATGACTGGTTCCAAGATAGAGCAGTTCATGTCGAGAGACTTGGTTTGAAATCCTGATTTAGTGTAAAAATTTAAAAAGAACCTAAGTGACTTAGGAGTCTAGATCCCATTGAAAGTCAAGAGTCTTCTAAGTCACTTCGGAAATTTTACTCTCGGGCTGTAAATGAAAATGTGCTTGAGGATCTCAGCCTCGTCACCAAGCCCAATATTTTGCGAAAGTGGCTAGAGAGTTTGGATATCTCAGCTTGATCCAACTGGATCAACTGGTTTTCAAAAGTACTGAGCACCCATTGACTTCAAATGGGAATTGCAGGAGCCTTGCACTTTTGGAAACTACATCCATGGTGTGCCAAATTGGGCACCCAAAAAGGGGCGGCACTTGCAATCAGTGGCCACTTCTGAAAATTTCAGCCTTGCTGTACATTTCTCCACATCCCAACACCAACTCAGAATATCACTCAACTGACCAGGAGCGTGAGGAATGGCACCAGGGCAGTTTCAGAGGGAGATTCATTGGCAGTGCCGTAGGGGCTGGGTAGAGCGACAGCAGAGTACTGTAAGAACTAGCATAGCAGGGTGGTGATGGCTGAGATGCCAAGATATACCAAGTAACTGTGCGTGGAGAAGCCTTGCACGGGAGCACATTAGTGCTAATTAGTCCCTTGCTTTTAAGAGCACCAAAGAAAGTTCAATAAATAATTAATTAATTGAAATCAACATTCTGAATATGCAATTGCTAAGGCCCTGTGAAATGCTGTTTCCGGGTGTATGGCACTGCTATCAATTCACTAGTGTACTACAGACTTTCTTGTTTCAGGCAGGGGCTTAGTATAGAAATGCCTAGTACATTTTGCAGTGCTGTATAAGAACAACATTGTCTCACCTGATTGGACTCAGCACTGTTTTGAAGGCACCCTATTTCCTCCTGCCTCCTCCCACACACTGATAAATAAGCTGCCTTTTTGTTATCATAATGTTCTCAATGTTCTGCTATTACCACTTGAGCTGGATAAATATCTCAGCATGAGTTTCTGAGCAAATTTGTCCAAATACAATATTGATTTGACTTTGACTGTTGGAGCCCTTTTCATTTTCAGGAATATTCTACTAAACAAACTTTATTTGATGAGAATACAGTGTGGCCAATGCTACCCGCTCAAAACTTGAGTTTGCCTCCCCCTCCAAAAAAATTAAATAAAAAATTGGGAATTTTTAAAAATTTCACCTGTGGTTTTGTAAACCTTAGGGCACAAGAGTTGGATCACATTTTTAGGCTTTTTTCTGTCACCACGAAGGCTAGAAAGTTACTGTTTTCTTAAAGGAAAGCTGAGGGTCTCACATAATTACTTGACTCCAAAAGCTGGGGATTTAAGGAAAAAGACCTAATATTGTGAGACTTGTGGTAAAATTGCAAGGGTTTGCAACACTGGGGATATCCACAAATGAGCCAGAACAAGGCTCTCATTTGATCTTTTAAATGGTGCATTGGCCTTTGCTATCACCTCCGTGAAAGTGATGATTTCACCCTGAAAGAGGAAATGTTAAGAGATAATTAGAGAATATTTGCCAAACTCTAATTTTGAACTTGTAGATGTGATTATTCACACAAGAAAGATAATTTCAAGACTTAGCCAATCCAGGAACAGAAACAGTGTCATGTAACCTATGAATTCAATCAGAAGAGGCCAGCCCAATTTGAATAGTCACAATGACTGATTGCAAACAATCTACAGATATAGTCTTCTTGTATGAAATCTTGATTCCATTCAAGTCAATGGCAAAATTCCCACGAAGTTCAATGGGGCCTAGATTGCACCCCTTATTATTGTTTGTTTATAGTACAATAGTACCCAGGCATCAGGCTTGTGGTATCATTGTGTAAGCACAGATGAAAATCTATCCTTGTTCCATACTGTTTGTAAGAATTATTCACAAAAACAAAATCACAAATAATTTGAATAATAAATATATCCCCAAAAAATCAGAAACTGCTAATGGACAGTTTAAAAACAGAAAAAAAAGACTAAATAATTGAATACAATGTTATCTCCAATTACTTTTTCATTGTTAATAATTTTGCATGATCTTGCATGTTAACTTCAGATACCATTTGTCATACGTGACTTTGTGGTTGTGACACTGATGTGTAATAATATAGACAACAATGAAATGGCTGTGCTAAGGGGCAAATTAGTAGTTTTAATGGATGGAAACTTGTTAGGTATAATTCAGTGGTGTGTCTTCAGTGGTAAATATACTACTGTGGTTATGGTGAGGTTCTATTATAGCCCTCCAGGACATGGGTGGCATGTCACATAGGTTGGGGAAGGCTGGGCCTCCCCAAACAGCCTGGCGTGGCCCCGCTTCGCTCATCTCTGAAACCTTGCTTGCCCTTCCCCATTGGCCCCAGCCTGGGCAGGCTGCTCCTTTTCAGGGAGTTGGGGTTAGGATGTACAGGACTTGGAGGGACTGGGGCTGCCCAGCGCTGGGGGCCCCCAAGTGTTGGGGCTGCGCCACCTGGTACACAGTGCGGTGGGAGGGAGAGGCACTGGGGCTGCTCACCGTGTGCTTGAGGGAGCTAGGGCATGCACCACCCACCTGCCCTGCACTCAGGGGCTGGGGCGGAGGCCTCTGGTGGGGGAAGGAAGGTGGGTCCCCAGGCAGGGGGTGGGTGTGGGGAGCAGGGCCAGCAGCTAGCCTCCCCCAGCCAGTGTCCCATGCTGCAGGCGATTTGTGGGTTTTTAGATTTGCAGTGGACTTCCTCCAGCACATCCGACAAAAGACCTTTGTGTCACAGTGCATGATCCCACATGACAGCTTAACTTATATGTCCACGGCTTTTCAAGCCCCTTAGATGTCCAGCAACTTTGTTTGAAATGCGCCCATTTAAATGCAAAAGAGTTCTTTCTTCCTCATGAGATCTCCTCCCTGAACCTCTCTGTCCCTTATTCTTTAGAACCAATTTTTTGTTTTGTATCAAGGATGCTATGTAGAAAATGAATTGTATTGTGTTATGTTCCTGGTCATTAGCCTCCCTGCCTGAAACACTGAACCATCTGGCCCCCTGATAGCGTTCAGTCATTTTTACAGAGGTTTGGATGTAAAACTCGCCATTGAAGACAGAAATAAGGGGTCTGTTTTCAGGTTTCGGAAGGTGGAGATCGGCTCCAGATTTTTGGCAAGATCACTGAATAAATCGAAAGCTCAGTTACTCCAGAGTAAAACCTTTTGTGCCTTCAAATTCATCTGCATCTGCCCTAGAGCAGGGGTTCTCAAACTTCATTACACTGTGAACCCCTTCTGACAACAAAAATTACTACACAACTCCAGGAGGGGGGGATCAAAATCAGAGCTCACCTGAGCCCTCCTGCCCCAGGTAAGGGGTAGCGGGAGAGCCAAATCCCAAAGGTTTCAGCCCCAGGCAGGGAGCCTGTAACCTGAGCCCCACTGCCCAGAGCTGAAGCTCTTGGGCTTCGACTTTGGCCCCAAGCAATGGAGCTCGGGCTTCGGCTTCAGCCCCGGCCCCCAGCAAGTATAAAGCCAGTCCTGGAGACTCCATTAAAATGGAGCTCCCTCCAGAGACCCTCCTTCCCCAACCACCCCCCGGGACCCCAATGTAAGCCCCCCTGCTCCTTGTCCTCTGACTGACCCCTCCTGAGACCTCCAAACCTAACTGCTCACCCAGGACCCCACCCCTTATCCAACCCCCCTGCTCCCTGTCCTCTGATTGCCCCGACCCCTATCTGCACCCTGACAGATCCCCAGGACTCCCATGCCCCATCCAACCCCCCCATTCCCCATGACCTTAACCGCCACCCCCTGAACCTCTGCCCCCGGAACTCCCTACCCCTTATTTAACTCCCCGACCCCAGCCCTGGCCCCCTAACCATGCCACTCAGAGCAACATGTCTGGCAACTGTGTGGCCTGCCAGAGCCAGCCACTCTGCTGCAGCACTGCCCAGGAGTGGCGGGCTAGAGCGCTGCCTACACGGTGAGCTGAGTCTGCGGGGGAGGGGCAGGAGCACCCTCCCCCGCTGGGAGCTCAAGGGCTGGTTAGGAGGGGCCCGCAGACCAGATGTGGCCTGCAGGCGGTATTTTGCCCACCCCTGTCTTAGAAGGTCATGGCTTCGATTCATCAAATATCTAAGTGATGGCCCCTGTCAGTTATATGGCACTGCAGAGGACAGAGCTTTTAGGAGAATGGCTGTTCTGATCTCTAGCATATCCTTACAGGCATATGATTTTAAAAAAAAAATCTGATCAAAGAATTTTAATGAAATGTACAAATACCAAGAGAACAAGCCAAACATTCACATATGCTTGACTAGCATAATCTATAGGCATATAATCATTTATCTGGGCTACAGGTCTGTGAGGAGGATATGATTTAACACACCAAGACAACATCCAGTTTGTATCCAAGGGTATTAGTCTAATAACACCTTTGATAAAAAAAAAGGAAGTAATCCATTCCTATGTGGAGAGAAAGGAAGGTTACTTAGTAGGAAGAATCTCAGGACTGTCTCATTGTTCACTCAAGTAGAGATAAATCTTACATCTAGGCATCTGTCATGAACTTTTGGGATAAAGGGAGAATTTCTATTTTTGTAAGGTATTTGTGTTAGCTAGCAGCTTAGCCTGTAGCAGATGTCTCTTTGGATACTGATGGGTGAACTTCAGAGTTTCAGATGTGAAGGACAGATAACCAGACTGATGTCGAGATTCTTATCCAATCATTTATATGAGCCCCTTTGGACTATTGAAAACAAGACTGAAAGGTGATTTGGTTACAATGTATAAGTATCTTCACGCAGGGGTGGAATGGGGGAGCTGGCACTTTTAAAAGTGGGAGGGCTATGCCTTCTCATTTTTACCAGCTGTAAGGGTGAGTGACAAGGGGGAGGGAAGAGAGAGTAGGGGGCAGGACCTTGGGGAGAAGAGGCAGCATGGGGGTTGGGCATCAGGGGAAGGGGTGGTGCGAGGGCGGGACCTCAGGGGGAATGGGTAATGTGAGAGCGGGGCCATGATTTGGGCACTGATGGCCCCCCTCCTTTCAGCGAGCTTCTACTGGTCCTGCCTTCATGGGGTGAAATTCTAGGTGCTCAATGGCTCTTGCATCTAGCAGAAAAAGACATAACAAGAACCAATGGGGGAAAGCTGAAGCCAGTCAAATCTGAATTAAAAATAAGACACACATTGCTAACAGTGAGGGTGATTAACCACTGGAACAAACTACCAAGGGAAGTAGTGGATTCTTCATCTCTTGATGTCATCAAATCAAGACAAGATGCCTTTCTGGAAAGTATGCTTTAGCCAAACACGTTATTGGGTTCAATGCAGGGATAACCGAGTGAAATTTAATGACTTGTGATAGCTTGAAGTCTGAGCTTCTGCATATGTTGTTCATGTCCATTCCAATCCCACCTTCCTACCCCTCTGTGGGAGTAGCTGGCAAGATGGAACTGAGGTCAGGCCAGGTCGGCAGAGTCATATATTGAGCCATGAAGGTGCCATTCCAGGGGGCTCCACAGCCAACCCAACGGGAGCTGCTAAGGGAAAACTTTCCGACAACTGTGCATGCAGCACACACAGACCTGATTGGAATGGACATGAGCAACACAGTTCGAAGAACAACAGTTACGAGAAGGTGAATAACCAGTTTTTCTTATGATATTGAATTTATTAGGATGAGTTGAAGATTTACCTATTTGTCAAATGAACTATCAAAGTTTGATGATTTCAGCGCCCTGAGAGACTGATTCTCCACCCTATACCAGTTCTACACTGGGAGTTACACCGATGTAGAAGCAGTGTAACACATTAGAGAACCAGGCTGGAACTATTTATGTATAGAGTAATGTAACTCCCATGACCTACTCTGAGTGAGGCATTTATATCCATGGGAAGCTAGTACTATATAACAGTTATAACTAATAGTAACAGGGAACCACTGCATGCTTACTGCATAGTATAACCACGGTATTTAGATAAAGTCAGCAATGTAACTACAGCTGTGGAAGACAATTTAGTATGGCCAGCAATATAACTATATCCTTAGAAGGGCATAACTAACTACACAGATAATAGTAGCAAGATAACAGTGCTCACAGGAAAGCGTAAACATACAAATAATAGCCACCATATAAATCAGAGAATCTCAGTGTTGATGCCATAGCAGCAGTGTAACTTTGCTCAGCTATCCCAATGACCACTATGGGTTAATTTCACCAATGGGAGGGTATAATGCTATGAATTATAACAGTGTATATAACTCTTCCAGTAACGGAAGTATGGGTCAGAGCAGTGTCTCTAGGTGTCAGGGCATGAAATTCTGAGGAAATGAGACTTTAAAGCACAGCTGACTACTGGGAGCTTGACTACGAAAAAGAAATAAAGCTTACTGAAGCAGAGTTGCACAATCTGTGTCTAGAAGACAAATGAGATAAACCAAGCAAGGTGTAGATTTTCTGTTTGCTTCCTGTAAACCCCTCAGAAATTGCTTAAATATATTTATGAACATAGCTTTCTCCCTCAGGCATCACCACAAAGAGATGAGAAAAAAATGTAATAGATCCATCCACCTCAGGAACAGAAACCACACATGGATGGGTTGCAAAACGCACTGAAACAAGTCATTAGATTTCAGTCCAGTCACTGAATTGAAGGACAGAGCAGACCCAGATAAGAGTGATACATAGTAAGTAATATAAGTAGCTAAAACAGCCATTCTTGGAGGACTAATGTATAGAGATTTGTATATAGATTCTGAACCAACTCTCAGCCTGAGTTCTCCCCATCCTGACACCCTTGAGCATACAAGTAAAATAAGGCCTCAGGTTGATATCGTCGTTATTGTTCAGTAGTCTATATGCAATGAGTTGGTTGCTATTCTCCAGTTTCTAGTGAGCAGGTGTCTACATTACTGAATTGCCATCACTGGCATCCTTGTTGCACTCTCAGAAAAGAGGCCAGGGATTCAATAGCCATGAAGATTGATTTTTATCATGTACCTCTAAAAGAGGTATCTCTAGACTGGCAGAGCTGTATGGTGCTGTACATGTGATCTGTGATACCAAGTACTCTTCAGGGCCATCCACTAGCACTAAATTCACTAAACACTTTGAAGGGGAAAAGTTGAACCATCCAGTGGCTCTATAACCCCTTTCCCAGACTCAGAATCCATGTTGAGTGACTGGATATTCAGTCCCTGCGGCAGAGCAAAGAACTATGAGGAGGAAAACCCTCTCCAAAAACAAACACACCACCCAGCACCTTCAGAGATTCCACCCACATCCTTCTTTGGTTTCAGAACAAACCTGGCTTATGTGGAGCCCTTGAAACACAACACGTACAGCCCTCACATGGCTTTTATGGAATTCTTCTTTGTGACTATCAAGAGCAGTATAAGGACCAATTACTTTTAATTGCTAGTGGGTTTTTTTAGTTAGCTTTCACTTTGTCTTTCTATTAACCTCCTAGCTACATGAGGGAACAAGATAGACTCCTAAGCGTGAATTGATCCACACTCAGATCCCTCAAAGACATAATATAAAGGGAAACTATCAAAGATAATCGTTCCCACCAATTTATTCGTACTTATCTTTTTTAAAAAGAGATTATTAGAAACAGTGAATAAAATAAATGATTTTTAAAACAAAAAATTCCTCAGTGCTGTATCATTTTAGGAAACATTGCAATGTAAATGTTTAGCAACTTGATTTTATTTCCCTTTGCCCTGGCTACAATGCATTAGTGCCAGAACCACGCCATAGGAATTGCTGTCCTGGAACAGACCAGTGATCTGCCATGGCAAAGCTGTATTTTCTGAATGGCCCCCTGAAACCTAGGAATAACCCCATTATAAAGAGGTGAACTAGTGTGACGGTCACTTTACCGTAATGTACCAAGAAATGTTCCCTGTATTGCAAGGGAGCTAATCATGAAGACTTTGAGACTTAGTGTTTAACCCCTGCAGGGACTAGGGATATGGATGGTAAATACAAAGACCAAATGAAATTAAAGAGGTAGATTTTCTGCTTGAAGCCTTCCACTTACGGGAAAGAGGAAATACACTGTCACCAATGGAATTTTCCATAGGAGAACCTCTCATTAGCAGTGCATTTTCTGCTTTTTAAAGTTCAAGTCTGGAGCCTTTCCTAATTCAACACGACTTAAATCTAATGTGGTAGTATGCTGGTGAACTAGGCCTAAATAGCAAAAGGCCCTTCAGGTAGAATGAAATGCCACTAAGAGGAGGGAAGTTGAGCTGAGTGCAGCAGGGATGTCAGATAGATTATTCACAAATTTCCTTCAGGCCAGCTGGAAGATTTGCATTCCACTCTATTGCATTCAGAAATCACAGTGGTGAATGTTCTGCACAATCCTCTCATTGATTTAACAAAGCCAGTAGATGGGTTTACCAGATGGCATCAGACATCGGTAGGAATGTCTGACAGCCCCAGATAATCACAGTTTATATGATTGAAACCTGTTTATATTGATTGTGTCTGGAATGACACAAAGTGCTTTTATGTTCGCTACATGACTGGCTTAAGTCCAGTCCTAATCAAACTCCTAAACAGATCAGGAGCTGCCTAGATGGAGCAGACAGGGACGCATCTGTTTTAATAGATAAAAGAGGACATTTTGGGGTCTTCTTCCTGGGTCAGTGATGCCGGCATCACTGTCATTTTTGCCTCAGAGGAGGAATACCCTTTTACTATCTCCAGAACAGAACTTTGTCCTGTTCTTGGAAACGAACATAGATCTTTGAGAGCTGAGGGAACTAGTTTGAGAAAAACATAACTGGCCTAAATCCCAGCTAGATTATCAAACTGAATCAGACACTTTAAGATTTTAACTAGTCTGGACTGCCTCATTCTTCTCCCCATTTCAACATCTCTCTGCTTCCACAATAGCCCTCTTTTTCCTTTTCTCATGTACTGCTAAAAGAATAGCCATAGTTAGTTCCTGTAATACATACTGAAGAACACTAGAGGGAGGTTGAGGAAAGAAACTATGGAGAAGAGCAAAGACAACAGTATGATGGAGAACTATTACCTTTGCAGGGTTTGCTTACATTCTTAATCCAGTTTAGTCCGAGAGGCATCTTTCTTACTTCAGCCCAAAATTCCTTTGCCAGTGTTCCTCACCATGTCGTAGTGTTTCTCAAAGTCTGAGAAAGTCCTACTGCTGTTTGTTAACACGTTATGATCGGATGACAGCTTGGTAACCTATATAAAAATGTGTTAATAGTCTCAATTCAGTTCCAAGTGGATGGAGAAAACCCCCAATCCTCACTGGAACTCTTTCTGGCAGGCTCATTAGAGCAGGGGTGGTCAAACTACAGCCTGGGGACCACAATCGGCCCTTCATACTTTTTAATCCAGCCCTCGAGCTCCCACTGGAGAGTGGGGTCCAGGGCTTGCCCCGCTCCACATGTGCCATGATGGCTATGCATGGCTCCTGGCAGCAGAGGCATATTTCTGTTCTGGCTCCTATGTGTAGGGGCAGCCAGGGGGCTCTGTGCAGTGCCCCTGATCCAAGTGCTGCCCCTGCAGCTCCCATTGGCTGAGGTAATGGCCAGTGGGAGCTGCAGAAGCAGCGCTTCTGGACGGGGCAGCATGCAGAGTCCCCTGGCTGTGCTTCCGCTTACAAGCCAGAGAGGGGACATGCCACTGCTTCCGGGAGCTGCGTGAGGTAAGCACCTCCTGGAGCCTGCATTCCTGACTCCCTCTCATTCCCCAACTCCCAGCCCTGATCCCCCTCCCACCCTCTGAACCCCTCAGTCCCTTCCATCATGTGTTCTTTCTGGCTCCCTCATTTCATCAATGAGGCAAAGCTCCATTGTGAAATATTCATCCTGCTATGTCAGTTGTACCTGAGAGATATCAGCAACCTCAGTTTGCTTCCCTGCTTTTATGCTGCAAGCAGTCTTGCAATAAATGTTTTCAAGCTAATTGCAAAGTGCTTCCATTCATAGATAACCTGAGCTATACACATGAATAGCACAATTTGTAGTTGTCGTGAACTGTGGAGGGGGAAGATTAAGGAAAGGCTCTTTAATTAGCAGTATCTCATCCATTAGACTTGGTATTGTCAGCGGTTGGAGAAAGGTAGACACCATAGAAATCTGACCTCTAAGTGGTCAAAGAATCATGTCCTCTTATTAGCCAAAGTATTGGACTCCAGGCCATCTGCTTGGATGGGACCATTTACCCCAGTACCCCCAGTCCACAGAAGCCAGCCTTGAGTGCCATGCTTGGCTGGGCTTCTGTGAAGCTGCTGGGAAGGATAACTTATTTGTGGCCAGCTACTGTGTGACTGTAATTACAGTGTAATTACAACAGTAATATCAGGCCCTGGCACTTGTCCCTGATCCACTTACCTAGTGAGATCTTTACATTGATCTGCTTTTGCAAAATGAAACGACCATTTTTCTTGCTGTAAAAATCTTTGAACTTTGCAGAAGTAGCAGGCTATCAGGGATTTTCTCCTGTGATCTAAGATAGATCTTGGTAAATCCAGCCCTGTGGTTCTGTAGTGAGCACCATGCACTATTAACAACTCCAAGTTCAATATGCTGGACTCTTCACTTCCCAGGCTTGCAGGACAAGGAGCATAGAAAAGTCATTCAGTATAACCTGTGTAACAAGGAAACACATGGTCCCGTAGTGACTCATCTGACTGAATTAAAAGCAGCCTTTCTCAAGCAAAGAAGGTTGCAAGAAAAAGGGCATGAAGTGTGGAGAAGAGGAAGCCCATGCTCAGGTCCTTGATTTAAAAATTTCCTTAGAGGAGAATTGGATACAGAAAGGTGGGTATATTTTTGATTTCAGGGGAGCTAAGCTGTTTATGAGAGTCAGGCCCAATGAGAGAGTATTGCTGTGAGCTGATGGATGCAGTGTGGGTTTTTTCTGGCCTTTCTTGTTCTTGTGTCATCTCTACCATCCTAAAGCTTGATATGTTTGAAGCGTTCTCCATTTACACCCCTGAGTGAAATGCAACAGAAAGAAAAGGAGACCAGAAAGAGGTTGATAGATTAGCTGTCTCAGGGGGTAATTCTCCCCTTCCCCTTTGTTAACTTCATAAGAGAGCTAATAATATTAGCAGTAAAGAGAGAAGAGACTGTATTAATTTAAAAGTAAAGCCAAAAAAGTCTTTCCCTTCTTGTTTTATCCCCAGAAATAGATTTTGTGCTCTGTGAGCTACTCGGCTAAAGGCTAAATCATATTGTGTTGTACATATTAACTGGAAATAAAGCAAGTCCCAACAGATGCTTGAGCAGATGCCAAATGTCAAATTTGATGGGAAATGCTTAATTGCTTCTTGCAAACCTTTTGTTTCTCTGAAAGTGCATCCCTCACAGTGTAAAACGCCTTCTCTCTTTCAAACATCAGTTCAGAGCTCCAGCCGTGGGGCTGCCTGTCCACTGGAACAAGCCAGCGGATTCCAATGAGGAAGTCTGGCAAAAGAACTGGATTGTGTTGTGTAAAATCTGTTGGAGTTTTTTTGGGTTCTCTTTTTGTTTGTTTGTTTGTTTTGGCTGGTTGGTTGGTTTGTTTTTGCAGAGTTGAGACTCATTTTTATACCTTTGTTAGGGATATTTCTGCTCAGTTTTTCTCCAGAGGCTCATCTTCATTATTTATTTTTCTTTTATGTCCACCAGTCCATTTCCCCCAAGATCAACCTCTCATTGTACACCTCCGGATTTTGTAAAAAAAAAAAAAAACTCACTATGTCCCAGAACACTCATTGCAATTTGCAGTACAGCAGTGATACAATAATAACAATACTTAGCTGTACTACTTGGAAACCACAGTAACTAGTTCACTTAAAGTGTGTAGAAAGGTAGAGGCCAGAACGTTCATATATGGCCTATAATTTTTGGGTGCCCCAGGTTTTGAAGCCTTACTTTAGACACCTAAGGGACTGATGTTCAGAGATGCTGAGGACCCAGAAATTCAGCTGAAGCTCTGTCCCTTTCTGGAAAAAAACCAACAGGATCCTATGAACCAGAAACTGGGACAAAGAGCTCGGGAGACATAAAAAGCTGCCCTGTTTATATTGACTCGTGTGGTTATATACTGTTCCTTGCTGCACCGGGAAAAAAATGTCCATTTTTTTGTAAATGACCCTGAAATCTCAGAGAGGATTTCACTGATTAACTTTGGATGCTTGTTGAGTATCTGTCCAGTTGTGTGTGGATCCTCATCTCTGCCACTGTCAACTTGTTTCTTTCTATAGCAAGGAAGTTGTATAAGAGAAGACACAATCTAACAGAGATGTCTTTCTAAAACCCTAGTTCAGCTGGAAGCTGTTAGGCTAGATGCAGGAATCACGGGGTCTGTTATACAAGATGTCGGACAAGATAATCATAATATGGTCCCCTTTGCCTTAAAATCTATGGGTGTACTCCTGGCACTATTGAAGTCAATTGGAGCTTTGCCATTGACTTCAGTGGAGGTGGGACTTCAGCCTATGAATCTATGAAACTTCTTCCAACGAGCACTGGTTACTGGAGGCAGAGTTGTCTGTAGTTTCATCGCAAGTCGAGCGGGCGTATAGGAAAGCTTCCTCTGTCGTGTGAAGCAAGTACAAACCGAATGGACAGAGTGGAAAGAGAGTGACCTGCTTGCACTGGCTGGGTTAGGGGAGCCAATCAATCTAAAGCAAAATATCACTAAAGCTTAATCAAGACAGATGTCAGATTCAGAGTATTTGACTGGAACCACCACAGACCAGAGCCCCTCCTTTCTTAGCATTGACATCCTCCACACACTGATCTAAAGGATAATGGGAGTGATGCTTAACAGCTCTGCGGTCTGCCTGGCAGAAAAACAGAAGAGGTGACTTTACTGTTATGCGGCAAGTCATTGCGAATCAATATCTAGGAGAATGACAAGGGGACTGCATGTCTTAGATTATAGAGCTTGTCGCTAAAGTGCTGCTCAAAAAAAGGGATTATTTCCTGTTTTTCTTTGTTCAGCAAGGTAGGAATCAAGGGGCCAGCTTCCTAATTGTTGTCTGGAGCTCTTTGAATCATATATTGTTGGCTAGCAGCCCACAGTAGCAAATGATCATTTTGTCCAAACTGGTGAGCAGAGGGGAGAATGAGATGCAAGAAACACGTGCGTGTGAGGAAGAGCGTGTGTGTGTGTCTGTCTATGTCCACACCGCAAAAAAATTAAAAAAAGAAAAGAAGCAGTGAATCTCAGAGCTCAGGTCAACTGATTCAGGCTTGCACAACAGGGCTAAAAAAAAAGCAGTGTAAATGTTCCCGTGCAGACTTAGGGTTGCCACGTGTCTGGTTTCCAGCTGGAATGTCTAGTCAAAAAAGAACCCTGGCAACTCTGGTCAGCACTGCTGACTGGGCTGCTGAAAGTCTGGCAGGGCTGGCAGGTTCCCTGCCCTTGCCCCATGCACCAGCTTTGCAGCTCCCATTAGCACAAACCCAAGTCAGTTGACCTAGACTCTGAGACTCACTGCTGCAGGTCTCTCTCTCTCTTTTCTTCTTCTTCTTCTTCTTTTTTCAGTGTAGACATACCCTGTGTTGCGTAAGAGGAAAGAGAGCGCACTGTAGATTTCTGCAGTGCAGGAAGACATTGCAAAAACCTCAGTGCGAATGAAATTGCTCACTTACTTCTAGGAAGACATTGCAAAAACCTCAGTGCGAATGAAATTGCTCACTTACTTCTTCTGGGGATCACGTTCCAGCTGTCCTCTTGACCTACTGGGGTTTTGGTCCTGGGCACCTAACACACCTCCTCTCTCACTCTATCCATCATTGAGAAAAGCAGTGCTTAGGCTGACACACCCCAGCTTTGTACTGAGCTGGAGTTTGCTGATCTTCTGGGCACATGGCGAAGCTGATAGACTGTTTGCCAAGGAATCCTTCTTCTGAGGAAGTGCTTGAGTAGGATTTATTGGTGGTGTGGGTTTTCTTTCTTTTTGTGTGTGTGTATTTTTGGACACGCTTATTGTGGGTCCATGTTAGGTGCATTAAAATGTGAGGAATGTGTATGCATGGAAGAGAGAGAGACAGAGGTGTTTTGTACACATGGGCTGGCTCTTTCTGGGAATATTTACACTGCTATTTTTAGTCTTGTAGAGCAGAGGTTCCCAAATTTTCTTATTGCGTACCCCCTTCCAGATCTCCCAGCTGCCTGCATATCCCTACCCTTCTCATCACCAACAGGTACAGTGTGACATATACAACTGAAACCTCCCCCACAAGTTCTGAGCTCAGTTAAACTGGATAGTTGCTGGGCAATTGAACCTGCGCTGTACAGTGATTGGAGATGAGGGCTCTGTATGTCAGCATCTCTTTGTAGCTGTGTTCTCATTTGTAGATCTTAAAGTAAATTAACTACCGTATTTGATATAAGAAATTCCCAAAGAGTTTTAAAGCTTCATCTGAGGAGCCTATTATGAAAACGCAAGAAATAAAATAATAAATAAAATCCACCATTGCATAATTTCTCCCACTTAACCCCTAGGGATGTCTCACGTACCTGCAGGGGTACATGTATCACAATTTGGGAACCCCTGTTCTAGAGCAGTGGTTCTCAGTCTTTCCAGATTACTCTCTCTCTTTCAGGAGTCTAATGTGTCCTGCATACCCCAAATTTCACCTCATTTAAAAACTACTTGCTTACAAAATCAGACATAAAAATACAAAAGTGTCACAGCACACTAGTATTGAAAAATTGTGTACTTTCTTATTTTTACCTTATAATTATAAAATATATTGACTGAAATATAAATATTGTACTTACATTTCAGTGTAGTATATAGAGCAGTGTAAACAAGTCATTGTCTGCGTGAAATTTTAGTTTGCACTGCCTTCACTAGTGCTTTTTATATAGCTTGTGGTGAAACTAGACAGATACCTAGCTGAGTTGATGTACCCCCTGGAAGAACGCTGTGTACCCCCAGCAATGGTGGATTAGCCCCTGGGCTCATGGGGTCTGGCTGTGGGCAGGGCCGCAGGTGGAAGGGGCACAACGGGGGCGGGACCATAGGCAGAACGGGTGGGGAAGGGACCCCCGCTTGCTCTGACCCAGGAACCAAGGTAACCTTAATCTGCCTCTGACCCCCAGGGGTTGATGTACCTCTGGTTGAGAACCTCTGCTCCAGAGCAAGCTGAGGAGCCCAAGGGAACTGACCCAGGCTCTGAGACTTGCTGCCTCAGGTCTTTTTCTGCCCTGTAGATGTCTCTTCTGATGAGAGGTGATTCTCTGAGATCTTCCTTAATGAATTGCTAATTAAACTGAAAGAGGCTCCTGAGTCGACTTTTCATTGTCTGTGGCTCATCAGCCCAGTCAGTATCTATGCTCTGCTTTTCTATTGCCAGCCTGAAGTTAATGTTCAAATCATACTCACAAAAGCCTTTCTTCCCCCTTCCCCCGCATTCCCTGCTTAAACCCTGCATTGCTGGAGGTCTGAAATCTTGAGATGCAGGGTGCTCTGAATCACTCCTGAAACTGGAATTAAAGTGCAGGAGAGGAAAAACAAATGACACCTCCTTTCATCAGCCTAACAATGCCCTGGGGCTGCAGTCGAGATTGTCACCCCTGTATTGTCTTCCTCAGCTCTTGGCAAGAAATTGCAGAGCCAGGTCCCTGCTGTCTCCTTCCTTGAATTAGTTTCTAAGTCCCAGGGACACATGGTTGAAAGTCTCATGTTTTCCCATGAAAACTGAAAATGCTAGAGCTGTTGGCTGGCTGTATTCCAAAGATCCCATCTACACTGCCAAATCAGCCACATAAGGGAAATATTGATATGGTTCTTTTGGTGTTTACACCATGGAATGGAAATAAACAGGATGTTGGAACTTGAGAGTTGAATGGCATATAGGAAGCAAGAGGTCTCCCATGGGACTTCAGGGGTTTTTTGAGGAGGCATGGCCCAAAAGGCATATCAGACTATCACCCTGGTGATGGCAATTGTTTTTGTGGGAGTGTCTGTGGCAATAAAACACCTGCTGGCCATGACTGTACATATTATGTAGGGAAGGTTATAACTAGTGTCAACAGTGGAGTTGGCTGAAAATGTTTTCATCTCAATGGCTTTTTAACAGAAAATTGGATTTTTGATGGAAGTTTTTCACAAAAAGTGCCTGCTTTCTGTAGATGTTTTCAGATTTTCAGTAAAAAACAGAAAAATGCTTGAAAAAATGAAATATTTCAGTTGTATATTCTGCTGTGATGCCTCATGGGAGTTGTAGTTCAGTTTCCTCATGTCCCCCTTCTTCTCTATGAGCCAGGCTTCCCAGCTGGGCTACATCTCCCATGATGTACCTCAGCCAGCGACTCCCTTGGTGCAACTGCCTGCCCTTGTGGTGAGGGGAGAACATGACACACTATAGGAGATGTAGTCTGACTAGGGCACCAACCCCATAAAAAAGCGTGGGAGCACAAGATACGTGCTCTACAACGCTCATGTGACAACAGCATTTCCAAATTGAATTATTTCCATTTCAGCCAAAATGTTTCAGGTGTTTTTTTCTTGCCATAAAGTTGAACTTTTCAGTGGAAAAGTGACTCCCCCTCTCCCGCCCTTTTTGTCAAAATCCAGGTAACTCCCAAGAGGGCACAAGTAAAGCCGTTGGGTTAGTGGGACTGGAAAAATAGCATGCTGCAGCTGATGGTACATTAGCAGAGCAGTAAGGGGGTTGAATGATAAGAGATGTTGCTGGTCCAAATGGAAGTGAATAGCAGATCTGTGTGGTGCAAGACTGATAAAGAGGGAGAGATGCAAGTCAATATTGAGTTGTCATTTGGGGGCATCTCCCATAAGGCTTGCCCAGTGTTGTGCAAGTAGTTTCAGTCTCTAACTTCACTAGAAACAACAACAAAATTGGAACTGTTCTGTGATGGGGCAGATAACTCCCCCAGCGAACCAAGAAGAGACAAAAGGGAGGAATCCAGCTCAGCTGGGGGCAGCACTTCGTAACAAACTAAACCGGGACACAGGGCCCCCAGCCTGGGACTCTTGATTACTGACTGAGAACTGTCTTGGAAGTATTGTCAATCTGAGCCCTCTGACAAAGATGGGCTGGTGGTTTTCTTTCCTTGGAACCCCTGGGACTAAGCTTTGGCTTTAGTCATGCAGAAGTGTAGGAGTTAAGACTTCCTTCGGGGGCCTGAAAGACTGCTTCCTCTTTCTGACGTCAAACTGCAGGGAGCTCGGCCTCCCTTCTATTTCAACTGCTTTGTCCTCCCAGAAATGGGGGTATGTGGATTCTAATCTGGAAAGCTGTATCGCAGACCCAGTCCACAGGACAGCTGTCTCCAGGGAGTGATGGACAAGGTGAGATAGATGGCCATCCTCACCCCCAGGAGGTTACTCAGGAAACTTAACCCTCAACACCTTCCTTAGCAAATAACAAATGGCAGCTATTTATAAAGTTCTATGAAGCAAATGAGTGTGCAAAGAGGGGGAGCTTTAAAACAAGCAATCTATTAGGGGATCAGATGGGTAGATGATTCATTCTCTTCTTCTAAGCTGCCTCTTTCTTGTCTTTCTCTTCACAGTATTTCTCGTCCCATCCAATTATTGCTAGTTGCAAACTGCATGTTGAATATACAGGGGTGATAAATGAGTTCCTTGCTATCATATTTCTCGCTCTTTATTTTGACAAATGATTCTCCTGGGCTCTAGCGTCATTTGTTTTTTCAGATTTCCCCAAATGTTTTCCTGAGTCTTCACTTGCAAGGTGTCACGCCCCAACCTCCAAAGGTATGTTGGTGCATTGATGCCTTAAACATAAAAGGTGGCACCACTCTGGAAGAGAGGAAGGGATATAGGGTAGGTTCATTCATTCATGTGGGATTTCAAAGGCTTGCAAAGCTATGCAGTACGCCAGACATTTACAAAGCTTGACAGTTCACTTCCCCTTCACTGTGTATATATGGCAGGATTACAGCAGCCTGTAGCATTGCATTCTCTGGAATAACGTCAGCATAGAAAGAACACACTGACCTTTATAATGTGATATAGGATAAAATGAACCTGGATTTGCCCTCCTGGAAATGGGCTGTTTTCTAACTGTTTCCCCTCTCCTAAGAACACTAACTTGCTGACCTTCTTACATGGGCATCCCATGCAACCTTCAGATATTGTTACCCACATTTATGCTCAGATTTACACTGTGGCTCAGATGTTCTTTCCCATTGGACCTTAATATTTAGAGCATCTTCTGTCTCATCTAGAAATAAACCCAGAGCGTTCACTTTGATGTGTAAAATCTGCATTAATGAAATGACTGAATTAACATTTGGAGCCACCTGGGGAGAAGAGCAAGGGGAACGTGTTGGCCTATATTTAATCAGATTAATAAACCCTCTCAGTTTGCACATACTCAGCCGTGATATGATAAATTTGGTCTCTAAATTCTCTGAATATTCAGTCTCGGTTGAGCCTGCTCCATTCCCACACAGTTTGTATGTGCTGAACAGGCAACACATGTGCCATCCCCACTGAGTTACTGAACACTCATCTCCTACGACGGCAGGGGCAGAGCAGGACTTTGCCTTCCGTTGCTCCTTCAGGAAGACAGGGGTTGCTGAGCACCAGACACAGGAATAGAGAGCAGAGAAACTGGCCTTCATGTCAATGCTTTAATTGCTGATGCCTGTGCAGAGAAGAGGAAAAGGGGAGAGCTCCAATGGAGTGAGGAGTCAGGCCTGGAGGGTGTGGTGAGGAAGGAGAGACTCACTGCTGTGGGGGAAGTGAAGTTGCCATGTAGATGTACCCTCCCACACACTATATTTTTCCCCAGTAAGCTAGGCAAGTGAATTCCCTGGTGGTTTCGTTCAGATTCACACAGTGTTCTTCCCTTTTATAAACTGTGGCCCACGGCCTGCAGGGTGCTGCACAGCCTGTTGTCCTAATGCAGTCATTGGCAGGAAGTTATTCGGCATTTTGAAGGAGAAACTCAACACCTCACAGGATCAGGCCTTAAATTATTGGCATAACTGCCGCAACTAGAAATTGCAGGAAAAGAACAGCGGGGCTTAACTTTTTCTTCTTCTGAAAGACTGGATCTTTTATTCTCCTACCATACAAAATTGCTGTAAAAGTTGTAACATTTTTCTCTGATAACATTGATTTCTTTCCGTGACAATCTTGGAGAGCCTTGTTGCTGGGAGAATATATGTGGTTTTGGCTTGGTTCCCCACCCCCACCCCACCACCCCACACAAAATGCTTTTGGGAATTGACTCTGAGGCAATGGTAATATAAAGTAACAGAACAGGCTTGAAATGAGTGGAGGAGTACTCTGGTATTGTCCCTGTGCAGGATTGCCTGACTTCTAGCCGGTCCCCTTCATTATCTTTATTTATTCAGGTAGAAACCTATCGAGATTATAATCTTTTCTTCTGGGGACGTTTGTCCATATCTAGCAGCTTTGAATAACAATACTCCAGTCCTGAAACTGTCTCAAGAGTGAGCCACCCTGTTTTCTTTTGACTCTTTGCAATCAGTTTGGCTGCTCTGGAAAGCAGTAAATGATTTCTGTGTGTGTTCTACGCACCTCAGTAAATCTTTCCTCTCCTGCTCAGATTCCAATTTACGACTTTTCTAAGGATTTGTGAAAATTGCCCAGATGGGGATGGCAGTGGGGAGTGCCAAACAGCCAGTAAGTGTCACATTCATGGAGCAAGCAAGGAGCGCAACTCAAAATCATGGCCCAGCTCTTCTTAGGACTCCTCCAAGCTCCTGTCAGAGCTCTGACGGTCCCCTTCCCGTTTCTTTCATTGTACTCCTCTGACCCTGCACTGTGTCTGCTGATCTTGTGACCTGAGAAGGACTGGATAGCAGCTCCTTCTGGGGCTAGCCAATGACATAGGGGCAGGGGGTCACTGCAGCATTTATTCCCTTTCCCTATGGACCCGAACATTCACCATGATAGATCTTCATCCTGCCAAGTCTTCGTCCTCCACCATGCCAGCTCTTCCGTCTTTTCTAGGTTCCAGCTAGATAAACCTTAAGCAAAAAGGCTTGACAAGAAAACTTGAGTTGGTGTTTTCTTCTTGCTTAAAATAAGCCTTCTCTCTTTCTTTCTTTTATTTTTTTCCTGGTATGATCAGACGATGATTTTGAGGAGGCAGGTGAAGGTGGAAATGAGTCAACAAGTAGCAGAACAGTGTTATCATCAAGCAAAAGGAGTCGTTCCATATGATAAAAGGGACAAGGGTGATGAGATAGAGCAAAGGAATATTTAGTCTGGATTCCAAGCAACACTTCCTAATATGAAATTCTCTTAAGCTATGGAAGAGTCTCCCAAAGGAAGCCCTCCCTACACTTGTCTCCTTTAAAACTGGGCTGGACACAGTGCTGAAAAATCTATAGTAGGAAGTGCTGAAGGTAACTTAAACTTAAATGACTTTCTTTGCATTCTATGTTGTGTTGCTCTAAGTTGGTGGTTCTATGGAGATGTTGTAAGTCACACCTGCAATGTGTGATTTTCTGACACTTACAGTTTCATTGTTTCTAAAACAAATTTCTTCAAACATATGTATTTAGGTGACAAGTCAGATCTTTTTAAAATATAGTGTCATGGAGTGTCTCAGAAAGGGCTAAATTCTGTTCTTGACTATGTCGATGCCAGCCTGGAAATAGGATTTGACCAGGGAGTCTGAACAATGTCTTTCCAGTGTGTTCCTAAGAACATTATCTGAAAAAAAAGCCCTCTAATGAAAGTGCCTTGTCAGTAATAACAATCAAACCGCTAGTACAATCTATAGCTGTAATTGTTACTTTGCGAATGAAAGAGGATGCTGTTAGCTTATTTTTCAAGTCAAGAAAATGGTGAAGTAGGCATAGTATAGGGAGCCTTCTTAGTGGCAATAACCTAATTCCACAGGATGTTATAATCATGACATAATCATACGCTTGAGATATTACAGGCACTTGTCTGCTGCTTGTGCATCCAAATACCTCAGAGATGTATTTATCTCCTGGCTAGCATACTCCCTGATAAGACTTCTTGCGTAAATATTGCAAGCCGCGAACAGGGAGATGTACAGAAAACATTAAATATTCATTTGTTGGTTCTCTTATTTAGAAAACTATAGGTTCTCTACTGAATAAGTAATATCTTTGGTCATCAAATTTAGTAGCTGTGAAGATATTTGCTTGGAGGATTAAGGGATTCCATGCTCATTTGAAGCTCTGTCTTCCATTCATCTTGAGAAAAATGAACTGAGTAGCTTAATGGATAATACACTGATTTGTCCCTGTTGCGGAGACACAGAGAAATAAATATGTCCCATAGCACTGACTAGCTGGAAGTCAGCACACATGCCCCCCAGCCTAATTCACACATGTGAGACTGCCATCAGAATTGCAGTTCTCAGTGTCCTCTTTAGGAGATAGCCAAACTGACAAGAGGTCATGATCCCCAGGATCCGAGAACAGAGGTCACTGATAGGCCATGAGGGATGAGGTAAGGCTTCTGCTACCCAGCTCCTTGACTGTTATGAACAAATTAATTCACATCTTTTTGTTTTGCAAAAATATTTATATTTTACTGAACTTGACCAAATCTTTGAATTCTCCCTGCCCACTGAGGCCCCATAATTGACATACCAAGAGAAAATTGTGTCCTTAGATCCACTGCCTTTCAGAATCCCCTTCCACCATTTTGAGCCATCTGTCTCAAGATCCAGAGAAAAGCAGTGTTTTCTATTACCACGTGATTTCTTACTATTATTTCCATCTGAAGAGAACACAGTGACTAACCAATATTCAACACATGGCCTAGTCAACACAAGGGAAAATGACTCATTGCTGATACAAGTGTCAGGAGTAGCTGTAGCAGAATGGATGCAGAGCATAGCTTGCCCTGGATCAACACCAGCAGGTAATTCTCTGGCTCAGTTGCATCTACTACTAATACCCATAGTAAGCAATGGGTAATTTTTCTAGCATTGGCCAGCCTCTTGTATGTGGGGGGGCGGGTGCATGTGCACAAAAGAGAGAACGAATTGTCATGCTCACTTTGGAGTCTGTTTCTATTCAGTTCCAGATGTTGCTGCAGCAGCTGGCCCTGGGTAACAGGAAGTATAGGTTTGTGTCTTTTGAGATACCCATGATGTAGGCAGCTACGCCATTAACAGGGGAGCAAGGAGGGAATTGTGACTATCTTGCGCAAATCTTGAGTTTCACCAGCAGGAGCAGTGCATTGGTGTCCCTTCTGATATCATTGAAGCAACCTAGAAGAAAGAAAAGGCCAGAGAGCCCAAGAGTTAGCCTGGCTGATTATCCAGTGATTCAGAAATTGCTAATGAAGCTGTAAGAGGTGTGTGTTTGCTTCTGGATGCCGCTTCTGATTCAATACCCCAGTGATAGTGATGAATAAAGCTGGAGGCCTGCACTTTCCTCAACGACAAATTAAATCATCCTGTATATAATTTCTTGTGCTGAAAACTGCCAGCTGAGCAATTGAACTTGTGCTTCGCCAGGCAGTCAAGGGATAGAAGATGGCAGGCAAGCCCTAATGCAAGAAATACGACTGAGGGAGGCTGGCCTGCCTATCAATTGTAGCCACTTGCCAACATATGAACAGCCAACCTGCCTAGATCCAGTGTGTGTAAAACATAGGAACATAGAATTTGTCATACTGCATCAGACCATTGGCCCATCTAGGCTGTTATCTGGTCTCCAGCAATGGCCAATAGCTGATGCTTTAAAGAAAAGTGAAATGCGTCCATAATGCAAGTAGCTATTTGTATGTGGAGGCAATTCTTCATGACTCTAGCAAGCAATCAGCTTATGGCCTGAGGCATGCCATTTGCTTCATGGTATTATAAGAAATGTAATGGAATCCCTGAAGAGCAAGTGGAAGACAAGCCTCCCGGTGTCGCATTTGCTGAAGAAACAAACCCCCGTTTTTTCAGAAGCTGTGTGGTTGGAGCTGTGGGGAATCTTTTTCATTTGAAAAGGAGCCACACGTGTCTCTTGCTATGCCAGGCACCGAAGTTGTTTTTTTGTCTTCCTGCAGCATTTTGTTGTTGTCATGCATTTAATTTTACATATCAAAAAGAGAAAGATCCCTTGAGTCAAATAGCTTCTTGTTTTGCTCTCAGTGTTTTTGTTCTGCGCTGAAGAAGCTCTTCCATCCAACTAAGAGCTTTATTGCGGAAGTGTATAGATACCTGTTGTTTGCAGGAGAATGGTCCTTTAATATATGCCCTCTTGGATTTTTTTTCAGAGGGAAATTAAATAAACAGCTCCTTTTAGTCTTTTAAACTCTTCACCCCTAAAAGAATGTGAAGCCCAGTAGAACCAAGAAAAGGATATATCCAGCAATTGGCCCATGAAATGCATTTGTTTTTAATTGCCTCATTAAATCAGGTTATGATGGATAGTATGACCTAACCTGATGCAATCTGACATAATGGGATGCTTTCAGAAGTTCTAGAAAAATGAGAGCTATTCATTTAGCTGAGATTATTCTTCCATTGACAAATAGCTGTGCAGCTCACATGCAGTGGTTACATGCATTAGGAGCACCCTTGTCATGAGAAAAGGCTGCACCATTAATGCATTTTGTCGTGCCCAGGCCACTTGACTGGTCCATTATTTCCATTGGAAATAATGGCTTGTTGGTAGCTCAGGATAAGAAGGGGTAGGTCTGTTATGCTGAGATGCGACCGTGGCATGAGATTTCTGGCCCATGTGCCCTCTGTACTTAGGCAAATATAGTGAACTGTAATTGCACAAATGTAAAACTCTTTTTGGACTGTAGGGAACCAGCCTGTGGGCCAGTTTGATTGCAGCTGTAGTTGTCCAACGGGGGAGACTTGACAAACCTGAGGTGGGTTTGCAGGACCAGACAAAAGGACATTATTTAAGTTCTCCCCAGAGACCAGTGGTTCACCAGGCACATTTCTCCAAGGCCCCCTGAGCTTTTCTGATCAGATAGTGAGACAGTTTATGAGCATTTTTTGATTTGGTCACTTGTGTCTTATCTGTGGCACATATAACGTGTGTGTCTATCGCTGTAGTATCTAGGTATCAAAGTGTGCCCTAGCGAGTCAAATGGGACAGCCCCTTCTCACAGCACTAGGCCTTGCTCACAGTAGAAACTTTGCCATATGGAGACTGCTCTGCAGCCAGCGGCACAGTCTGCTCCGTCACCTGCTCCCTGCAGCCAGGAGTTAATAGGGACTGTGATGGGGTGGACCTCTTGGGAAGTCACCTGATGTGCTGAGATACCACTGAGTCTACTTGTTCTGCCAGCATGGGCTCCCTTTTACCTGTCTTTCTAAGCCAGGCTCTTAAAACCTCTTCTAACATACACCCAACTGCAGATCAGTTCTGGGAAGACAGTTTAAGAAACATGCTCCAGCCCTCAGATGTCCACCTCCTTTGGAGTGCAGACCCAAAGATATATTATATTTTCCTCTTCCTTCAGTGTGGAAGAGGATATGCACAATTCCTCGCCCCCCAGCTAGAAATCACACAAACTAGGGGTTTTTTTTAATAAACCAGAAATAAATGTATTTAACTCTAACAGGCATATTTTAAGTACTTAAGGTGGTAGCAAACAGAACAAGGCAGATTACTATGAAAATAAAACAGAGCATGCAAACTAAGCTTAATACACTAAAAGAAACTGGTTACATGTGAGTTCTTTCCCACTTCTTTCCCCACAGTCTAATTTTTCCCCAGCAGACATCTTGGGTGCGGTAGCAGGGGAAAACTGATGACCTGGATGACGTCACTCCCCACCCTTAAATAGCATTTGCATAAGGTGGAAGTCCTTTGTTTTCCTTACAGTGGAAAGTTACAAGAAGTCCCAGGTAATGTTTTAGTATCAAGACCACCTGACCCCATAGGGCTCTTGTAGCCATTCTTCACAGGCTGACCCACACGTCCGGAAGAAGACTATGCTCTTTTACAGTTCGTTGTCTTTGTTGGTGGGCCATCCGCCTGGTCTGGCTTTTCCATTGTCTGAAGGGTTGGCAGTGGGCGTCACCCAAAGGAGCAGAGTTGAAATACTGATACATAGTTAATATTCCTAATTTCAGACACAGAAATGATACATACATACAAATAGGATAATCCCATTCAGTAAATTGTAACCTTTCCAATGATATCTCACATGAGCTATCTTCTATAACGTAGACTTGACCCTGCTCACCTGGTGAGATTTCACTGTTGCCTAGATATCTTAGTGAAAGGTATATTGGAAATATCTTAGCTAGCTATCTCGGCCTGTGAGCTTGTCATAGCAGGCCATTAGATCTCCTCTTTCAGAGATATCCCATTGGATTCCGCAGTTCTTCACCATTCACAGAATGATGGAAATTAGAAGACAAGTTCTTCATGATCCAGAGAGACTAGATTTCACTAATGGGCACTTCTCTACCTCTCCACACTCCGGGCTGCTCTAAAGATCTCTGTTTGGCAGATGGGGAAACTGAGACCCAGTGAGAGCTTGGCCAAGGCACAACAAATTTGTGGCAGAGCTGGGAATAGAAACCAGCTGTCCTGCTCTACCCACTAAGCTATAATGACCTGTTTTTACTTTTCTGACTTCTACTCGTGGGAAATTTAGTGGAAAGAAGATAAAACAAAGCCATCCCACTCTGTCATCTGAGGATAAGGTGAGGGTTACAGGTCTGACTTACCTAGTGCTTCCTGTTCATCAGGCAGGACAATGCATTGGTAAGTTCCTACAGAAAAGAACTGTTTTTTATTACTAAGGGCTGGATGGTTGATTTGAATGAAGCTCCATGACATGCACATGCTCCTACAAGCCTAGAGTAAGAGGACAATGGTGACAGCTGAGTCAGCCAGTACCCTTGAAACATCCCATTCTGAGTTGTTGGATGGTATTGCAGGGTACTTTCGTGTCCCATAGGAACGAGGCACACACAGCTGTTGAATAGAAGTAGTGAGTTTATTGAAGGCAAAGTGACACACCTGCAGCAGGGGCTCCATTCGCTGCTGCCACTAAGATGGGGACCCGACGCACCAGAGCAACGCTCGGGGAGAAGCCCACTGCGCGTGGGCACACAGGCAGAGAAATAACAGGAACATTTGCATCTCATGCATACCTCATGAATAACTAATACCTTATTTTTGTCTTGTTAGTATTGCACAATGCAAGCAGGTGTTTCATTTCAAGGCGAGCAAACCGTGAGAGCCAAGTACTCTGGCATGGGAGGTATGCGATAACAGGGCAGGAACTGATAACCATGGCTGAAAGTACCCTTTCCTTCCCAGGAGTACGGGGGGTGGGGGGAATGAGCACCCCTTCCTTTCCTGGAGTCGAGTGTAAGAGCGCCCCTAACAGTCTACCGTCACAATGTCTTGCGCATCCTTACAGATGGTGATAACAAATCTGAACTCCCACTGGCTTTAATATTTTCTTCAAAAGTTTAAAACACTCTCCTTTGTCTTGACAAGAGAGTTTTCAGTTCTGGCCTTATCTTTTCTGAATATTAAAAAAAAAAACTGCTCAGCACTGAACCCAGAGAGCAGAGCACTGATCAGCTGCAATACGCTGCTGACTTCATTTCCTCATGATCTCTCAAGTTGAGAACATTAATAGCAACATGGAGTTTTACAGCAGAGTGCTGGCTGCATCTCAGCTGAGAAATAGGGGCTCCAGGGTTCAGACAGCATGGTAATTAATGGGAAGCACAGAACCAGCTGGAAAATGTTGGCACTGAAGTTCACACATTCTTGACTCCCTTCTCTACAGGAGCAGCTGGGAAGGGCAGAGAGAAATTCAGGAACAGCCCTTTTGCCACAATAACTTTAGCTACAGCTGATTCATAAACTCCCACAATGCAAAACTCTAGGGAATAAATGGCAGCTCTGGAAATGTTTTTCATCCTGATCTATCTAGGGTACTTGTATGGCTCCCATTACCATAGTATCTGAGTGACTCACAATCTTTAAGGCATTAATTCTCATAACACACCTGTGAGTAGGAAAGTGCTATTCTCTCCATTTTACAGCTGGGAAACTGAGGCACAGAGACTCCAAATAGTTTGCTCAGGTCACACAGAAAATCTCCAGAAGAGCACTAGGGAACTGACCCCAGGTCTTCCTAGTGCTAAGCTCCCACCCTAACCTTCCTCCCTCTTATAGTTGTTCTCACTGTAGTTCCTTTTAATTTTACATCAGTGTTTGGCAGGGTTACATTTTCACATATTATTTCCTGGAGCCCCCCATGTCCCCACTGTTTTGAACTCCTGGCTTCAGCTTCAGGGTAGGAGGTTTCGGGGCCTCTGGGTCTCGGGGCTGAAGAGCACAAGGGCATGCCAGGCTTGGGGCTTAAGAGGTGCTGGGGCTCAGGGCTTGAGCCCCATGGGGTGTGCCAGGGTCACCCCATGGGTTTGAAAATATTTACCAGAGCTCCACTTCTGACAGCTCCAGCTGAATTTAAGCCTTGGTATTTGGTTTCCATTACAGCTTGAGGATGTTTTAATTCCCTGTTAGCTAAGGTAGTTATAGTATCGCCATCTAAGGAGCATATCCCAGCAGGAATAATGAACCAAAAATGCCTCGTGCATACTCCCCATTTCCTTAACTATTATTGGAAATTACAATAAAGGCTCCTAAAGGAGTGTCTCTCATTTCCTAAGTCCCTCAATTGGCACAGCCCCAGTGTAGATCTGTAAAGAAGACAATCTGCCCTTCCCATTGGTCAAGAATAGGACTCCTTGTTATTTTTTCCACAGAAAGGGAATAATGGTCTGGTGCCACACTTAGAGTCAGGAGATCTGAATTCTATTCTTCACTCTGCCATGAGTTCTTAGGGCCTGATCCTAATCTGATTTACACCAGTGTGACTCCATTGACTTTAGTGGAGTTGTTTCTAGTTGGCACCAGCAGGTTCAGTGTTACCTAAGACTTTGGGCAAGTCACTGCGGTCTCAGTTTTCAGAAGGGAACATACTATTATTGGATGTCCAGGGTGAGACACTTAAATTGAAGCTTTTGAGAATTTAGGCTTTAACCGCTTTGTTCTTCAGCTTCCACATCTGTGGACAAAGGATGTCAACACTTCCTTGCCTCAAGTGAGGGGTGGTTCCTGTTGGGAAAGTGCTTTGAGAACCTTGAGTGGAAGATCTTCTAGAAATTCATTCGTGGTGGTCTATTTTCCAACAGTCTAGATACAGCTTGGGAGGCAGTACAGCAGTTTTCTCCCACCCACTGCCCCATGGGGTACTCTACTTTGCTACTTTGCCTCAAAGCTGCTACAGAGTAGACACTCTCTGGATCCTCCCTAGCAGAAACAGTGAGACTCAAGTCTGTGTTCGGTTAAGCCGGGATGGGCAAACTACAGCGTGGGTGCCGGATCTGGCCCGCAAGCTGTTTTAAACTGGCCCATGAGCTCCCACAGGATCTGGGGCTTGCCCCGTTCTGGTGCTCCAGCCGGGGCACTGGGTCAGGGGCTGCACCACACAGCTCGGCCCCACTGTGGTGCTCCAGTCATCTGTGCAGGATGATCTGGGTCTATGAGCAGTATGAAGCAGTGGTAGTAAAGCAGTTAGATGTCAGCTTTTTCATCCTAGAGTGCACTGGCCTTCCAACATCTGAGCAGCAACAATACTGCTAGTTAGAAAACAGCGTCATTCTTGGTGTGCATGGCAGTTCATCTCACAAGGGTGTGATTAACAGGAGCGTGGGGAAGGGAGAACTCTCTAGGTTCAAGCAGCGTAGAAGGGAATTTGTCCCGCAATGACAGTCATCGGTTTTCTGCATTGTCAGGCAAAAGACATGCTGCTGACTCATGTAATGGCCCTTGTGTTAGCACTGCTGCACTATCATTTAAAGAACAAAACTAAAACTGCTACTTGGAGACCAGTTTGAAACATCTGTGATTTTGCTTTGGAAAAACTTGAGACACTGTAGTTTGCTCCACAAATGTTGTTATCAGAGAAGGGGAAGGAAATAAATATTGCATCGTAACTATTGATGATAAAAAAGCTTCCATATTTTATTTTTTCTAAATATGAACGAAGCCTGGAACCCAAATCCAAATGCCTTGAATTAGAAACAGAAAGTAAAACTAACTAGGAATAGGCAATGAAATGGACCCAGAACAGCATCACTGATCAAGTCAAAATGCAAATGAAGTGTTGTCAGCTCTTGCTATTTTGAGAGGTGGGGCTTGCAATATTTGGTGTTTTTCCTTAAAACCCCAGCTCCTGGAAGCAGGTGATTCTGCAAAAACCTCAGCTTTTGTGTTAAAAAATAAGTAAGTTGCTAGCCCTCATGGTCACAAAGAAAACTTGAAAACATGACTTGTGTACAACTTAAAGGCTCACAAATTAGGATGCACATAAAAAGAACCCAAGGATTATTATTATTATTTTTAAATCTCATGATTTTTGGATATTCTGTCTCATGATTGTTAAATGTCAAGGTAGACGGTACTGCAGACGTACCACCTAAAGGGAATGAAATGATTAAAATTGATCATTTTTGCAAATCAGGGATGGAACCTGCTGTTGTATTGTGTTTCTCAGCCACACGTCAACACATGCATACCATTGTGGCAGGAAAGTGCCTTTTTTCCGTTTCCAGAGCCTCAATCCCGGAGAGACTAGGGAAGAGGAGTATGATGTCCCTGTCTCCATTCTTTTGGTGAGGCTTACGTCACAGCTGTTTGACACTGTTATCTTAATATCAGAGGAGTTAGCAACAGTGAGCTGAATATGAATCATGCTGCTAAAAGAGGAATGCTTCAATTGCTAATCACATTGGGGGAGTCAACTCCACGGAGCTGGGCAGGCCTCCAAAGCACCCAGGGACACTAATCTACACTGTGGATTAATAGCCTGCAAAAGATCACTGTAGAAAACTAAAGCTATTTTAGTGTTAGGGAAAGGGCTTGAAAAGTACTAACTTCCCATAGAGAAGATGGGGACATTTGCCATTCTTTAAACCCCAAAACAGAGACATTACTGCTTTTTTTTTTTTTTTTTCTTCAGCCATTGCTACACATTTTGTTTTGGGCTGAGATCTTGCTTGGCATGAGCTCCAGTTTATGATATCTGAGATCATAGCTGAGGTTTTATGACTACCTGTGTGTGTACTGTAACCCACCTCATATATATTATGACAGGTCTGCACAACTCGGAAAGCAGCGAGAGCCATATTACTGCAAAAAAACCAGCTGCGGGCCAGAAAGCTCTGCCCTCGCCCCGCCCCCATCTGCTTTTCCCCACCCCACCGCTTGGCTTGCCCCACCCCTACTCACCCCTCGCGAGCCGCACAGTGAGCCCATGCAGGCCGCATGTGGCCCCCGGGCCGCATGTTGTGCAGGCCTGTATTATGACATGCATGGTGTGATCAGTTGCTTCTGTTATGTTCCTTTAACCACTTGACCTCCTCTCTTCCCATTATTCTTTCTTTGCCAGGACCACTTCTAGGATTCCAAATCCCTGAGCAGCTTCAAACAGGCGTCATTTAAAAGACAAAAGCAAACCAGAGGAATGTTTCAGATTTGCACCTTAGAATTACAGTGGCCTGCAAGGGGCTATATTCTGTATTGAACCAGTGACAGATTTGTAGTGTGGCATCTTGCAATCTGTCCGGGCTTCCCCTTTCTAGCAAGAGAAGGCTTTTGGGTTTAGCATTGTTAGCCTGCGAGGTAACAAGGCTTTAAAATGACAAGATTGCTATATGGTCAAGAGTGATGTTAGCTCATTTAGCAAGACCTCAAACATGGATACTTCTTCTCTCCATACAAGGCCTATTGTTTTTGTGGTTTACTTCTATTACAGAAGCACCCAGTCAGGCCCCACTGTGCAAATATGGTCCCTGTCTTCAAAGAGCCTGTTCTTTTGGGCTACTGGCATTGGCTTTACAGGCAGAGACTAACCAAGTATAAGAACAGTAACATTTTTAAAAAATTCTAACACCGCATTCACAGTGTTCTGTGAAACATATAGCATGCGCAGGATACATGAAGGTCTGATGCAAAGGTTATATCCACACTCAGGTGGATGTGGGATCCTGTCAATCTGGAGCAATTCAGCTGTCACAAGCTCACTCTAATAAAACCTTTATAGCGTACCAAACCATCTTGCAGTCTCTCTACACATAGTCCTCTGGAGACTGCAATAATGTTTATTATAGCATCACAAGAGGACTGACCGTTGCATGATATTCCATTAATTCACTCCCAGTGTGCCCGAATCCCAGCTACCATACAGTCCTGAGCCTGATTTTTATTTCAAGAAAAAAGGGCTATTGCTGGCTTGACCTAGTGAGTGGCAATGCAAATTGATTATGTCAGCTCTAACTAATGATGCTGGAGACCAATAAAATGACTATTAGATTGGTTTGGCATTATTAGTCTTGTTACTAATTATGTAGATGTGACAGCAGTATTAGTGCTAATAGTAACCATCAAAATAAAATGGAATTGTACTCATAAATCTCCTAAACTGATGAGGAATTTATGAAGGATTATAACCATTATCCTCGAGAAAGAAGAAAAAAGAATAGGGAAGATTGGGGGTTTTGAGGGTGGGAATGGAGGGTAATTTTTGGAGGACAAGGATAATATTTTGTTCTCAATCCTGCGAGGTTGGGGTTGATGTTTGGTTGAAGTGCAAGATCAGATGTTCTAAGATGACCTTTGCACATTTTTTTGGAATTGAATATTCTCTCAGCCAGGTTAGTATCCTAATATTTGCTACGGGGAAACAAAGTAGCCCTCCCTCCTCCTTATATATGAAAGTTACTGCTAGGAAGGAACATTGTCTAGCAGTTAGAGAAATGGTGGTGGAGATTTTGCATTTCATCAGTTGCTGTGTTCAAATCTCAAAGGGTTAAAGCAAGACTGAATGTGGCTTGGCTGATGCGCAGCCCTTCACTTTGTGGCTGGCTCTCACACTCTGTTTGAGGAGGAGGATTGTGGGTTGATCGATGGTGACAATAATTCTATTTATAATGCCTTAAATGAAGTGCATAATAATTTAATTTGTGTGTCCACTAATACTATCTACTGCAGGATTTGTTCTTAATTATATCACTGTAAATGTAGTTTTGGGCCTATTAATGGGCTCCAAATCCTGCTACTTGGCAGACCCATGTAAATGTAACTTTTGTTTATGTTCTTACTTGGGAGAAGAACCTTTTCGTTTGGTTAACCTCTTCCCTCCTGGGAGTGGAGGATGCTCCTTGTACTTATTAGTTCACTGGCCAGAACATAGCTTCTGAATTTCCCCCAAAAGAAACAATCTCTCCTCTCTTCTGACCCAGAAATTATTGGGAGACAATTTCTTGGAAATTACCTGTGGATCAGTTTGATAGCTTTCTAAAACCAGACTGTTTGTGTAGAATGTTTCCAGTGTCTCACTGGGGCTGGCAAAGGGATGGTGCATCTCTGGGAGTCTCTAATGAAGTCACTAATGACCTGTTTTTCATGGTGGGTGATCACCTACAGCTCCCATTGGCTTCCACAGACGTTGTGGTTATATAACACCTCAGAAAATCAGCCCGCAAGAGTTGATATTAGAGCAGCGGTGGGCAAACTACGGCCCGCGGGCCACATGTGGCCCGCCGGCCCTTTTTACCCAGCCCGCAAGCTTGGCCCCGGAAGCAGGGCCAGTGGCCCCGCCCTCCCAGCCCAGGGGGCCAGGCGAGCGCTGCAAGCCGCGCGGCCCCATGCGTCCAAGCCAGGGGGCGGCCAGCCGAGCGACAGCTGCCGCGGGGCTGGGTCGAGCGATGGCCGCCGCAGGGTCCCACTTTCCTGGGCCAGGGCGCCGGGGCCGCCAGCCGCGGGACCCTGCGCTTCCGGGGCGTGGCCAGGCCCAGGATGAGCACCACCAGCCTCGGGGCCTTGAGCTGAGCATCGCCAGCTGTGGGGCCAGGGCGCCGGGCTGAGTGCCACAGGGCACCGCATTGCTGGGCCGGGCCAAGAGCCACCTGCTGCAAGGCCCCGCGTTCCCCAGCGCAGCCGGGGCTCCGGGGCCTTCCCGAGTGCTGCCTACGACAGGGCCCCGTGCTCCCGAGAGCCACCAGCCACGGTGCCCAAGCTCCCCTAAGTGGGGGCTTAGACAGTGCTAATGCAAATATTTAGTAACAGGAGGGAATGTAAAGATTCTTTCCCGTGGAATGGACAGATATTTACCATTTCCCAAAGACGTTATGTTCATTCTGCATTAGCTATGAAAGAAGGGGTAAACAGTGAGGTGGCAAAGTTTGCAGATGATACTAAACTGCTCAGAATAGTTAAGACCCAAGCAAACTGTGAAGAACTTCAAAAAGATCTCACAAAACTAAGTGATTGAGCAACAAAATGGCAAATGAAATTTAATGTCGATAAATGTAAAGTAATGCACTTTGGAAGAAATAACCCCAACTATACGTACAATATGATGGGGGCTAATTTAGCTACAACTAATCAGGAAAAAGATCTTGGAGTCATCGTGGATAGTTCTCTGAAGATGTCCATGCAGTGTGCAGCGGTAGTCAAAAAAGCAAACAGGATGTTAGGAATCATTAACAAAGGGATAGAAAATAAGACGGAGAATATCTTATTGCCCTTATACAAATCCATGGTGCGCCCACATCTTGAATACTGTGTACAAATGTGGTCTCCTCATCTCAAAAAGGATATACTGGCATTAGAAAAGGTTCAGAGAAGGGCAACTAAAATTATTAGGGGATTGGAATGGGTCCCATATGAGGAGAGATTAAAGAGGCTAGGACTTTTTAGCTTGGAAAAGAGGAGACTAAGGGGGGATATGATAGAGGTATATAAAATTATGAGTGGCATGAAGAAAGTGAATAAGGAAAAGTTATTTACTTGTTCCCATAATAGCAGAACGAGGGGCCACCTATTGAAATTAGTGGGCAGCAGGTTTAAAACAAATAAAAGGAAGTTCTTCTTCACACAGCGCACAATCAACCTGTGGAACTCCTTGCCTGAGGAGGCTGTGAAGGCTAGGACTATAACAGGGTTTAAAAGAGAACTGGATAAATTCATGGAGGCTAAGTCCATTAATGGCTATTAGCCAGGATGGGTAAGGAATGGTGTCCCTAGCCTCTGTTTGTCAGAGGGTGATGGATGGCAGGAGAGAGATCACTTGATCTTTACCTGTTAGGTTCAGTCACTCTGGGGCACCTGGCAGTGGCCACTGTCAGTAGACAGGATACTGGGCTAGATGGACCTTTGGTCTGACCCAGTACGGCCTTTCTTATGTTCTTATTTCTAATTGTTGAAATGAAGCCAAGTTTTGTGTGTGTGTGTGCGTGCATGAATGTGTGTTTTGGGGAGTCACTGCTGCTTCTGAGCTGATGCTGACTCTTTTGCCTGAGGAGCATTTGAAATCTGCCAGAATGTATGTATAGTTGAAAACAGAAATTGAAAACCTTATAAAGAAGCTGCTGCCCCTATGAGTTATTAGCTTTCATGAGTCATCGGAGAGGAGACATGCCTGCCCACACTTTCCGAGAGAGCTATGGAATGGTTGTGGATACAGAAATCATTTTCCCTTGTCCCCCCAAACACTCCCCTAGGGTGGGAAGAAGCTTTGCTATACACACCAGTGCTTTCATGCCTCCAAGTGACCTGGCTGCTTTATAGCTGTCCCTCCTTCAAGAGAAACTGGAGCTGCTGAGATATAGGAGTGGGGAAGATTTGTAACCCTCTCTGTGGCTGTGCGAACAAATGAATAAAATTAACAAGGTCTTGAAGATCGTTAAAAAGTCCTCGAGAAGGAGAAGATGGAAGGAGGAGCTCAGGGTAGAGGAGGAGGTGGAAAGCCAAAGATGGTGTGAGCCAGGTGGCTTATGCAGTCTACGCCTCTGTGTTGGTGGTAAGGAAAAAATGTTACTGATCTTACTGATTAATGGAAGATATGCATCTATATCTAAAGTCAATCTCTGATACTACAGGAAGACACTCCTAAAACCAGGAATCACTATTAAGTTTTTTCAGACTTAACAGTGTTGGAGGGAGTAGTGTTTAGAGCAGAGTACAGGGAATGCTGAGTCCTTTCCTGCTTTCTGCTCTCAACTCTTTGTGATCTTGAACAAGTCATTTTACATGTGCATGAAATTGGTATAATAATCCTTGTCTCTTATAGGATGCATTCTGAGAACTAATACGAGTTTGTAAAGCTCCTTGAGACTTTTCGTTGAAAAGTACTGGCGGTATAAAAACTATCTAAGTCCTGTGCTTCTATATTCAGAAAAATGTGTAGGAAACAATGTGGAATGAGCAAAATGGGGGCGGGGTTCAAATTCTCTTTGGTCAATTTATTTGAAAAGCCCAAGGTTGATTTGAACTCAGGTGCCATTTTATCTGTCCCTCCACCCTTGCATAAACTTTCATAGGAAGGTGTTAATCACAACAGTAGTTCTGGGTTTGTTCCACTACTTTTTTTAAAAAAAGGCAATTGGAACAATGATGTATAGAAAATATGGAATTCTCTGGCACCCACCCAGTGTATCTATCCTTCCATCTATTCACCTTGTATAAATCATGTATCGAATCTTGTACCAGGCTAAAGTGCAGGAGAGGATGATCCCAGGAGCTGGTGGATTTGGTTATTAAATGCAGCTTTTCTTTGTTCCATATAGAAGCCTCAAAGGGATCTCACCTACTGATATGGAACAGATGAGACTGTAGTGGTGTTTGATTTAAGTCATCACTCTTTTCATATTTGATAGTATACTTACTATAGGACAGGTGCAATTTTTCCACTCTTTATGGACTCTCTCTTCCCCTCTCTAATCTATATATTTCTTTATCTATCTAAACTCTATCCAGCTACTTTTATGGTCCCATCATCACAGTATCTGAGCACCTCATGGACATGATTCTCAGTGTCCCTGTGAGGTTGGACAGTATTATTAGCCTCATTTTCCAGATGGAGAAGTGAGGCACAGAAAAGTTATGTGACTTGCCTAAGGTCACACGCACAGTCTGTAGCAGAGCTGGGAATTGAACCCAGTGTCTGCTGTGTCCCAGTCCAGTGTCTTGATGTGAACCCCTGGCATTTCTCTCCCTTCCTCTCTCTCTCTCTTTGCATTTATGTACAAATACTTCATACTAAACTTTACATTAAAAGACTAGGTCACATGATTAACCCATTGGAAGTCAGTAAATAGCAAGGTTAAGGCTGCATGCACAACCCAGACTCTGTCACCATTTGTTTCTGATGTGTAATGCCATCTTTAATTCTATTGCATGAATTCTCAAAAAGCTCATTGCAATCGTATTACACAGTCTTTCCCTAGAAGCTTGGGTCAGACCCCGCACACTTTACCACGCGTCCCTCAACTCCTCTTAACCCCTTTGATCTTACAAGACCTACAAGGACTGAGTCAGGCAAGGGATTGCTGTACAATTCTTACCTCTGTCTCACTGCAGCTTCATTGTAACGTTTAATATGCAGCCATCTAGGCACGTGCACCCTTCCTTAACCATGCAAAGTATAAATGTGGCCAAAGAAAACCAAGGCCAAAATATTCTGCGCAGCTGCAAAGTGTGATTTTCAAAGGCTCAGAATGCAGTCAGATCAAAATCAGCAGCTTACCAGGATGCTCCAAAGGCTGTGACACATTTTTTTTAAAGTGTATTTTCCTCCCACTCTCTCTCTCTCTCTCTCTCTCTCTCTCTCTCTCTCTCTCTCTCTCGTTACTCAAAAATCACTCAACCACTTAATGTGAAACTCTGAGCAACAGAAAACAGGAAGGTTCATGGAAAATCTCATCCAAACCTGGCTTCGGTGGTAGCTGTAGCTAACATTAGTTGCCACTTCCACTCTGACATAAATTTTCTTTATGCTTATGAAAGATGACTTCTGCTGGAAAAAATCACATCCAAACTTTCTAAATGATTGAGAGTGGTCAGATCTGAGTTTCTGTTTGTTCCTATATTTAATATGCATTCTTATAAGCATTCACTTGGCTATTTGGTTGGTGGCTTGTAAGATCCCATCATTCTGAGGGCTTTTAAATGCAATGCATTTAAATAGAATTATGAAACTTGGAAGTAATAGTCCACCCTTATGGTAGCCCTTAGACTGTATGTGTAACGGGTGTGTGGCCTATGTGTGGACTGCTTAGGTGCAGTGGGTGTATGGAGACATTTGGCTTTGCTGTTTTGAGCTGGTCCATTATAGAATGTTGTTGCTCGTATGAGGTGCTTTCAAAACAGGCTATGCTGGTAGTTTTGTTTTTTTAATGGGAGCTAGGCAGTGGGTCAGAATCACCTGCCACCATCTAGAGCAGGGGTGGGCAAACTACGGCCCACGGGCCACATGTGGTCCGCCGGCCCTTTTTACCCAGCCCGCAAGCTTGGCCCCGGGGGCAGGGCCAGTGGCCCCGCACTCCTAGCCTGGGGGGCCCGGCGAGCGCTGCAAGCTGCGCGGCCCCGCACTTCCGAGCCGAGGGACGGACAGCCGAGTGCCGCCCGCCGTGGGGCTGGGTCGAGCGACGGCCGCTGCAATGCCCCGCTTTCCTGGGCCGGAGCGCCGGGGCCGCCAGCCGCAGGACCCCGCGCTCCTGGGCCGGGCCTGGGCCGAGCACCGACAGCCTTGGGGCCTCGAGCTGAGCGTCGCCGGCCGGGGCGCCGGGCTGAGCGCCACGGGGCGCCGCGTTCCCGGGCCGGGCCCGGGCCCGGGCCGAGTGCCGCCAGCCTTGGGGCCTCGAGCTGAGCGTCGCCAGCTGCGGGGCCGGGGCGCCGGGCTGAGCGCTGCGTTCCCAGGCCGGGCCGAGCACCGCCTGCTGCGAGGCCCCGCGTTCCCCAGCGCAGCCGGGGCCCTGGGACCTCCCCGAGTGCCACCCGCGGCGGGGCTCCGCGCTCCCGAGAGCCACCAGCCGCAGTCCCTGAGCTCCTGGGCTGAGCACTGCCAGCTGCTGGGACCCCTCGCCCGGCTGACCACGGTAAGCGCGGGCGGGGGCTTAGGCAGTGGGGTCCCGGGGGGTGGTTGTTGGGGGGGGGTAGAGGGCTGGGGTGGTGGTTAGGGTGGGGGTCTTGGGAGGGGACAGTTAGGGAACAAAGATCAGGGGGGCTTCGATAGGAGGTGGGGTCCTGGGGGTGATGGTTAGGGGTGGGGGGGGGTCAGGGAACAAAGAGCAGGGGAGTTAGGGGGTTGAGTCCTGGGGAGACAGTTAGAGTGGGGAGGTTTCAGAGGGGGCTATCAGGAATGGGGGGCGGGGGTTGGATGGGTCCAGGGTTCTGAGGGGGGCAGTCAGGGGGCGGGAAGTGGGTGGGGATTGGGTAGGGGGCAGGGCCAGGTTGTTTGGGAAGGCGCAGCCTGCCCTACTCGGCCCTCCACACAATTTTGAAACCTAATGTGGCCCTCAGACCAAAAAGTTTGCCCACTCCGATCTAGAGTATGGAAATGCTAGAGATGAATTGCTGCAAAGACGTCTTTTAAAGCAAAAGCAGAGAAAATTTGAGTATTCTTGCAGTCACGTTCTCTGAAGATGGTTATTCTGACCAATTGTATCTCAAAACTAAAATGAAAATGAATGCAATAAATTATCTTGCAGCCCAGAGTGAAAAGATAAGACAGCATTTTCCATTGTTTGTATAATGGAGGTGCCTCTTTTGCTTCTGCTTCTCTCTCTGATACCTTGCCAGAATTTAAATATTGCCTTTGTTATTAAAAAAGACATATATGGTAGTATAATGCCTTAAACAGATTAACATGTCATTTACATAACTGTCAATCCCCAAGATGCTCTGCATTCATATAGATCCTTTAGAAGCAATGCACGGAAAGCAGAAATGTCATCGACTGGCCCAGGGTTGGTAAGAGATATTTCAGCAGACAATAAAGACAAGTTGCGATGAGATGGTAATTTGTTCAGTTTTAGAATTAGGTCTGAAGGAAGAGCAGGGGACTCTTGGATGTCTGAGAGGTGCTCTTTGATAGGCTGAGGAGGGGGAAGAAAGAGAAAGGAAATAACAGTAAGGCATGGCAGTGGCATTTAGGTAATCTGTGATCTCACTTTTAGTCTTTTAATTGGCCTGTCATTTTTCTGTGTCTCGTACATTTTCATAACCTCGCTCCCTGCCTCCTCTTTCTTCTTGCAGTTCCTCTGATCTCCTCACTGACATTCCCTCTTGGTTTTTGTTTTTTGGGGGTGTTTTGGGGGGGGGCGGGTTTCATTCAAAGATGTGCAAGTTGACCAGCTTTGCAATGTCTGTAAACAGTGGCAGACTGAGCAGTAGAGGAGGGGGCTACTGGGAAGAATCCTGCTGATTCTTTGTTAGGAGGTTGCTTGATCTATTGATTGTGTGTTACTTACATTGATTACTTGAGAATTCCCAATTAACACTCTGAGGTTTGGTAGGCTCTGGTCCACCGATCTGGCCCAGAGTTATTTTAATTACTATTCATTTGGAAACCCTGATGTCCACAGTTGCAACACTCACACTTAGGAAAAAGCTTCTGAATTTGCAATAGTTTAATAAACACAAGGAGTAAACACACAAACGCTCCAACCCAAACAAGTAAGTAGCAGTAATGCAATATTAATTTAACATCCAGCATCATGTCATACACATGCTCATACCATCCTTGGGGAGACCAAGAGCTGATGAGAAAGGTGGTGGTCCATGAGGGTCATAGTGTGCCCCTGGGAAGACAAAGGATCCCAATGATCAAGGTCTCGATGGCCTAGGCTGCTGTTAGCCCTCTTACAGGGTCTGGTGGCTTCCAAGAATATCTGGCCTCCTTTGTCCCTAACTAACTTCCTCACCCTCACAATGCTGGGTTAGTATACTAACTATAGCTTAGTATATTAATTTTCTGAAATGTATTAATGTATACATCAATTGTTTACTGCAGCAATCTTACAGTTGAACATATCCTGATGTTCCTGTCCTAAAATACCACACTGGTATCAATTGATTTTTTGCAATTACTTGTCAATATAGTCATTCATTACAGCACTACGTCTTATGATATCTTGTGACTTAAGGTCACTGCTGGTTAACTTATGCTTAAACTTGTAGGCCTTGCATCCTTATGCTGAGTGCTTAAGCTAATATCTTACAGGTTTGGGCCTGTAGGTCTCTTGCATTACTGCCTTATGCCTTTCATTTATATCTTGTATACCTGTATTTTATACCTACAGTCTAAAGGGGAGAGAGGAAATCGAGTGTGTGGAGACTGTCCCTTACACAAAGTTATTTATATTCAGCTGTGGTTTTGTTTATACTAGATTTGGGGTCTAAATCAAAACCCTGCATCCGAACAATCCTGGATTTTGGAGGAAGTTCAGATCTACGTCTGGTCTTATCTCTGTTGCTCAGACCCCTCTCTACATTGAAATGCTTTGAATTTCTGTCACTTCCCAGTAGAGTATCAGGTGCCTTAGAAGTATCAGAGATCGGTAGGTAGATCTTCACCATCCATGTGGAAAAATTGTCTGTAGGTTCAGAGGAATATTGCACAGCCTTTCAGATCATCCCAGGAAATATTCCTGCGCTCTCATAGCCAAGTGAAACCATGCCATCAGTAGTTGGTCACTTCAGCCTTACAGAAGAAATCCCCAAGACACATAATTAAAACTGAGCTGTCTTCTTAACTCCACTCACATTGCTCCTAATATTTGCTCCATGGCTTTGAAGTTGGTGTGTTCGCTGTTTGAAAAGGTGTGAAGACCCCACTGAGACGTTCTGTCTTTGACAGATAGGAAAGCATGATCATTGTGGTAATAGCTTGTATTTCATAGCGGAACATGCCTTTGGTCCTGACCAATCCCAAAGTGCTTTACAAACTATGGGTAGAATTTTCAGAGGGGCTTGGCACCCACAAGTGGGACCAGATGTTCAAAGGATCTCAACTCCCATTTAAGCACCTAAAATAAATGACTTTCAGTTCATTGGGTGCATGTTGATTGTCGAACTCTCTGAGATCTGTCCAGAAGCGTCCCATCGACAGTGCTGGGTGCGTCACCTTGTTTGGAAAGCTAATCATGGAATATCAGGGTTGGGTGAGGTTATGGGTGCAGATCAAAACCAGCCCCTTGAAATGCATCTAGAAATGAACTGGGAACCACTGCAGACTGAGCGCAGACGTCATGTTTCCTGCAAGGAGACTGTTAAGCAAGTAGGTGGATGCGTGCTCTGCACCAATTGAAGTTTCCATGTGGTCTCAGGTTTAGCCCCATATAGAGCAGGCTGCCGTGATCAGGGGGCAGGGGAGACAAAGACATGGATCATTGTTGTGAAGTCTGGATTGATCAGAGAGGCTCAATCTCTCTTTTTCAGGTGGGGGCAGGTAGTCCATTTTGGTTACTTGTGTTTTCATCCTCATCTAGCAGCTGGGGATGTTCCTGTCCCCCAAGGTAGCATGCTCTCTACTGAGAGGAAGACACCAGCTAAGGCATCTCTTCCAGATGCTCTTCCCTCCCCCAACCCCCGCCAGCCTCTGTCTCGACTGGGTTGAACTTCAGCCAACAAACTCTCATCGGAGCCCCAGTCTTGGCTGATGGTGGGGAAGGCAGGAGATTGAACCTTCTGGAGCCGAGGACTATTGTCAGCACATTGATGGCAGTGCCGCCCAAACAGCTACAATACCTCAGCCAGCACTGATCGGGAGAAGTGACAGACACAAGTCCTGCAGTACCCCACACTAGAGAACCTGTTGGTCCGAAGAACAGGTGCCTTACAGGACCTCTGGGTCCCCACAAAGAGAGAAGAATGGAGCCACTCAACCAAGTTTGCATTCACCTGGCTTTTGTTTTTATTACAACTGTTTGGCTGGTGACAGACAATTTACTGGCTTGCCTGGTTCTCTCCTCTGTTTAAATCTCACACGTCTCTTTGCGCTGCAGTAGATCACTGGGAAGCTGATGGTTTTGTTTCAAGGAATAAATCAAGTCTTTGGGAAAGGAGATTTGTTCCTTCCTACATCTCTCTTATTTGAACAAGTTTCATTCCCTATATAGCTGGTGGTTCTCTCCTCTTCCCCCCAATAAGTAAAGAAGTTGTTGTTGTTTGGATAAAAATGGCAGTAATAATAATTTTTGTACAGATGGTGTCTTTTAGTTGGAGAACCTCAAAATGCTTGCTTAATGATATAGGTGTTGTTAGTTTTCCCATTTTATGGTTTCCCTATCTGTAAAAGAAGCTGCACAAGAGGTTAAGTGACATGACCAAGATCACATATCAAGTGAGTGCCAAGGTTGGAAATGGAAAGGAGATCTCCCTGATTCCTTGCCCCGATCTAATGATTAGATCATGCTGCCTGCTTTGTTTTTTATAGTCCTGCCCCCACCTTCATCTCTTCCTACATGTAGTAATAGTGATAAGTGTCTGGTGTTGTCCTAGATGTGCACCAGGAGAATTACACATAGTAGGGACAAGTTTGAATGGGGGAGGAGGTATTTTAACCCACACAAGCTGGAAAATTCCAGTTAGAGCCAAACTACTTGAGGATGAAATTCCATTTCATTGTTCTGTGTCTTTAAGGCCAGCTTGGAGACAGGGATGGGCAGAAGTTTCAGGGACAGCTCATTATGCCCTCCTGTAATGGGGTCTAGGCACCCCACGCTGAGCATAGAAGGAAGAGCAGAGTCTCTCCTGTTTACAGGCACACCCCGCCACACACACAGCTGATATCTGCCAATCATGGAGTCAGGCTCCCACAGGTACAGTCAACAGAGGAAACCAGGCCTGCTATACAGCAGAGAGTACAGAACAAGAGGGAAGGCAGAAAGGCAGGGAACTGCAAAGGCGCAACACCCCTGCACAAGGCTGCCTCTGCAAAAGCAGCCAAGTGACTGAAGCACTGATTGACTCATTGAGAGGTGAGGATCCACGAACTGCTCTGTAGGCACACTAAGGGGAGGGGGCAGTCAGGAGCAGCAGAGACCCTTCGAAAGACACCCCCTTCCCCCCCAGAGCTGGTGACACCTCCCTAGCCCTTCAAACCTTCGCTGTTGAGCAGTGCTGCAGTGCAGGAAGGAGGCTATGGGAGAGTGATATCTGAGAGCACTGTTGAGACTGGAATGCGATGGAGAAGGAGGTGCAGCTGGCAGATATTGTGGTGAGGTTGAGGTAACAGGAGAGGAGATCTTAATGAGGATTTGGCAGCTCAGAGAGAGGTCCCGAGAGTGATGGCAGAGACATGACTTAGAGTGAGGCAAATGCCAAGAAAGAGAAGGCTGTTGTGTGAGTCAGAAAAGGACACTCAGTGCTATGGAGGTAGAGGAGACACAGAGAATGGCGGCTGGGAAAGGATCCTTAAGGAGGGAGAGCAGGACAAGGAGCCAAATATCCTGTCCACACAGGTGTCCAGCATTGGCAGGCACACAGTCAGCTGGAGGATTTTTTTACAGTTACATTTATGTGCTTATGTCACAGGATGTTTTATAGAGCTAGAAAGAGTTGCCTTTTTCTACCTTTCAGAGTGATTTCCCTTGTGGGGGCTTGTTGAAAGGGAAAACTATATTTTCTATACAAATCCTGAATCTCTTTCAAAGCCCTGAACATCTCTGTTTTCTTTCCACTCTAACAGGATCAGAGAGTTAGGTTATTAACGGCCCCCTCAGGGGACCACTTCTCTCTTGTTTGTAACAGTCATTGTTTCAAAAAGACAATTGCTAGTGCATACCCAGGGATTTGAAAGTGAAAACTAACAGCTGACTGTGATCCCTGCAGCCTCTAAGAGAGAAGAGATAGGGCTGATATATACTGGGGTGGGAGCGGGGGAGGAGGATCGAGCTAAGTTACGCAACTTCAGCTAAGCGAATAACGTACTTAGATATACTTTCCGCGGTGTCTTCACTGTGGTGTGCGGATGGGAGATGCTCTCCCATTGATTCCCTTTGCGTTTTTCGTTGAGGTGGAGTACTGGAGCTGATGCTAGAACGAATCGGCAGTCGATTTATCATGTCTCTACTAGACTCGATAAATTGACCCCCTGCTGGATTGATCACTACCCGTCGATCCAGCTCGTAGTGTAGACCAGTGGTCTTCAAACTGGGGTGCGCGAGACCACTCCTGGGGGTGCGCGGCCCCGGCAGCTGGAGCAGCTGGGCGGCTTTTCCGCAAGCGTTGTGGCAGCCCCGGCGGCAGGAGGAGCAAGGCAGCTCCTCCTGCCGCCAGGGGCCACTGCAGCACTTACAGAGGAGCTGCTGAGGCAGTCCGGCTCCTCCTGTCTTATGGGAAACCCAGGAGGTTTCCCATAAGGCAGGAGGAGCTGGGCTGCCCTGGCAGCTTCTCTGCAAGACCCGCGGCTGCAGCCCCGGCTGGAGGAGCTGCGGCTGCAGCCTCGGGAGCCGGGCCCCGCAGCTGTGACAGGGAGCCGGGCCCCGCGGCTGAGATGGGGCCCCAGGAGCCAGGCCCTGCGCACCGCAGCTGACGCCCAGTAGCGAGCGCTGCGGCAAAGATGGGCTCTCTAGGAGCCGGGCGTCGCAGCGGGGACTGGCCCCAGGGGGGCAATTAGGGGACAAGAAGGGGAGATTTAGAGGGGGGAGTGGGTGGGAGTGGATGGATGAGGGCAGGGCTTCCTCTGTGGGGGTGCTGCTCAAAAAAAATTTCTACTAGGGGGTGCGTGGGCAAAAAAGTTTGGAGGCCTGTGGTGTAGACAAGCCATACAGTTGTACAAACATCGCTTTTGATCAAAAATAATGGGCCCATTATAACAGGACAAATTCCACTGTGAAAACATTCTCTGTTTCAATATTTCCAGTCATTAAAATCCTCTTTAACTGGAATCCTGTATGATGCTAGAAATTAATTAGCTGATAACATTCTCCTTGGAATAAAGACAAGGGTTTTTTATGGCTTTGCTGAAGGCTAATATTTGCCAGAAAAGAACGGGCTAATCCTTTAACTTGTATTGTTTTTATTTTGATAAATACGCTTCTTACTCTATTAAATCTTCCAAAAATTTTCCGTATGCATCTTTCCCACCTTTATACAAACTGAAAAGTTAGAGATGGGCCCAAACCAAAATCGGAGCTCCAAACAGCTCTGAACTGGGGAATAGTTTGGATCAGTGCCTGGGTCTGTATCCAGCTTCTTCATCTCAGACTCATCTCAAACAAAGCAGAGGGACTCGATAGCGAAGAGAATCAGCAAAAGCCGAGGAAGCCTTTCACGTGTAGGTCGCTGATGTGAATGCTGAGTAGGCTAGTAATAATTTGCAGACATTATTTGATGGCTGTTCAGTGGAAGAATGTTAAATGGATTTGGTGGTCTTCGTCCACTGCCCTTTGTAACTGGCATGAACTGGACCCTGAGATCACTCAATAGAGGCCAATGACCAAGTAGGCTTGGAGACTAAACTGGTTTAATGCCTTGGAAATACAGCAGTGGGTACTATAGAAATCCTAAAGGCAACAGACAGAACTACCGCACCCTCTTACCTTTAGAGGTGGTCCTTCCAGTGGAGTGAGCAGAGTGGAGGAAGCTTGTCTGTAATGTACATGCTCTGTGTGTAAACAGAAGACTTCAGTCTCCAGAGCTGTTGCTTCAGCAGCTTTTTTACAAGCCTGAAATTCCCTTGAAGAAAAAAAATGAAAAAAAAACAAAAAAACACCAGGTGGTAATAAAAGTTCATTTTAAAATCTGCAAATGAGTAACCTTGCTGTAGTCAGTATGGAATTCCATCAGCACTCTGTAATGTTATTGACCCAAAAGCAGTTTTTTCTTCCTTGTTTTCTTGGTGACAGGACCTGTCCATTAACAAGGAAAAACTAATGGCAGAAAGTGCTGATTTCAAGATCTCAGTCTGTAAAGTGTAGATCTGTACACTGATGTTTTAGAACAAATATAAAGTAATTTAAAGACGAAACCCCGGTTACAGAATCTGAGTGGAGTAATGACTGTGTATGAGAGGCGGTAGGCACTTTGGGATCCTTTTGGATAAAAGGTACTGTGTGACTATAAAATGAATTATGTGTATAAAGTTTAAAGAAAATGGAGATAAAATCAGGTGAGTTGTGAGTAGATGTTTAATATGGGATTTTTGAAAGCACATAAAACACCCAGTGAGGACAGTGGGAGCAGAAGTAGACCCATAATGAGCAATTTTCAAAAATCCCAACCTTAAATGAGATATTATTGTTATAAATGTGTGTGGGGGGAAATCTTGTTATGGGCTGAGTTAAAACCCCATTGAGATTGATAGGTGTGAATTCACCATTTAGTTAACATAGCTATAAGCATAAGCCCCCACCAAAGATAAAAGGTGTGTGAGACCCACCCATGAGCTCTTGGCCCAGTATTGCTTTGGGTACAGGGTGCGAGTGTGGAAAGAGAGATCACACAAAACGGTAACAGAAAAGAATAGAGAGAAGGAAGGAGAGGCAAACAAGCCAGACAGGAGTCTGTGAGCACTGTGTAACCCTGGAAGAAGCAAGAGAGAGAGAGATTTTGGATCTGGTTTTGGCAAAACAGGCTTTGGGTCTGTAAGCTAAGAAGCTTCTTTTTTTTGTTCTTGATTCCTTCTGCATTCAGAGACACAGGACTTGGTACATGCCTTGTAAATAAACAAGATTGCATAAAAGAAAGTGACTGTCACCAATATCGATTCCCAACAGGAACACCCCAAAGCAGCAGCTTGGGTCAAAAAGGAGCAATATTATCCATTTGTAATGATACCATTTAAACACCATAGTCCTGGTTTAGAAGAGGCTCTTAGATGGCCAACCACCTAAATGCTTCCAGAATTAATCACCCTCATTATTACAAATTTTTAAATTATTCTTTCTCAAACTCAGTCCTCCATCTGTAAAATGGGGATAGTAAAACTTCCTTTCTCCCGCTCTCTGTCTTGTTTAGTTGTTAAGATTTTTGGGGCAGACCGCTGCTTACTGTATGTTTGTACAAGTCAAGCAAAATAAGCCTTTGATCCAAGTGATACCATAAAACTATCAAAACTTGTGCCTCAATTCTACATGTGCAGTTAATTGTGATAGGCAAATGGGAAAACATTTAAAATAAGGTAGAGAGATCATTTGTTTTTAGACAAGAAGGATAGTCTCGTGATTAAGGCACTGATCTGGAACTGGTTTCTATTCCCAGCTCTGCTCTGCTAACAGCTCTCTCTGTGAACTTCAAGCAACTCCCTTAAGGCTAGATTATCTGCCAGAGTACATTGGCACAGCTCCACTGGAGACACCATGCCAATAATGCTATCAGAGAATATAGGTCTTAGATTCAGTCAGAGATTTTTAAGGCCAGAAGGGGTCATTAAATTCTCTAGTCTGACTTTCTGTATAGGCCAAATAATTTCATCCAGTTGTCCCTTCACTGGGCCCAATAACTGGTGTTCAACTACAGCATCTCTTCCAGAAAGTGTCCAGTCTTGATTTGGAGACGTCCAATCACTTCCATCACAATCCAGCATTTCCATTGGTAGTTTGTTCCAATGATTAATCACTCTCACTATTAAAAATTTGTAAATTAGTCTCTCTGTAATTCAGGCCTCCATTTGTAAAATGGGGATAGTAGAAGAGAAGAGGGAGTGACAGATATGACAATATCGTGGGTGAATCCTGTGCAATTATGTTTTATACCTTCGGTGTCCATTGTATTGAAAATGCAATTGTTTGTGCGCTATTGTGGGATTGTGTGGAACTTCTTTAGGAGAAGGAAGGATTAATGCAATCGCTGGGAGATCATGTGAACTTCAAAAGACTTTGTACCAGACGCGGTTGGTCTTTTGTGACAATGTGTGTGAAGTGGAACTCCAAGGAAGTACTGGAGTTCCACTTCACACACATTGTGTGAATTCCTTTCTCCTGCTCTCTGTCTTGTGTAGATAGTAAGCTCTTTGAGATAGACTGTTGCTTAATGTGTGTTTGTAAAAAGTCCGGTAAAAATGAGCCTTTGATCCAAGCGATACCTTAAAACTACCAATCGTTTTAGTTTTGACTGGTCACCAAGATTTCCTGACTTTGTTGATATGGGTTCCTAACAATACAACTTGGATCCTTTTAGTTTTTTGCCTAAAAATGAAATAGCAGTAAAACCAAGCCTACCAGCACTAACCTACCAATTAAATAAGTACCTAATTAAAAGGAGTGAGGTTTGCTTGCTACAGCCATCTGGGCATATCTGAGCATGTCTCACCAAATCAATTCCCTGTGTAATTGCTACAGTTATAAGTTACCACACAGTTCTTTCTAAGCAAGCATATTTTATTCCTAAGGTAAAGAAATAAAAGAGAGAGAGCATATTAAAACAATAAAATCACCTACACGCATGCTCACAAGCTTGCCAGAGATCACTCCAACCCATCTCTACAAGGGCTTTGGTTGGTGTCAGTCTTTCCAGTCCGTCCCTGAGGATTGGGGCTCTCCAGGAACCAGAGGTCCTGTCCACTTGCTGTATCAGAACAAAGGCTCTGAGTTGTCTTAAACGCATGCTATTTGTTCAGAAGTCCTTGGTCTTGTGGTCCCTGGAAAATCCAAATTGGGTCTCTGCATTGTCCTCCTGTCACAGGTGATAGACAAAAGCCTTCCCTCCCTTCAGGGATAAGATTCAAAAGCTGAGTCCAGAGATGGGGGAGTTGCAGTCTTCTCCCCAGTACTTCCTTGGAGTTCCACTTCACACACATTGTCACAAAAGACCAACCGCGTCTGGTACAAAGTCTTTTGAAGTTCACATGATCTCCCAGCGATTGCATTAATCCTTCCTTCTCCTAAAGAAGTTCCACACAATCCCACAATAGCGCACAAACAATTGCATTTTCAATACAATGGACACCGAAGGTATAAAACACAATTCCACAGGATTCACCCAGGATATTGTCATATCTGTCACTCCCTCTTCTCTTGGTCTAGAGTCTGATCCAAATCTTTGAGTCCTGTTCTCTGGTTTGAGATCCACAAAAGATGGGATAAAATCTCAGACCAGATGATCACACAGTCTTTCTGCCATTATGTTTGGACATCTTGGGGAGACTGCTGGGAAGATTTCAACAGCACAGAACCTGCAACCAAACCCCTTAGCCCCAGTTCCTCCTTGACTCTTATCCCCAAATTCTAGCCTAAAGCTAATCTGGAGCGGAATGTCCCCTTCATTGGTCCACCCCAATATTTTGTAGTTGAAAATTGTCTGTGGGCAAATCATGTTTATCATTATTAAATTGTGAGTGTGCTATTCATAAAGGTCTGGACTGATGACTTGAACAGGACATAGTACTCACAGTGAAAACCACAGAATGACTGGATTCATTACTAGAGGCTGGGGCATTCTGCTAAAGTGTCTGTTGCTTCTACATCTACCACTCTTCAGTGGAGGGACAGTATGTGAAAAGTTCTTAAACTCAGGAAGTGGACTGAGTATAATAACCAGCACAAAGGCTGCTGTGAAACATGGGTTTTGCTCTTCCAAAAGTTTCTGGGAAGCCAGTGAATATGGAAAGATGCACAAACCAGGTGTAGTATTAATCAGGTAGGTCTAAGTGAATGAGAACAAGAGTGGCTTTTAAGGTAATGAGGGTAAAGGTTAAACAAAACATGTTTGTCTAGTTAGCTTCACATTGTCCATGGCAGAGTCTCTCCTTCATAAATTACTCTTAGTAATATTACATTTAGTAGGGCTGGGCCAGCTTCCTCCTGGGTGTTACCCCACTGAGGACATTGTGGTACTGCTGGGAATTAGTTCAATCCATGTTCATCAGGGCAATCTATCTGTGAAGGATAATTAAGTCCTTTTTTCTTTTGGGGGAATTGTCTGCTAATGGAGCTTGGTTTCCATAATGTGTTCATTGTTTAGTGCATCAACAAAAGTTCCAATCAGTTCAAACACATTGAAGGCAAAGGTGTTGCACAGGTATGAGAAGGAAAGAGCTCAGTTTGACTTTGGCAGCCTGAAAATAAAGCTGTCGGTTAATGAAACACATTTGTAACGACGGTCACCAAGAGACCATAAACTTTGAGCCCATTGATGTTATGTTTAAAAAGTTCCTTCTAAGAGTAGTTACACGCTATAAATTGTAAATCGAATGGCTGGCCTCATGTCACTCTCTTTTTTTAATACATGATAGCAATACTTCCAGCAGGAAGGATTACATGCCTACATGCTGTTCAATAGTCTCCATCAATCTACATAATATCCAAACTTTTTAGACCAGGTCATCCTGAGTTTGTTTCAAGACATCATTTGGATTTGTTGTTTCTTTATTGATCTAAAATGCTTATCAAAGAGAGACTTTTTGTCTCCAAGTGTATTCCTAATGGCAATTTTGACTAATATTCTTGCCTGCTCTGGATTGGCAAAGCTCTTCTGTGCCCAACTGTTGTCTCCAATGCTTTGCTGCTTCTACTTAAGATGCACTCTTAGATGAAAACTTTTGAGCCATGTCTTCAGTTTAGTATTTATTAATCCATATTATATATCATTAATGAACTGAATTATACAACAAAGTCTGTTGAACTAAAGAATTTTAACTAAGCGCTTTGAAGACAGAAACTGCTGTATTATTAACCAAAGGGGCCCTAATAAGTTAAAAATCCTATATTAAAATAATATAGATTTCCTGATCTGTGTTGCTAGTTACATCAGAAATTATTCAAACTGAATGAGTTTTTAAAATATTATTTGTTGATAATCACATCGTTGCCACCTTTTTGTTTACTTTTATATTTCGTTAAGTTGGAAAACAAACATTGATTAGTCAGTTTCACTCTATTAATCTAATCTTTTGTATTTATAAGTTGCCTGTTACCTTGGAATCTAAGCAAAATCTATTTTATAACCCATTTTCCTTTCTGCAACCACTGCATGAGAATGTTTAAATGCAAACAAAAGAAAAACCTGTTTTCACTAAAAAATTATTAATCATTTTCAAAATGCAGTTTGTGGTTCTATTGTAGTTACATATTCAGTAACTATTCACTATAGAATTGAAGAAGCATATATGCAGTAAAATGTGTTATTTTTTAAACTTATAAAGAATAAATTTAATGAATATAATCAGAACATATTCACAAAGGAGATATTGTCAGGTTCACGTAAGTCATTAATTTAATAATGTATTAAATTATTAATTATTTTTTATAATGTATTAAATTTTAAATATTTTTTATAATGTATTAAATTATTATTTAATTAATTATTTTTGCACACTGGAGGAGTAATACTACTTTTTGTAATACTTTTTAATAGTATATGTAATTTTGTCAAAGTACGTGAAACATACATATCCTATGCAATGTTTTATATTGTTATTTCTGGGGAAAATTGCATGCTGCTGATCAGCCTCAAGAAGTGAATGGAATAAGTCTGCGCATAAACAAAGTATTTAACCCAAATTACTTTTTTGTGTCTTTTTATTTTGTTCAAATATGTTTTTCAGATAGCCTTTCACTATGCATATATTCTGTTTTCTTGCAACCGATTGTTTTGCAGTTTGTTATTATTGAATCACTCTAATCATATCCTAATAACCATGTTCAACCTTGCTTATAGTTTTCTGGATATTGAATGTGCATTAACCACGTTGGATTTCACAATATTTGTGAATACATCTTTTCATCATTCTTTTGCATTATTGGAAATTAATTCTGTGGTTTGGTGGAGACATTTCAGATTCCAAACATGATAAATGGTTATAGATAATAGATCTTTTCCCCCTGTAAAAATGTTCTTTTATCATCTTTGTCCAATTGCTCCATTCTTCTCTCCATGCCTTGTGCACTTTCAATGGCTGATGTCCCTGCAACTATTATCCGATGAATGTGCTTGAGAGCTGGGAATGCATTGATTTCAACATCAAGAGAAGCAGCCCTCCTTTTTTTGTGGCTATAATTGCACCTGTTGAATGTGGTGATGGGGCAACAAAACAACAGTATTGGGGAAACTTTGTAGTACCACAGAATGAAGAAGTTTTCTGAGTCTCCTAGTGGAGGAGGGTAAACACTAACGAAACACTCAGATGATATTCTAAAGGGAGCAGTTGTGAACTCCAGTCAGAACAGAGATATAACACATGGGAGGGAAAGACATTAATATAGGCAGAAAGTGAGAAAGGGCCACATTCTATCACAATCTTATTTGCAGAGAAATGTAGCACTTAGTATGAATAAGGGAGGCAGAAACTGGTCTAAAACATCATTCAGCTTGGAGGGGAAAGTAAATTCCTGTAATACAAGTAGGGAGAAGTAATCTGAAAGACAGTTGTTCAATGGAAAGGAGAAAGCAAAAACTTCTGAATCCACCCAAGTCTGACAGTAGGTAGCAAACTGGACATTAGTTGGCAAGGTGGTATGGACGCAAAAGGATCCTGTTTGGAGCTTTGTATCTTGTGCATCTCCTAATGGAATTGCAAGACTGTTGTAGGTACCACAGATAGTGACACCTATCATTAAAGTTGCCCAACAATTTATATTAGAGTGTGCAGCCCCGGTCCCCAGAGAGCTGCCCACGCAGCAGCAGCGTGGCTCCAGGGGAGGGGCCAGGGGCAATCTCCCCAGCTGTGGGGGCCGGATGTGGCCTGCGGGCCATAGTTTGCTCACCCCTAACTTAGAGAGAGAGAAAATGAGTCTGCTATAGAGGCTCATGCATTTAGCTCCAGGGGTCCCAGGTTCAATCCCGCCTGCTGACAACTGGGGACTGTCAGCGTTACAGTCTGTCCATTGAACCAAACTGCAACCCTCCAAATCATCTCTGGGAGAGATGAACAAGTTTGATAAGAAAATGACCCAGGTGTTTTCCTGTTGATCAAATCAAATCTGAACCTGCATCATTTGTTTTCCCCTTCAATTTTACCTTTGAATGTTGGGGTGCTTATCCAAACCATTGCTTTGAAATTTCCTTCTTCATCTCCTGGGATAAACTCTGCAGATTCCCCTAGCATTAGCTGGGAATACTCCGGCCTGTCACCCAGAATCTTTGTTGCTATTATATGAATGCAGGCCGTGTACGAGAGGTCAAGACAGTGCAGCTTCGTTCAACTGCTAAACATTTTGGGTGAAATTCAGCCCTTTGCAAAGGGACAGTCTAAAACTAAAAATAGGACTTAAGTGGGATTTTAGTGGTGCATAGGCTTTGTGCTGGTCCTCTGTATGGAGATGCATTTCACTCAGGCAGCAGCACTCCAAGAATGATCAAAGCTTAAGCAAATGCAGAGGCAGGAATCTGTGCCCTTTGGATTGCCAGCCTACCTCAGGTTCATACCTCCAACAGCTGAGAGAGAATCATAGAATAGCAGGGTTGGAAGAGACCTCCGGAAGTCATCTAGGCCAACACCCTGCTCAGAGCAGTACCAACACCACCTAAATCATTCCAGTCAGGGCTACACTTCAGACAAAGGATTGCAACCCTCTGAAACCATCAGCCAGGGGAGGAGCAAGGTGTGCCTGGGGGTAAGAAAGGAGCAGCTGGTGGTTGGGAGTGGGAAGAAAGGTGCAGGGGAAATAGAAAGGAGTGGAAGAAAGCCCCTGGGAAGCTCATACATTCACTAATGTACATGTTCTAGCCCTGAAAAACCCCTGGTATTGCACTGAGAATATATTTTGTGGGTCTGCAGATCACAAAAGGCAAAGAAAACCCATCTCCCAGGGGTACATTTTTGGAGATAGCCAATGATAATGCAACCCATAACCCCAATTACTCTTGCACCATATTAAAATTGTACCTACTGAGGCACTGTAACTCACAGCCTGTAGGAAATGCTCAGTCTAGGTGATTATATGTGTGTCTGCATTTGCCACAGGCTTCAACCAATGAATATGGGAAACCACTATAAATACATAATATATACACTCTTTCTTCCTAGAGACAGTCAGAAATCCAGTCTTGTTAATTGGCTGTCTGATGTTCAGTGCTAGTAGTATAAGAACAGATAACAGTGTAATTTGCTTTGATGTTAACTGGATCTTTCTGTATCCCAACTGAATTTTGTGTGTGTGTATGTGTCTCTCTCCATCCCTCTCATGTTTTATTCTGAATGCCTGATTCTCCACTCTGCTGCCCTGGTTTGCTGCATGTATAACTCTTTTGAATTTCAGCTCTAGTGTGTTGCGTTCAGTGAAGTTATGCTGGCATGAAATGTGTGACCCAGTGGAGTGGCGTACTTGATATTCCATTTCCCTCCCTAGACTACACTGGATTTCTTCACAAAGGAAAGAAATGGAACACTTGTTTTCTTTAAGCATTTATACTTTTTACATCCTAAATCCACTCTGCAGTTTATACTTTTGGGTATAGATTATAGTTTTGGGTATAGTTTATACTTTCCCTAAGTCTTTCTATATGTCTCTCAAACACATTCTGCCTCCCACCCCAGATAAAACCAGTGAAGCAAGGATGGTGCTTTCACAGATTCATGATGGTCCTTATATCCAGCACCCACCCAGAGTTTCCCAGTAATGCAGCTGGAAAATAATCCAAGCCATCTCTCAAGGTGCCATCTCCATATACCATTGCTTGCAATAAACTTAAGAATGTGGTTCCATATTAGCGGTTAGCATTGAGTGAATGCTGAAAAGTTCATCATCGGTACTTTATTGACAGTAAAGGACAAACACTAAGAAGCTCATCCTAAGGCCTTTAGCCTTACTAATCTGGGCAGTGCCAGTCCCTCTGGAAAGGCACACTACTGCTCACAAGACTGGGTGCCACGGCGCAGTAGGGGTGGTGTCATTTACTGAGCCACCATAAACAAAAGTGTTAGTAGTTCTCCTCCTGCTTAGCACTTAGAACTCTTGCCAGGTGCAGTGGGCTGTATTAAGCCACACTGGTGAATCAAGGATTCTTATCCCCATATTACTGACTGGGAAACTGAGTTAACAGTGATATTGTGAAAACATTCACTGACTTATTAGAACCATTGTACTGTAGACCTCTGAAATCCCTGGGGTCACTGCCCAGAACTATCCCGGTATTTTCCAGTCTCTTTAAGTCCCAGGAAAATCTGCATAAAACAAACCCTGTATTCTCTATTACCCTGAAATCCCTGGGAGTTCCTCCCCAGAGCCAGCCATACTCTTTCTATCGCATTGAAGTCCTTGGGACTCCTGCTGAGAACCTGTCGTGAATTCTCTACTAGATGCAGTGATCTAAAAACAAACACACAAACAAACAAACCAGAAAACCCATAGACTCTGCACTAGTTACAAAACACCAAGCCTGATCCCCCACTGAATTACTGTAGTTTGACACCAGTGTTACTCTACTGGAGCCAATGTCTGTATTCAACAAGCAAGTCAAAGTCTGGGTATACCAGACACACACACTGAAGTCTAGCTCCATTGCAGGTCATCTGAGTGCTATCATGTGGCTGACAGACAAGGATGCTGTTGTCTTGAGAGGAAAGGTTAAAGCACTTCCCGCAGCCAGTGTAAAATGGGATCCCCTCCATTTCCTAGCCTCTGTAGAAAAGTTCAACCTGAGCCAGCTCGGAGTCCAATCCAGCCCTTCGAAAGGGGATTCTCTATCCATTTTAAGGCCAGATTCACTGAAGCTGGCAGGGGACACCTGGCTCCTTGGCCCCACCTGGAATTCACCCCAAGGAAGGGAAGGCTGTCTTACCACTGCCATCTTCTACCAGAGGTTCCACATAAGGAGGGTGGGAAGCAGCTTTACATGATGCTCAGGGTTGCACTGGAATCCTGCCAAACCTTTAGCAACTGAACCAGTGCATCCTTTGCCTGTCCTAGCTGCACCCCTTGGCCAGCCAGTGCCGCCCACATTTTGAACCATGCTAATCCCCTAATGGAGGGGAGTTCTTGATGCTTTTCACTGTCACGGCCTCCCCCTGGGTGGACGTTCTGCTACTGAGAGGCCTTTGCCAACACAGACCCAGGGCTGAATCTGGCCCTTGCTACATGTGGGTTACTTATTTGCTGACAGCTTGTCTAAGTCCCACAAAATTAAGGGCTCTGAATCTTTGCTGTAGTAAGCATGTAAGGATTTTCTTTATAGGGAAATGTGAGTGTGCACACCCAGGAAGGAATAATACTGCTTTGCAGAGTGGTATGGTAATGCACGTTAGGATTCCCATCCCTTAAGGACAAGAGGACTGAATATAGATTTATAAATATTGATTGGTGATTTCATGGTCATCTGGCCAAAATGACAATGAAAAAAATCAGCACCAAAAACCATGCCCCCTCTCTTTCTGTCTCTCGCTTTCCTTTCCCCTTTCGCCCTGATCTCCTCTCTGGCTCGCTCCCTCTGCCACAACACGGAGCACGACTCTATTTCACAGTAATCATAAATTAATTTAGAGCCAGCAGCCCCTCACAGAGCCAGGCAGAGGTGTTAGAGCCATGTGAGTGGAGCACTGGAGGCTGTGATGCGGGAAGATGTTCGCTGTTTCGCTGAAGTGCCGGCTAGGGGTGATGAGACGGAAGAATAAAGGTACAGTGGAATGGGGGGGGGGGGAGCAGCATACTCCTGTCTGAAACAGGGATTCATTGGGGACCACTTTGAATATTTACCTTTTCCTAGATGGACAAGAGGGAAAATAATGTCTAGCCTGTGACTGGTCTGCACCATTGGTGTAGATTGGGGGGTTAGTTTATTTTTCTATGTGTAATATGTTTTCCGGGGGAGATGATTTGACTTGTGGATTTTTATTTTATCCAGCTGTTGTGGTGATCATTGCCATAAAGTAATTTAGATGTGCCTTGGACCCTTACAAGAATCCCTCACGCCCCCACAAAGAGGTTATTACTTTGCAGAGACAGGCAGTTTTGTGTTTTGCTGAGCTGCACAGCATTGTTTGCCAGTTCTGATGTTTGACCCTCCCGTCAGCAGCTTCTGGGGTGTGGGCTGGGACTAGGGGATGCAAGGAAAGGTGGGACAGAGACATGTCAATAGAGTACAGGGGAAATCTACTTTGGGGAAGGATTCCTACTGTGAAACGAGAAGCTAGTAATAGTATAAATAGATCTCAGGCAAAATCTATTTCCGGGCATGGATGAGTTTCTCTTTCTACTATTTACAATATCATGCTAGACACTTTAATGAATGCATCTGCTGGGCAAGTAGACCCTAGCTGCAAGCCTTTTAGCTTTAATAGCGTTAAATTGATTTCTGAACTTCGCTGCTGGAGTGACACAGTTTTCCTGTCATCGTAAAGTCCTGCACTTGCTCTTGTGCTTTGCAGCTGGCATTCAGTTTTTGTCTTGTTTTTTTAAACGTCTATTATAGTAATGGACTGAAAAGTTTCCCTGTAGAGTGGAGGTGATACTCCACCATATGAGGCTTTAAGGTAGTCAGAAATGCTAGCTATATCTCCTGCGGGTGAAAGCCTGCTTCACAGAAAGGAAAATAACATGCATTTTTACAAGGACCTTTAAAGAACCGTGGCTTTTAGGGGCTCAGTGTAACTTGGATATTATTGATTTCAGGCTTCCTGGAAGGTACACACTCAGCTTTTCTTGCATTTAGAGAGAGCCTTGCTGCCTGGTGCAGACAGTTGAGGCATCATAGGTTTTTTGAACTCTGTCAGGACAGCAGCAGGCATTGATCTGTATTAGCAATGGGGGCTCTATTTTATTGCATATACATCCACGAACTAGACCAACGCTAGAGTCTAGAGCAGAACTCCCGTGCACACCTTGTCCCTTTAGCAAAACGGACTTGTCCAGATAAAAGGCCCCCATGCTGTGGCTGCTGTACTCTGGCCTATACTGTAGATTAGAGCAGCTTGAGGGGCTGTGACCACAGCTGGGGATGGGCTGAGCACACCGATGTGATGGCCAAGTGCCCAATGCCAGCCCCACTAAGGGGAGTGACACAGCTGTTAAACCAGCTCAGCCCCACTAGTGGATAATAAGGTGTTATCTGTGAGGTCATTCTTCCAAGGCCAGTTGTTCAAGCTTCACAGTCACTTTGGAACCAGTAAAGCAGCCTCAGTGTGACCCAGGAGTAGCCCAAATCCTACATCAAAAATAAGAGTTTCCTTACCTAAGGAGTCAGCCCTTGTGAGTACTGAGCCCCCTCCACTGTCATGGAAGTCAGTGGCAGTTAAGGGAGCTCAGCATCTTGCAACGCTTGGTCCCAGATTATTAAAAATCTACAGATTTTATTTTAAGCCATTTGCTTTTTACAACGTATGCTTATGTTTGTTTGCTCATTGCACTTCTGTTTGAGCAAAGTAACCTGGTCAATTGTAATGTTGGCACATAGTCGGGACCCCCACGCTCATTTAGAAATCCCAAATACAGCCAGTATTCTGTTTAGTGCCGTTATTCCAGGGAGCGTTTGGCCCTGAAGTATTAGATTTTGCAATTCCCCTTCTTCACCCCTCCCCCTTTATGAAAAAAAGCCTCTGTTTGGGTCTTAAAATATTTGAAAATGTCAGATGAATGAAACCTGCTAGAGCAGTTTCCTCTGACATGGATTGTGAGGAATGCTAGGAAACACTCCTAAAGCAGAGAAAGGGGTAACAGTGTGCTCTGTGCTAGGGCCAGCTAAGACTGGAACTGAGCCAATGAAGTTTGGAAAAAATATTACTCCAATGCTACCTTATAAACTTTCCCCAGCCTTGGTTAAGTTGGACTTGGCTTGGGTCCCCTGCGTTTCTCAGGCTTGGCTACACTTGCAGATGTAGAGCATTTTGAGTTAAACCAGCCTTCAGAGAGTGCACTAGGGAAAGTGCTGCAGTATGTCCACATTGACAGCTGCAAGTGCACTGGCCTAGCCACATTTGAGGCACTTGCAGCGGCATTGGGAGCAGTGCATTATGGGCAGCTATCCCAGTGTTCAAGTGGATGCAGCATGCTTTTCAAATGCGGAGAATGGGGTGGTTTGGAGTGCGACAGGGAGTATATTGTGTGTATGTGGGGGGAGAGAGAGTGGGTTTTTGCAGTGCTCAGAGTGTGTCAGCCCGGTGTCTTGTACATTCAGACCTTCTCCCTTGCCTTTCCCTCACTCATTGAAAGCAAGCAGCATTCCTCATTTGTTTGCTTTGTCTCAGAGCAGATAAGCATGCCAGATGTCAGAAATGGAGCTTTGAAAGGGCATATCCACATTCCTACAGCCAGTTCAAAACAATGACCAGAGTGGCCACTTGACTTAAGGGGATTATGGGACGTTTCTGGAGCTCAATCAAAGTGCAGTAATGCAACACATCTTCCACGCTGACGCTGGGGCGTCTCAGCCAAGATGCATCATATGTTATTCATCTCACCTAGTGGAGTACCAGGAGCACCCTAGCTGCAGAGTCAGAGCGCTCTACGTGCCTTGCCAGTGTGGATGGGGAGTGAGTTAGAGCACGTTGGGCAGCTTTACTGCACTCTGACTTGCAAGTGTAGCCAAGCCCTAAGTTAGAGCTTTAAATATGAGAATCATTAATCTGGTGTTCAATTGTTCTGCTTTGATCAAGGATTAAGTTGAGCTGGAACTAGATTTCAGGGCTAAAGCTTTCAAATGAACACACACACAGAGACACACACACACAAAGACACACACACAGAGTCTGTTACCCACTTTCTGTAAATTGGGATATCTGGTTTAAAGTTAAAATAATCCCCAAACAATAAATGTAAAAAATATGAGCTCACTCTCTCCACATTTAACATATCTGTGTTATCACTCATGTGAGGAATCCAAGAACTAGTAACTTGTACAAGCAAGGAATGAACTGTGCAGTTTGCCCACCCATAAATGCTCTAGTCCAGGGCTTCTCAAACTTCATTGAATCACAACCCTCTTCTGACAACAAAAATTATGACATCATCTCAGGAGAGGAGACCAGGCTGGAAGGCCAAAACCAAAGGCCAAGGGCATCAGCCCCAGGCCAGGGGCCTGTAACCTGAACCCCACCGCCCCGGACTGAAGCCCTTAGGCTTCTGCTTCAGCCCTCAGGCTTTAGCTTCAGCCCTGGATGTTGCGGCTCAGGCTTCAGCCCTGGACCCCAGGAAGTCTACAATAGTCCTGGCAACCCCATTAAGACTTTGCTGTAGTCTTTGCATACTTTCTAACTGTCCATTGCCTCCCTGGTGATGCTCAACCCTGCAAGATAGACATGTCAATCTCAAACCCCACACCCTTCCCCAACAAATCAATCAGTTCATGCTTCAAAGAACAAAGTTTGCATGGAAAGGGAGAAATATCCAGTGTAGCCAGAGAAGGATGTGTCCATGAGAGCAGCAAATATACCTCCCCAACCCAATGACATCTGGTTATCATCTAACTGAAGTGTTTATGGAACCCACTGCTCCATATGTGTTCCACGCTACGGGCAAGCCCATACTGGATATGAGTCTACTACAGCTACTATCCAGAGGAGATATTCCTTCAGCTCAAGTGACAGAGGCAGATGTTTTCAATAGTATCATTCCTGGGTTCAGTCCTCAGCAATGTCAGATTTAAACTGCATGATATTGAGGGTGGTTTGTTGGACACACCAGCTTCCTCTAAACTAATTGTAATTCCCTCCCCCAAGACAGACTCTTCCTCCCAGGCTAGCTCTTCCCCTGCCGCCCCCTCCGCTTCCTAGTCACACACTTACCCTGACACACTCTTCTTCCAAGTTTCTCTCTTCTTCACTCACCAGGCAAACTCTCAGGCTCTTCTTCCCAAATAATCGTCTGGCACCATGACCTGGGAGAAATTATTTCTCATAGCAAATGTGAATGCCTTTCTCCCTTCTGGTCCTGAGCTCTTGATCTTCCTTGGCAAGGGAAGCATCCCATCTTAACCAGCAGGCATCTGGCTGGCCCCACTACTGCCTACTGCTCTGTCCCTGACTTACTGCTGCAGCCAGCCATTCTCTGGCAGAGGACCCCAGATCAAGGGCACCACTTGACCTACAGAAGGTGCTACTTCAAAATCTGATCATTTGCCACACGCTATCCTGAACCTTTCCTCAGCATCGGTGTATTTTCCATTCCAAGAATAGCAAAAATTGTAGATGCCCTGGTGCAAGCATCTCTTTGAAGAGGGTCCCCTTTTGACGGTGAATACGGTAGCTGTGCTATTACAGTACATCCATCTGTCAGGCATTTCCATATGACCTACTCTGATGTTCAGCCAGTCGCCAAATCTGGCCTAAATTCTACTCTGCTTTGGTTTCTCTGAGTTGTTCTTAAGTTACTAAAGTGAACTGACATAATTTTATAAATAAATAAAACTTGTTAATGATTTGGTATCTCTAACAGATACACGTGTAGGCTTGAAAAATACAAATGAATGCAATTTAAAGGTGAACTGACTGACTACTTATTTACCTCCCACAACCTTAGCCTAGAGAGCTGGGTTGCCTTGCAAGAGCTAATAGGATCATAGACACCTGAAGAGATAACGATAGCTGCCTTCCTTGTGCTTTTGGTATTAGCAATGTCTTTACCTCTGACAGTGGAAATCCAGAACCCTGAACTCATTTCCTAGGAGGAAAGGAGAAATGTTTTTTCAAATATTTTGTCATGTGTAAGTCTCCCTATGTGCAGCACCATGTTCTGGGATTTTATTTCACTTTGTCACTATTGCCTGTCCTAACTATTCAAACGCTGTCACTCTGGTCCTCCAAAATCATGAGATTTTTGTTAAAAAAAAACAAATGGGGGTTCTTGCTCTTTACCTTCTGGTTTCCGAATCGTTAGGATTCACTCAGGTCATATTTATAGGCTTTTGTCTGCAACCATCAGGACAAGAAACTTCTTTTTTTAAAAAGAAGCTGAGACACATACTCAAATTACTATAGGAGCTGTTTAAAAGAAAAACATACAATATTGTGAGACTCATGTTATTGTGGGAGGTGGCCACACTGCTATACTGAGGTCCAGGATTTCAAACAAGTTATGTTTGTGCTCATAAGACACCCAACTTGTCCTTTAGATATATTTACAAATGTCTGGAATTGTTCCACCTTCATTCAACACAAGAGGTCAAAGTTGACGTACATGTTGTTTGTGTGAACATTGTCACTAAAGTTTTCCTTTAGAGTCAGTAACAAGCCCATCTGATCCGTTGCTTTACTTGCTCTATACAGCATCACCACAATGCTATAGTGAGGTTGTGCTACACAGCAGACTGTTTTTTCTCATCTCAAGACTGATATTCTCACACAGTAAGAATTGCTCATTGCAGAGGAACTGGAGATAGCCCATTAGAAGGGACATGTTGCAATAGCGCTCACATCCATTTTAATCTCCACCATGGAACTGAATCAAGGTTTTTTATTTAAAGAAAAGTGAGAGTGGAGAGAGTTGTCTCCCCAAGGTACTTACAGGGCCTCCATTACCACAGCATCTGAGCAAATAATGGTCTGGAATGTATTTATCTTCACAACACTACCATAAGGGAAGCTATTATTTTACAGATGGGAAACTGAGGCACCAAGAAGCTAAGTGTCCCACAGGATGCCTGTGGCACAGCAGGGACTCCCAAGGTCTCCCAGGTCTTAGGCTAGGGCCTTAACCAATCCTTCCTTTCTTATACACCTTCTCTTCAAGGGGATCAGAACCTTGCAGGGTTTGACTTCAGCTGAATATTTAATAGCAGGTGACATCTCTGAAGCTGCTACAGTTAATATTGATGGGGTCATTCTTTCTTCAGCAGCAAAAGTAGGATATCCTTAAACGTGAGACCAGGGAAAGAGATCAGAATCCAAAACTGCGATTGGGCAGCACGTTAGCTGCCCTCTCTTGATTCTGCTCTTGTAAGCATAGCCATACTCCAGCACTTTCAATAATTCATTAATAAGTAATGGCCAGGCATGTTTTATTGATGTCTACTAATGAAGCCAATTTTTCAGATTGATGGAGAGGCCTCCCAGGTGAGTATCACCTGCGCTATACTCTCCACAGCTCCCTTTGCCCCAAACTCATCCCTAGTCTTCCTCTGGGCAGTGGTGGCAGAGTAGATTACTCTGTTACATTGGTAATCAAATTAAACACAATAAAATCTTACAGCACTGAGAGTGAAAGAGTAAATCCTTCTTGGGGTGAAATGAAGAGACAATTCAGGATACTGCATCGCAATCTCTTTGGGCCAAATTGTGATGGGGCCTGTGTGCCCAGACTGGGGGTTATAACCCTCCAGACCCTCCGGACATGCTATCTGGACACTGGGTCCACGGGCACAGGAGTAAGAAGGTGTGCTCCCCCCACCTCCATGACCCGTGGGTGGGTAGCGAGTGCAGCCTTGGCTCTGAACCCTCCAATGTGTTAGTCAGCACAGATGATCCAGCATCATAATTTGCTGTTAACCAATGCCAGCAAGGGGCAAGAAAGAAGGAAACTGGGCCTGAGACGTGAATGTAAGGCCCAGTGATTCCCAGGAGTGTTCCAGCAGAGATGCAGCTCACATACCGCTCACTGCTCAGGGCTATGCCGAAAGGAACAAGTTAGCCCCTGTATTTTCTGTTGCACGTGGAAATCAGAAGCCACATTTCCAAGAGGACTGTATCTTGCTTCTAAATGAGGACATGCAATCTTGTGGATGAACAGTAGTGCATGCACGCTTCATCTGCATGTGCAAATAAGCTGGCCTCTATGCATAAATGAGAAAAAATATTGAGATCACAAATCTTTAACAGAATGTCAGTGTTTAATAGACACCACTGTCCAGCTCTCTAATCCATTTGAATGCACAAATGCAGCATTCAAGTGCAAAAGACTTACATGTGGAAAATGGTGCTGTTCGATAAAAGGGGCCCCCTGCAATAAATTCCTCATTCCTCCTTCCCTTGCTAAACTTCCTTATCTTGTGTAAATATTGTTTGCCTTGTTCCCCCTCCTGTTTATTCTCTGTTTGTTTGATTGAGTAAGCAGTGTGTGCAAGGTCAGCCTGAAATGATGCAGGAGACAACGCATACCTGGTGTCTTTCCTTTGTCTGTCTTAAACCTATAAATACTGATGTGTTAGTCTAATAAAGCTGCCACACGCCTCCAAAGCTACTAGCCTGAGGGGGGTGTGTGCCCTTTGATCAAAGTTGCTGTTTCTTACATGGCCTCTGGTAGTTTAGAGCTGTAGCCCAACTCCGCACTACCCGCGTGTTGGGACGGTGAGTAGGACAAGCTGATTTTTACCTAACAGTGCATGCAAGAACATAAAGTAAAAAACTGCGCATGTAATGTTAGATTCTGCTTTTGCAAAGTGGTACTTCAGTGTCTCTACAGTAATTTAGCACAGAAGAGGGTGGTGCTCTCTTTGTAATATCAGCTAATATATTTGTAGAATTTTTTTTAAAAGAAGCTTTTAAAAAGTGGTGATAGGGAGCCATTGGATTAATGCACTAGCTACCCACCTTGGGAGTTCTGGGTACAACTCCTTTATTTCATTTTCTGTGTAAAACAATTACCCAGTTTACCCGGGTGAGCTCAAGAAAGGTCCAGGACTGAAACTGCAAGAGAGGTTGCATGTCAGGACTAACATACATTGACAGAGATTTTGAGGGCCCCAGGCGTGGAATAGCAAGGGGCCGGCTGCAGGTCAGCATTTGAGACACATTGGCAGAGCTGTGTGAGGAAACTGCAGTGTGCCTGTTTCAAGCTGTCAGTCCCTTCTACCATTACTAAACAAATTCTCCATCCAAAGTTAGGCTGACCCAGCTGATTCCTGGCACTATGCAAGCGCAGTCCATATTGGCGAATTCATGCAGTGGCATTGACACTATGTGACTACAAAGTCCATTGTCATGTGGCGTGAAGGTGCCATTGCCTACCAGTGAGAGGAGGAGTGGGTGAGAGGTTATTCAGAACAGAGTTTTTCTTTAAATGCTGTATGCGGAGGGCCACTGAGATCCAAAAGACACCAAAGCAAACACAGGCACATGGCAAGGCTTGGGTAAATCTTAATCTTATGGCCCCATGGGTTTTCCCTGGTATGGCAAACATAAGGGGCTAGGGCACTGATTGGATTGGAGCAGTATTTTGTGAGAGAAACAGCGGAAAGATCAGAGAAGCAGGGTGAGAAGGCATCAGGATAGCACCAGCCACAGCCATCCCAGCATTGGTAGCATGACCTTGAGCAAACAGCTGAGAGAGAGAGCTTTTGGGCTGAGTGCTGGCAGAAAGAGGCTTGGAACTGTGAGTAAAAAAACTATCTCCAGTTGTTTGATCCTTCTGTGGTCAGAAAAACAGAATTTTGAGTGCATTCTTTGTAAATAAACCGGATTGCATCAAAGATACCTGATTCCACATAAATTTCTCCTAACCGAAATGGTCTAAGGGGGAACTGTACTAGCTGCTCAGGTCAAAAAGGACTAACACATGTAAATGCCTTTGAAAATGTGGTTCTTAGGTCCTTTCGAAAATTTTACCCCGTGTATAAATGTTTTCACTGAAATATTTTTCCCCCACAAAAAAACACATTTTCTACCAAAATGACAAATTTCACCAAAAACAGTTTTCACAAATATAAGGGAGAAATAATAATAATAATAAACAATGAAAAAGAGCCAGTTGTAGGATTTGGAGACTGCAAGGGTATTTTGTGTGTGTTCTTGTTGGACTGGGGAAAGAGGAAGGAGCCCCTGTGTCGTGGGTGTGCCAGGGCAGCATGTCTGTCCTGTGTGACCTGGAAAACCCTTAGCAGAAAACACTGATGGTTTATTGACATGTGATGGAAACTAACAAACCTGTTAACTGGCTGTAATTAGGAAGTGGAGAGCCTGTTTGGGAGCTGAGAGAGATACATTAGCGAGGCTGGGGTAAATGAAGAGAAATGAGCTAATGGCAGAAATGATCAATATAAGGGCTGTGCTAGAAAGGGGACTTAATGAGATGAAACACCCCCACAGGCTAATGAGAAGGACTGTGAGAAGAACTACCTTCTCATGCTGAGGGGCAGTTCCTCTGACTGGCATAACCTGGTCAGTGTTGCCAACTCTTGCTATTTTATCACGAATCTGTTGCTATTTGGTGGTCCCACTTGCTGCAGTCAGGGATTAAGTGAGTCTCATCTTTCATTTAAAAAAACATTTCTAATGTGCATGACTGCAGAGAAAAGGTTGCAGACGTGACCCCTAAAGGCAGAAGGATGCATGTCATTTTTTCAGATTCTTTTGATTCTAAAGATATTCTTATGATTTGGTGGGAGGGATGTCACTTGACTTCTGATTTTTGAACACTGAGGGTTGACAGTACCACCCTGCTCCACCTACACCATTTCATCCCCCTTCTGTTTTTCTTTCCCAGTTCACTTTTATGGATCCTGTATCATGCACCATTGGCAGTTCTTCAAAATAATGGTAAATCCTTTAAGTGGATGACGTTTAGGGATTTTTTTAAAGGGGGAACTATAACCCATGCTGAGCTTATGGGCCAAATTCACTGGTGATGTAAATGGGTGTAACTCTTGTTAATGCAACTGTGCTTGCTCATCCAAACTGTAGGCTCTGGGACAAGGACTGCCTGTTATTTGTCTGTACAGTGCCTAGCGCACTGGGGCCCTGATCTTTGACTGGGGCAGCCAGGTGCTGTTGTCATACAAATAATACTACTAATAGTAACCCCAGCCATGAATTTGATCCAGTGGCTGCAGGTTTGTCATTCCGGAAATGTTAATTGACCTTAGACTATGGGAAAACAACTCTCAGGGTTTATTTCAATGAGCAAAGGCTACAGAACTACCTTTGAGAAATGCATTATGGACATTGCTTTTTTTCCTCTGGAGTATACAGCTTTTCAAATAAAATGTCACATTGAAAAGAGGAAAGCCTGTCAGAATGTGGAAAGTCTGACAGGGCATAACAAAAATATCTGATGTCCATCACAGAGCAAAAGTGATTTGATCATAGTTCTAGGAAGTGAGAACTCCTGAGTTTTAATTCCAGTTCTGATTCCTTCTTTGACCTTGCACAAGTCACCCAGCCTGTCTTGCTAGATCTGAAAAATAGGAGTAATAGCAACTACCTGCCTCATAGGCATGTCAGGAGGACTGATTAATGATTATAAAGTAGTTCTCAAATGAAAATTGCTGTCTGATGGCTAAACGACAGTATCTTTATCTTTCTTCGGAATGAATATCTGAAGTGTTTCTCACTTCCAGAAAGAGATCTTTGTTCATTGATAACATTTGTTGATGTTTTTAAGTAGCTTTCTGGCTCACTTATGGTGTACCAGATGGGGTATGGTGTGTTAGCATGTGGCGTGCTCTGGGGTGCAATCTAGATTGGTGAGGGGCCTGTCCCGCAAGCCTGTGTCATCAGCAGGGATTAAACCGGGGGCATCTTGCACCAAAACCATGAACCTTTAATATGTGAGCTGAGGAAGTAGGGCCCCTTACACCAAAAAGTACAACAATATTCAGGTGCTCCTAGTCCCAGAGGACCAGTTGCTTATCCCAGGTCAATGGCTGCTCAGACCTCACACCAAAGACAGCACCAGTAGCCAATTCAGTAATAAACTATCTAAAGCAGAGGTCGGCAACCTTTCAGAAGTAGTGTGCCGAGTCTTCATTAATTCACTTTCATTTAAGGTTCTGCGTGCCAGTAATGCATTTTAATGTTTTTAGAGGGTCTCTTTCTATAAGTCTATAATATAGAACTAAACTGTTGCATATAAAGTAAATAAGGTTTATAAAATGTTTAAGAAGCTTCATTTAACATTAAATTAAAATGCAGAGCCCCCCAGACCGTTGGCCAGGACCCGGGCAGTGTGAGTGCCACTGAAAATCAGCTCGCGTGCCGCCTTTGGCACACATGCCTTAGGTTGCCTACCCCTCATTTAAAGATTTATTAACTAAGAGAGAGAAATAAGAGAGTTATTTACAAAGTTAAAGCAGGTAAACATACACACACAAGTGAGTTAAATTCTTATTTCAAGATGGAAAAGAGGCTTCTACAATAAGCAAGTTCTATATGTCCTTTAGGGCTAAGCCAGGCTAAGCATCTGGGGATGCCTTGCTTATGCTCAGAAATCTTTGCCCATCAGAGGCCAAGCAGCATAAAGAGATGCAGTTCCTCCTTTTCAGGGATTTTATTCCCTTCCCCCAGAGTTCAAACTGATGGGACAAATTCATCTGCATGTCTCCTCTTCACCGCTGGAGGGAGCAATCAACAAAGTCTTTGGTCCCCTGAAGTTTTGCAATGGTTTATCTGGTATCTATAGGCCTTCTTTTGCTGGGCAGGAGATGACACCTCTTGTGGAAAACTAGTATTTCACACTTGGTAATGCGTCTCTCCTGCCTGTGGGTTTACTGCTCAGAGCAAACACTTAACTATTACCTTATAACATGGGATACAAACTAATGCAGTCAGCAACTCACAAGCATTTCATAAAGACTAAACATGTTTTTATAACGCTAATCCCTGTTTAAGAATACTAAGACACCCACAATGAAGACTGGTTTCCAGCTACACATTTGTCAGGGTTCAGTGAAACCTAAGGGGCCTTGGCATGAGCTGGCACCTTGTCAGTGAGCGTGGCAACATTTTAAACTGTATTGGGATGATAGGCAGAGCTGCGATGGGAGCATTGTTAGGTTGTGATGTGTAAATGGCTGCTTTCAACTTTTGTGGGTGTGTGTGAAGACAATTACAGGGTTGCTTGAAGCTGATGGTAACCAGATGCGGGGGACAGCATGTTTCCCTCCAGTTTCCCTCATCTTATTTTCTGATTTTTCTCCCAGATCAATAGACTTCTGCCCATTGATGCCAAGAACATTTCACGAAATTTCGGAACTGATCAGATGTCGCATTCAACAGCTAACGCATTACAGATAGATAAACTGAGCTGCCCTGAGTTTAGTGTCAGGTCAGCCAGTCATCTTTTGGATGCTGGAAAAAGTGGCATCCATTATACCCAGAGAGCACTGACTATCCCAAATTAAACCAAACCAAAAAAGAACAGATCTCGAATGTGTGACGTTGCGGAAAGTCAGCAAGGTCACTGCAAACCAACGTGCAGTCTGTGGAAAACATACATTATTTCTCTCTCACAATGAGATTCTATATTTGGCTGATAATATTGTTTGACAGAAGCCATTTAAGTACAAAAAAATTCTCCAAAGCTTCCAAGATGCCAGGAGTCCAACACAGACAATACATTCTGTCTATTATTTAAATACATGCCAGCTTTCTGTTTATAATCCCAAGCCAAACTTGTGTCCGAGGTTTGACTTTCTCCATTGTGTATGGACAGCCAGGAACGTGAGCGTGTTGCACATTAAAACACTTGACCTAAAGTCTGGCTTACACACTTCTGTTCATAACACAGGTTTTTGTTTTTGTTTTGTTTTTGTTCAAGGCTTTGTTGAACTTTTCTAAATCTGTGAACAATATAAAGCAGACAAGGGACTGTTGCTCAAAGAAAGCAAGAAAATGTCTTGAGCTACTATTTCCCCGTCATTTGTAGAACATTTTTTTCTGTCTCTCATACATACGAACGATTTAAATCAATATTCCAAAGTCCCACTTTTTGCAGAAATGAGCAAAAGCAATTTGATAAAGTTTAAGAACCTCCATTCTAAAGATGCTAACTAAAAAATAGTGCCGCTTGAAATTGGTATAAGGGATCCAGGCTACCCCAAAATCCAGTCTGCTTACTCTCCCCAGATAGCCTGATAGTGGTATTACTGAGCATGGTGTTTCCATATTAGGAAGATGTGTTAAAAAAATGCAGATACTGAGCACCCTCAATTCCCAGTGCAAACAGAGGGGACACAGCACCTCACAGGACCAGAAGCATGGGCAGGGACAGGACCTTTTCCCCTCCTGGCTAGTTTAAGGGTTATCATGGAGTTCTCTAGCTGAGTATTTTTCCTAAAAGACATGCTTCAGTGCTCATATGTATACATGTCAGTCTAGGCATAATGAGACCTATTATTAAGGTTGCCTAACACTTCGTATTGTGACTGTCTGTTTTCAGTTGCTTATAACTTTGTCAGACTTTAAAACCTGGACTGAAGTATTTCAGATATTTTGGGAAATGAATGAAATGTGTGACAAAAACAGGTACTTTTGTCCCTGTAGAAACATTCCCTGCCTTTTTATTTAAGCTGCCAAAGCTGCTCTGTGGTTTGGCCCAAGCACCACATCTGGGTATGGAAATTGTATGGCAGGCCATGAATGCTCATGAAATTGGGGATTGGCGTGCGGGAGGGAGTGAGGGCTCTGGCTAGGGGTGCGGGCTCTGGGGTGGAGCTCGGGATGAGGGGTTGGGGGTTCGGAGGGTGGGAGGGGGATCAGGGCTGGGACAGGAGTTTGGGGTACGGGAGAGGGTCGGGGGTGCAGGCTCCGGGCGGCGCTTACCTCAAGCGGCTCCCAGAAGCAGCAGCATGTCCCCCGTCCAGCTCTTATGTGGCAGCCTGGCAGCTCTGCACCCTGCCTCATCCACAGGCGCCGCCCATGCAGCTTCCATTGGCCACAGTGCCCGGCTAATGGAAGCTGCAGTGACGGCACTTGGGATGGGGGCAGCTTGCAGAACTCTCTGGCTTCCCCTACGCCTAGGAGCTGGAGGAGGGGCTTCCAGGAGCTGCACAGATTGGGGTTAGCCCCTGACCCACTCCCTGGTGATTAAAATGTCTGGAGGGCCATAGTTTGCCCATCCCTGGATTAGGGCCTTGAAGTTTGGCAGGGGGACAGTCCTGTGGACATACAAACACCTTTTGCTGTTCCCATGAAAATCCATCCAAATCTGGCTGCATTAAAAGCAAAAATTACTATTTGCGCATCCATAGTAGAACTTATACAGTGTTCTGTCTCAAAGTCTGACTTGTTACTCTGCTGTATTACCCAGAATCCTATGCCCCTCTAAACTTCCAGTTTGAAGCATCATACATGCACAAAATACACGCCCAGACACAGCCAAAATGCTTCTTATTTGACATTTGGTCTAGAAACCAGAGCATTGGCTTGGGAGCCAAAAAATCTAGTTCTAGTCTTCCTCTGACTGGCATTAATAATTCTGTGTGTTTCGCTGCCCTTTTGATAGATGTAGGCCTCCTTCCCCTGTCCCAGTGGAAAATGTCTGAGAAGGAAGCAGGATTCTGTTTCATGTTTTCCATGAGTTGTTATGAACCCAAGTGAATATCAGACAGTTTTTTAATTACAAAAAATTCTCCTGCTAATGTTTCTATTAAAAGTTGGAGACAGGACAGGTCCATAGGATTAGATAAGGTTTCAGTCTTCAGCTGAACTGAATTTGTGCTCCCAGAAAGATATTTAAGCTGATGGAGACCTGAATTTAATAATAAGGTGGTAGGATAAGCACTGAGGTCTGTATTTTGTCTGTTCATAATCTGGCAAGGGAGATGTTGCAGCAAATTACAGGAACAAGCACAAAGCTGAACAAGATTAGCTTGCTGTAGGCTAAATTTAGGGATATTTTCTAATGAATGCAACAGTTCCAGTGGTGACTGGTAGCACTACCATCTCAGCAGTTGTCTCATAACATCAGATACTCCCCTAACTTCTGTTCCTTCCCCAGATGCATAACACCGAACCTCCTATTTTAATAAATTCTGTCCCCTTGCTGTGTGTCCTGAGTGGGGATCTGGAAAAAGGCAAACAGATTGATACACACAAAAGAGAACTCAAGATTGGCAGTGGGATATTAAAACTAGGGTTTGACCCTGTTCCAGATTAAATGAATGGCAAATCTCCCATTGTCTTAAATGGAAACTGGATCAGGCCATAGATCATTTATTCAAATTCAGCCCAGGTTAGAAGAGTTTAAGGGGCAAAAATCATGGCCTCTCTCTCCCCTGCCCAATCCTTTGTGGGTGTGGAAGGCCAAGAAGCAGAGGAACCAATGTGGTTTTCCTGCCTAAGGCTGAAGGAAGTCCAAATGTTTTGCATGCCACAGAGCTGTGTTTTGCTTAGGTCTCTCCAATCTAGTTTGCAATATGGGCTGGCAGGAGGGAGTGTTTTGGAACAGGAACATTGTATGTGGGTCTGGCTTGACAAGCCCTGGCTGGGATGATTTGGCTGGGGTTGGTCCTGCTTGATTAGATGACCTTCTGAGGTCTCTTCCAACCCTAATCTTCTATAATTCTATAAGTATCTCAATCCACCAGCCAAACCCTAAACCTTTTCCCAAGATTCACAAGGTTGGGAAGTGAGTGAAGTAATTAGGATGACCAGATGTCCCAATTTTATAGGGACAGTCCCGATATTTGGAGCTTTGTCTTATATAGGTGCCTATTACTCCTGCCTATTACTCCCACCCTCTGTGCCGATTTTTCACACTTGCTGTCCAGTCACCCTAGAAGTAATTGTTTTCAGTTTCACATTTATTTGCCAGAGGGAGAATACTGCATTGCAGAAGTGGATTGGTGCTTCCAGCTTTGTGAAACTAGGCTATGTAGATTTCAAAATGTAATAAAACGGGGAAAATTTAACATGGTGAAAAATGTTTTCAAAATTCTGCCATGTTTTAGCAAAAATTACAGTTAGGTAAAATTCCAGATTTTCACATTACATATCTCTGAGTATAGAATGCAGAGACTATAACTATTAGGTGACAACCTGCCAGCTCAAAGGAAAGAATGTTTGCTATTAAAATGCTGACACTTGCCAGTTGAAAGTAATTAGTGTTATTGGCTATGCCTGCAAAACCCAAGTAACTAATTACTTTCACATGTGTTAAGGCAATATTTTAATAATACCCAATATAACATCCCTGGGCTGAATACAGATCTGATGTTGTCTAATGGCATGATACGCTCATGTTCCGACCCTTGAACTCTGTAATCAAGATTATATAAGAAATGTATCCATCTTAGAGACACTTGTGATAAAAATCATATATTTAAAAAACGCTCTTACCAGTGGTAATAACAACACCTTAGATTATTAAAACTGAAAAATCAAATCTATTTTACACTGCTTATGTGGTGTCCATTTGATTTTGCACCTCACAGCTCGGATAATGAAATTTGACCAATCAGTTTCACTTGCTAGTTCACATTCATTAGCATAATGTTTAGGTCTGGTTGAAAAAATTTGAACTAAACATTTTCCTATAGGAAAATGAAGTTTTCTTGAAATAAATATTTTTCCACGGGAAAAGATTTTTTCCATCAGGAAAATCTGAATGAAATGTCATTTCAGGTCAGTATTAATTTCTGTGTGTGCTGCCATGTTGCCTCTTGGGAGTTGTAGTTCCAGGTTCTCTCATGCCCCATTCACCAATATAGGTTCAGCTCATTGGCCAGACTACATCTCTCATGGTACATTGTGACCAGCATGGTTGAGCTGCTGTGGTGTGTCCTGGAAGACTTTTCATTTTGCAAAAAGTTTTGCTATCTCAACATTGCGTCTGATTTGGAACAAAAACAAAACCCAGCATCAGACACAGAATGTTTGAAAACGTTGGCCTCAGTCACTGGTGTTGGCAACACCCTTCACTGACACAAAATGTCCATAAGAAAACAGCTGAAATCCTTCCAGAGCTGAAGGAAAAGTTCAGACTTCAGACATGAAGTTCAGAGGCAGCCCTGGAGGGTCTGCTCCCTGTGCATTTTGGTGTCATAGGCAGGTGGGTCCAGGTTTAGATCTCTCCCTTTCCAGACCTGGAGGGATTAAGCCTTTCGGGAGAAGATGGATGAGTGACTCATGTCACTGTTGTGCAACTCTGGACCCTGCTTAGAGCAGTTTTGATGGGACCTGGAGGGAGTCCAGTGCAACCACTCCCCCCTGCCAGATATGACACTTAGGGAATGAATGGGGCAGAAGAGTGGTAAGTGTGTGTGATGGGGAAGCCCAAAACACCCTTTCCATAAGAAAAAAAGCTATCCATGTGAGTCAGTTGCATTTCCACATCAGTTGAACCCTTTGTCTGCTGGCCTTTTCTAGACTGCTGGCTGAAGGGATGTTTGGGAAGGATATGCCTCGCCCCCCACCCCACCCCATGTCCCCTAACGTACACACATACTGCAAGGGTAGAAATGGAATGGGGGACATGAAAGAAATTCAGAGAAACAGAGAAGTTTGTGATGTAAATGATGCACCACAGGGAACTTGACCTCATTTTAGATAAGAAGGGAGAGGGGTTGTGTATACAGAAATGTAAATGATTATGTTAGTGCTGGTTGAGGTTCCACAGCAGGGTGCTCCAAAGTCAGGAAGTGAATAAGTAAAGTCTGAATCTGCACCCTTACCTCATCCCTCTTGCCCAACCTAAAATATGATCACTTCCTTTCCGGTGTGATCAGAATCTATAGCTCTTAAATAAGAGATTGTTTTCTACAAAGTTAGATAAACATACACTTCTGAAATCCAGAGATCCATTGGGGGTCACATGTTCCACCTTAACTTCTGCCCAGCTTGACCTTTTGAGTGCTTAACAGAGCAACCTTAATGGTGCATCAAAAAAAGCCAACCCTGGTTCACCACGGTATTCTACCTCCCCAGCCACTGACCTAACTGCAAGACCATCCTTCCTACTAGCAACCTGAAAGAGATTTGGTCAAATTCTGACTGGCAGAAATAATCCTCTCGGATGCTGCTCTGATACCAGTGCTGATTTCCAAGGGTCATATTCTCCAGTGATGCTCTTCATTCTTTCTGTGGCTTGTGGGACTGGTTTCCACATCTGGACATCTTAACTACACTGAATATAACCACCTTTCTCATTCCATTTTGGTGGGAGATGCAAAGAGAGAGGAGGAGTCTCTCATCTGAAGACTGGTTAAGTGTCATGAGAGTAAGGAACTGATGCTTGGAGAGTGGGATTTGTGTTAGATCTGAATGTTGTCGTAGTTTATGATTTACCTGCTATTTAGTGCTTACACTGCTGGGAAGAAATATACTTGAGCAGCCTCAAGTTAACAAAGTTTTTTTTTCTACATGTGTAGGATCAGATAAGCCTTGTGACATCCTTGTATGGTAGGTATAGTTCACCTCATTTTACAAATGGGAATATTGAGGCACAGATTGGTGAACCAAATCTCTACGTTTATGAAAAGTGCCATGGTTTTTTAATATCAAAGGAGAGCAGGCATGGCCTTGACTTTTAAAGGCAGAAGTTTCAAAAGACTCTAAATGACTTTGGAGCACAAGTCCCATCAAAAGTCATTGACTTGCAGTAGGACTTGTAATGATACTTGTGCACCAAAATCATTTAGATGCTTTTGAAAATTGCATCTTGAGGTCTTATTTGAAACACCATCACACACTCAACCGCATGGAAATCAATCTGTCCACCTCAAAAGGATTAAAATGCTAAAATCAACAGAAACAAACCAAAATACCACCATGAGGGTCTATTTCAGTGGTGCATGTGAATGCACCTTACCAATAAGTATACAAAATTGCCCTGATTTTTACAAGTTCCCGTGTGTGGTAAAACAGGTGCCCCTTCCATTAGTGGCTACATTTTAGTGATGGATAAAGTTCTCTCTGTCTGTTGATCAGTTTAACTTTGCAAAGCCCTTTGGAATCCTTTGAGTAAAAAGCTATTGTATAAACAGATCACAGTGTTTAGACTATTTCTATAGCTACTGGCATGACGGAGCCCTTCATAGCTACCTGTACAACTGATCTTATTCTCCCTGGTAGGCACAGCTATGTTATTGACGGGTGGGAAAAATCAGACAGAAATAGGTCAAATAAATTCAGTGAGAATGTCTGTACTTAAGAGATCCTCGCTCCAGAATGAAAGAGTAGGACAACACAGCAGGGCTGTTTCCCCAGTTTGACGACTGGAGTCACCTAGCAGGATGGATTGTCCCAATCTAGTATCATGACCTGATAATGTTTATGTTGTATTCATGACATGGCATAGTATATTTGTGATGCAACTGGTACCCACCAGCACCAGGGTCAAGAATGGGCACTGGCAGCATTCTGTTAAATAATGAGAGAAACTCCCCAGCTTTATTATGGACTGAGCTGGAGGGTGTCTCTTTGTTTATCTGTCTAATCATACCCTACCCAGCACCATGGCATCAACCACTAGACTTTTGCAACTAAATCCTGAACTCCCAACCCCTTTTAGCTAGAGACAGAACTGAGTCTCAGCACCATATATCCAGATCTTCCATTCCCTCCACCCCATCCTGAACCATTAGCATAGAAAGGGTCCCAGATCCCAGCAGCTTCTGCTTCATTTTGCAATCCTCTTATACGGGAGATTTTTGCATGCTGCCCCTCTTTGCTCTGCCACCCCCTTAATGCTGATTTGGGGGTGGTCCCATATGCTGGTCCCATTTGAGGAAGCAAGAGATTACAGTTACTCTATTTGCATTCCTTCTCCATCAAGAGAGGACCGGTGAAATCAAGCTGGTATTTATTTATTTACAGCCTATCCTCTGGAACCCTGATAGTAAAGTTATTAAAATGAGATGCGTCAGCATACTGAAGAGGGTTGCAGGACTCTTGCATCTTTCATGCAGTTTGATCCGGCTCGGCTTGTTAACACTCAGTTACTTTTGTGATTAATTATTTAATCCTCTCCCTCGGTACCAGGGTATAATAGCAGCCCCCATTTCTGCTGAGATTCACAGTTCTTCAGTTTTCCTGCAAGCGCTTTGTGCCATATTGAAATGCAAAATGATGAGCTCTGTGTTCAGGTTTTTAAAGGAACAGTGCGTCGTTTTCCTCTTCTCTCCCCCTGTCCTTGCCTGGCTTCATTGCTTTGCTCAGCCTTGTGATACTGTTGCCTCTTGTAGCCTTTCTTTACTCGCAGGCAGCCGAAGGTGTCAATCAGTTCCAGCTAATGCACAGAATGAAGTTTGTGGCGAGCGCTGGAGAGCGCTGCCCCTGAGTTCTCTGTTTGTAGCAATGTCATCATTCTCACTACACGGTGGAGTTGCATGCCGCAGAAACATTAGATAGCATCTGCTCTGACTCCAAATGTAGTTGGACACGCGGATCACAGACCAGAGGAGAAATTGTCAGAGAAGTGACTTTATTCCAAAAGCCAGACATGTCAAAACTTCCCCACACGTACCCTTTTGCTGTGGTTGCTATTTCATATGCATTTTGAATGGCTTTCAGTGCATGTACTCTTTTCCTTGTAGTGTCTTTCCAGATTTTTTTTCTTGTTTTGCTTCATGAGCGCACGTGGGCAACTGACTTTTGTCAGCTAGTATGTGTAAGTGTGTCTTCAGATGAGTCTGTGGGCATGTCTGGGCCCATTAGAATGTATGTGAGTCTCTCTATTCTTTTTGTGTCAGTCAGTCAGGTGTCAAACAGCAATAGACGAATTTAGATGCTGTAGGTATGTACTAGAGAGTGTGAGTTTCGTACATGGTGTGTGTGTGTGTGTGTGTGTGCGCCAAATTGAGCCCTGGTGTAAGTGGGCAGAACTCCACTGACTTCAGTGGAGTTGCATGTACTTGGGCGGTGATGAATTCGGTTTACTGTATGCATATGCAAAATAACACTTCCACATCTGTGCTACTTTTGCATCTTATCAGTTTTCAGAGTGGTAGCCATGTTAGTCTGTATCAGCAGAAACAACAAGGAGTCCTTGTGGCACCTTAGACACTAACAAATTTATTTGGGCATAAGTTTTCGTGGCTAGAACCCACTGCATCAGATGTGTGGAGTGGAAAATACAGGAACAGGTATAAATACATGAAAGGATGGGAGTTGCCTTACCAAATGGAAGTCAGTCTAACGAGACAATTCACTTAACAGCAGGATACCAAGGGAGGAAAATAATGTTTGAAGTGGTAATGAGAGCGGCCCATTTCAGACAGTTGACAAGAAGGAGTGAATAACAATGAGGGGAAATTAGGTTTAGGTTTTGTAATTACCCAATCACTCCTAGTCTTTATTCAGGTCTAATATGATGATCTCCAGTTTGCAAATTAATTCCAGATCAGCAGTTTCACACTGGAGTCTGTTTTTGAAAATGTTTTTTTTTTTTTTGAAGAATTGCCACTCTTAGGTCTGTTATTGAGTGGCCAGAGAGATTGAAGTGTTCTCCTACTGGTTTTTGAATGTTATGATTCCTGATGTCAGATTTGTGTCCATTTATTCTTCTGTGTAGAAACTGTCCAGTTTGGCCAATGTACATGGCAGAGGGGCATTGCTGGCACATGATGGCATCTATCACGTTGGTAGATGTGCAGGTGAACAAGTCCCTGAGGGTGTGGCTGATGTGGTTAGGTCCTATCAGAGGTGAAAGTAAGCCGGTCCGCCCCGGTACAGCATATTGGCAAGAGTTGGTGCGCCGTATGGGAGCAGACCAGCCTCCCCAGCAATTTAAAGGACCTGAGGCTTCCAGCAGCAGTTGGAGCCCCCAGCCCTTTAAATTGCCACCAGAGCCCCACTGCCAGTGCCCTGGGGCAGTAATGGAGGGGCTCCAGCGGCTATTTAATGGGTCCAGGGCTCTCGCTGCCTCTACCGCCCCGGGCTCTTTAAATCGTCCAGGGCGCCCTGCCACCAGAGTCCTGAGATAGCGGCAATGGGGTTCCGGGGGCTATAATGGTAGCTGGAGTCCCAGACCCTTTAAATCGCTACCAGCGTCCCACTGCCGCCTCCCCAGGGCTCCGGCAGCAGGGCTCAGGTGCTATTAAAAGGGTCCGGCACTCCCACTGCCTCTAACACCCCAGGCCCTTTAAATAGCCACAGGGGCACAGCCGTCCCTATCCAAGGGCTGTGGCAGCAGGGCCCCAGAGAGCAGTGGCAGCCAGAGCCCCAGGCCCTTTAAATCGCCACCCAAGCTCTGCTGCTGGACCCCTGGGACTCCTTCAACAATTTAAAGGGCCCAGAGCTCCGTTGCGGTAGCAGCTGCTAGACCCTGGGTCCTTTAAATTGCCCCCCAATCCCAGGGCTCCCAGCTGCAGAGACAGCTGGGAGCTTAGGGGGTGATTTAAAGGGCTTGGGTTTCCCACCTGCTGCTACCACAGCCCTAGCACTGGGATCTTTAAATCCTGAGGTGGGGAGATTAAATCAGGGGAAATTTAAAGGCCTCCCCTCTTCCAGTTGAGGCCCTGCCCCCTTCTCAGGACTCCAGAGTACTGGTAAGTCCTTTAAGTTACTTTCACACCTGTGTCCTAAGATGGTGTCCCTTGAATAGATACGTGGACAGAGTTAGCACTGGAGTTTGTTGCAGGGTTTGGTTCCTGGGTCGGTGATTTTCTTGTGTGGGGCGTAGTTGCTGGTGAGTATTTGCTTTAGGTTCGGGGGCTGTTTGTGGTTAGCAAAAACTCAGCTGATTTTGATGGAGTTGCACTTCCTGTGTCAGTGGCAAATTTGGTTTACTCCGTGTATGCAACGTAACACTTCCACATCTCTACAGCTTTTGCATTTTAGTAACAACCCAATAATTAGTAATAAATTGGCCACATTTTCTTAAGGGGCTGGTTTCCCCTGCCCCCACCTCTGGCTTTTTATCTGCTATTCTCATTGCAGCTTCCTGCCAGTACTACTTTGGGGATTGCTGAAAGAGGGCAGCAGAAGGTTTAAGTATCCTAGTCAAAAGGGAAGTTTTGTAGAAGTGGAAGCTTGGGCTAGTGGTTACAGCCCAGAACCCCAAGTTGGGAGATCTGAGTTCTATTCCTGGCTCTACTACATGGGACCTTGAGCTAGTCACTTTGTCTCTCTGTGTTGGGGATAAGAATGCTGACCTTCTTCCCTGTTAATATAAGAAGCTATGCTGTTGTTTTTAGTCTCTGTAGACTATTGACCAGCAATGTCTGGTAGCACAGATTTTTCAGCTACCTATCTTTAGATTAGAAAAACTGCTGAAATTTTTATAAGCCCCCAAGCATTTAAACATTAATTTTCACATTTGCAAAGTCTTTCAATATAACAATTTCATTTATAAAGTCAAAGTGCTCAGGGCATCATACAACATACAAAAGCAAATTCAAATGCAGTAAAATATTTCTGGAGACAATAATTTGAGTGGTTTAACAGTTTTCTCAGTAGGACTTATCAAGCTGTTGCACAGAATGTGTATTTTAGACCTAGTCTTACCCCAGACACACTTCTGTCAGTATGCTTTGGGTTTTTCCCTCCCATTTTCTTAAAAGAAAAAAAATTAAGAGGATGAAGGTATTCACATCCCTAACGTACTTTGAGTCTTAAGGTCACTGTCCTGCAAGCACTTATGCATGGGAGGCACCTTTGTGCAGTTAAGCACACTTGTAAGATCCCAATTCTTCAAATATTTACACGTGTTTAACTTTAGTACCATGACTAATCCCATTGGTTTCACTTCACAGTGTTTGCAGGATCGGGACCTTAAAGGGCAGTTCTGCTCTGAAAAGAAAAGGGGGCTCCATGTTCCTGGTCTCTCCAGGATTTGTCCACATTGCCAGTAAAATGATTTTTTTAATGCAATCTAACTGCTAGTGCTGCAAACTCAGCCTGAAAGCTGTAGGTCAAGCTGGGTTCTTTCTGGCTCATGCATTATCATCATCCGCTCTGACCCAGCTGAGTAATTAAGAGGCATAGTTAATGCAGGCTTGAGGTGGATACCTCTGTGCACCATGGTAATGCTTCTGCCATTGGATCTGAGGTCCTGATCCTGCAAACTCTTCTGCTTGGGTAGATGCATGCACCACTGTGGAGTTCCAGTCACTTGAGCGGGATTCCACTCATCCTCAGGGATCTGCCTATGTGGGGTAGCTCCCATGATATGAATTATTAGTCATAATGATCACAGAAGTATAGGACTGGAAGAGACCTCACAAGGTCATCTAATCCAGTTCCCTGCATTCAAAGTAGGGCTACATAATAACTAGACCATAATGCATAAGCCAAGAAGAACAACAGCTGGGGGGAAAAAAATCTTCCATTGGTAAAGTGCAAAGTTAGCACCTTGAAAAGACAATGCAGATGGAGTCCCACAATGTCAGTTTAATAAAGGCATTTCTCCAACAAGAGTCATATATTAGATTTACAAACACAAACCTTGGGCAGTAATAGTCACCTATGCCCCGACTTATGATGGAACACAGGCTCACTCCCTAATGCTGCACAAACTCAGCTGCAGCCCGGTCAATTTCAAGTCACCACAATTAACAATGAAACTAATCATTAGAACAGTTCGGAAAACCTCAAAATCAACCATCCACGTCTCCTAGTGGTGCCTTAATATTATTCACAGAGGCAAAGAGCTGAATTAATGTGCTGCTCTTCAGTGATTCAGTTTGAACTAACGAATTACTTATGGCATTGATCCATCTCTTGAGTCTATCTAGTCATCCCAATCAAGGCAAACACACCACGTGCTGTGGCATCTTTTATAACAATAACCACAGCACCTAAGATCCCAAGCATTAGTAAGTGTAGTTCTATGATGAGGGATTATGAGTCCCAAAGAACCTGTTAGGACAAACCTGAACCTTCCTCCCAAATCACCCCAGACTCTTCTGAGATTTAAGTGTTTGAGATGCTTTGTATTTCATGGGGGTGAATGAGCAAACCCTTGGGGCATGTGGACATTACACTGCTAGCAGAATCAGACAAGGAGTTTATCAGGTAGATGCCTGTCTTTGCCACAAATGCCAGTCTTTGGTTGCCTTGTTATTAACTGTTTCTATTAGAGTTGCATTCCATTCCTCTTTCAAGCTGGTCTCAGCTTCTACTCCCAGGATGCTTAGCCAGCAGGCAATTCTATTCCAGCCCCCTCGGGTCCAGTGTGCACACCTATTTCTTTGTAAGCATCTTTATCCATTTGGAAAGGGCAGTTTTGAACAGCAAACTCTGGCCTCCAACTGAAGATATAAAACACACACCGGGCCCATTTTTCTCTGGACTCTTTGTTTGCTTAAAGGCCCCCAGAGATAAAGATTTTACAGATTTACATTGAAGCATAGGCCTGGAGGTCAAGCAATGCATGCACAATGGAGCTGTCAGGAATGAGCCATTTGAAAAAATTATAATCCACGGGGAAGCCACAGTGCTCACAAGCTTTCGATAGAGCAGCCAGGTCTGGAGCCAAAGAGTAAGATGCAGGATTTACTGAGGATTCAGGCCTCATGATGCAGTAGTCTGGATCGAGGTCTAAAGGGTGTCATTTACTTTACAGTTACTGATTATGGCTGGACTTCTCCAATGATGATCTTGGGAGTGAAGGAGCCCTTAGTATTTTGCTGTTTATCCTCTGTCCAGGTACCTTTGATTGTTCCTTTGGTAAAACTTCCAATGCTCTCAGTTAACAGTGAAAACATCAGTTTTGTGCAGGACACACACAAACACGGGTTTAAAACAAACACCAGTGTAAACACGGGTTTAAAACAATTAAAAGGAAGTTCTTCACACAGACAACTTATGGAACTGCTTGTCTGAGGAGGTTGTGAAGGCTAGGAATACAACAGCGTTAAAAACGAACTGGATAAATTCATGGAGGTTAAGTCCATTAATGGCTGTTAGTTAGGATGGGTAAGGAATGGTGTCCCTAGCCTGTATTTGTCAGAGGGTGGAGATAGATGGCAAGAGAGAGATCACTTGATCTTTACCTGTTAAGTTCACTCCCTCTGGGGTACCTGGCATTGGCCCCTGTCGGTAGACAGGATACAGGGCTGCATGGACCTTTGGTCTGACTCAGTATGGCCATTCTTATGTTCACATGCAGTGTCTCCATCCAACCCAATGTAGGACTTTGATAATTGTCTTGTGTAAAGTGAATTCCAAGTCTTGTGGAAACACCGCTCCCTCTGGACCTCCTGACATGAAGTAGAGTGGCCAGCCTACCTCTGTACTCAACTGTTCCAGTCCACTGGAACAGGTCTGAGGGCAGCTGCCTGCCAGTTAGAATAGCTTTTGAGCTGCTCTTGTTGTGCTCAGCTCCCCAGGCCCAGGAGGCATACTGTCACTTTCACCTCTGCTTCCAGGAGCTGTGCTGACTGCAGCTCAAAGGCAGCTCAGAATCTGCATTGCTGAATCTGCATCGCTAAGTCTGCGTTAGTGTCTGGTCACCAGTTAGCATCCATCATAGGCTGGTGATGTGATTTTTCCTGTTGGGAGTTCTCTAAAGGGAGGCGATTGTAAGATACACTGTGCAATTGAGGTGCCTGAACATGATGGAAAGGGAAAGGTTCATGAAGGAAATGCCACAAGCTCTGAATTCAGCTGTGTAACACAAGGCACTGTAGGGCACTGGCTAGTGTGTGTACAGATGTGTGCATGTGCGTGTGTGTGTACACCACTCCCCTCTCTACTGCACGGAATCAGAACTGCTGTGAAGTGTGTCATAGACCCTTTACTGCTCACAGCACCTCTCTTTATGTCACATGGTAGTGACCTACTTTTTGAAGTAGGAAACTCTGCATGTAACTGCTGCAAAGTTCTGAAGGGTCAACACTTTGTTAACCTGTGGTGCTACATGAGGGGCTTGAAACATACAGTGGAGCCTGTCCATCCCCTCCTCCAGACACTGCCAACTAATTGCACAGGGAGAAAACTGAGACAGCATCTTTCTTCTCCGCAAGCCTGGGCCTCTAATGGCTGGTTTGGTAAATGAGACAGAAATCCAGCTTGACAGACAGATTTCCAACTGCTAGCTACTCGACCTTTTCATTCCCACCCTCTTTGCAAAGCCTCTTGGCAGCTGGGAGGCATCCCCAGAAATAGCTAACTAGGCCCCGTGCTATTTCAACTGCACACTGATCCCCAAGAAAGAGTTAATTACAGTCTTTTCCTCTCGCTCAAAGGTGGCTGGGTATTATCATCAGAGCTGTAATTATTCATGCTAATTGCTTATTTGGAAAGGGAGAGCGAACACGGAGAGAAACCCCAGCCTCCACATCAGTGATTAGCAGAGCAGACCAGGTGCACTTCATTAAGCCTGGCCTGCCTAGCCTTGAGGGGGGTGGAAAGAGCCTGGGGATGCTGGAGTGGTGATAACGGAGTAGAGTGGATCCCATCTGGCTAATGCTGCTACCTCCTCGGGGACTGAAAAAAAAGAGCATGCACTTCTTGCAGACCTTCCTCCGAGGGAGGGCACTAGGAGGTAATTGGGCTCTTGGTTTCAGTCTTCATGGGTTTTATGGCCTCATTAATCACATGAGTGATCTGGGTGGGCTGGTAAATACTTGTCCATGGCTTGTATTTGAATTGTGCTGTTGATTCCTCCTAGAGATGCATGTGCCTCATCTAGTGTTAGATATTGGTGATTTATTAATCAAGGGAGACCTTTCCTTTTTCTTGGCTGCCTGGCAGGTGATGTGCTAGCTGAGTTAATTGGGGTGGGGGAAATCTGTGTACATGTTCTCACTTGCTTTTTTAGGGTGTGTATCTTGTGGGCTTTGTAATATCAAACGATTATCTTCTGTGGGAGATCCTTTTTTTGTGTGTGTGATTATCTTCTGTGGGAGATCCTTTTTTTAAATCCACAGCAGTGGATTTAAATTGTTGCTTAATAACACAGGGCTTTTCCTTATGAAAAGCTGCCTATTACGTGTTTAGAGGCAGCAGTGTGGCAGAAATTTATTGCCACTTGGGGGTGGGGAATTGATTAGAAGTTGCTTTTCTAGTAGGAAGAAGTTTCAGTGCTATTGTGTATATAGAAGCAGTCTCTGGAGCATGCCTGTACTTGCTCTTGGGACAATGACAGTGACGTATCACTTGTAGTAATGGGCCTAAGGGCAGAGGCTGACTTACTTTGAAATGCCCATCCTGGAGAGTCAAAGGGAATTGAACCAGAACTAATGCAGGAGCTTCTACTGTTTGAGCTGAAGCACTGATCCCTACCGGGCAGCTCTCCCAAACTGCGGAGCTGTGTGGCTCAGGGACAGCATGAGCTACACTTGCATTTTGAGAGCAGTGCTGTTAAAAAAAACTTGGCCCTTTCCTGATTGCTGTAACACTACAGAACAGTCACTAAAAAAGTTCAGTGTTGTACTCCCCGTGGCTTTGATAATCCCAGACTCACTCTTGTGTGGTGAGAAGTAAGGCCTTGAGACTCCGAGCTGGGAAGACCTAAACTTGCAGACTGACGTTGAAAGAATTCCCCAAAATATTTCCGAAAAGCTCCCATGACTTCTCCCTAAAGGTGCTATCTGCCTTCCACACTGGTAGCCCCATGTTGCACAAGCCATAAGCTTTAAAAATGAAGGACTAATCTTTCTGGAGGCTTAAAATATTACCCTTGTCACGTTAACATCCAAGCTGTGGAGTAACTTGCCATAATTATGTTTTTAATGTACTGTGTAATCTTTTCATCTGGAAGTTTTACTACTTAGATTATACAGGCTTTCTGCACTAGCACTCTAGCTGCGATACTAATTCATTTCCTGCAAGGTGTGGGGTGCAGCGCTAACCCTGACATCCCAGTCAGCTCTGCCCATCTAACAGAAGTGCGTATGGAGGGAAAGGGGGGTGTGTGTGTGATTTTCCCTGTCTAATGAAAGCAAGGTTTGGTTTTGTAAGGATATTGCACAGGTTTAGATTGCCTGTGTGGCAGTACAGAACTCCCTAGCAAGCTTTCAGCCCAGCTGGTGATGGCCATTTAAGTTTGAACACCCTTGATATTAGGAATGCTTGGCCCCCAAAAAGCATGTGTACCCAGTTTTGAGAGGGGCTGTAACTTTACCAGCATGGTTACCCCAGCTTGAATCTGAGGTTGGGAGTTCTTCCATGGATGGCTCTAAATCGCTGTCTCCAGCAGCTACTCGCTCCATATGAGCCCCACTAGCTCAGGATGATGCTGTACTATCTGTCAGCAGAAAAGTGAAAATTGGGGGACAGCCGGTCCCTTGTTTCTCAGAGCTGAATTCCATGGCTGAGCACATTAGTAAAAGAGACTTTTCTTTTGTCTTTGCTGTGCCAAAGCAGTGGCTTTTGGAAAGCTAGCTGATTCTTGGCTGTTTGCACGGCACAATGTTCTCATCACATCCCTGCACGTTTCTTCCCTGACCCTGTCTTGATTGCAATGGTTATGGCTTCTGCAGTTCTGTCCCAATCAAGCTAACCGTTCAGCTGATCAGGGAAGTTTCTGGGGTTAGTGGACGTGCATAACTGCTACGCTTCTACAGAATGTTATAACCCTCTGAGACCTTCTGTGAGGTTCCTGGATCAGGCACTGCTAGCAAGGAATGTTCTATTTCTCTGCATGCTGATAATAGTGAGCTTTCATTGTGCTGCTTCTACTAATACCCAATTCTCTTATTCTAACTACTATCATTTATCTGTGGGATTAGGGCAAATTTTCTGCGAAGAGCCAGTGAGCCAATTTCTACCCTAGATTACCTCCCGACAAGCTCCCATTCAAGTTGCTGGTGGCTGTGAGGGTATAAATGGGTGCAGAATTTAGTCTTTGTTCCCCTTGTAATCCATGTCTCACTTCAGTGTGTAAATTAATACCCTGGTAGGGGAAGGAGACCTCTCCCTAATTACACTACTACCTAGATCAGTTTTAGCTAAGGGCTTATATGTGAAACGTCAGGGATTGGCCATTGTCAGAAGAAGGTATTGGCCCGCTTGCAACAGTATAGACATAACTGATTGTACCAGAGCAGTGGTTTGTCATCTAATCTTGAACTTTCTGAGAATGAATCACAAGCACCCATAGTGTGCATCTACAAGCATCACTGGTGTGCAAAAATCAGCGTGTGGTAAGCAAAAAAAATGAAATGCCTTAAAACTCCCTGACTCTGAGGATCCAGTGCAAAAGATAATGCTTTCCTTTCAGCTTGGCCAAATTCAGTTCCATGCCTCAGAAAAGGCAGCCACACCTAGGGAGATTTCCAGGGAGCTTCCTTTTGGCTGAGGTTGAATGGTAAAAGATGCACAGGGGGGTTTGGGTAGTTTGGAGGAAGAGGAAGCAGATTATATCTTCTGAGGGTGTAAGTAGAATCAGAGCTGCAGGTCACAGAATGTGGTAGTTCCAGATACTGGCAGCAGGTGGATGTTCAGTATTTGCTCCGTGCTTCTTGACCATGTTGTTGCTATTAGTGTGTGTGTGTGTGTGTTTTAAGGACTCCAGTTGCACAGCCATACCCGATGTCCTTGTAACCCACTGGTGTGTTACAGGTCCCTCTCTGGGGTAATTCACAACTCATTCTCTGTACTAGCCCTAGGCCACAGAGCTTTAGCTCAAGCTGTAGCAATTTATGCTTTTTAGCTCTGAAGGTCCCTGGTTCAATCCCTGATGTGTCAGCCCAGATGGTGGTTGTCTCATTATCTCACTGGCAAATTATTTGCATCATATGTGAGGTTAAAGTAAGCTTTGTGCTAACGAAATGAAGTTCTCAGCCCCCATCACAGGACTAGTCCTGGCTTATTGCAGTTTGAGATCAGAAGTGGGGTAGACTAAGAACTCTAGACTCTGAAATCACATTTCCTAGTAACCGACACGGCCTGTTCCTTCAGAGAACCTATTGCTGATATTAAAAATAAGGAGACTACCAAGCATTCCTCCCTAATGAATGGCTCTAAACTGATTTTAATAAGTGTTGGTGACCAGGTGGATGGATGGCATCCTTGTTGTGACACAATCCATTTATCCACGGGACGAGTACAGCACTGGCAGCTAATGAGGGAAGCTTTCTCTACCCAGGGTTCGTTAACCCTGCTCTGAAGGGGTCAAGGCTAGGGATGAGAAGTTAGCCCTGATTCTATGGCCCAATCAGTATTTAAGTACTCTGAAGTTGACAGGATGTCACTTGCATCTAGGAGCTATATGTCTACCACCACCCATTCTATGATGATGAACAGTTGTTGGGCCACACACTACAAGAAGGATGTGGAAAAATTGGAAAGAGTCCAGAAGAGGATAACAAAAATGACTAGGGGCTGGAGCACATGACTTATGAGGAGAGGCTGAGGGAACTGGGATTGTTTAGTCTGCAGAAGAGAAGAATGAGGGGGGATTTGATAGCAGCTTTCAACTACCTGAAAGGGGGTTCCAAAGAGGCTGGATCTAGACTGTTCTCAGTGGTACGGATGACAGAACAAGGAGGAATGGTCTCAAGTTGCAGAGCGGGAGGTCTAAGTTGGATATTAGGAAAACCTTTTTCACTAGGAGGGTGGTGAAGCACTGGAATGGGTTACCTAGGGAGGTGGTGGAATCTCCTTCCTTAGAGGTTTTTAAGGTCAAGCTTGACAAAGCCCTGGCTGGGATGATTTAGTTAGGGATTGCCCCTGCTTTGAGCTGGAGGTTGGACTAGAACCTCCTGAGGTCCCTTCCAATCCTGATATTCTAGGATTCTGTGGTGCCCTCAGTGCATCATGTGTCTATAATGTCTTTCATTGCAAACATTCGTTTGTATTGTAAATGCTGAAGGGCAGGGGCTGATTTTTTCTGATGTGAGAACGTCTAGCACGTTCAGCACAATGGAGCCCCCACTGGTCTCTCAGCATTACAGTATTATGATGAAGATTGCGGCAATCTCCTGACCTCCCATTTTAGGGATGAGTAAAAAGAGACGCAGAGCACGACGTTTGCAAGTTGCCTAGAAAACCAGAGCAGAACCAGGTAAAGAACTCAGGAGTGCTGACTTCCAGCATCTGGGTCTAGCCACTAAACCGGTCTCCCTTCTTCATTTATTATTGACCGGGGCTGGATTGAGTACTAGCAGAGAGAAATACAGAAACCAATTTATAGAATAGATTGGTCTGAACAGACAGGGGGCGGGCCAGGGGGGAAGGCTGTGATCTTTGTCTCCTCCATAAGCACCAGTCAGCCACTCTCAGCTGATTGCTGTGTGAGAGACGTTTTGATGGAACTAGATGGTGTGGTTGGTTTTGTGTGTGTGTGTTTTACTTTCCTTCCATCTTCCTGAATTCATGGAGTTGATGTTATGAGTTGTGCAAGAAGGAACCAGGACCTGTGGTCAGAATGGAGCAGAAGCTTTGGGGAAAGTCACCTCTCCAGGCTATGCTGAGTGTTTGGGCAGTCCTGTAATCTTCCTCCTTTTTTCTGACAAAATCTTTTAATTGGAAGGCAACATCAGTCCATGCTTATTGAGTTTGACAGACCTGGGACTATGCTAATTCATGAAGCTGCTCTGGGTGTATGTGTGCTTTTTTGTTTTGGTTTTGGTTTTGTTTTTAACCAAAAAAGGGTGGAGAGGGAAGATGGCTGGCAGGCAGTTATTTCTGAGAGAGAAATCAAACTGACAAATATCAGGACAATCTGACTTGCAAATCAAGGGCTTTAAAATAGGCAAGTTCTAGGCATAATTAGCCCACTTCTCAGGAAAATGTCCATGCTCTAGCTATCTAATCAGCCAAGTTGAGAAAAGTGTGGTGGTCAATAGCCATATGAATCTTGCAGGGAAGCAAATCTAAATCAGAACTAGAAACAAATGTTTCCCTTGCTCGTAACAAAGAGCCTGATCCCCGATCCCAAACCCATTGAGGTCAATGGAAGGATTCCTATTGACTTAAGAAAGCTTTGCACTAGGCCTGAATTGCTTATGATTGAAACTTGACTTCGGCTGTGAAATTTCAGGAAGCTAATTTGTAGAATAAGCCAAATGCTGCTGAGTCAGTGTGTGCCCTGGAGAAGAACTCGGTCTCAGCAGTTTCCCACGTGGATGGCTTTCCCTGGCGCTGTACGTGTGACCATGTCTTGAGGATGAGCTATCAACTTTCTGCTCTTGGGGCCGCATCTTGTTCCACAAGAAGGGCAGATGATGATATTCCCTTCCCCAGTGATCAGAAGATGCAATTATTATGTGTGAGTTCATTATTCATAGCCCATGGGATCTGGCCTGCTAGGCTTGTTTACTATTTGTGAGGCTTAATTTTAAGTAATAACACTACTTGGCTCTTATATTGCACTTTGCATCAGTGGATCTCAAAGTGCTTCATAGTCTGCAATGTATGTATTCTCACCACCCCTCTGGGAGGCACGAAAAGAGTATTATCCCCTGTGCCAGGGCAAGGGTAAAAACCCTGAGAATGCCCTGCCCCTGCAGGCTAAACCCTGCCTTCTGGCAGAAGGGCCAGGAGAGGGGGTGGGGAGCAGCCTGCAAGGGTTCCAGCTGAGAGCCCTAATGAGGGCTAGCTCGGAGCACCAAACGGGGCTGAGTGGGCACAGCTGGGGCAGTAAGCCATGAGGGCTAGAAAAGCCCTGGGCTCTAGTCAGTGGGAGGCTAGCCAGGAGGGAAACAGGAGACTATTGCTCTGTTCCCTCACGGGGCAGGGAGTCTCAGTCCAGTTGCAGGGTCTCCAGACCCCCTGAGACGGTAACTGTTGGGAACGTGGGGAGCACTTTGCCTTCACCAGAAGCACCAAACGGACACTGTGAATAAAGACACTGGGAAACACCAAAAAAGGGTGTGGAAGCCTTTATTTTGGGACTGCAGAGCACAGGGAGCAGCCTGTGTGGACCCTGTTACATCCCCATTTTGTAGAAGGGGTACCAAGTAGGGTGACCAGACAGCAAGTGTGAAAAATCAGGACAGGGGACATGGGGTAATAGGAACCTATATAAGAAAAAGACCCAAAAATTGGGACCGTCCCTATAAAATTGAGACATCTGGTCACTGTAGCACAGAGTCTAAATAGCTTATCTAAAGTCACATGGAAAGAGTTGTGGCAGAATAAGGAATCAAACCCATGTCTTAAGTTAGTGCCCTTAACCACTGATCCATCTTTTCTCGTGAATCAGCATTGCATCTTTTCTTTTTTTAAATAAGGCTCCCAATATTTGACTTTTTTTTTTTCAAGACCCAGCTTCTGGAGTCATGTGACTGCATGAATCTCTGGGGTGAGGGGGTTAAGTACGTTTTTAGCCTGCCTGTTTGTGGAGGCAGGCTTGACAATGTGACCCCAGTGCATCCTGCAGGCTCAGAAATCAGACAAATAAAAGGAACCCAAAATTTATAATCTCGTAAACATCTCAGTAGTAAACCCAATCTCATGACATTTCTGAGGGCTTGACTCAGATTGTTTGAGGGATTTGGGCAGGGGAGGGGAAATAGTGCTGCATATTTGTCTTTGAAACCTTCCTTTCTCTATTACAAAGCTTTTTTTCACCTGCATTTCTTGCAGAAAATTGTCCTGCAGCTGTTTTGAGCTGGTAGGATATGCTTTCTACGCTTCCTTCATGTACATGCCTGTATAATATACTTCTGGGTTTCCTGGTTTCCCTCACTATTTCAGTAGTGCCCACTTTTCTTCAGCACAGCCAAAGGATACTGCAGCTTGACTTTGCGGGAGTGTTTAAAACAAAAAATGAATAAATCTTAACTCCCACTCTAAAAGCATTAGCCATTTTAAAAGAAATGCTGTAGCTAATGCTATCCCAAATGAAGGCACACACTGCTCCCTAGTGGATCCTTGGGTACGGCAATGAGGCAGGTTTCTAGAAGAAATACCACACCACTTTCTTTTGTTTGGTACCAGACTCGAGTCTTTAGTATCATACTGATTTGCCTAGGGAATGTGAATAAATGAAGAAAGGTGAAGTTATCTCACATACATCATCTTAGAGGGGGGAAATGCCTTGCAAATAGTGTTTGTGTGGTGGTGGAGGGGGAAGGGGGGTGGTTTTTATTTTTTTGTTCTTGACTACACAGCATCAATTTAAAATAGTGGGATTTTTTCGGTGATTGTGACTTAGTTTCTTGTAACACAAGGATAGAAGATATTGCTCCTGGGGAAAGCCTCCTTCAGAGAAGACAGGTGGAAAGTTGATGCACAGAGGTTAGCTTTGTCATTGGTTGGAACAGCAGGTAGGTAGCCTAAAGCTGCAAAACCTGCTCGTGTACTTCAGGAAAATGGTGAGATGCTGCTCGTTCTAACAAACAGCTAAATAGCCTTTGTTAGCCTCTGATTGCACCCTGTGTCTTGGAGGTGTATGTGCTTGCAGAGGGCATAAGGGATTAGGGAATCGCTCTTAATGTGGATTCCCATTACAACAAAAATTTTCTCGAGCCATATTTCAAGAGGGACAAGAATTATGTTGTCCCAGCTGTCAGTGAAGTGCCTAGTGCTAGGCAAACTGTAGAGCCCAGCGTGCAACTTCTGCACTTCAGAGCTGTGTGTGTGAGACTTCCCTAGAAGAATTAGGGAAGTATCCTCCACTGGGAATTTTCCACACCAGGCACTTGGGCTATAGCTGCATGCCCAAATGAAAATTAAAAGCTCTTTAGGTGTGTGAGGCAGAGTAAGTGATGAAGACTCTTGGTCCCCTCTCAGGGGAATTCTAAGTGAATCAGAGAGAGGGCAAAAGCCCCAACCTTCTGTTTGGGGTGGAACTCAAACTAAGTGGGTCGGTGGCATGAGCCTTGTAACACAGCACTGCTGCAAAGCAGGAACCCAGTAACTGCCTCTCGTCTGACCCAGAAATGGGTCAGGGGCGAATAAAGCCTTCTCTTGTGAAACAGTGGCATCTGCAACCTGGAACAGCACTGTGCCTAAGATTCCGCAGCCAGTGTTGCTGCTAGAGAGAAGACACTAGCAGAGCACAATCCTTACTCTTTACCCCGCCGATCTTCTCAGGCTTGTGGAAATGTATTAATGGTCATGGACAACTTTTTTTTTTTTTTCCTACAGTAGGGTAATTAGACCAATAATATTTCCCAGGCTGGTCAATGGGCTGCTGTATGGTGCAGAATAGACTATAGCTGACCTTTTTAATCCAGTTTTGAGGGGAAAGGTCATCCTTGGTCAAGGAGTTCAGATAAAAGCTGATGTCTGCCTAGTGTTTGGATTGCTCCCTGTCTTGTCAGTTCAGTGACAGTAATTTTACTGAGCCTCTTTTAAGCCCTACTGTATCACAGAGGGTAGAGTTGTCATACTGCTTCCAAATTCACGAATCCCCTGGACCTGCCAGATGTTAATTGGAACAGGCCTTGTCCATAGGGTTGATCACAGCAGGAGCAGCAGTCACTGCGCAGTTGGCAGAAATGTGATTCTCTACTTTTGACTGGCCGTCAGCGCTGATGTCATCAGTGGGTAAAATAAATAAACAAACATGTTTAAGACCAAAGAATGTCTTCAGTAACATTGAAAGGTCAGCTGTGTATCTGTGCAATCCTCCTGGGCATTTATCTGTAGGAACATTGCAAGCAACAACATTATATTAATATTGATGTGGGACTTGAAAATATAAATTGGTACCTAATTAACAGCTGAACAATAACTTGAATGGCACTGTTAATATTATGCATTGGTAGGCTCACCATAACAATGTCTGTCCTTGACCACGAGTGGATAAATAAAACAGACAGTCTGTACTTCTATTTAAACTAGCAGAGGTGTCATACCTAATTAACATTTCTCATTAGCAGATGCTTGTTGGATTAACAGCAATAGGACATTCTGAACAATTCCTTTTCTAAGAACATATCATGTGACCTACTGTGTACAAAGAGTTGGGATAAACTTTCATGAATGCTGTGTGTGTACCTTGGTCATTATAACTTACTTACCTGCCACATTAGCTGTACAGTTTTTATTTTAATATGACTTTGGGGTTTGGATGCAAGTGGGTTTTTTTGTTCTGGGGCAGGAGTGGGGACAATGAATGGACTGCCTCTAATAATAACCGCACCCCCCAACCTAAATATTTTAAGGGTATCTTAAAAATACATGTTTTTATTTTAAAGCTGTTCTCTGAGGAAGAGCAAGTACCTGAAAGTTGTCTTCAACCAAGAGATGGAGCTTTTGTCTTTACAAAAGGGAGGCAGTGTATGTAATCTAGCGGATAAGCACTGACCTGGGATTTGGGACACCCGAGTTCTAAGCCTGGCTCTACTGCTGGCCCTGATGTGTGGATATGGGCAAATCACCTCATTTGTTTGTTCCTCATTTTTTCCTCACACTTGGATTTGTCTAGTTGGGCTGCAAGCTTTGTGGGAGGGGGACTGTCTCACTATGTGTTTGTAGACTGCCTAACACAATTGGAGGATTTTGGCTCATAAGTGCCTAAATCCCTTTTAAACATGAAATTTAGGCTCTTAAACTAGTTAGGCAGTGTTGAGTGGTGACATGCCTAAATACCTTTAAAAATCTGCGCCCTTGTCTACGCATACAACTTAACCAGTATAATTAAAGCAGTACAACCTCCTAGTATGGGTGTATAAATGTTTATATTAGTATAATTTATTTCTGTATGGGAAGGGAAATAGAGTATACTGGTATAAGGTACCGTGCTCCATTGCATCATATAGCTATTATGGCTTAAAAATAATCATACTGTACCTCAAACTGATGAGGTTATACAGTATATAAATCTGTGTGTGGATCAGAACTTGAATGTAATACAGTAAAACCCGGTAATGGTTCTAGATGTCTATAAGGTGACTCGCGGCCCCACCATAGAGTGTGGATTGGATGTAGGAACCTGGATAATCAGATTTCAAACAGGCAATGCCAATAATGTGCATTGTGCTTAATTATGCTTCAGCCTGTGCAAATTAGACAGGGCTGGATTCTATGACCCTGGCAGAATAAAATTCTACTGTAAGGGAATAAGGGAGGCAGACTCTGCCCTTGTGTAAAAGGACAGCTAAAACGGTGTGGGCTTCTTTTTCCTGTCCGACACAATGGATGTCAGTGAGCGTTTGGCCATATTAGACCTACAGTATCACAATCTATAAATGATGCTTCACAATGCTTAAACTATGACAAAAGAGTACTCTGCCCCAGAGAACGGTAGTGACCTACCCTGCATGGAAGGTAAGGGTGCTCAGATATCCTTCCTGGGTCATTTAGAGGAGGCCAACTTCAGATTATAATGGATCTACTACTGTACCAGCTAAGGGGTGTGGGAGATAGGAATATTACTTAACTCAAGTGGTAGGGTCTCTCTTCTTTTTTCTTTAATAGCTAAAGCACTTGGTTCTAGTCCTAGCTTTCCAGGAGTAGTCTGGTCTGGTCTGCAAATAATTAATTCTGATCAGCCAGGGAACCTAAGGGTATGGTTACACTTAAAAGATTATAGCGCTATTGGTTATAGTGGTCCCCTTATACAGTAATACGAATAGCGCTATTGTATGTCCACACTGAGATGCTCCAGCGTTATAGCATGGCCACATTTGCGGCACTTAATACGGCATTAAGAGCAGCGCATTACGGCATGTATCCCACAGTACACCTCTTCCTGATCTGGCACAATGGCTTGTGGCGGGGGGGGCGTCACTTGCGGGGCATTCTGTATCCTGTTTCAACTACCCATGATGCTTTTTGGCATATCCCAGCAATCCCTGGGTGTTTTCTTCCACCTCCGGCGCCATCTTTCAACGGTTTCAGCAAGGCGCGCTCCGTCTTCCATTGTCATGTGCTGCAATGAATCCAGAACTGCTGAGGAACATGCTGACGACTGTCGCCAGCACATCTCTGTGTGCAGTGGAGTTAATCCTTGACATGCAGGATGACAGTGATGAGTCTGAAGACGAGATCGAAGCAGTGAATGCATTTGACACGAAGCTTCTTGTCTCATTAACGGACATGCTCACGGCTGTTGAATGCCGCTTCTGGGCACGGGAAACGAGCACTGAGTGGTGGGATCGCATCGTCATGCAAGTCTGGGACGACGAGCAGTGGCTGCAAAACTTTCGCATGAGAAAAGCCACTTTCATGGGACTGTGCGCTCAACTCGCCCCCGCCTTGCGGCGCAAGGACACCAGATTGAGAGCTGCCCTCCCGGTGGAGAAGCGGGTGGCTATCGTGATTTGGAAGCTGGCCACCCCAGACAGCTACAGATCAGTGGCCAACCAGTTTGGGGTTGGAAAGTCGACCGTTGGAGTTGTGCTGATGCAAGTGTGCAGGGCCATTAATCGCATCCTGCTATGAAAAATCGTGACTCTGGATAACGTGCATGACATCGTGGCTGGCTTTGAAGAAATGGGTTTCCCTAACTGTGGAGGGGCGATAGATGGGACCCATATACCTATTCTGGCACCCACCCACCTAGCTGACGAGTACGTTAACCGAAAGGGGTACTTCTCCATGGTTCTCCAGGCGCTTGTGGATCACCGTGGGCGTTTTACTGACATTAACGCTGGCTGGTCTGGAAAGGTGCATGACGCACGCATCTTCCGCAACACTGGCCTGTTCATGAAGCTGCAAGCAGGGACTTTTTTCCCAGACCAGAGGATCCCCGTGGGGGAAGTGGAAATGCCCATAGTGATTCTTGGCGACCCTACTTACCCTTTAATGCCCTGGCTCATGAAACCCTACACAGGGAGCCTGGACAGCAGTCAGGAAAGGTTCAACTACAGGCTTAGCCGGTGTCGAATGACTGGAGTGTGCTTTTGGGCATCTCAAGGCGCGCTGGCGCTGTCTTTATGGGAGGCTAGACTTGGCCGAGGGTAGTATCTCCGCGGTTATTTCTGCATGCTGTGCCCTACATAATCTTTGTGAGCGGAAGGGCGAAGGCTTCACTCAAGCATGGTCCTCGGAGGTTCAACGCCTGGAGGCCACATACGCCCAGCCAGAGAGCAGGGTTCTTGGAGGGGACCAGCGTGAGGCTGTTAGGATCAGGGAAGCCTTGAGGGAGCATTTTGAGGTTGAAAGCCAGTTCTAAAGTGAGGTGCAGATGGAGGGAGTGAGGGAGGGAGGGAGCATTCTTTTAATAGGAACAGGCATTTGCTTTTCTGTAGCCTGTAATAATGTATGTACATTTAATAAAGAAACCCATTTATTAAGAAGACAATTCATTTATTGAACAGGTACTTCGGTTGCTGAAAGAAAATATTGTGATGCATGTGAGGGGGAAGCCGGGGGAGGTGCAATGAGGGTGGCATGGGGTCAGTCAGAGATCGGAATATGTCCGGGTCTCTGAGTCTCCAGTGCCCTCACAGTGGCCATGTCCCCCGACCCTCATTTGCGGAGGGCAGTAAGGCATGTTATTAGGGGTTGACTGCAGTGGATAATGGTCCAGGGTTTGGGGGTTGTTCGGTGAAGACAGAGGGGTTGGAGGCAGCTGTGGATGGTGATAACCATATAGCTGGTGATAGTGGCCTGGAGGGTACTGAGGCACAGAAGGGGAAGGGATTTGGGGCAAATGATAATTGGGGTGGTGGGTGCGGTGCTTCTCCTCCTGAAGGGTGACAATCCGCTGCATAGTCTGCAATTGAAGCTGCAGTAATGAGAGCAGCTTATCGGTGCTTTTCCGGCGGTGAATCGCATTCTCCTTCCGCGCCTTCTCCCTCAACTTGCTCTCATTCTCCCTCCACCTCTGTGCAACTCGATTCTCCATTACAGCCTGTTGCATTACTTGCTGTACAAGATCCTCTTTGCTCCTTCGTGGCTGCTTCCTCAGTCGCCTCAGCCTCTCAGCTGTTGATAAGAGCGATAGCGCAGGGCTCAAGGATGACCCTTCTAAAATAAAAAGATACATTTAACAGTGGTTCCCTTGTAAAGAGCAGACATGCCTATGATTCCCCCGCATTCCCCGTTTGCCTGTCCCGCAGAGAGCACAGATACAGCAACGGAGCCCCTGCCATGGTGAGTGCACTCCAGAGGCAAGGGAAATGATTTTTTCCCTGCCCCAGAAAAGCTGTGCCGGGGGAGTGGGTGGGGAGTGCCGGTAAGTTGCAGGAGCCCCACTCTGAGCAGCAGGCAGGGGGAAGGATTTCTTCCCTGCCGTGCTGTGCTGTGGCGGGGAGGGTGGAGTGCCAGGAAGTGGCAGGAGCCCTACTCTGAACACTGTTCCAACATTCTCCGTAGGTGTTTGTCCTGGAAGATATCTTGTTGCTTCGAGTCACTGAGGAACAAAGGGAAGGGATTTTAATGAGATGCGGCTTCCGCCCAGGGCCATATGCAGCTTGCTTATGTGCAGCAATGCTCCCCCCACCCATTGTAGCACAGTGGCGGGGACTAGTGACTGTGACCGGGACGGGGACCATGCTGGCTCTCCCGGGAAACCTGCGCAGGCGCATTGCAAGCGCTCTTATTGAGACCTTTGAAGAGATTACTGATGATGACTACCTCGAGGTGATAGACTACATCAATGCACTATTCCACATGTAGGCAAGCATGCAAGCATCCCTTTCCACCCCAAGCTGCAAGCCTTCCCCATAGAAAAGCAGCTTTACCTCCGCAATCCACTGCTGAGCTGGCCCCTGCAACCGCCGGACGCTGTGGCTGGCTGCCCTCCTGGGTTGAGAAGAGCTCCTGGCTGCATGCGTCCAGGGACAACTCCGTGCCCTGGGTCGCTGCCGCCTCGTCCTCATCCTCCTCCTCTTCTTCATCCTCCTGGTCTTCGTCGTCGTCCTCACCCCCCCCCCCTTCACTGGTGGGCTGGGAAGTGTCCGTGGTGGTCGATGGAGTGACCGTGGGATCACCACCAAGTATCGCGTGCAGCTCCTTATAAAATCTGCAAGTCACCGGGGCTGCCCCGGAGCGGCCGTTTGCCTCACGGGCTTTGCGATACGCATTCCTAAGCTCCTTTACTTTAACACGGCACTGCAGAGTGTCCTGCTCATGGCCTCTTTCCGCCAACGCCCGTGATATCTGCCCATAGGTATCAAAATTCCTGCGGCTAGACCGCAGCTGAGACTGAACAGCCTCTTCCCCCAACAGCTGATGAGGTCCAGCACCTCGCTATTGCTCCATGCTGAGGATCGCCTATTGCGAGGAGGCATGGCATGTGGAGTCATGATGATCAATCAGAATGATCACCTGCAACGATTCCCTGAGACCACGCCACGCAATCAATCAGATCAATGAAAATGATCACCTGCAAGGATTCTCTGAGAGCACGCCACGCTTGGCTGGAGCAAACAGGAAGGGGATTTTTCAAATTTCCCTGGAACTTTAAAGGGCGGGTCTGACGTGTGGTCACCTGACGACAGGACAAAAGAGTTTGCAAGTGATGACCAGAGGGGCTCGAACGGGAATTATGGGACGGGCTGGAGCCCAATTAATGTGCAGTGGGTGTCCGCATTCTTGCTGTAGCGCTACAGCCCTTATTCCCCATGCGGAGGTGGATTAACAATAGCGCTATAACTCAGCAGTTATAGCGCTCTACGTGCCTTGCCAGTGTGGACGGGGAGGAAGTTATAGCGCTATAAAGTGCCAGTGTAACCAAGCCCTAAACCCATGCTGCCGCAGCAGCACTTTAAGCAGGATCCTTTTGCTGTGGCAGCGCTTTAAAGTAAGGCGGCAGGGGCTGATACAGGCAGCTGCTTTTTACCGGTACACCGTACTGACCTGTACTGCCTTACTTTCCTGTGCCCCCCAGCTATGGGTCCCCTGTAGGAGCCAGTTCAATGCAGTGCACTGTCTGAAGAAGTAATGTTGCAGGGATGGGGGTGTGGGGCCCACAGAACAAACGTGTGATCATTCTTGCTGAAATCACTTAAGAATAGGTGCGTATTCAGAAGCTTCTTGCAGAATCTTGCTCCTTGTTCTTTGTAAGAATTTAGCTGAGGTGTAGTCCCCTCTCTGTGACAGTGCTGGGATTGTAACCGTTTGCATAGGCCTTCAAATGGACTGAGCTGTCGACAGAAATCCCGTCTCTGATGGCTCCATCTGCCCAACTGAAGTGCTGGTGGTAGGACAACTCTATTGCATAACCTTTTCAATGCTGTGTATTGAGGCACATCCTCCTGGAAGAGGAGCCTGGAACTTTCTCAGCAGACCAGCCTTGCCCTTGGTCTTTATAAGCCAGGTGGCACACAAAGCTGAAGACTGTAGAGAGTTACTCTGAGCAGTTTTTGTACTGAAGCAAACCCGTCATGGATTAGCGCAATATCGAGTGTCGCACTGCTGTGATCAAACCCGCGTGGAGAGAGTACTGGGATAGCGTCTTACTGTTCTCATGTCTTCTGAGCAGGACTGGCCATAGGGGTGGGCCATCCGGGTGACTGCCCAGGGCATCATGGTTGGGGAGTGGGGAAGCCATGTTGCAGCACAGAAGTACATGCTGCCGCCTGGCAGTGGAACACTGCAAACTCGCAGAGGCAGCACATGATTGGGGGAGTGTGTGTGTGGGGTGTGTGTGGATTTCTCCCTGCTTCCTCCTGGGGCAGAAATACAGGGAGAGTGAGGCACAGATACTGCTCGCTTCCTCCTCTTTCCCCCCAACCCCAATATGTTCCTCTTTACCTCCTAGGGGACTGGGGGCAGGAGCAAGGTGCAATGTCAAGGTTCCCCGAATCCAGGTCACTTTCCCCACCTGGGTTGTGCTGTGATGTGAGCATCAGGAGCTGCTGCTCTCCTGCCTTCCCCTGGGGCAGCCTAGATGGGGAAGGTGCCCTGGATACAGGGAACCCTGAATTGACTCCTCTCTCAGCCTCCTAAGGGGATGTGAAGGGTGTTGAGGGGAGGCGAGTGAGCGGTGCCAGCTGCTCCATGCATCCAAGTCAGTTTCCCAGCATGGACTCCGAAGGCAGCGTAGTGCAGGGGTTAGCGGTGAAAGGGGCACAGTGCAGCACAAAGTAAGGGTGGCAGGGAACATGGTGTATTGCCACGCTTTCTTCTCTGCTGCTCTGGCGGCAGCACTGCCTTCAAAGCTAGGTGCCCAGTCAGCACTTAATTTGTGCTAGGGGTGGGGATTGTGGGGAGCCCATGGGGGTCAGGAGCATTGGGGGGCACCATGCCCACTGGGGTCAGGGATGCCAAAATACAAGTTCGCTCGGGGTGCCATTTTCCCTAAGGCCAGCCCTGCTTCTGAGTTGCTGACTCTTGTCTTAGTCAGGGCCGTGCCTGTCCTGGTTTGAACACTCAAATCCAGGTTTTCCCCATTTCATCTGGCCGCAAAAAACAAACCTCCAAACTGGCAATCACTACTAAGTACTTCTACAAAGGGACCTTCCTAGCCTTCTCTCAAGCAATCTCATTAATTAGCTCATATCAGCCTATCCACCTCGCTTCTGGGTTCTCTACAGAAATAACTGCCAGCGTACTTAACCTTGCTTGCCCCGTGGATGTTCTTGCATGGGTCTTGATTAATTTTTAGCTTGCTGAAACTCCTTTCATTAGGAGGAAGACAGTTGTGGGAAGACAGCAAAAATACACAGTGCTGTATCAGTGTTAGGGAAACTCACATTTCAAGACCTCTTGTGACTGTAGCTAAGGAAGTCAATGGGCATCCTCATTTGAGTCATCCTTAAAAATCGACTTTCAAAAACTGGTGAAGAGCTAAATCCCATTCTGAAAACTGAGTTTAAACCCTCAGGGTAACTATTTGCTAAACTTTGATCGTGACTCCTTAGATCGTCTTTGCTGAGACTTCAGTTTCTTGGTTTTGCTTTTTTGACAGGCCTTTCTACAACCCCATCACACTTGCATATCCTGTTGTCTAATTTTGTTAATATTGTGTCTAAGATGGGGTTGAAAACCTCATGTTCAAAAACTTTTTTAGGCTCTGCTGACCTTTCATCCTCTGTAAGTTCACCTGCCACCACTTTCCTCCTTCGGCATCATTTATCTTTCAGCTGCATGGATATTGCTACTCTTTTCATCTTGTGAATCCTCAGCTACAGTATTACATGGTTTAACACTTGATTGATAGTGTCCAATTTATAAATTTAATTCCAATTAATTTGCAAATTGGACACTATCAACCAAGGGTTAAACAGAGACTCCGAATGGCTTAGTCATTACACTAATTGAATGTATTTCCCTAGTTAAGTTAAGTTTCTTTTCACAGATTCTTATCAACTGTCAGACACAGATCCACTTGATTTTTCACTACAAAAGGGTTTTTTTTTCCTCCTGGTGATAATGACTCATCCAAATTAAACAGCCTCTTAGAATTGGTATGGTAATTTCCAACTTTTTCTGCTTTCTGTGTATATAAATGCATCTGACTTCTGTGTGTTCCATTCTATGCATTCGATGAAGTGGGCTATAGCCCACAAAAGCTTATGCTGAAATAAACTGGTTAGTCTCTAAGGTGCCACAAGTAGTCTGTATCCATAAAGAAAACGAAGAATAACACAGCTGCTATTCTTAAACCTTCTACATCCAGTCAGCTAGTACAGCATTGCCACATCTGGGTTGCAGACAGAGAGGAAGACATTATTTATTTAAATCAAAACAAAGTACTTTAATTGTCACTTAAGGAACAATGGAGTCATATCTGTTAATTAAGGAGATCATTTTTTACAAAACAGAGTTCTATGCCATCACAATTTCAGTACATGAATGACCCAACACTATCCCCTTAAAGTAGATTTGAGTCCAGACTTATTTCTGTTGCAAAATTGTACTGAACATTCTGAACTCAGGAACAAATTCATAAGTGACCCATATGATTTGAGTAAGCACATGTTACTTTCACAGGACTTTTTTTTTTTTTTAGTTCCCAGCCAATGGCATGAAATCCAGTCAGTGAGAAATGGATCCAGTTCAAAAAACTAACCTCACTGAAGTTAACAACACTGTATAATTATTCCATAAAATGTCCTCTACCAATATAAAGGCTGTGAACTGAAGACTTGTCCATGCTACATTCCAAATGACACTCGTAATTATGGTTCTGCTGTGGAAAGGGAATAGGATTAGTTATTCTGTATGGTTTTAGTAAGATTTGTAGATAACCATGGTAAAACTAATCTAGTTGTCAATCTGCCAAACAGGTCTCCAGTGTTTCTCTGCTAATCAGGCATAATGCACGCACTAACATTCAGATTCTTCTTTTAATGAGGTGACAGTGGCTGTATCGTGCCATTAACCTTCCTGTCTTGTTGTAATTATTCAGTTTCTGATCAATCAGCTGCTCACATATTAGAATGTGAGAGCTATATATGCCATTGAGTCAGTGGGAGAGGAGGAATATATCAGTGTTTTTTGTTTTTTTAATTTTCATTTAAAGCTAAAGCATAAACTCATCTTGGCAAATGGATGGGGAAGAAAGGAGTGAGAGTAAAATGTTCAAGTGCCTACCAGTGTCCCACTGAAAGTCAGTGGGATGTAAGCTCTGTTAGGAAAATTGGGTCTGTGCATTCATCTGAATTATGAAATTTCACTCTCCTTTTCACAGGTGAGCTCCCAAAGTATCACAGTCTATAACAATAAATGTTGATGGGGAAGAGATGCAAAAGGGAAAAACAGACTGAATGAGGACCTACAAATGGCCTACTGATATAATTCAAGGATGCTGTTAAGATCCTGTTTTTGATAAACAAGAGAGGTGTGGGACTGGATGTCAATGAACCAAAACTGATGTGTTAGAAATGAGGCCTAACTGTTAGGCTGTTCCACCCATCACTCTTCTGGGTTTTTAAAAAGAAAAAAACTCTGGGGGAAATATTGGTGATGGTGAAGTAAAAGGGGACAATTGCTGACTGGAGAAAAAAATCACTCCTTCACCACCCTTTCTGGCTGCCACCCCTGCAACCATGAAATGTAGTGTGGCATTGGTGGGCCTTTTTTGTCCTGCTCCTGAAGGATGTCCTGATCAGTCAGCTGGACCTAGATGACATCACCACTTAGAATCTCAGGGTTGGAAGGGACCTCAGGAGATCATCTAGTCCACCCCCTTGCTCAAAGCAGGACCAATCCCCAATTAAATCATCCAACAGATTTTTGCCTCATATCACTAAATGGCCCCCTCAAGGATTGAGCTCACAACGCTGGGGTTAGCAGGCCAATGCTCAAACCACTGAGCTATCCCTCTCTCAGCTTCAATTAAATCTCATCCACCACCTGAAATGTGACACTTGTGCCTGGCCGCCACAATATACTAATTGTCAGGGTACACACTACCACCTTGCCCCCACCAGTGTAAGTGCCCTACTACACTGACATAAGCTCTATGCCTCTCATTGGAGGTGGAGTTATGTCGGTGTAGTTAGGGTGACGTAGTGTCCCTATAGACACTGCTTTACTTATGTCTATTGGCTGTCGTTCTTGTCAATTTCACAGCTCCACTGCCGCAGAGTATCCACTCAAAGCCAGGCTGCTGCCTAGAGTCCTGGCTGCCCTCTGAGCACAACAGCCAATCGGACCCCTGGAGCAGATTTCCCCACCGGGCTCTTGGCTTCCTGCTCCCCACTGGGAGCATGGCTGCACCCAGAGCTTGGTGCAGCAGCTCTGTTCCTATTGGGGAGCTGCGGGGAGGGGGAAGATGGGCTCCTGAGGGGGAGCTGCATGTGGAGCTGAGCGCCCTGGCACTCAGCCGCCGACATTGCTCCTCTAAGTCAATGGAAGTCCTCCTGGTGAGGACACGCACCACAGAAGAAGGGCAGGGTGGACATGAACCAGCACAGTAATTACTGTAGTGGTTCATCGGCCTAACGTAGGTTGACTTGAATTTATAATGTAGACATGCCCTTTGTTTCCCCAGTTTGCCCTTCTCCTTATCCACTTTATTTCTTCTTTCCTATCTCTTTTGCCTTCACTCTAATAAGAGTCTGGCTTAACTGGCCCAGACTGTACATTTTACAACACTGCAGTAAGCCTGTAACCCTTGAGAGAGATGCCTAAAACCAGTGCTCTTAACAGCCAGATGCTGGTACAAATTTGTACGGTCTTGGGGTGGCTGATAAGACTGTGCTGTACCAATATTTTTTTCAGCAGCAAGGTTGCAACTGAAAGTCAACACCGGAGGCAGAAGCTGCATTTTGCTAGTTTGGGCTTTCCTCTCTCCTATGCATTTGTCTTGTTTTCCCTTCTAGGAAATGGGGATCTGGATTTCCCACCAACAAACTTCAGCCCATCTAAACTAACTTCTCTCCCCCCACCACCCCCACCTCCAAAAAAGGACAATTATTGTCATCTCTAATGCCAGCCAAGAGACTGTCAAACAAGAGTTTCTTCCCTTTAAAGCCTCTCTCCAGCTAAAGGGCACAAGGGAAGTTGAAGCCTTATTTAATACTTTGACTGGGGTTTTTTTTGTTTTTTTTCCTGTATGTTTAATAAAAGGAAAAAAGGATTTCTAATGGTGTGTTTGCCATGGTACTAAGCAAACTGTGGTCTCTGTATACCAAATCCCAAAATGTTAACACTGTTTAATGTTAGACAGAGACAAGGTCATGTTCACACCGTTAATGCGTTGGTCCCGTATATGCCATCTAAATTTAATCCAACAGCTCCTGAGTCACCTAGACAATTTAGAAAATTTTACCCTGAATTTTTTTTGCCTATTCCTGCTGCAGATGCAATGTGAAACTTTTCTATAATAAAGCTTAACATGAGGCAATTCATGTAACTGCACCAATTCTGGTCTTTGGGGTGCATGTCAATAATAAATATGCTTTAAAGCCTCTCCCCAGACCTTGCAATTTCATGAACACAGGAATTAGAGAATCTAGCCCATCATCTATTAGTTGCTCTTGTATTCTCTAGCCCTCTGCCTGTGAGATTTGGTAACTGAATCCTCCCCAATTGTCGCAACTATGAAATCAATTGATGAATAAATCATTTAAAGAAGTACCTTGTCGGCGGCAAAGAGCTACACTCATATTCTAGATCTACAGTAGCTGATAGATTCTGAAGACATGAAGCAAGGGGGAGAGAGAGAAAATGTGGTGGTGCCTTTAGATGCTGAGAGTGAGGGAAGGCAAGATTGCCCCCTTGCCACATAGGCCTGGAAACTAGGCCTCGGGTTTTTCATGTCACAAATGAAGAGAATATATCTTCTAGGATGTGTGTTCTATTCACTTTCTTATTGCCGTATGGTGTGTATGTACTTGCTGAACAAAGCCCTCTGATAATATTACAGGAGGCCATAACTCCACATATAGTTTGGTTTTAAAAACCCATCCTAGAAGGGACAAAAGAGTTGAGGTCCCCCAAAGGCCTGCAGGAGGAGCTACACAGCAGCCAAGCTCTGAGTCCTTTGCATAACTCCATGGCTTGTCCCTTTCATTATGTGATTTAGGAAGACAGTTTGGTAACTGTAGACACAGTTAAGCAGGGAAATGAGGGCAGCTGTCTTGAGGGGCAAATAGTGTGTGTCCAGCTATGCTAGGCCAATCAAGTTAGGCTTTTCAATCATGTTGCTAAGCTAACATGTTGAAGCTGCTCTAGCCTAAACTTTCCCCTGGGCTACAACAGCAACCTCAAAGAATATTCTTCTATATTCATTATAGCAGAATTCTGTTTCCATGGGTCCTACTGAAATTACTTGTGACATTTATTGCTGGGATAGACAAGGCACTAGTAAATGTAACAGGGGGATCAATCCTGCATCAATTCAAAGGGTGACTGGCCCCTTGCAGGGAGATGAGCCTCAATCCATCTGCAACCAGCTTAACTCATCTCCTCAGGTGCCACATTTCTGTACCAGATATGGACTGGCACAGAGCTTGCTTATACACACCAGATGAGTTCACGGCAAGATCCTTTTGTGCTCTGCCAGGTATGGCTGAGGTTCATTTAAATAAGTGGCTGAACAGTACAATACAGCTTCTCTCCCTTCAAGTTCTACATTCCTAGGATTTACACTAGAATGAGGTCCTTGAAGTTCAGTCTGTTAAATGTCTCTGGATCATACTGGTTTTCTAATTACATGATGTGAGTGTGCAACAACTTAGTTGTCTGGCTGTCCTTTCGTTGCAGTGACTGGCTATGGTCGGTTTGGAATCCTTGAGTCATCGTCATTGTTGTCTTGTTCTGAATCTGCCATCTGTAGAGTTTGCTCTCTTGGTGCTTCTTTCTGAGGAACGAACTCGAGATGTCGGTGGTTTCCATTGAACTCTCTGTCTTGATCACATAAGATGTGGGCACTGAATTCTTTCTCTTCATGACATCTGGAGTTTGTCCATCCCTCTTCTCCATCAAATTTGACAGGAACATGATCACCAGGTTCTAGACCTGGCAGCTCTCTGAGTGATATCTACTGTAAAAATGCTCCTCAGCCCTTTTTGCCTTTTTATATGATTTGGCTACTCTCTTCATGTCTGGCCATTTTGGAAATAGATTCCTTTCCAAAGTTGGAACTATAGTTCTGAGTTGTCTTCCCATCAGGGTTTCTGCTGGGCAATATTGCTGTTGATGTACAACTCAGAGTGCAGAATAGATATTCCTTTTGTAGAGTATTCTTGGCTTTATGGAGAGCTCTCTCACCCTCTCCATTCAGCTTGTGGGTAATGCGGGCTACTAGTAATATGATCAAAATCATATTTCATTTGGAATGACTTAAATTCTGCTGCAATGAATTGTGGTTCAGTCAGTTCTGGGATACCAAACTGAGCAAACGTTTTGATAGCACTGTGCCATGTTATGTCTTTCAAGTATATTATCTCTATGTACCTGGAAAAATTGTCCATGATGACCAGGTAATGATGTCATTTGAGTTTGCATAAATCTGCAGTTACTATTCCAAGGCCTATCCAGTAAAGGTGGTGGTGGTGGTATTAAGGGTTCTTTGTGTTAGTTTGTTAGTTGTGCAATGTTCACATGCAGATATTTTACTCTTTGTGTCCTTGATGATCTCTGGCCACAATGCTGACTGGCTGTTCCATTCACGGCATTCAGTTAGTGCTTGATGTCCTTCATGGAAGAGGTTTCAGATTTCTCCTCTTACGTCATTCGGAATTACAATGCAATTGCCTTTAATCACAAGTCCCATTTGACTCTAATTGTCCATGCACCACAAGTAGTCTCTTTTGTCATTTCCTTAGTATCCTTTGCATACATTAGGGATAGCTGGCCCAAGTAACCTGAACTTCCTGAAGTTGTGTGTCTGTGGAGCTGGACCTAGGCGGTTGCCTAGGGCAGCAGGAATTGGGAGAGAGGCAGCATCTTGCATGCCTCGGTGGCAGTTCGGCAGCAGCTTAACGACTTGACGGCATTTCGGCGGCCACTGCTCCTTCCCGCCGCCGATGGCAATTCAGGGGCAGATCAACGCCTCTTCTGCCGTCTGTGGCATTTCAGCGGCTACTGCTACTCGCCGATTTTTACCGCTGGTGGAAATTTGGCGGCAGCTTCTTGGTGGGGTAAGGAATCCTTTTCTCTTTCACCGCTTAGGGCGGCAAAAAAGCTGGTGCCACTCCTGCTGTGGAGGGTTGCTTTTTGTAGCTAGAGTGGGTGGGTGGGCGGAGGAAGACTAATGCTCCTCTGAATGAGTCCACAGAATCCAGTTAAACCTTTTTGTCCTCTTTGAAATCACAGCTAGTTGAGTGTGATGATGGGCTCTGTGACAGTGTGTCTGCTACTACTGGATTTTTCCCAGAACATATTTAGCAACTGGGTTAAATCACATTAACCTTAGCAATAAACATTGGCATCTCGGTGGTAATATTTGAGAACTGGAGCTGTTGCGATCATTTTTTTTCTTCCTTGGTTTAGCTCCCATAGCCAAGATGCATCAGACTTTAACAATTCATTCAGTGGCTTTGTCACTGTAGAAAAGTCTCTTGTGGGTATCGATGAAAATAATTTACCCTCCTCAGTATACGTCTCAGTTCTGGTACATTCATTGGTGTATTTGATACTGATTCTCAAATTGCTTTTACTTCAAGGGCTGATTCCATCTTTGTCCTAAAAACTCAGTGAGGGGGATGCAGAAGGTGTATTATACCTTGGTTAGCTACAGTCCAGTCTGACCTGACTAGGCTTAGCACTTCATTGAGAGGTTCTGTTGTGCTTTTCCATTTAGGAGTCATATGTCAAAATATCATTCATGAAAACTACAACTCCAGTGGGGCTCATTAGCAGTTCTGCCATTTTTCTTTGAAAAAAATCAGGAGCACTGGTAATCCCAAAGGATAATCTCTCAAAGGTTGTGATAAAGGTAGACCGCTTAGCACTTTCTTGGCTAAAGGAATTTGCCAGAATCCATTCAAGGCATCCAACTTGGAGAACTCTATAGCTCCCTTTTACTTTGGGGCAGAAGTCAGCCAGTGTCATTTAAGTCTTTTAAGATCTGCACAAATCTGTATTTTTCTCCATTTCCGCCCTCCCCCTTTATAACTGGTACCACTGTGGCACACCATGCTGATGGCTCAGACTTTTCTCAATTATACCTATCCACTCCATTCTCTTTGCTTCATAAAATGGTAACTGAATTAATGGGATATGAATCCTGCAAGAGATGTGTACTCTATATTGTTCCGTATTCTCTTAGTTATTTGTACCAAATCTCCTTTCAAAAATTCAGAATCCCCAAATATTCCATCAAGTGCTTTCACCTTTCTTACTAAGCCCATCATGGCTGCCAGAGTGCAGCTGAGAAGGCTGTTGGCCTGTAGTTCTTTGCATTCAGAGAGTATATGATCATAGCTTTTGTATATGTAAATTGTTTCTTTGGTGAACTGGCCCATGCAAATCAGTAGTCAGAGTTGTCAGGTGATTTCAGCTGTGTGAGAGGTGAAGGTGATTGTAAGTCCTTTCTGAGATGACTGTGATGTCAGCTCCTCACAATATTAAAGTCAATAGTCGTACCATGAATACTCGGTTTCACTATCCAGGCAGGCCCTGTCATCACAAGTGATCCCAAAAACTATTGCTCTTGGTTGTCTATCTGTAATGTAAATCAACACCCTGACTGCTTTGGTGCAGCAAACAGATGAAAAATGTCCATATTTCATACATTTATTATACCATATGCCTTTGGGTGAACATGCATCATCTCTTGGTATATGACTTTTTCCATACTTTGTGCACAGAGGCTGGAATTTGTTGGGAGTTCTCTTTGCTTGCCTCGGGGTTTCATGAAAATGACTTTTTAACATTTGGGTGTCTATAGCTTCCGAGCTAGTTTCAAGTTTTCCAAGTTGCTCCTGTCCTGTTCCGTTGTTTGATGAATTCTGACTGCTTTGTTAGCTGTATAGCTGTCAGGAATCTGGGCCGCAGCAGGGCTAGTCTCCAGGCAGCCTCATCAGTACCGCTGGCCTGCAGCAGGCTGCCTGACTGGCTGGCCGCAGATGCCTGCGGGATAGCTGCTCAGTGCTCATGCCCACCACTGTGCCTGCTCCTGCATTATCTTTTTACTGCTGCTCCTGTTCTGCACCCAGCCTTCCCCCGCCTTCAACCTCTCCTTGCCTGCTATCCTGCTTGCTCCAGTTTCTGCCCTTCAGTTTGACCCTTGGTTCAGGCTCCTGACTGCAGACTTGGGCTTGACTCTCGACTCTGCTATCCAATTTCTATTCCCAGTGTGACCCTTGGCTTTGGCTCTGGACAATTGACACTTACTTCGACCACTAGACTAGACTGCCCGCAGCTTAGTTGGCTGGCAATAGCTGTGGGTAGGGTTAAATCTCTCGTCAGTTGTAGCTGCAGTGAAAGGGCATGCTGTTAACCCAATAATTGGCCTGTCTCTGGTATTTTCATGCTTTGCATTTCCAAATTCAGTTTTCAGCCAGTGTTTGCAGAGCAGTTATAAAACATTCAACGCTTTCCCCTGGTTCCTGAATTCTCTGGTGAAAACATGCTCTTTCATAAATCACATTTCTCTGTGGTATAAAGTATCCATCAAACATAGCCAGAACCTTTTCATGGTCCCCTTTGACTGTCTCAGTAAAGTCAAAGGATTTAAAGAGAAACTGTTTGCTTCCCCTTAGCATAAGTTACAGAAGATACCTCTTATATCATCTGTTTCTTTGTGGAGTTTGTTTGCAACTTGAAATACTGCAAAATACTGCTTCAAGTCTGTCCATTGCCCATTTGCCAAAGCTGAAGTTCTCTGGGGCATTGAAGTATGGCATGCTGATGAGATCCTGCAACCTTTGTTCCTTCTGTTTGCAGTTTTTGTTGCTGTTTTTCCTTCTGTTTCTGTTCTTCGTTTATTCCTGGACTGGTCACAGAGCTTGCTTATATGCACCAGATATATTCATCATAAGATCCTTTAATACTCTGTCAGGTATTACCAGGATTTGTTTAAATAAGGTACTTTATACATGGTGCCACTTGATGGATGAACGGTATAATACGGTTTAGCATTCCATTACACAGAGTGCAGAGATTGAAGGTTCTGTGGCCAGTGGGTCTGGTGACCTGAAGGGGCTCCAAGGTGGGGGTTGGATGTTGCCTGTGGACATTGCAGGGTGTACTAAGGTTCCCGCAAGACCCTGAGTCAGTGTTGGGGGAGAGATGCCAGCAAAAAGGCTTGGGGAGAAGGCGAAACTCCCAGCAAGATGTGCTAAGAGGGCAGGAAGACTGACCTCAGGGAGAAGGGTTTGTGCATGGTCTGAGAGTGGAGTGGATAAGACTTTATTTCTGGAGGGGTTTATGTTAATAAACCAGGCCCCAAGAAGAGGGTGGTTGGTGTTGGACACAAGCCTTTGTGGAGTAACTGGGGAGTCTGAAAAGGGGAAACTGAGGCAGGGCACTGAGGAGTCATGCTTGTCCAATAGGATGTGCTGCACAGCAGGCATGCCTTGTTACAATGAAGAAGACAGAAATAGGTCACATAACGTGTCCCTTCCAGCTGAAGATTCTGATCCACTAGAACCATAGCACCTGCCAGAACTGCAGAGCTCTGATCTGAACTTTCCTAAAATTAAGATGGGCATGGTTTGATCTGGGCTGATTCTGGCCCCTCTCTTCTTCGAAGGAGAAGATGACAGTGACTTGTAGCTCCTTGACAACACGGTGATCCACATACTTGCCAAGTGCCTTCTGCCAGCAACGATTTGGCACTACACTGAACAGAATGTGAGATCAAAACTGCATCTGGTATGTCAGGTTGTTTTAGAATTCCACCTACAACTAGTTCTGTAAGTGGGGATTTCCCCCACACATACAGCAGGGAGGAAAGTGTGCTGTGGTCCAAAAATGCAATTTGCATTGTGGGGGCGGGTGTTCTAAGACATTGGCTCATGAGGGGAGGTCAGCGTGTGTTACTTTGTTTAATAGTAATTCTGTTGTGATAGTCTAAAGGCCACAGAGTGCCCCATTGCTGATGCACTATAAATCTCAAACCTCAACTTGTTATACAAGTGAGATTTTCCCCCAATGGAAAGGGTTACTTTAATCCCTCCTCTATTAATTGGGCTTTTCTTTTCTTTTAAACTGAGCTGAGAGAACTCTCTCATCTCATCATTGGATATACCACAGCTTTCTGGGTGTCCCTGACTGAGGTGTGAGCCTACATTTGTTTCTACCCTTCTACTTGACTTTTTGTGTAGACTAACAAATCCATGGCCACAGAGGACTTGACAGTCATCGCAGTGCAGTGTCTTACAGAGCCTCTGCACTGCATAGCAGCAGCAAGGATAGAACGCTGATCCTCCTCCAGAGACACAGACTCCTACTGCTTCAGCTGAAAGAGACTAAGACGGGCCTAAGACGCCAGTGATCCCATCCGGGAGGGGACAGCCTTGTACATACACCTAACGAGTAATTTGGTGGCTCGTATGTAATAAGCGGTCCTCTCCACCACCCCTGCTCAAGAAAGTGGTAGAATTAATGTTAGTGAGAGAGAATCTACTTTTTTTTTTTAAGGGTTAAACATGATTTCTGCTCCCATCACCCAAATATAAAAATATATGTTTAAACTGAATCTCTTCATCGTTTCTTATATGGCCAGCCGCACTCTGACCTGAGCCATTGGAGGGCATTGCACCACAGTAACTAATTAGATTCCCCAAGGATGAGTGGGCAGCATTTGTACATCACGTGTGAATGGCCCTAGGTGACTTTTTTCCAACCTGTTTTCTTCTCCTGCCTTAATGCGGGTGGCTGATGGACACCTTGGGGTTGCTCCATCAATAAACCATCCTGTGCTGGCCAGGATTGTTGGAGTACGTTGGGCTCTGGCTCTGTCCTGACATGCTTCAGAATGACCTCCGCTCTAGGGGGATTCATCACCATCGCTGCTGCCTTCTGGCCCCTTTTGTACCAGAGGCGCAGCACAAAAGGGCCTTATGTCTGGATGAGGGTCTGCTCTGGAGCTCAGTTATTTTTCCTGCTCAGTCTGTCAGGTTGCAATTAACACTTAGGCACATTACACCAAAATAAACAAGCTGCTTAGGCTGCTCCTGCTACTGGGACCCCTTTCCTTCGTGTAGACCTTGGATGAGGTATCCCAGCTCAAAAGCTGAATCCAACATGGACCATGCATTTGGCCTTGTTTTGAAATTAGAAATGTTGGTTGGTGGGTAGATCCTAGAGCCCTTGCAATAAACTTGTAAAACCATCTAGGCCCTCCTTACCCTCCTCCCCTTCCATAAAAAAGTTGCTGTTATTTCTTTTCCGTTTTTCATTTCTCCAAATTTTAGCTTGAGGCCGTGGGTTGGATTTTTTTCTTTTGACAATGATTCAGTGCAATTATTACTGGGGCTTATAAGGATCAGTTCGGTTAAGGTATGATGTACACTTCGTACCAGTGAGGGGTAAAGTTCCAGTGGGGGAACAGCAGGGGTGAAAGTAAGGTGGGACAGGCCTGTACCGTAAAAAGTGGCTGCCTATACCGGACCCTGCTTAAAGCGCTGCTCTGGCAGCGCTTTAACACCCCTGGCTCTTTTGTCTGTCTTTCTCCCCCACCCCCGGCCCCCATCGGGGGGGCTGGGGAGCAAAAGAAGCAGCTACCCAGCCCTGGACAGCACAGGTGGGCTGTAGGGGATGCTGATCACCAGCCCCTCTCCTTCCGCCCAAGACCCCGCTCCTTATGGGGGGAAGAGGGAGGAAGCTGCCCCCTGTACTGATAAGAAATTTTACTTTCACCCCTAAGGAACAGATCAAATTCCCAGAAGTCCCCCAAGGTTTTTATCTTGCTGATGACATGTTTTAAGTTCATGCACCTGTACGTACTAAAAAACTCAAAAGTGTTTGTTATCTCAAGGTTTCCTAATTTTGGATTGGTCTTACCAGTTTTTGGCATCGGTAACATCTGTTTCACGTGTTTTCTTCTCCTTCCAGAACCCTAGTTGGGCCTTACATGCAAAAGGTCCTATTATAAATCTCCTGGGTTCTGGTAGTGCAGACTCCTAGAGCAAGCTGGACTCCATAAACTCAATGGGAACTGTAGGTGCTCAGTGCCTCTGGAAAAACAGGCCACAATTTTTTCTTTTTCGTATTTTAGGGGGGCCTGAGGAGAGCAAGTTTCTCTAGGTGATGTGGTATGGAAGCTATTTCTCTTCAAGAGGCATCTTGTCTCTTCTTTGTGTCTGACAAGCTCACACAAGCTTTGTGTGTACTCAGATGAAAGGAGCTAGATAAGATGAGGCTTTTTCATTTTCTGAGAAGAACATGCCTAAATTATGAGTTTAACTTATTTTTTTTTAAGATGGCTGGATAAAGACAAACCAACCTGATTCTAAAGTGATTCTCTGAGGGAGAACCATTCATCCCTTTGACCATCTCTAGGGATGGTGTCTGCTCTGCTTCCTGGTGACTCCTTGCTGCCATTCCCAGAATTCATACTGGTTAAGGGAGTCCTTAATTCTAGAAACAATGGCAGCTTGAAACAATAGATGAAGGTTAGAGGAAGACCTAGTGAGTCACCTTTAAACACGTGAAGCTTGCCCATTTGAAAGGCTTGCAAAGTTGTCTTGAATTCAGTGCCTAAGACTAGCTGAATTTCATGCATGTGTTGGCCTTTGTGATGAAAGTGAAACGCGCTTTTGATTGTCCTGGTACTTCTAATTTGGCTCTTTGGAGCACTTAGAAAGATCAAAGCCTTCTCCTTGCCGTCCTCATATACTCACTCCCCTGTAATGAAACTCAATTGTTTCCTAAATTTAGCTGAATTAAGAGATGTGGGTGTTTTCTTTCTCACCTCTCCCTCGCCTTTTTCCCAGAGGGGTCTAGAAAGGAACTGCACAATGATCGTAAATGGCAGCATGATGGGAACCCAGTAGAAAACGACTCTGCAATTAGTAAATCTCTCCTATTGTGACAGCTCTATTATTAAACTGTCATAAATGTGAGGCTATTAATCTGCTCTCACCTCTATCCACACATTTTCTCTCCTTGCCCACTCCTGATTTTAACATGTAAACTGCCTTTGCACCACGCTCCCCTGGGGAGGTGGGCGGGGAGGAGAAATGTAGAGGGGGATCTTTTCAGCAGCTGAAAACGTTAATGCAAGAGGAGAGGGGGAGGAGACCCCACGAGCTGTCAAAACCTGCTCGCTTTGAGACTTTCACTAGCTCCTTAAACCTGGAGGAAGGACAATGCAGGTGCTTGACTTCCTGAAAGCCGAATCAAGCTTTTCCCTTGAGGAGGCTGTTTGGTGGAGGACAGCATGAGAACAAATTGGTGGTCTCATTGCTTTAAGCCTTCAGCAGAGGCCGAATGGGGAAAATGTGAATCCCTGACAAAGCCAGGTGAGTATAGCATCCTGACTTTTGTTGGCTTAATGCCAAGTGCTACCGTCCTCAAGCCCAGGACTCCAAATATGGGTGATAGTAACTGAGCTGGAGTGGGAACATGTAGAAGCACATTCAGGAATGAAAATATAGCGTCTATTTCACCCCCTGAGGTCCTTCCTAAATACAGGTGTGTACTAGTAGCTGGCAGTCCTGAGTCAGATGGGCTAACTCCACCCGTATTAGCAGAATGTTGTACATGGCCCCAGGGAAGGAAAAGCATGAGACATGAAGGGCGGGGAGGTGTCAGGAGGAACAAGAACTTTAAAAAGCATATCTCTCTGTTAAAGGGAATCTTCCTAATAGAGGTCAGGTATTTGGCTGGTATCTTGTAGCAAAGATCGCGGTGTTACTATGCTCAGTACTAATCCCCTGTACTATTCTAGAAGAGGAGGTGTATTTATTTAGGCATTTACATTATGTTCATTATGATGGTATGTAAGTGCCTCTGGTATTGTGGGGAGATTTTCTGGCTTGTTACTGTGTTATGCTGGAGGTCAGACTAAATGATCACAATGGTCCTTCTTAGCTTTAAAATCTCTGAATTAGTGAGTCTGGTGCCTCTGGCTTAAAATCACAATTTGTGTACTTCAAAACTTTTCGACAGTAAAGTCTTGAAGTATCATGATATTTGTTTGAAGGCCTCTCTTGGGCTCTTTTGGTTCAGGAAATCCAGTTGGAAGTAAGGTTACCTGCAAATATTTTTAGGACTTGCTGACTTTGTCCAGCAAACGATCATATCACTCTTGCATTTCTGCCTCTGGACTGGGATTGGGGGAAAAGGGGGAATTTTTCACCATATTTGAGATGATTTTGACCATAATTGAGATGATCAAAGACAATTCATGCAATAGTTATATGCAACAGTGACCGGTAAGATATCCACACTGGCAACAAGATATGCATGACCTTTTGTCGTAATCTTCTGGTGGCAAGAAGAAACCCTGTTCCTGGAAAATTTTGTTTAGATGCCTTAATGGAATGAGGTTATTTTTATGCTTCTCTGCCCTATAAACTAATATAGCTGCTATGGTCCTTCATTTCAGTTTGTGATATTGAAGCTGATGAGGACCTGTAGACAATTCTTTGCCTTAGGCAGCGAAGGGACTCTAAAGCATTGCATAAGCAAGACACATCTTGCCACCAGTTTAAATGGCAATTGTGTCTGCAAGTGTCTTTGTCTTATTGGGGCAGAGCCATGTTACCTCAACCTTTTGAAGTAACAAGCCCTGGTGGCTGCTACCCACTCCTTTAGATTTTGACCATGCCAAGCTCAGTGGAGAAATCATTTTGCACAAACACTGTTGGTTTCCCTTACTGCGCACTAAAGTCTTCAGCAGAGCTACAGAATGGGAACTTTATGGTCACATCAGTGATAATGACTTTGACACTCCAGGGGGATTTTCAGGGAAGTCTAAGTGGATATTTAGAGACTATATGCAAGCAAAGCTGTCCTGTTTTAATGTTCTTATTCAGCTTTATCCTTTTTTGAAAGTGTTTACCCACTTCTTGGGATAGAGGACAGCTAAGCATGTTGGTGCTGTCTGGACTAGATGTTTCCAAAAGCTTAGGTGGCCAAGAAGATTTGATAAGAGGTTTGGGGTTTTTTTGGTTTAAGCTTCAAATCTGCCCAAGTTTATGCAAAACAGTCACTATCCTACTCCTTGGCTGAGTTAACAGGCAACTCTCTGATCTGTAGATCGGGAAGTGAACATGATCTAAAAGCTCTCTGGTGGATGGAGCGTCTGAGACAGAGGAGGAGTGCCAGATGGGGAGGGCAAAACTGTCCGATAAATCACCGAGATTGTTCTAAAGCACCCAGGTAGCGTCATCGCCACCACCCACTTCTTCAGCTACTTACCAAGGCTGGGCTGGCATAAATCGTCTGTGCTGTGTAAACACTTAGATTACATTTGCATTGTGTTGCTGTGGTAACTGAACTGGAAGCCTTGGATAAATGCACACAAGCCGTCTTGCCGCTTTGAAAATGCCTCCAAGCTGGGGGGAACCTGGTCAAGGAAATCTGTTCTTCTCCCCCTCCCTCCCCCACTCCAACCTTTGTGAATTGCACAGGGTTTGTGGGTTCCTAAGGTGACCAGACCGCAAGTGTAAAAAATTGGGATGGGGTGGGGGGTAATTTGAGCCTATATAAGAAAAAGTCCCCAAAATCAGAACTGTCCCTATAAAATCAGGACATCTGGTCACTCTCTATGGGTTCCTGACTTTGTGAACGGAAGGGTTTGTGCTGAGGACACCACGATCTTTCACAGCAAATAAAGAGCATCTAGATAGTGAAAACGCAGCATTAGAGCTGTACCGATGCCGCTGTTAGATCTCCCATGTAGCCACTCTATGCTGACAGGAGAGAGCTCTCCTGCTGATATTGCACTGTCAATGCAACTTGCGTTTTCTTTCCCACCCCTGAGCGACATAAGTTACACTGACAAAAATGCAAGTGTAGACAGTCTGACTCTCCTGTAGTAAGGAAGAAACCTGTGCCATGCATGCTGCTCTTCAGTGAGCTAGGACAGTGGTTCTCAATCAGGTGTGCACATATCCCTGGCAGGACACAGAGGTCTTCCACTCATCTAGATATTTGCCTAGTTTTGCAACAAGCTACATAAAAAGAACTAGTAAAGTGAGTACAAACTACAATTCTGTACAGACTATGACTTGTTTATATTGCTCTACATACTATACACTGAAATGTAAGCACAGTATTTATATTTCAATTGATAATTATAGGGGTAAAAATGAGAGAGTCAGCAATTTTTCAGTAATAGTGTGGCTGTGACTTTTTTTTTTTTTTTTGTATTTTTATGTCTAATTTTGTAAGCAAGTAGTTTTTAAGTGAGGTGTCACTTGGGGGTTTGCAAGACAAATCAGACTCCTGAGAAGGAGATAGTAGTCTGGAAAGGTTGAGAGTCACTGAGCTAGAATACTTTGAGCCTGTTTTGCTCTTAATGATGCAGAAATCCTTTGATCAGGCCTGTTTCATCTTGGATTATGTTCTTTCTCTTGCTCACCGGTAAAATCCTGCCAAATAACCTCCTTGTTTAGACAAGAGAGTGAAGCTGGTGAACCCAGCCTGCACTCTGGAGAGATACAAGCCCCTTTCTGAGCCCTAAGCTGTTTGCTCTCCTTTGACATGACTGCTTATTGCAGGATCGTGTGTGGCTGGCTCCTCCTGCCCTGGGTGCTGTGTGTGATCATCCTTCCTCCCCACCCCCCCCACACACTTTGATGCATGAGGAAGGAAGCATGACTCCACAATCAGAATTCTCTCTAGTGATTAGTGACCCTTAGCAAGTTCTTGGCATTCAGTGTGTATTTGAAATCAAAACAGTGGCTGCTTCTCAAAACTTCAGGATTCTGCAAACTGTGAAAGCTTATTTCCTGTGGGATTTTGTCCTCTGGAGATTTCCAGCTGAGAAAAGAAGCAGCATGTTGATGTGTAGACCTGTGTTAAGGAGAGGGCAAGGGGAATATCTGAGATCCTTACAAGTGTGATTCTTAAAAGGAGTGAAGGTTTGGGGTCATGATTCTTCCTTCAAAACTAGTTTGGCCACCCCTAAATTTGACTCCTTCCTTTTTCTAGGAGTAGGAAAAAAACTTCTTGCATAAATTCATTGGCCAAATCCATTTACTAGGTCCCCCACCTAATACAACACAACACTGCTTTTTAGAGCACTTTCATACCAGCTGGTGTCTCCCAACACACTTTATAGAGGAGAACATGAACGTTATAACCTACACATGCTAAGGCAGTTGTGTAAAGACCACTCACCTTGTCAAAAGTGTGTGCCCAACATAGTCACTGGCAACTTCCACCCCCAGCAATGTACGGACCGGGGGGTTAACCACATGGGCATGCAAAATCCAGATTCCCATGCAGTGGTGGTTGCATGTGATTAAGTTCGGTGCGGAAGGTCATGGGCTCTTTTGGAACCAGTTCTTTGAGAATATGGGACTGAACGATCACAGTAATGCATTTTTCAGAAAACCAATAAGGAGAGGGCAGCAGAAAGGACTCTGCAAGAGACAATAGATGAGATCTTTAAGATGAGTTTATAAAGAAATGGCGAGTCGAGGAGGCAACGAACTACAATAATTTTTTTTTAGATGATTTGGAGTTGCAGAAGAAGGCTCTGGCCCAAACTGTTCTGAGATTATGTAAAGGGCCGGAAAAGAGGCCAATGCTAGATGAGGTGACAGGAAAGATGCCATGCCAAATGGGTACGCTGGAGCAAGACCATGGTAAGCTTTTACAACAAACTTCCTCTAAGGGGGAATCTGCATGTGAAGTCCCATCTTGTGAGAGAGCTCTCATCAAAGGGTTGGAGTTGAGTTTGATTGCTCATCTAAACCACCCTGTCTGTAAAATCTGACCAACAATCTTGCAACAGGGTGCTTTTTCAGGACTTCTGATACTTCTTGCTCCGGTGCAGGTTGAACATACTACATGAACAGTCTGCTTTGCGGAGAGTCCAGATAGTTTTCACCAGAGCTGGTTAGGCGTTCCCCTCTCCTTACTCCCAATGAAAATGTCTCTCTTATTGACATGGACAAGGTGGGTGAGATAAGATTTTATTGGACCAACTTCTAGAATTTGTGTGTTGTTCATTTTGTTGAACACTGTAAATATTTCGTCAAAAGACATTTGCATTATGGAAGAAAATGTTTGTGGATAGAAAATTCCAACCCATTCATAGAAACTCCTCTGAAGCGAAGCCAGGAATACATTACAATGGATGGGGATCTCTCCATGAGGTATTCTAGGAGCAATGAAGGTGGGTTTTTATGCATTTTTAATCCAAGTGCAACTTAAATATCAACATTGATTTGCAGAACTATTGCTCCCAAAAAGACACCCTGGCAGACCCAAGAGAAAAATTATAGTATTTCCAAATAAACGTGCCACTAATTTCAATTGAAAATTATGGAGAAAATATACGGTAACTTCTACAGGCAATTCCACCTGCTTCTCCATCTGTTTAATGCACAGTCCTCTCCAGAAAAGTGTGCTAATAACGTCAATGTGCACCTGAAATCTTGAAAGGCAGCATTAATATTCCCCACCATGGCTTAGTAGTAGCTGCTTATTAGTTCAGCACATCCATACACTTTGTTAGTCTTTTTTTTTTTTTTTTTAATATATTTTGCTCAAGACACCTCCAACCATCCTTCCTCCATATACAGAGGATCTTTGCGGTTCTCACTCCGCTAAACCCTCAAACCCAGCAATTCTCACATATAGCTGAGCAGTTTCACACCATGTCTTGGCAACTAATTAATAGCAGCGTATGGTCTTGTGTCACTGAAACTGTTGCTATTTGGACTTGTATAGATTTGAAGCATAAATCTTAATGAACGATCCTTCTCAAAATGAAGAAAAAGTGTGTGTGATAATATCTTTTGAAGGGGCAAATATAATTTTGCTTAGTACTTTACAATAGGCCTCCTGATCAGAAGTGTGGGATATTGATGTTTTGGACACAGGACTGGGAGATATCAGACCTCTGTCCTACTATTGCCTCTTCGTGTGACTTAGGCAAGTTGTATCCTCTTCTGTACCTGTTTTTCCCCATCTATAAAATGAGGATAATGCTACTTGCCTTTCTTTGTAAAGTGCTTGAAGACTTGCATGTGAAAGTGTTGTATACGCAGTACTAGTAGCAGTTACTGTATCCTCCGATTTCAGGATAGGGCAACACTTTTTGTTTAGAAGAATGGAGGGATTCATGTGGTATACAGGATTTATTGCAAACCCTTAATTCCCTACTGTTTGTCCTACCCTCCCCCGGAAAGTAGGAGCAAAAAATGGTATTTGGAAGCAAAATGCAGCTATTGTGGTTTCACAACCTCCAATAGCACCCCGAAAGTCAAAACAAACTGCCGTAGCTTGGTTGATGCAAGCCAATGCAAGGAGTTAGCTAGATTCTGTGTGCAAATGAAACGAGTCCATCTTGTTTCCTCTGAGCTCTCTGTACAGTTACTTTTGCTCACTTTGCTGTAGTCCAGAGGTTCCCAACCTTTTCTTATTGAATATCCCCTTCAGATCTACTCACTGCCCATGTACCCCATTCCAGATCTACCTGCTGCCTGCATTCCCCTAGCCTTCTCATCACCGATACTTTGTGTGCTCTTCTTAACACTACCTGTCCTTTAGCCATCTGTCCATATTTCACTATTTATGTACCGACATAGTGTGACGTATACAACTGAAAAAAAGATTAAGTTCTGAGCTCAGTTAGACTGAACAGCTGCTGCACAACAGAACCCACGCTGCACAGTGATAGGAGTTGAGAGCTTTGTACATTTGTGTATCTGTGTTCTCATTGGTAGAGCTTGAAGTAAATTAACTACCGTATTTTATATAACAAAACCCCACAGCGTTTTAACACTTTTTGCCTGAGGAGCCAATTTGAAAATGCAAGAAATAAAATGATAAATCCACCATTGCACAAATTCTACCATGTACGCCCCCACCAGAGTATCACATTTTGGGAACCCTCTGCTGTATTTTATTTGTATTAGGTAGAAAGTTTTTGTTGTCGGAACTGCAAAGCTACATTGGCAGCGTACTCCCTCCCCATTATTCTTTAAATAACCTCCATCAATTTGCCAAGGTTTAGTAACCCAGGCAAAGCTCTGAGCAGGTAATAAAACCTGGCAATGTTTGTTTTTGTGAGAGCTTTTGTCTCTTCCGTGTTTGCTCACTTGTAATACTAACTTGTATTTTAATGTCTTCTAATCACAAAAAGCTTTTGCTAACCCAGGATGAAAGGTTTTTTTGCTAGGGTTTATATTTTATATGAGTGTCGGTATATTATTCTGTGAGGGATTTTTTTCCCATAGCAACACTCTGATGTTAGAATACCAGATTTGGCTTTGCGGGATGGCGCGGGAGCTGTGTCTTAAAACTGCAAATGCCGACAAAAGGAGCACAGGAAATGATATGCCAAGGAAATGGCTCTTGTATAAATATTGCTCTAAAATTTTGGGAGCAACTTCATGTGCAAAAATGGAAGATCATTTGTGGCTCATACAAATGGCCAGTTGGAGAAGTTAACTGGTTGAGTGCACGTGCAAGCAACTGCATGTGGAAAAAAAGACCTCACAATCCCAGTGCGCAAATGCCAGGCATTTTTTCTGAAGAAATAGCGCATTAGGATAATAGGGTGTGTTGAAAGCATCTCTTCCTCTCCCTTTAAGATACAAGACCTAGGTAGATGGCTAATAAAATCATTTATAACTAGTGCTGGAGTGCCTTCCATCTCTGCTTACTAAGGGGTTTTTGTACTTGGAATAAAAAAATATTTATTGCAAGACCAGGAAGGTTGCTCACTATGGTTACCATGATAGATTTTCTAATAGACATGGCAACAGAAATTTTTTGTTAGTTGAACACTCGACTGTCCATCTTCCTTGCAGGTTAAAGGCCTGATGTAGGACAACTGTAGTCTCGGGCTAGTTAACCACTGCCCGAAACAAGCAGTAGAAGTTTTAAAGTGACTTTCTCCTTCAAGTTCAAGATAGTTTGGATTCTAGAACTTCTGATATTTCTGTTTTGTGGAGTCAGGGCTGGTCCTAGACCAAATTCTGCACCTCCCCTTTCCTTCCCCACCTTATTTTTTTTTATTGCATTTGAAGCCAATTTCATGACTTTGCATGATTTTCATGCCTAATTTATCCCTGGGACAGAGCCCCTCTCCTGTGCCTCTCTCCCAGCACGTTTGGCCACTCTACCTGGCAGCCAAGCAGGGAGTGGGACAGAGCTGCTCCTGCCTGAGAGGCCAGTGCCCCCAAACCCGGCACCACAGGCGATCACTTGGGTCGTCTGCCCCTAAATCCAGCCCTGTGTGAAGTAGACACCAGAAAGCCCAGTAGTCTGATCCAGAACTCTTCTGAGCCCTTCCTCTTCGGCAGTGACTATAGCTTTTTCATATGGGATTTGCAATGAAGTAGAATGTTTGAACTCTCTCCCACTGACTTTTGGTATATTTGAGAAGTCTCCATTGAACTGGATAGCTCAACAGATGTTGGAGTGGAAGGTGGTGGTGCTGATTTCTTTTTTTTTTAAATCACACCTTCTCTCCGCTGTTATCTTATAGTATGTCCTGTCAGGTGCTGTTGATGTTCAGTGTTGGGCACAATCAGGCCTACAATGTAACTAGGCCTGGTGGAGGTAGGAGAAACCTCTGCATAACAACCGTTCCAGCCTCACTGAAATTTAGGGGAGTTTTGTCACTGATTTCAGTGGGATAATTTCCCATCATGTAGTTTGTGTCATTTGGAAATGGACATATCAGGAGAGGAGAGAAGGGGAAGTTCATGTGATGTCCCACATTCCTAACATATCTTCTCTCTTCTCACCCACCTGCACTCCCCATATAAAGGAACTTGTTGCTGTCTTCATATCAGGATGGCTGTAATTTCATTTCAGAACAGTCACTTTATGTGCGAGAAAGAGATTCTATTATGTCACTCTGTGGCGTCGGAAGCATCTGTGGCAGTACAGGCATTTGGATTAGAGAGAGCAAAGGCTGCACATCTGCTGCCCCTCCATTCACAGAACGTAGTATTAATCCTAGAGACAAAAGGATAACAATTAGCTTGTAAACCCTTCATGAACCCACTGGAAGATTAGTCTCTTTCAATTACAGCTCTTCAGCTGGAAAGATAATGGCTTAAAATTTCCAGATTTTTTTAAAAATTCTATAATTGACTGTGTGTGTGATTTCTAGTCATTTACATCCTTATCACTAGCAGTCCTCAGATAATAAGACTGTATTACTCTCTGCATTTTTCCTCTACTCCCCTTTCCCTGTAAAACAAAGCCGAATCATTGGGCCCTATTCTGGCCTCTTATAACTCATGCTAATCCGTTACCACCAATGTGCAATGTAGGATGGTCAGACAGCAAATGTGAAAAATCAGGACGGGATGGGGGGTAATAGGAGACTACATAAGAAAAAGACCCCAAAATCGGCACTGTTCCTATAAAATTGGAACATCTGGTCACCCTAGTGCAATGCCACGGATGACAACTGAGTCAAAATCTGTCTTTATTGATTATATGTCCCCCTCATGCTGTAAACTAGACAGAAGAGGGGTAGTTTATATGGGTTTAGGTATGGTCTTGTCTCAACACTGCTCTAAACATTCAGATCTGGTTCCAAAACGTGTGCCCTGTGCTCATCTGACAGAATTGTATAGATAGTTACATACATGCCTTAGTGTGCGTGTGTTAGCTTTCAAGGAGATGCTCTGTTAGTCCTAGGGACCTCAGTACAGAAATACATTTTGATATTTAACATTTTGATGTCTTCAAGAAGTGCAGCTTGACTCCATACAGCATCTTATTGGTTATAATTGCATAAATCTGATCCAATAACGAGTTATCACAAACTATTAAATGGGATTGGAAGTTTTGGACTCTCAAACATTTTTTTTTTCACTTAAATTTAGCATCCATGAAAGGCGTCCAGTTGACAGCCTTAGAGACTGAAGGCAAATGTGGCTGTATCCCTGGCACAGGTATAGCACCAGCACTAGAAGCTTTTCTGTAGAGCCTGCATGTGTACACTATCTTACCAATGATCCCTGACCTGGAGGGACAAACTGTAGCAACAACAGAGTAGCTTAGTTTTTGTGGCCTGTTTGGGAGGTGGCGGTACAGTTTTGGTGGTGAATTATGTAGTGATGTAGACCTGTACATTGGAAATCTTGGGCCATAAATGGTAAATCGCTATAGTGAGCTGTTGGGACTCACCCAACAGCCCTTTGGGTCAGGTCTGTTGGTTTATTCTGAACCATTATACCAAGGATATCCATGTCCCTTCACGTCTCACAGGTGAGATGTTCTTGAGAACATTCTGCTGGATCTGGTTACTTTTATTAGGCTCTAGTTGCGGGGGAGGAGGGATGGAGAGGGAGGAGACAGGGAAGAAGGGAGCAGGCTCTTGACTAGACCAGCTGAAACATGCAATCTCCCAATGCCATTTTATGCATTTTATTATTACACAGTAAAAGGTCATGATGATAAAACTTGGCACAAACTTGCCACTGTGCTTAATGTGCTCCAAAAACTAAGAAGATTTGATCACATTTTTCCATAGGCTTGATGCTGAACCTTTGGCCACTCCAGCCTTATGACTACAGTACCCATATTCTCACTGTATCGCCCTGTTCTACTTTCTTCAAACCAGCTGCAGGAATTTATACATATAAAATTCTTCAGTACTTTGGACGCTAAAGTACTTTTTCTTACAGGAATGACTTCACTGGGTACTGAAACAGCACCTTGGCTGTGGTGGAAGATGACAGCTGTTTTAATAGTACACAGCAATACTACATAATTAAGGAAATAAAGTGAAGAATGCTTGAAATGGCAGGGAAATGTTATACACCATAGTCAACTACCCAAAAAATGGAATTAGCCCCTTTTTGTCTTGGGGAAAAATGCTCCTGCTCTTGAGACTAATTCCATGGGCTACCTTGTGTTTTAAAACCTCTGTTTTGCATTTAGTTTACATAGCGGTGCCATGCTGACTCACCGAAAAGTGTACTACCTTTAAGGGGACAGAGTCCATCTAACAGAGTGTGCACTAGCTACTCTTGGGAGAATTCTGCATCACTGCACATGCACAGAATTTATGTCCCCTACAGATTTATTTGCTTCCCTGCAGAAAAATGACTTTCTGACAGCGAAGCCACGAGCGGTTATGAGACAATGCCTGACAGGAAGTTTCAGGTGCCCAAGGGAGCCAGCAGAGAGGTAAATCACTGGGGCAGGAGGTGGGACTGGGGAGACCCGGCTGGTGGCTCCTATCCTCTGCTGGGCTCAGCTGCTAGTCCCATCTAGACTAGGGAGGAGAGGACTTCCTCTTCCCCTGCATGGCATCCAGATGCATGTCAGACCCACGCACAGATTTCTCTCCTGGCTGTAGGAAGCTCTGCAGAATCTGTCTTCCTCCTCCTCTTCCCCCTCCCACTTCCTTTTCCCTGCAGCTGAGGAGCGATGGGTGCAGGACCACTGTACAGGGAACTGCTCTCCCATTCACTCATCCCCTGTGCATCCAGACCCTCTCACTGAGCCTCTCCCCTCCCCTGTATCCAGGACCAGCCCAGCAAGTCACCCACACCTGGATCCTCAACCTACTGAGCCCCAACCAGCTGTAGCTGGATCCTCACAACACTCCCCCAGCATCTGGATCCCCCTTCTGAGCCCCTCAATACCTGCTGAGCTACACACACACACACACACACCCCTGAGCCCCAACCGCCTTCACCTGGACACATCTGAAGAGTCTTGTTACCATTGCACTCGGAATCCCCCAACAAGCCCCTGTGCATCCAGATCCCCCACTGAGCTGCCCGCACTAATTGCGCCACACAGAACCCTCTCAACCTAGATCCCCCCACATTAAGCTCTTCCACACCTGGATCCTGCCTTGCTGAACCTGCCTGCCCGCACCTGTCACAGATGGGCAGGGACCTGGGGGTCACAGATGGGCAGGGACCTGGGGGTTTTCTGGGGCAGGCCCTGTCCTTGCGCTGTGTCAGGGTTGGGTGCAGCCTCAGTGCTGAGTCCATGTCCCGGGGGAGCTGCACAGTGATCTCCCACCTCTGTGTAGCCAGCGGGCTGTGCTTCCAGTACCATGCTGGAGACTCCACATTTATTTGACAAATAAAATTTGTAGAATGCAGCAGAATTCTAAAATATTATTCGTGGAATTTTTAATTTAGTGGAACAGCATTTTATTTTATTTTTATGCAAAGTGGCCTCCGGAATAACTAGTGCAAGGTGTTTAGACTCCTGGTGGTTGGTTGGTTGTTTTTTAAATCCTTGATGATCTTTCCCCTATGTGTTAATAAGGGGGAAGACCTGAAGAGAAGCAACTAAAATGATTAAAGGTCTAGAAAACATGACTTACAAGGAATAACAGAAAACTGGGTTTGTTTTTTCTGGAGATGAGAAGACTGAAAGGACATAAGTTTTCAAATCCATAAAAGGATGTTTATAAAGAGGAGGAGAGTGGGTGGTTTTTTTCCTCCTTATCCACTAAGGACAGGACAAGAAGTGATGGACTTAAAATGCAACAAGGGAGGTTTAGGTTGGACATTAGGAAGATCTTCCTGACTGCAAGAGTAGTTAAACCATGGAATAAATTACCTAGGGAGATTGTGGAATATCCATCATTGGAGGTTTTTGAGAAAAAGTTAGACAAACACCTGTTAGGGATCATCTAGATAGAGGTGGGCAAACTATGGCCCACGGGCCACATCCAGCCTGCAGGACAGTCCTGCTCGGCCCTTGAGCTCCCTGCCAGGGAGTCTAGACTCCGGACCCTCCTCCGCAGCCTCAGCTCACTGTGCCATCAGCACTCTGGGCATTGGGGCTGCAAGCTCCTACCAGGCAGCGTGGCAGTTTACCTGGCTCTGGTCAGGCTCTGAGCAGTGTGGTAAGGGGTGGGTGAATAAGGGGTGGAGGGTCCTGGGAAGCAGTGAGGGAACAGGGAGCAGAGGGCAGTTGGATAGGTGGGGGAGTCCAGGGTGGCTTGTCGGGGCAGGGGTGTGGATAGGGGTTGGGGCAATCAGGGGTCAGGAAGTAGAGTGGGGTGGATAGGAAGTGGGATCCTGGGGATGATGGTTAGGGACCATGGGTCCCAGGAGGGGGCAGTCAGGGGACAAGGAGCAAGGGGTGTTGAATGGGTTGGGGATTCTGAGGGGGACAGTCAGGGGGCAGGAAGTGAGAGGGAGCGGAAGCCAGGCTGTTTGGGGAGCCTTCCCTATCTGGACCTCCATACAGTTTGGGAACTCAATGTGGTCCTCAGGCCAAAAAGTTTGCCCACCCCGGTCTAGATAATACTTAGTCCTGCCTTAGTGCAGGGGACTGGACTAGATGACCTATCGATGTGCATCCCAGTCCTACATTTCTGCAGTTCTATGTGAATGCTCTTTAAGCTGCTGTGTGTAAATAATGCTGTCTTTTTACTTTGTTTTACCATAATGCAGGTTTTATTTTCTAGTTCTTCCTGCTCTTCTGTAAAACTTCACTGTCAGTCTTCCTCCTTTTTTCTCTATTGAATGCTTATTAGAATAAACCCTGCAAAATATTCTACGTCTGCACTAGTTAATATAGCACGTTGGAGAGAAGGTGTCTGATGCACCAGCATACAAATGAAGCTTTATTAAGCAGAAATGCAATGATTTTGCTGAATACCCTGGCAATTAAATTTCGTGTTTTATTCATATGCCAGTCAGGAAGGTTTGGAAGGAAAAGCAAAGCATCATAGTTTAATATTATGCAAATTAGTGTTAACATGGTGTTTCATTTCTCGTTAATGCATTGTTACACTGCTACTCATTGAAAAGAAACTATGTGACACCTATTAAGAGTGGTGACCTGCTCACTTATTTTTCCATTTGATTTGGCACAGTGTCCCTGTGAAGACAGTGGTGCCGGGGGAAATCTTGCAATTGGAAAACAGAGTTCTTATGTAAATCGGAGGAAGGGATGCACTTGAATTCTGCCTAATGATAGCACTTGCCCTTGAAACTATAATGAACTGTTTGTGGTTGTGTTTGAGCTACTGCCTTCCGCTGGATGGAATTAGGATGGCTCAATTTCACATCCTAGGCCCTATACTGCTAATATCTAAAGGCGATCCTATTTTAGCTCCAGTGGTTTGGACTTATGCTCCTTCAGCAGGAGGATTTTGAGTGCCGCTGTTGTAATGAGAATTTAAGACTTCACGTGTAGCGGTCACCATTACATTTTTAGGGGTCACAGATCTGTTACAAATGACAACTAGAGATGAGTGTGAAAATTGGAATTTCCATCCCTCCAGAAATTCTAACACTTGAGCATTTTGTTTTTGTCTCAAATTGGGATGAAATGTTAAAAGTTCAAAATTTTCAGAATTTCTGTTCCAAGAAAAAAATTCAGTTAAGAAAGTTTGAAATATTTTATTTGGGAATTTTTGATAGGAACAAAACACATGAACATTCCAAAAACAAAATGTATTCATTTTGGCTTATTGGACTGTCCTGAAATGCTTCATTTAGAGTTAATTGAATATGAAACTGCATTTTTCCATTGTGGCTCATTAGCTTATGGGAGTTGTAGTTTGGGAGCCTGATGCCCCCATTCTCCCGTATGAGCCAAGCTCCCTGGCTAGACTACAAGCTCCCATAATGCACCACACAGTTCAGAGGAGAATCTGCTTTGCATTATGGGAGATCTAGTCCTCTAGGGTGTACAGTCCATTAGACAGAATGGAGCCTGAATGACTTCTATGTTTTCATGAAAATAATTCAAAACAAAACCTTGAGTCAGTTAAAAATGAAATATTCTGATTTTGAATCGGACTTGAAAATTAAATGTCATTTCAATTTTCCTGAACGAAAATCAAAATTTTCATGTGGAAACTGCATTTTCTGTTTGAAAATCCATTCCAATGCAAAATTCCTGATCAGTTCTATTACAAAAATAGTATATGGCATTCAATGGAAAAGGACCAATGGTCACTGAACTGTGCTTACCTGAAGAGATGGAATGAGACAGTGGAGCATTTTGACTTCCCTCATTCTTCTCACAAAACCCGAGCATTCCTCCATAAGCTTGGAGCCACTGACTCCATAAAACACCCTTAAATGAAAGCAATGGCCAATATTGTGTTTGTTTTTCACAATTCAAAGACCTAAACTGGTAAGATGATTATACAGGAAGTTCAGAAAAGAACTGCAACTTCACTATCCTCTCCATTTGCTATAGAACAGTGCTTTTCAACCAGTGGTACACAGACACCATGTGAGGAGAGGGTGTCCGCAGACTGTCTCAGATTTTCAAAGGGGTCTGCACCTTCATTCAAAAATGTTTAGGGGTCCACAAATAGAAAAAAGGTTGAAAACCACTATAGAAGACCTAAATGAGGCTCTTCTAGCCACTAAAAGCAGAAAAGCTGCTGGCAAGGACTGTATTTATCCTGAATTCCTGAAGAATTTTGGGCCAAAGGGACAAGCCTGGTTAGGAGACCTATTCAGAGCTGTACATATTAGTGACTTACCTGACACAATTTCACATACATTCATTCATGCTGATGACATCACTCCAGCACTACGAAGCCAAGACCTCACCACTATTGGCAACATCTTCTCTACTGACCTCAAGATAATGGCGGAATACTTTCAGTACTGGAAGCTCTGCCCCAATGCCTCCTAAACTTTGGTGATAGCCTTTCACCCAAACAACAAAGCTGCCAAGAAACCATTTCCTGTTGCCTTTTGTGGTCAATGGGTCTGAAATAAGCCTTCTACAAAGTATTAGGGTGTAACTTTGGACAGAACCTTGACTTTTTTTTAAAGCTCATCTGGAACGACATGCAAAGAACGATCCTCATTCAAAAAGTCTTACGCACAAAGTGCGTCGAACAGCAATTCTAGTACGCATCTGCTCAGCTGCAGACTATATAGCACACCAGACTGGGCCAGCAGCTCACATACCAAATCTCTGGATGAGCAGCTTAATGCCACGATGAGAGTTATAACTGGCGTATTAAAATCAATGCCCAGTTGTTAGAGTTGGAAACGACCGTATATCCCACTCAAGATGAGGGGTGAGAGAGAGACACAAGTCCAAGTGAACAGGGGCCAAACAGCATTTACCACTTCACGAGGACTTTTGTGTCAAGCTGTCTGGCATAGCTTATGAACATATCGGCCTCAAGGTAGACTGTTGAGAAGTAGGGCACAAACCTCAAACTGGTGACCTCTAACTATAGAACACATAACCAATCCAATTCTTGGTGGTTGTCATTTTTTTTTTAGATTAGCCCATTTCAAGTTGAATGTCTCTAACAGGATATTCAGGGGTGTGGTAGCGTTGTTGGTCCTAAGATCTGAGAGATGAGGTGGATAAGGTAATATCTCTTATTGGACCAACTTCTGTTGTGAGAGACTCGAAAGCTTGACACTGTCTCTCTGTAACAGGGTGGCTTACTGCTGGAGGACTTTACAGCAGATCTAGGGATGCAATCATTCCCCTCTCTTCAGCATTGGTGAGGCCTTATCTGGAGTACTGTGTCCAGTTTCGGACCCCACACTACAAGAATGACGTGGATAAATTTGAAAAAAGTCCAGAGGAGGGCCTGATTAGGGGCCTGGAGCACATGACTTATGAGGGGAGGCTGAGGGAACTGGGATCATTTAGTCTGCAGAAGAGAAGACTGAGGGAAGATTTGATAGCTGCTTTCAACTACCTGAAAGGTGGTTCCAAAGAGGATGGATCTAGACTGTTCTCAGTAGAACCAGATGACAGAACAAGGAGTAATGGTCTCAAGTTGCAGAGGGCGAGGTTTAGGTTGGATATTAGAAAAACTTTTTTCAGTAGGAGGGTGGTGAAGCACTGGAATGGGTTACCTAGGGAGGTGGTAGAATCTCCTTCCTTAGAGGTTTTTAAGGTTAGGATTGACAAAGCCCTGGTTGGGATAATTTAGTTGGGGTTGGTCCTGCTTTGAGCAGAGGGTTAGACTAGATGACCTCCTGAGGTCCCTTCCAACCCTGATATTCTATGACTGCAGCTAGCCAGCCCTGATTACACAATGAGTTGCACCTGGGAGAGATCAGGGTGATTGCCCTATGAAGGACAGCAGGCAGCTGCAATGAAGGGAGGATGCCGAGAAAAATGTAGAGACTCTAGAGGGAGTGCAAAGAGCTCCTGCAGGGAAGAGAGACCAAGGGAGTTGTGAGACAGAGCAGCCCAGGAGCAGGGCTAACCTGGGTGGCATTTGGGGGTATAGATGTTTGTGGCTCACAGGCTAGTGCCAGAAGGCTCAGCTTCAGGTGGAAGAGCTGGGAGGACAGGTTCTGAGACCAGACTGGGATAGAAGAGGAGGAGCTTAGGTGATCAGAGAAGACATCAGAGTGAAGTATGGATCTTTGTGTGGTGATGGGCTTCATTTTGGGACCCTGAAGATTAAGAACTGTGTTTGTTGTTAAACCAGCCCCCGGCAGTGGGTGTGAAAGCCTGCATGCAGCTCTTAAGGGGCCCACAGGAGGGCACTAAAAGGGACAGGGTGCCTGAAAAGTGAGCTATCACAAGTTGAGTGTTATAGCTTGAATGCAGGATCAACTAGGGCAGGGGTTCTCAAACTGGAGGTCAGGACCTCTCAGGGAGTCGCAAGGTTATTACATGGCGGGTCACGAGCTGTCAGCCTCCATCCCAAACCCTGCTTTGCCTCCAGCATTTACAATGGTGTTAAATACATTAAAAAGTGTTTTTAATTTATAAGGGGGGGTGCACTCAGAGGCTTGCTATATGAAAGGGGTCACCAGTACAAAATTTTGGGAACCCCTGAGCTAGGGGAAGCCGGGCTAGTACTTCCATTCCTGATATAAATCCCAGGAGGCCATGGAGTTTTCCCGGGATGAATTCTATCCTATTTTTGTTTAAATGCATCTTACACACTATTTCCCCTAGTGAAGTTATACATGTGAAAGAGGAAAGAGACTTCTACCCCATTTTATTAGTGCAGCCTGTGTTTGAATTCATCAGGCACTTTGTAACTCCAAATGGCCTTTGGCTTCTGAGTGCATCTGTGTATGTGTGTGTGGAGATGGGGGCGGTGTTTTTGTTTTTTATTAAAATCTTATCTTCCATTTACCATAATGTAAGGGGTGAGGGGTTGGTATTGAATAAGAGTCTCTTATGTTAACGTGAATCCAGCCTAGTTAGGAATGGCTGGCAGACGTGACATGCATAATCCTTAAACTTTTAAGAGCCAGTGTCAGATGTATGGGTCACTGCAGCGTTCTCTTTTTTCCCTGATTAATCACACTCCTGGGAGGCATTCAGTTCTCTTTTTTTGCTCCCACCCACGTTGCTAGATGTGAATGTTGTTTAATGAGAAAAATGTACAGTTATAATTTTTATTTCCCTTTTAATGATGAGGAAAATAGATTGGAGTTTTAGAAAGCAACCTTTTAAAATACTCTCCCTCTTGGTGCTCTAACAGCCTGTCTGTCTTTGTGAAGCAAGGGCCCTAACTGCCCATTAGATGGGTCAATTTATTGTGTAGTGTCCATTTATTGATAATAAATTCACTTTTAAGACTAGCTGATGGAATTTGCTCTTAATGGCTACAGCAATACAGAAATGCTTGTCCTCTGGTACTGTGTCTAGGTTTTTTGGATACAAGGCATCATTAAAGATCAAGGTTTTTTGCTCATGGGAAGAAAATTAGTGGTTGTGTATTGCAAAGTTTTAGATATGCAGAGCCAAATTGCCTGGGCTTTCCCCATTAACCAGGCTGAATCTGACCTATAGATGTTCAGCTATTTTAAATAAGCACAGCAAGCTAAGTGTGGTTTCTGTGGCAATAGAATGAATTAATTCCAGTAAGTAACCAGCTAGGAACTCCTGTTAATAATATATAGGGAGAAATGGACAAACCTCTGAAAACGGGCAAGGTTGGGAGTCGTTATCTAAACTATCTGACCCTCTTTATTATGGGCTGGGCAGTCTTACAAATAACTGGCTTTCCTCTGAGATTTCCAGTATTTCTTACATTTCTAGCATGACAGAGACAATAAGTGGCAATTTTGGATCTCCAGTCTCAGGTAAAACCATAGAACCACCTTATGTAAATGGAAAAACAAGGATGGGGGTGTGTGTTAAATAAGTGTTGGATCGGCATGGGGAAGCAAACTTCTGTTCTTCATAGCAGTGGACCATAATGTTTTGAATAAGCTACTTCTCTGCCCACTTCTACTCCCAGCTCTGTTGTTTGTGTAAAGTGTATTCTGTATTTACAATGTACCAAGCCAACCTAGGGTTGATGGAACTTACTTTTAGTGAACTTTACTTTGGACACCAAGGTGCTCAGTGATTGGTTACAAAATTTCAAAGGTGGGGAGGTGGGAAGACAAGAAATGGCAGGTATAAACTTAGTTTGTATGTTTCTGGGTGAATAGATGCAAATCTAGATATTCCTGGTTGTTGTTGGCCAATAGTTAGTGCAAACTGAATCTTAAACAGATGACTGGTGAGTGATTTCTCTAGGGACCACCTTTCCCTGAGGAAAAAAAATCCCCCTTTTACTTAGACTTAATGGCCTTTCAACTGGCTTTCATCCAGGTATAGTCATGTGTAATTCTCAAGAAGCTAGACTGGGAAATGTGTTTTACTACGGACCATGGAATCTGGTTTTGTGATGAAGCTGTCTTGAAGTTAGGCTCTTCTATATATACATCAGTATAGGAGTATTGTTGGATAGCGCTTTAATTCAGGACACTTAAATCAAAGTTAATGTCAAGAGGTAGAAGAGGTGTAGATTATCACAAATCAAAGCTCTACTTATTATTGCTTTGGCTCATCCAACCACAGTTGAGACTAATGCCTCATACTAACATTGTCAGACATGACAACATGAAGATATATATTTTTGGCTGTGTAATTGGTCTCCACATACATGGTGTACTTTTCTTAAAAATTATTATTTGGAAAAGGTTCAAGCTGTTCACTTCCACTATAAAACATTGCCATCAACAATTTCATGTAGGCATAGTGTTTATATGCATTGGCCAGTATCCATAAAGTAAACATCTTCATTCTTTCATCTCTGCTCCTCCCACATCCTCTCTGGTAGTCCTTTTTCAATAGCTGATCATTTTGATGGCGGCAGTAAACATATCAGGGTATTTATACTTTTGAAAAGGAATCTATTGTAGCTTTAATGTCCATTTTATTGCAACCCACACAGTGCATCTTCCTCAAATTATCAGCTTCTAATTATATTTGTTTCTTAAAAAGAAATCTTCAAGTATAGCACATTTTAAGACACAATTTCTCCACTGCAAAAACATTAATAACAGTGTGAAAAGATTTTTAATTACAAACTTCAGCTCAATTACTAACCACATCAATTGTCAAACAGAACTTTAAAAAAAAATACCCACATAAACTGTGGACCAAAATATCATGTGTGTTTGTTTTACTAATTATATCTCTTTTGTGTAAGGCATCTGAGCACAAAGCAGCTGCCTTCATGCCAAGATAAAGATGTTGCTGCACTTCAATCCCAGCAGAAAGTTTAGGCTTCCCTCTCTGAAGCCCCCTTGTCCACAGTCCACTGCTAAGTTCACAGAGGTCTTAAATAGTTAGGCCACCTCTACACTAGAAACTTTTGGTAGTATAGCAATGTTATAACCAATGTAGTGCTGGCAAAAAAAGATCTAGTGTAGATGCAGTTATCCTAGCAAAAAAACACCATCACCACCACAAGAAACCTCTTGCAGATATGACTTATTTTGTTTGGAGAACTAGTATAAATCATGAGTAGGGCCCTATCAAATTCATGGCCATGAAAAACGCATTACGGAGCATGAAATCTGGTCTCACCCCATGAAATCTAGTCTTCTGTATGCTTTTATCCTCTACTGGGGTGGGCAAAATACTGCCCGTGGGCCACATCCAGACCACGGGACCGTCCTGTCCAGCTCCTGAGCTCCCAGCTGGGGAGGCTACCCTGGCCCTGCCCCCTGCCTTCCCTCCTCCCCCAGAGTTACACCACTGTGCAGGCAGCGCTCTAGCTTGCTACTTCTGGGCAGCGCTGCAGCTGCATGGCTGGCTCCGGTGGGGCCTGAGCTCCTGCCGCTCTGAGCGGCATGGTAAGGGGGTACGGCTGTGAACTCCTGCGGGCAGCGTATCTGGCTCCAGTGGGCTGCGTGGCCACCAGATACACTGCTCTGAGCAGCATGGTAAGGGACCGGGGAGTAGGGGGGTTGGATAAGGGGCAGGGAGTACTGGGGAACAGTCTGGGGACAGGGAGCAGGGGGCAGAGATTTGGGGGCGGGGCAATCAGGGGACAGGTAGTGGGGGGGAGTTCTGGAGGTCTGTCAGGTGGAGGTGGTATGGATAGGGGTCAGGTCAGTCATGAGACAGAGAGCAGGGGGTTGGGTAGGAGTTGGGGTCCTGGGGAAGCAGTTGGGAGGGGGCAGTCACGGGGACAAGGAGCAGGGCAGGTTGGATAGGGAGTGGGGTCTGGGGGGGGTCTCTGGAGGGGGCGGTCGGGGGCAAGGAGCAGGGGGGGTTGGACGGGTCGGAGGTTCTGAACGGGGCAGTCAGGGGGTGAGAAGTGGGAGGGGGTCAGATACGGGACAGGGCTAGGCTGTTTGGGAAGGCACCGCCTTCCCTATGTGGCCCCCCATACAATTTTGCAACCCCGATGTGGCCCTCGGGCCAAAATGTCTGTCCACCCCTTCCCTATATGATACAGATTTCATAGACCAGCACTTCTCAGATTGGGGGTCCTGACCCAAAAGGAAGTTTCAGGGGAGTCGCTGTATTGCCACCCTTACTTCTGCACTGCCTTCAGAGCTGGGCAGCTGGAGAGCAGTGGCTGTTAGCCAGGCACCCAGCTCCGAAGGCAGCACCACACTAGCAGCAGCGCAGAAGTAAGGGTGACAGTACGACAGCCCCCGCTACAATAACCTTGTGACCCCCCCCACAATTCCTTTTTGGGTCGGGACCCCTACAATTACAACACCGTGAAATCTCAGATTTAAATACCTGAAATCATGATATTTACGATTTTCAAAATCGCATGACTGTGAAATTGACCAAAATGGACTGTGAATTTGGTAGGGCACTAGTCATAAGCTATGCCACCAAAAGCAATCTTAAGCTGCATCTGCCAAGATAGCTGTCCCAGCAAGAGCTCTTCTGGTGTAGACTGGACCGTAGGTGTGGCACATGGAATGGGAGAAGTTCTGACTTCACAGCACAGTCTTTGCTCCGTGTTAGAGGAACGTGGTGAGGGAACACGGGAGTCCTTCTCACAGGACAGTGTGGGGCTCCTGGCCCAATAACGGAAGGAAGCAGTTTGCAGGAATGTTGGTCTGTTATAACAATTTCTTGTCCAGTGACTCGTGTCCGATGCTCCATTGTAACACACCAAGCATCCTTTAGCAGAGGGTAAAATTCCCTGCTGTTGATCAGTTTATACCCTAAGCGTGAGACTTGATCACCATATTATCTTTTATCCGGCCTCCTCAATTTGCAGACGCTACTATTCCTCCTATAAGTATCTAAGAGCTTACGTTCCTTTTGCCCTTTCTCCATTTCCAGAATGTATGTGAGGTTTGTGCAAAACACAGATCGTCTGATCTAGTCTGTCCCTTGATGTACTTGTGACCAAAGTCCCCCCTGCCCCCCGAAAAATCTCCATCTTTTCTCCTCTCCAGAGAGAGTTCAGCTGAGCAATGGAAACATGCAGAGCGTGTCAGTCTGCCCTTCTAAGAAGGGGTTAAATTGAGTTTTCAGAAAATGCTGTAGGCAGGACATAGAACTGCAGTATCATTCTCTCTTGCCCTCTCTTTTGGGGAGGGAGTATAATGCTTTGACAGCAACTTGACATTGCCTTGAAAGGTGCTGGAAGCTCTCTAAGCATTTGCCAAAGGGGGTGGGGGAAAGGAAGGACTGTCAAGCAGGACTGCAGTCTCAGCCTATTCCTATGCTCGGAAATGCTGCTGCAACTTGGAGATTGCTACAAGGTTTAGCTGCCGTCTAACTTCTGCAACTGGGATCGTGCACAGAGAGGTCCTGGAGGCACAGAAGGAAACCTCCTCCGAGGCAGGAGCTTCTCCATCTCCTGGATTTTTGTGAATTCCCATGCTGAGGGACAAAGGATTTTGTGCAAAGGGCCAGGACGCTGCCCATGTGGAATGATGGCTGCTCTCAGCCAGCATGGTACAAGTTGGAATATTGCTGGGAATGAACTGTGTGCTTCACGATTGCTGCGTCTGTCAGCGAGCCAATGCTCAGCTGTCGCTGCTCCTTCAACCAGCTGTTCATTTTAATCATTGCATTTATAACTTGTGCTCCACAAATGCCGAGTGGCCAGTCTGGCCGATCTGTAGCTGGATTTTTAAGAACCGCTGAAGATCCTTTAGCCTTTGGTTTTGTTCTTGTCAAACCAGACTGGATCTCGAGTCTCCTTTTAACTAACAAAATTCTAAACGGGGCTAAAGGGAGTGCAACATTTGCTGGGAGTCTTCAGAAAGTGGAGTCGACAGTGGAGTCCCTTTAAGTGGAGGAGCATAGCATGCGTTGTAACCCTGCTCTATGGTGGGAGACAGACTGAAAGTGAGCTTACTGTGAAGTGATTCCAGTACAGCCAGGGAGTGACAGAAGGGAGCTGGTATTGCGATTAGCTGAATGCTTTGATAGATAACAGCAAACATGCTTTGTGGACTGAAAAAGGATTTGCAGTCAGACTTCGGTAAGTGAGCCTATATTTCCTCCCACCACCAGTTTGCTTTCATTTCACTTGCTTTCTTTTAACTGTCAAACCCAATAACCAATGTGTGCCCACCTTACTGCAGTGTTTCAAAAAAGAGCTTGGTTTTTACTCTGACTTACTTGCTTTGATTTGTAAAATATGCCTCTGCTCCTCTGAAAAGAATTTCTCTGTGTAACAATTGGCAAGCATGGTACATGCCGCTCTGCCTCTCCTCTTATCCCTTATCTGACTAAACGTTGGCTGGTGTAGGGTGTGCTCTTAAGACATCCAAAATATTATATTTGCTCTTCTGTGAACATTTTGTGGCAATGATGTTTTATGGAGGCTTCATGTAACTCTTGTTCTCTTTGGTTAGTACTCTAAAGATCAAGGTGGTGTAAAAGCTGAGTGTACATACTGGGATACGTGTTGGGGTGTGTTTGTGTTAGTAATGGACCTTGCTGAATAGAGCTGAATCCCTGACACCATTCTGTATCACAGCTCTAATCTACTGTTACACTGCCTACCATAATGATCTTTGCTCACACTAGAACATTGCCAGGCTAACATGATGATGATGATAAACCCCTATTTGGACATACAGGGCTGTAAACTACTAATATGGATCAAACGGGCCTCCTTTGTCCTCCATATTCCTGTGCAGAGATGAAGGCTTTAATGGCACCTTTTAAATGATTGAGGACGAGGCTCTGGATACAGAAGCCTGGCACCGGACCCTTCAGAATGGGGCGATCCTGAAAATGTGACTGGGGTTAAAATGTTAGAGCACTTTGGTCGTTGCGTGCTACGGCGCGGCTTGTTGTAGTTTTCATTTACCATGCTGCATGAAGTTTGCTTCCCCCCTCCTCACCTTGTGAAAGCAAAAACATCAGAGCCTGGAGAAAGGAGTTGTTTCGGATTCCATGTAAATCTGCATTGCTTGAAGCAATCTAGTTGGGGGACGGACTCTTCCCCGTCTCCTGAGCTGGCTGCATGAATGAACCCAGGTCAATCAAGCTGAAAAAACGATGCTACCTTCTTCCTCCTCGCCACTCCAAAATCTATAACGTGCACTAGTTAGATCTCCGTAAAAGGATAAAATGAAGCTGGCATAAGCCAGTTTACCCTGCTTAAGTGATGCTTAATAACATTAATGGAAGTTAGATGCAGACATCCACTTAGTGCCTCTCAGTAAGTTAAGATGTCAATTTTTCAAGCCAATTGAACCATTGAGGTGTATCTCTCTAGACAGAGAGAAGCTGATCTAACAGGCCATGGATGTAGGCACTGCATGAAGGACTTTGATTGGCTCTGGGAATAGGTATGGAATACAGGACTTTTCACCTCTGCTGGTTGACATCTAGTGATGCAAAGTGGTTACCAGTGGGCAGATGTCCTATAGTTTATATGAAATGTTGGTGAGTCTCACACCAGTTCCTCAGATTGTGCTACTGATTACTAGGATCTTACCAAATTCGCAGTCAGGAAAAACACATCATGGACCATGAAATCTGGTCTGTCCCGTGAAATCTGATCTTTTTGTGTACTTTTACAAAAGTATACAGCATTTATCAAACTAGAGGTCCCAACCCAAGATGGGGGCTGCAAGCCTATTATAGGATCAGGGTGCTATTGTCACACTTTACTTCTGTGCTGTCATTGGTAGGGAGGATCAAATATCAGACCTCTGGATCTCAAACTATGAGTCTCCACTGTCTGAGAAAAGGCCCAACTCTCTTGGATAAGGCTGCAGGAGGCTTATCTATCTCAATGTTGGGTCCAGTCACCAGAAAGGGACAGAGCAACCTGTTGAGTGGGTGTGTAGCTCAAAATCGGAATTTCTCTCCATACTAGAGGTGATCCTTTCAGATTTCAGGTGGGGCACTTTACTGAGAGACTAGGGCCAAACTTACACTTCTGTTGCCCAGAAATTCACTGTTCTGTGATTATATAGCAGAGCTGTGGTCTCCTTTACCAGAATTAGACTTGCTGTACTACAAAGGAGAAGGGAAAGACAATTGACTGTTTATCCCCCAGCCCTTTCCTCCTCCATTCTCTTCAGACCTCTCTTTTAGATTGATGTACACAGAGTAGCATTCCATGGATCTTTAATGACTGGTCAATCTTTTAATTGCAGGGGTTTTTTAAGTAGTTCTTCCTTGAACACACAAAACAAAATGTATTTGTGTTTTTTTTATCTATTTAATCTGTCTCTCTTGAAATCATCTTGGTGACTGGAGAAAGAGACGAATGCATTAAAATATTGTTTCCATTTTTTCAAGTGATTTGTGTGTGACTCACTCTACTTGGTGTTTAAAAGTGATGGGAAAATATCAAAGTCCAATGACTTATTTTGGAGAAGCATCCAAAAGTTCAGATGTGTGTCCAGACCCCTTGGGCCAACCACTCTTGATTTTTGGTGGCCTCTGGTCATGATAGAAAGTCTGAGTAGTCATAATATTTTCTTGGAACTTGCTGTCCCCGCCAGCACCAGGAAATGCAAAGCAGCCCAGAACCACTTTTAAAGATAATCTGACTTGCAAGATGGGGGTGGTGGTGAAGATTTAGGGGGAAGTTTGAGTTGATTCTCATGTATTTGAATGAGCTTCTCTCCCGATCACAGTCAAAGCCCTGATGGAGAATTTGCAGAGTTTTTTATATATTTGGCAAGTGAGATGCACTCAGGGTTATGTTTGCAATATAAGTCATCTGGCTAATGTGTGTAATTTTTTTTCAAATGTGTAAAGTAGTTGAGAAAAATCTGGCTGTTTTTCGCTATACACAGTGGGCAAAAATGTCACCAGTTTTAGATATTTTTGTGCTGCTTTTAGTTAGGGTTGTGTGGAGGTGGGAGGGATTTTGTTAATAATAAAAAGCTCAAGACTTCTTCCTGGTGGAGCCCCATGGAAGGTAACATGGCTCAGCACCTCATGCAGGGTCCTCATTATCATGAGTGTGGGGTGGGAACCCTCTGAAGTATTTTTGTTTTATGGGCAGATAGGTGCACCTGAGATGCTTCAATAAAAAATGCTGGTGCACTTCTTGCTTGTACACAACAAGATGAATCTGTAGTGAGAATTGGAAGCTGCCTATATAAAACCAGTTTTGTACTCAGTGTGGGTTCTTTATGGGTCAAATTCTGCCTTTGGTTTACCTCTGGCAACCCTCTTGAGGTCAGTTAGGTTGTGCAGTGTGGAAGAGCAGAATTTGGCCCCATGTGTCTTTAAGTCTCACCTTAAAGATGAATCCCAAATTTTTACTACTGTCCCATCACAGAATCAGGACAGTAGTGGGAGAATGAGCTAAGTTCTGTTCTACCTTTTTGAATTCTGATCAAAATAGCCAACTGAGTTCTGATTGCAGACTCTCTACCAGTGAAGAGGATATACAAGCTGGAAAGATGTCAGCTTGATTTTTTTCCCCCCACATGTCCCGTAGTGATGTTTGCAGCATTGACAGAAAAATTTGGTTTAAGCCTGATTTGCTGAGAAAATCCTGGTGAGAAGAAAATCTGGACTGTGATTAAGTTCCTCTTTAGAGTGTCTGTCTGTCTGTGTCTCTCTCTCCTGTAATTAGGAATTTTATTTCTAGTGCTAGAGAAAAGTATTGAATTGATTATCCCTGCAGTCCTCCATCTACAGGAAAAGTGGTAATGCAAGCTTTCTCCACGCTATTCCCCAACCAATGTGCCTCAGACCCCATCTGTAGAGACTTCTAGGTCTCAGCTAGCATTTCATTCTTCAGGACTAGTTACTTTGGCCTTTCTGCTGAAGCTGCCACCAATGGTGTCAATTATGATGGTGATTTTTGGTGTGAAAGCTTTACAGAGACCACCAAGTGGCTTCATACAGGCCACTGAACACCTCTTACATGGTATGAGTTAGAGTCTTTTCTAACGCAAGCTGGACATTCACTAATAGCCTAGAAGTGATGAGCTGTACATTCTGTTACAAATCCCCTGACCTAGGCAGGACCTAGCCCTAATTTTTTCTGCACTTTAACGTAGCATTGATAGTTAACTTTACAGTTTTGTATAGTCATTGCGGAACTCTCTATAGTTAAACAGTCAGCCATGGAAAAGAATGTTGCTTAGCACTATTAGCCAGGAGCCTCTGAGCCTTGGCAATTAAGAAATTGGCATATTGGATGTACAATGTGCTGAGATCATTAGGTCTCTGGTTTGTATTCGATATCCATGAGGGACAGGAGGAAACCCTTGCATTTTCTAGAAGAAGTCATTTTAATTTGTTTGGATTTTTCAGGGTGATATTATCAAATGTAGCTTTTAGTCCTGAGGGATGTTAACTCCGTTTAACCGCTTGTTGGCTTTGACATAAGTGACAAAGAAGAGGAAGACGAGATACAAATCTAAATTTCATTTAACAGATTAAACATCTCTTAGCTGATAACTCAGTAATGCCAAATAAACAGACCACCAGGCTTTGCAGCATTTGCTGGATCTGCAACCAGACATTCTGCTTTGCCAGTGTCATTTAAGTCATTCTTTGTAGACAAAGTTCTTCAGATTTAGCAAGGTGCAATTGGTCTCTAGATTTCTTGCAAAAGTAGCCCATTTTAATTGAAACTGTTTTTTTCTCCACAGTAGAAAACATGCAAAGGAATGAAATTTCAAGGGTGTGAAAACTGGCAAAAGAACAAAAAAGTGTGTGTGTTTGGGGGAGGAGGAGAACGTTAAGAAAACTTTCCCACCAGGTTGCACAGGGCTATCAAACAAGGTGACCAGTGGCCTAAATTTCTTTTTTGTCCTTTTACTCAGTGCCCAGCAGCCCCTGTTGTCAGACTGTCTCTGGGCTCCTCTCCGTTCCATCGCTGTGTAAGTCCAGCATCGCAATGATGATGTTCCAGGACAGGGTCATTGTCATTAACCCCGTTGACACTACTTGGCATTACTAATGGAATCATCATTTTCTAAGGTCAACACTTCAATAAATGCCAGAGTCCAATTTCTAAATACCTGTTTTCACGTCACTGTAAAAGCACATCTTTCGTATGCTCTCTGGCTTCATTTTGACTAAGACGTCACAGGAGATGCTATTCCAGCCAGGATGCCACCTGTTAAATGTGGCTTTTTGGTTTTGTATCCAGCTGTTTGGTGGGAGGTGGTAGTGTGTGTTTTTGTTTGTGGGTTTTTTTGTGTTTTTGTTTTGAGAGGTTGAAAGGAGCCAGTTGACTCTGTTAATAAAGAAATCATCAATAGCTGCACTGCAAGAGAGTAGTTAAAAATGTTTAAGATCCCTTTTGGCAAGCACCCCATGCCTAACTTTATAAATGCATGTAGTCCACATTGGGTAATGCATGAACTTCTGGCTTTACAGGATGGGGGCTCCAAGTTTTTCTTTACTGTAAACTCACCTGACCTGGAGGTGGTTCAATTGCTTAAGAGCAGATGGCTCACCTGGTCTGTGTGGAAATCCTGGTTCTAGGCTGAGTCCCGCTTCCCAACTACAGTTAAGACAGCCTGTTTCTGATTGGCTTGTTCTCTTTATGTGTGAGAGACATTTTTATTCTTTACTTTCTAATACACTAATATTTTTATCTCCATTATTATTAACTAACATGAATGTTCTCAGCTTCCAAACTGGTAACTTCTTTTTCAGCTTTCCTCTGAAGTTGTGATTTGGAAATTCACTTGCATAACTTTACCTATAGACATATAGGCGTTGGCATAATAACCTTCCTCTCCATCCCCACCAACAGCCATCCCTGATTTTTTATTATTATTTTAATAAGAATAGGTTTTTTCCTGTTGGTCATGTGGTTTTGTTCAAGGACCTGGTAATTATATGCTTGGAGATGAAGGCTTTTCAAAGGCATCTTTCCCAGCAATTTTCAGCTGGAGATGTGGGTAAAAATATCTCTCCAGTTTTTATCAAAAATGTTTGCAGTAATGTGCAATTATGAGCTCTGCCTTCACTCAGTTCATCCTGGAAGAATTTGCTTTGCAGAGAAATTTGTTTCCTAACTGCAGTAGATGCCAGCCTACTTGGCAGATGTACGGTTTTGGAAAAAGAGACCAGAAATGAAAATTGCTATGAAGCAAATTGGTCCCTACACCTGGAAACCATGAAAGGGTAGAACATAATTTTTTCTTAAATCATGTTAATTTGCTTTGCATATCAGTTCCCAAAATGGCCTTGTGAAAGCTATTTAGCCTCGTCAAGATGTGAAGATGATCCCACTTAATTATGCCTTGCAACTGATTCAGTTTTTGTCATGCAAGTTCATGAAATGACACCAGAAATGGGAGAGGAATTGTCCATTTTCTTCACAGCAGGTACCCAGTCTGAAAATATGAATATAATTACCACTGTTCTATCTATTCGAATGAGATAACATTAAGAGCCAGCTCATTCTGGAGAAAAGAATAATGGAATTTGGGTGGGAGGCATTTGGGATATTAAAATGTGAGGTATAAGGGTCTTTTTGTGGGAGGCAGTACTTTGTGCCATTAGAACAGTGTGTGTGTGCGTGTATACACACACATGGTCTTCGTGTATAGATTATTCTTTTCCCACCCCTCTGGTCGATACCCTCCTTGTCAAAACTGCTGAATATTTCTGAGCCTTCTTAGGAAAGATCGTTTTATGATTAATACAACAGTCTAACCTTTGAACAACCCTCCCCTTACCTGCTAAAAATCGTCCCATTTTAAAACGACTGCTACTATCCTTCCTTCAAGTTCCTGCTCCATTTCTCTTAACTAACTTTCCTCCCTTTCCTTGTTCCACTGCTTAAACCATCTTGCTGGTCTGATGTACACCACCCATCCCTTTTTGGAACGTTGCAAGTCCCCTCCTCCCCCCCAACCCTGATGAATATTCAGTTATATAATAACTGGTCAATTGCTGTTCCTGACCAAATATCCTACTTCAAGCTGCTGACCCTGGCGTTTCCTGGCTTCTTCAGAACACACATTCCTTCCTACAGTATATCATTTTGCCCTATTCATATTGCAGTAGCACCTAGAAACTCTAGTCAGTCAGCCAAATCATCCCCTCCTGCATTAAAAGCCACCAGAGGGAGATTTTAGGATGGGACTAGTAAGGAAATCCTCCTGGAGGCATCTCCCCAGGAAAACTTGTGGGAGCCATGCTCCCAAACTTGGCAGATCCCAGGAAGGCCAGGACTGTCCATACTGGCTCTAACTTCCATGGCTTTTCTCCGTACCCTTCCCATAAGGATGCCTATGAGACTACATAGACAATAGTACAGCGCCAGCCTGTGTTACATTGTTTCTTCCAGACAAATTCTGTGGAAGAATGAAGAATTATTTGCATCCACCTATTGGAGCTGCCTGGGGGGGCAAGTGGGGCAATTTGCCTCGGGCCCCGCAGGAGCCCCCACGAGAATGCATGTTACTATAATATTGCAACTTTTTTTATGGAAGGGGAGCCCGAAATTGCTTTGTCCCAGACTCCCTGAATCCTCTGGATGGCACTGCCACCTATGACGTGCCTAATCTCTGCCCTCTCATCCAGACTGTGACTGTGTTGCTCGATATAGGGATGGGTAGACAATGGTTTCATGAGCCCCTGTTATAAGTGTGAAGTAGCCTAAAATTAGTGTTTACCTGAAAGGGGTTAAGCTAAAGGTAACCTAAGAGGTGGACAACTGACCAATGAAAAATTCCTCAGGAGACAAAGGATTTTAAGTTTCAGTTTCTCTCTGGGTCTCTCTCTGTTCACCTCAGCTGTGGGATGAACACAGCTATGTCTTTCACTGTAACTATAGATTCTATTAAGTGTTGTAGTCAGTAAGTTTACCTTCTTTTTATCACTTGGAGAGTTCTCAGTGGTGAGTGTTGGCTGGGTGCTTCTTAATATTGTAAGCTTCAGCAAAGATTTCAACAGTGGGAGAAAGTTGCCTCGGGGGAGAGGTTTGGTTTCTAAATCCTTTTGTTAATTATGGTAAATGCTGTTCTATTAATGGTTATAAGGGATTTATTCCTTTCTTTTTTCTTTTATTAAAATCTTTCTTTTAAAAAGCTGACTGCTTGTTTTCCATTGTGTAAGATCCTGGTTTTGGATTGGGCACGTCTCGCAGGATCAGGCGAGGTTTGGGGTTTTTTTATTCTCTCAAGCTTTCCAGGGAAGGAAGAAGTTTGGGGGGTTAGTGGAAAGGGAAAGAAGGGTCCCAAACTACCCTAGACCTAGTTTGGTGGTGGCAGCGTACCAGGTCCAAATACAAAAAAATTTGTGTTCTGGGAAAAAACATTTTAACCCAAGCTGGTAAAATAGGCTTGGGGGGGGGTTATTTCTTTTTTTCATGCGGGTCCCCACATCTGTACCCTAGAGTTCAAAGTGGGGAGGCAATCCTAACAGCCCCCTTTTCATGCATGTCAAATTTACCTCCTCCACAAGTGGATCTAAAGAGTTGGAGATGTTCTAATCCTGATCACAGGAAGAGACATCTGTCTCCCAATTAGTGCTCTTGTAAACCCATCCTCTGGTAAACCTTAGCTAGAGCGAGTCTTAACTGGGAAATTTTTCTTCAGTTATACTGCTCACTATTTCATATCATCCCATGTTTATCTTGTGTTTTGTTCCATCTTTTTTCCAGCCTATCTGGCCAATTAAAAAATGTATGCTTGTCTTTTAAAAAACCCACATGACATATTGGCTGGCACCAGCCAATTCTCACCTCCTTCCCTTAAGTTCCCTGCACTGAAGTTGAAATACTGAGCATGTCAGTCTCTGGTGTCATCATGTTACTCATTGCGGAGTTTACAATTGAAATAGCTGCAGTAATGGCATGGGGGATATGAAGAAGTTAGGTGAAATTTTTTTTAAAATCCCTCTGTCCCATTTTGCCTCTGTGATCTTACCTTAAAATTGACAGAGCTAGGCAGAGGGATCCTGACAATTAACCAGAGAGGTAATAGAAGCACTTACTTCTGTTGAAATTGGAGAACAAAGCTTAGCAGGCCCTGCAAGCTCAGGCTAACAGCGGTTGCTCTGCTAGCTTTCTCTCTTTTTAAAAAGTCACTTTATCATTCTGTGCTGACTCTAGCAGTACCGCGAGCTATAATAGGCAATTAGCTCCTAGCAGATTTATGTGACGTTGTATTTTATAAGCAATCATGTGTGTTTTAATGATTGAACAGATCTGTTGTATCTAATGTTCACGGGGCCTGATTTTGCTTCCCTGTCACTGATGTAAATGGAGAACAATTCCTCTGAAGTGAGTGGTGTATGTGACACCAGATTTAGGTTCGGTTAGATGGTGAGCAGGGACAAGTCATGTAAGAAAAGCTTGTTAGTGGTGTCCGCACCTGAGTACATGAGAGAGCAATCTAAAGGCTGGGGTGATGTTCTCTGAGGAAATCTGGATTGCACCAGTAATAGGGATCTCCCTCTTTCATTCTGATGAGACAGACACCAACGTTGGTTGATTTAAATCATGGCAATTTAAATCAGTGGTGTGAATCATTATTTAAATCAAGCGGAAAGCCCTGATTTTAATCCGAATCAGAGGGGTAGCTGTGTTAGTCTGGAACTGCAGAAGTGAGAAAGAGTCCTGTGGCACCTTAAAGACTAACTAAAGTATTAGAGCATGAGCTTTTGTGGGTTAATACCCACTTCGTCGGATGCATCCGACAAAGTGGGTATTAGCCCACGAAAGCTCATGCTCTAATACTTTAGTTAGTCTTTAAGGTGCCACAGGACTCTTTGTCACTTCTAATTTTAATCTTTTACTCAACTTTTCCATTTCTACTTCAGTTCCTTTCTAAAGAAAATTGCATTCTCATTGGTTGATGTAAATCAACATGTTTTCATTTTATAACTAAAAAAGAGCCTTTACACTAGATTTGGTACATCGTTTTGCTACCAAGGAGGATATGCTATAAATATATATATTTATATAGGCAGTTGTGTAGCTTAATATTTCAAATTGTTGTTAATTGTACATTTTAGTAATGTTTAGAAAATGATGAATGCTATATTGCTTCTTTGCCAGATAATTGACTTTCTGCTCATGGCTTGTATCAAGCTGCAGGAAGGTTTCTTACCACATGCATATAACAATCTAATTGGATTTTTTTTGGCCAGGAACCCTCCCCCAGTGCAACGATGCTGCTTTTGTCTTTAAAATGTTGTTGATGCCGTGAGTAGAGATGAGGGGAAAGAAGCGATTTGGGGCCTCTTCCTCATTTTTATATCTTTTCCTCCTCTTTGAGAATCCTCTCCAGAAGGGATTCAGGCAACAGGCAGTCTGTCTACATGGGAACCCCCAGCTGTTCCATTGCCAAGATGTACATTTTCCACTCACACCCTTTTTACTGCCAAAGAATGGTGGCTTAACCAGGTGATAGTCCATTTGATTTTGTTGACATCGGGTTGAGGCATCAGTTTGCCTTGTATCTCTGAGGAACTGGTTTGTGCCTGCTTTTCTAAACTTGGAGCATGTCTCAATGAAGTCATACAGTGCAATCTTATAATTTTACATACAATGTTGCTATGCACATTTTAGCAGGACAATAATGATCAGCAAATTATGAGTTTTCAAACTATACCTCACAGGGCATACTTTATACAAAATTTATTACAGTTTTGTAGAAATGAGCATAAAGTTACAGACTGTCTAATACTCCCGATCAGTTTCTCAACTTTGAATGAATCTGTCCGAAGAGGTTACTACTGTCAAAAGCTGGTTTAGCACTCCAAAAAAACTATCATTCTAGGTGCTTAGCTGGTGACTTACGCCAGATCAGCGGTGTGACTTTCTTTAAAACATCATCCACAAATATGTACTACTTAAATAATTCTCCTCTAGCCATGAAATTTATTGTGATTGGCATGACTGATTGGTGCTTATTAGATGCCCATATAGCAATAGTTAGGTATCTATGCTGGTACTTTGGGTTGAGAATATTGTGAAGAAAATGAGATGGAGTAGGTGCTTGATCTATTCACTTCTTCGCTGCCTGCAATTTAACTTTGTTGTTGCGTATTTCTTTCTTCTATGTCTCTTGAAATGCTTCCCAAATTTCAACACTACCAGCAATAGAGCAGCAATCTTTCTGCAATTTCTCCGAGGCTATGGAAGTAGGTTTCAGGATATTCAGTGTATTGTCTACGTTTCTCTTTAGTTCGACGTTGACTCCTTTGGCTGTGATAATTCCATCTACTTGGTGGTAGTTCTCCGAAAACATTTGCTCAATGTGCAACAGTAGTCAAAAAGCTAACACAAAGTTAGGAATCATTAAGAAAGGGATACAAAATATCATAATGCCTCTATATAAATCCAGGGTATGCTCACACTGTGAATGCTGTGTACAGTTCTGGTATCCCATCTCAAAAAAGATATGAGAATTGGAAAAAATACAGAGAAGGGCAAGAAAAATAATTTAGGGGTGTGGAATAGCTTCCATAGATTCCATCTTAGAGAGACAAATAAAGGGGATATGATAGAGATCTACAAAATAATGTGGAGAAAGTGAACAAGGAACTGTTATTTACCACTTTATATAACACAAAAATGAGGAATCACCTGATGAAATGAATAGGCAGCAGGTTTAAAGCAAAAGTAAGAAAATACTACCTCACACAATCAACCTGTTAGAACTCCATTGCAAGGAGCTGTGGTGAAGGCCAAAAGTATAACTGGGCTCAAAAAATAATTAAGTAAGTTCATGGAGGATAGCCACTGATGGACCTATTAGCCAAGATGGCATGGGATGCAACTCCATGCTCCGAGTGTCCCTAAACATGACTGCCAGAAGCTGGGATTGGACAACAGGATGGATCACTCAATAAATTATACTGCTCTGTTCATTCCTTCCAAAGCTTCTGGCACCAGTCACTGTCTGAAGACTGGTCCACCTAGCCAAATATCCTTTGGTCTCATCCAGTATAGTGTCTCCTAGAGTCCGAGGCTGGGTCCCAATGCCTATGATGACATTACCAATCTCTGGTACCCAGTAGCATAACTCCTGGGTCCCCCCAGTATCAAGCCCTTAATACGGTGTATGACCTATTTGTGCCTTATATATGCTTATAAGCACAATAGGTTGTGTGCTGTATTAAGGGCTTGATCCTGAGGGGAACAAGGGGCTGTACTGTTGGATACAAGAGCTTTATATATAGAGAAAAGCTTAAACTCAAAAGCTAATGTTTTTCCCTAGATTATTTTATTACACACTGATAGCTAAATAGTTTTGCATGACTCCACCCAGTATGTGTATTGGGATGATGTGTTTACGTGATGTTCTGTAGGACGCTTAGAATTTTGGATGTGATAACACAGCTTTAGTAGATTACCTTCATACATTGTGAGAGACACATGCATCTATTAAACACTTGATGGAACTCACTGTTTTTAATTTTTATTAACATGTAAATGTCTTGTTGAATCTAAATTAAGTGCATATTTGGGAACCATAATCTGAAGCATTACTCTTAACGGTCTGTGTTCTAGAGTGGTAAAAGTACATTATCTTCTCCTCTCTGCAAAACGTTGGAATCTTTAGTTGCAGCTGAGTTTCTCTTTAATTTGTTACCACTCATAACCTAGTCTAAGCCTATAAAGCCCCAAACAGGATGTTTCATAAGCAATTAAGGTTTTATAAAAAGAGCCAAACTGAAGCAGGATATCAAAAAACAAACAAACAAACAAAAAAACCAGTTGGGCTAGGTCTGTATTTCCAGAAGATAGGAGGTACAGTGGAACCTCAGAGTTACGAACTGACTAGTCAACCACACACCTCATTTGGAACCGGAAGTGCACAATCCAGCAGAGTTAAGCAGAAAAAAAAAAGAAAGCAGCAGCAGCTACTGTACAATACTATGTTAAATGTACACTACTAAAAAAAAAGGTAAGTGGTTTTTTAAAAAAAAAAATTTAAAAAAATGTGACAAGGTGAAGAAACTGTTTCTGTGGTTGTTGCATTTAAATTAAGATGGCTAATAGCAGCATTTTTCTTCTGTTCACTTGTAAACTTTTGAAAGAAGAACCATATCATTTTATTCAGAGTTACGATCAACCTCCATTCCCGCCGTGTTCAGAACTCTGAGGTTCTGCTGTAGCTGCTGCTGTTATGACAAGTGGTTGGGCCCTGGTGGGTCCCCCGCTCTGCATACTATCCACAGCCCCACGGAGCTATTAATGTCTCTTGTGACAATCTGTGTTTTAAACACAGATTTACACTCAGTTATAGAGTGAGAAATTCTAATATCTAAGCCCAACTCTATACTGAGGGGAGAGATTAACCTGAGAGATGCAACTGGAATCATAGAATCTCAGAGTTGGAAGGGACCTCAGGAAATCATCTCGTCCAACCCCTTGCTCAAAGCAGGACGAATCCCATTTTTGCCCCATTTCCCTAAATGGCCCCCTCAAGGATTGAGGTCACAACCCTGGATTTAGCAGGCTAATGCTCAAAACACTGAGCCATCCCTCCCCCCAGTGTAGCTGAAGTTGATGAACCTTCGGTCGACTTACCGCAGTGTCTTCAGAGCAGCGAGTTGACCACTGCTGCTTCCCCGTCGACTCAGTTTCTCTCTCATGACAGTGGAGTTCCGGAGTCGATGGGAGAGTGCTCAGGGATTGATTTATCACATCTAGACTAGATGCACTAAGTTGACCCCCGAGAGATCGATTGCTGCGCACAGATCTGGCGGGTAGCGCAGAACTGTGCTTAGATACTTGGGCTTTTTTTGAATATTCTTTCTTGTTCTTCGTAAGACTTAATAGGGAAGCCTGTATTAAACCATGCAATCTTTCATATCCTGTGTACTCTGAAATGCTAAAGAGAAGAAGCCCTATGAAACTTTAAGTAGCATAGCCATGGACCTGAGTGCTGGTGAGCTTATGGAGGATTGTTCCTTTTGGTTCTTGGTAGCTTGCTTTCTTCATCAGAGTCTTTATTACCTCTTCTTCCCTTTTTCCCAGCTGCTATGGTCAGATTGCCAGATCAGTCTTTTTCCAGGCTTGCTAGTCCACTGCTTACTGCATTTCCACTCCATCCTTCCATACGCCATTTAACTCAGTTTGGGCTTGAATAGGGACTGGGAGTGGCTGGCTCACTGCAAAAGCAATTTTCCCTCTCTTGGTATTGACACCTCCTCATCAGTTGTTGTGAGTGGACCACATCCACCCTGACTGATTTGGCCTTCAACATTGGTTCTCCACTTGTAAGGCAACTCCCTTCTCCATGTGCCAACATGTATTTATGCCTGTATCTGTAATTTTCACTCCATGCATCTGAAGAAGTGGGCGTTTTACCCATGAAAGCTTATGCCTGAATAAATCTGTTAGTCTTTAAGGTGCCACCAGATTCCTTGTTGTTTTCATTTAACTCTGTCATATATGCCCATACCATCTCAGCATCCTCTGTTGCAGCTTCTCTCTGATACTGCAGACCTCGGTCCCACTCTTGATGGCACTGTCAGCATGTGGTCCAGCAATATCACCCTTCTCACAGCCTTCAAATACCTCACTTCAGTGACTTCAATCAGGCCTCTTATTACCTGACTCTTAAATCCCTCTCTAACTGCTGTATCTCCTGTGTTGCTTTAGTTTGTCTAGTGCAGTGATCCGCAAACTTTTCAGGGTGACACCCCTCCCCCCGGTCAGGAGTGAGGCTATGGCTCCGTGGTGGGAGAGGGACACAGACAGTGGTAAGGGGGCCAAGGACACAGCTGGGGGTAGGTCTGGGGTTGGGAATGGAGCTGTGGTCAGGGGCCGGGAGCAGAGCTGCACTGAGGCTGGGGATGGGGCCAGGTGCAGGGCTGGGAGCAGAGACTGAAAGTGAGGTGGGGCGGGACTGCGTGGCACTCCCTCCCTCCCCCCCCATGGGGGCTGACCTGGGCCCCCTGCTCTCCCCAATGTTCCTTCATGCCTCCTACGGGCGCATGCCCCACAGTCTGGGGGCCTTTAGTCTAGTGCCTGATATCACAGCACTGGAAGCTTATAGAGATGTTGAAGCCAGGGACTGTGTGTACTTCTTTCAAAGAGAGAGGCGCCCACATGCCAAAGCTCAGATCTCGATTTTTCTCTGTGTTCAGAAGTGTTTGAATCAAGGCCCAGAATCCTCACCCCATGCTCCTGGCTGGCTATCACTGGTGACAATTTGGAGAGGGGAGGTTGCCCCCGACCCCAAAAGGGCTTTAACAGCTGCTGCTGGAATGATCCAGATTTTTTGGCTGAGCTCAGCTCAGCTCCCCTCTGTACAGATGGAGGAGTGGCCTGGCCAAACTTAGCGAGTAGCGTTGCAACCTGGTGTGTGGAGAGTTTGTTTCTGTACGGGAGAGTGCAGGGGAGTTTGCTGAGAGCTTGACTCCTGGTGGGGCCAGCTCATGCCCTGGTGGAAGAGAGAGGAGACTTCCTGGCTGAAGGAGACCTTGGGGAAGGAGCGGGGTGTTCAGAATTTCCCCATTCTCTTCCCCAATGTGTGTGTTTCACTTGGTTTTGTTAGGAATATTTTGCACAGGCTGAATTTACCAGTCGGCTCTGGCTGCTTTACACCACTTTTGCGTAAAGCCACTGTAAGCCCAGTACAAAGGGTCAGTTGTATTCTGTTTGCAGCTGCTTTGCATCATGGGAGCAGCACAACACAATCAGAAGATATAGGTGAATCTCACCCAGATGCAGTAAACTCCGGGAGGGGCCATGTACAATGCTGAGCAGAAACTTGGCAGTCATCTAATAACGTCTAGCCTCAAAAATGCAAATTGAGCTGTAGTAACATGCAAGTTAACACAATCTGCCATTCCCCATCTCTTTTGGTTCTCCCAATACACCCCTTTCTTTTTAAGGGAGGCAGCTACTTGAGGATAAAGCATGTGGCCTGGTTCTTTGCTCATCTAACTATAAGCTTATTCCATCTATTCAGGAGCCCCTATGGTTCTTCCTCACGTAGGATTGGAGCTGCCATACATGGGCCATTGCATATTGAATGGTTTGTATGCCAAATTCTAAAACTGACACATGTTTAGATCAGTTGTGAAGTGGTACCATCTATATCTATTCATACATAATGGCTTTTACCACCTACATGAATAATCCAAATCCAGCAATTCAGTATTCACTATTTGCAATATCACTACCTAGCTGAATGCTGGTGGGAAAATCACATTTGGGGCATTAAATCTTAGTAAGATCTAGTGGAACTTCACAGAGACATTAAAAAGCTAGAAATGATCCAAAATGGAGCACAGGAACTTTTTTTAATGCCATTCTGAAGCCGCTTCCCTGCTCCTGCTTTCACTGTTTTAAGCTCCATAGCATTAAAATCCAGTCCAAATCCTATTAAAGCAACTGATTTGCAACCTCCGGCACTGAACATCTTTCCACACAGCTAGAGTTTGCAGTACTAGATGCCCACCTTCACTGTAGGTAATCCCAAAATATTTTCAAACCCTTTTTTGGCTGCAAAGTAGATTGGAATTGGAGATGGGGGTCGCTCCAATCTAGCATAACCTGATAATGAAATTCTAACCGGGCTTACTACAGACCAAACTGGTAGATGGCAGCGGCTGTTTTTGAAGCTATCAGGCACCTCCTCTCAAAGGACTGGTGGTGAATTCCCAGATCTGACCTCTTCTGTGGCAATGATCCGTTTTAATTCCTAATCAGCCTTTGCTTTCCAAAACAGATCCTTTGGTCCTTTTTTTTTTTTTTTTTTTTTTTTCCTTTTCTTTCCCTACACTTCCTCTTCCTCCGCCCCCACCATGTCCTATAGGTGCAAGATACCAATATCCCAGATCCCCTGGGCAAACCCCCCTGGAAAAAATCCTTGCATGGTGTTACATATATATGTACCAAACATTAGGCTGTTGTTGGCAGGACTGTCTTGGATCTCCTGAATGCCCTAATTTTCATTACTCTGTTGCAGACATAGCATAGCCATGATAAGATCAGCACAATAACAAACAGTATCGCAGACAGCCTTGCTAGCTGCTGCTCATAATTCATTTGATTTTTCATCCTAGGGCTGATGGCATCCACTTCTTTTTAATATGTATCCGTTCTCTCCTTCCCCTGACCCCACCTGTATCTCTCATCCAAACCTTATTAAATGTCATTGTATTTAAGTATGTGTTTTCTGTTGTTTCATTTTACCTTGTGTATCTTCCCCTACCCACCCCCCTTTACCATCAAGATCAATTCACAGGACACCAGGACTAGCATAAATCTCAGCTACACACCTGGTGCAACCTAATTTCTCCTACTGGTTCATTTCATTTCATTCCCTGGGCTTGGACTGCCTTCCTAACCAGTCTTTTCACTTGGAGGTGAATCTGTTGCTTGTAAAAGTGCCACAGGGCTGTGTAGAGCCAGTTGCAGTGTAAGCGTACTCACCATGGCTTGTTACTCTTGTTGAGTCTTTCTGGAGCAGAGGCAGCCAATTGTACCCAACTATGTATTGATCTGGGCTATGTACATAGGAGTTGGGTGAGGCCTATGAGAGGACTAGGGTGAGATTCACTGCACTAAGGGGTCTGTTTTCTCTCCTCTCCAAGGGTTAATATCTTCTACACTACATGTGAACTAAGGAATTCAGGTTTCCTTAAAATTGCTTTACCATACTTGGCTAAACCACACATAGCACTCTGAAAATTTAGCACAGGAGCTAAAACTTTATTTATATTCTCAGGAGCACTTGTATTACGTGGGCAGCACATTCTTTCTCAGAAGTACTGTACCGTACGTGTAAAAAAGCTCTGCGGTATGCTTTTAATGCTGCCCCCTTTTGTAATTACCAACCTTAAATTCACATTGTTCCCGATAAGTGTCTCATAGAATTCTGGGGACATAAAAGTTGAATTTTTTCAATGTGTACTTTATATGTGTATATCTGAAAAGGCAAGACTGGCTGAATTCTGCTCAGTCAACCCCAGTGAACTCAGCAAGGTAGCACGGATGTAACTAAGAGCACAACACAGACTTCTGTATTTACCCCCAAACAAAATAAATTGAGCTACATAAGAGTCTTACCTTGTGTTTTCCAGTTCTGTAATATGTGGATTCAGAGTGGGACTCTTCCTTTAAAATCAGAGGAAGTTATATCTCCTATACGGCAAGTTAATAACCCTTATTCTTTCGTTTGGCCAGGGAACACATCCTAATACAACAGGTAATTCTTTAGCAGGTGCAGACTTACCAAAGCCCTTAAGGACCCAAAGTGAGTTCACACAAGGTAAAACAGATCAAAGAATTTATTTTTATTTCATCCAGATTGCTGTTTAACTGGGGCTTGAGTTTTAAGATCCGCAAGCCTCTTGTGATTAGTACCACAAATGCAGAGCTTTGTTCTTTCCCTCTTATTTCTGCCACCCAAAATTTTGTTTGTACTTGCACGATTTGCAGACAACCTGTTGTAAAAGCCTGATTGCACTAACCTCGTTTAATGGTCCAGCCAACACACTGCTAGGAAGAGCTGGTCAAAATCTTCCAAAGTGCGTGCGTTTGTGTGTGTGTTGGGGTGGGGCGGGTGTCATAAAATGATCTTTTCAAAACTAATGAATATTATTCATGCTTTTTTTTATATTAACACATTTTTATGCAAATAGCTACTGAAATGGTTATCAAAAATTTTCATTTACCAAAAACTCTGGGTGTGTTTGTGAGGCTTGTTCGTTTGGTCAGAGGTTTTTTTTTTATGACAACAAAACATGAAAACTATTTTTATTTTTTAAAACCAGTTTGGGGAAGAGGGGGAGAAGAGAGAAATTGCTTTCGTTTCACAGGTGGTAACTTTCCTTTTCTGACTAACTCTACTGGAAAACATTTTAGACAGGCAAGAAGAAAAGGCCCCTTAACAGTCATTCCCAGTCACCTGTAGGATCCAGTCCCCGATAACATTTAGATGCTAAATCTCAAAAGAATAGTCATTAATTTGACTTATTTCTTTATAAGAAATTGTGTGGCTTCATCTAGGTCAGAAATACCAATAGTAGCATTTCCTCCAGTCCTACTTATCGGAATGTGTGTTTGGTTTTCCCCTTGATAGTCCAAGATCCAATCCCCATTTTTGATTCATTCTCAAATACAAGAGAAAGTTAAGAACTGTGGTTGACTCTCTCAGATTTACTGCTGTCTATTCCACTGATTAACAGACCCTGTTGTATCTAGAGAGACATTCTTCCTGTGAAATGGCTTTAGATTTTATTGGTCATTTCTTACTGTCTTAGTCACTCAGTTGGATATCTTTCAAAAGACTGACCTGGAAATATAACTTATTTCTTTTTAATTTTTACTTTGAAAGGTAGTTTCTTCAAATGCACTAGCTGACTGTATTATCACTATTTCAGTTTCCTATCCTATTCTCCCCAGTACAGTCTGCAATGCTGGATAAGAGAAATTGCCAGATTGGCTGGAAAATGCAACTTTCGTAACTTCACTTTTATTATTTTTAAATAGCTTTAAAAGTGTGGGTCTAGAACTATTTGGGTGTTACTGTGTACAGCATTGCAATGCCTAACTGATTTAGGAACCAAAAGCGGTTTAGAAACTTAGGAGTCTAAATTCCATTGACAGACCATGTGAATTTAGCTCTGAAGTACCTAAATCTTTTTTGAAAAGAGACTTTGTTTCCTAAGTCAGTTAAGCATTGCAATGCTGAGTGCAGCAACACCTGAACCCCTTTAAAAATCTGGGCCCTAATATATAATCTCTCTAGGAGTTGGGAGGTTTTGATTCTGAACTTTTTTTTATTTTTTTTTGGTCCCTCGTGCAAAAGGAAACTATTCTGAGTATTTAAAGGTGTCCTGCAACTGGAAGAGAAGAATTTTTCTCCCGCCCCCACCTTAAATACTACTTCAGGGGTCTCAAATTCCCAGCCCACAGGCTGTCTGCGGCCTGCGAACCTCCCCAAAGAGGGCTGTGGGCTCCAGCAGTTTTGGGGATGGGTCTCTCCCTTGGCCCCACCTGCTCCCCACTCCCTCCCAGGGCCCTGACAGTGCAGTGGAGCTGAGCGGTGTCTGCCTGCTCGCGACAGTGGCTGCCAGCCTCTCCCTGCCGCCCTGAGGCAGGGCTGTGCCTGCACACACTGCCCCTGCCCTGAGCGCCCCTGCAGCCTATGGGAAGCTGTGGGGGCAGTGCCTGAGGACAGCAGTGTGCGGAGGCCCCCCAACCTGCCCCACCGCCTGCCCCGCCTTGGAGCCCCAGGTAGGTGTTGCACACCCAACCCCCTCCCCGAGCCTGCATCCCACCCCCTCCCCTCATACCAACTCCCTCCCAGAGTCTGCACTCCCTCCCCCCAGTCCCCAAATTCCCTCCCAGAGCCTGCACCCTCACCCCCTGCCCCATCCCAGAGCCTGCACTCAACACCCAAACTCCCTGCCAGACAGGTGGGGGGCAGAGTTTTGGGGAGTGGTCTCTGGGTGGCATGAGGGACATTATTGGCCCGCTTGAGGACTGGCACTGGCCCTAAGGTAAATTGAGTTTGAGACCCCTGTACTACTACATGATGGAGAGTGGTTTTGAAAAAGTTTGGGTGGAGGAAGGGTTGTTTCAAAAGCTTTTTTTGCTTGGTTGTTAGTACAAAGTTAAGGTCTTGTGTCTGGTGAACTGGTGCAGGACTTCTCAACCTTTTCTTTTCTGAGCCCCTCCCCCCCCAATCTGCTGTAAACCAGCGGTTCTCAAACCGGGGGTCGCCGAGCACTCCCAGGGGGGTCGCAAGCTCCCGGTGCTGCTGAAAAGCTGCCAAATGCCTTACTTCCGCATTCGGTGGCTTTTCGGCGGACATACTAAGCGCTCTGTTCGGCTGCAGTCGGTAGCACTCGGCATGGCCGCTGAAAAGCTGCCAAATGCAGAAGTAATGCATTCGGCGGCTTTTCGGTGGACATACAAGGGTCCGCCGTGGCAGCTGAACAACCAAAAAGGGGTCGCGGTTCTCATAAGTTTGGACTCATAAACAGTCCACAGCCCACCTGTGCCACAGTAACTGGTTTTCTGCATACAAAAGCCAGGGCTAGAGTTAGAAAGCAGAGAATTGCCTGGGGCTCCCTGCTACAGGGGTTCCCATAAAGCTACTTTACTCAGGCTTCGGTTTCAGGTCTGGGTGATGGGGCTCAGGGCCTAGGCTACAGCCCCATGTGGTGAGGTTTCAGCTTTCCTTCCTGGGCCCCACTGAGTTTAATACTGGCCCTGCTTGGTGGCCCCCCTGAAACCTGCTCAGCCCCTCCCCCTAGTTGAGAACCACTGAATTAGTGAAATAGTAACATGGCAAGATTAACTTAGAGTGAAAACCAAGCAATTTGGCAGGGAAGGTATAGTTAGTGGGACACCTTGTGGGGTAAGGGGGTGTGTTTTGTTTGTTAATATCAGTTTAATGTTAATGACAAATTAACAAAGCCATTCCATCTCCAAAATGTTACAGTAGGCCTACTCTTTCAGTCTGGTGGGAGGGCTCACCAGGAATGTGATCGGACACACACACAGCTGGTTCTCTCGCAGAACTCGCCATTCCTGATTTTTTTTTTTTCTCCAGTTAAAAGAACCAAAACAAGCAGTAAAAAACCGCAACCCGTTTTTGAAGAAAAACAATAAAGGAGTGAAAACCTCATTAGAAGAGCAAAATAGATAACGAGCTCAATTTAATAAAATTCTTTGCAGTCACCTTTTTTAAGTAATCTCTTTTAGTATACATTGAGTGGAAATGGATGACGGTTTGTTTATTTTTAGAAACTGTGTATTTCGCATTCCCCAGGTACACTGATTCCATAGATGACGTTAGTTTGGATACCAAACCAAGAACAGATGACCGTCAATGCATTTCTGGGTGGCTATAACTCATAGCTGTGTCTGGTGTTATAAGGCTGAAGGCAGAGTGACTGCAAATACTCGAAAAAGTGACATGTCTCCTGTAACTTCCCTTTATCTAGAAATTGCTTTTCATAAAAGCATAAAGATAAGGGTGACTTTAGACCTGCGTGTTTACAGCCTGGTTCAGCACCCATTGATTTCAGTGGGCTTTGGATCAGATCCTTGGAGTCTGATCAAAATCCTATCACAGCCAAAGGGTGTTAAATCCAACCCTTAGTAGTTAGACGTCTAGCCAAAGCCTCGAGTCTGTGCAGAGCCAAAGTAAATGGGCTCTGTGCACAAAAGGACAGAGGGTACTGAATTTCCCCTCCCGCTTTTCCCTGAACAGCAGAAATGCTTTGTGTGGAGTGGTTATGAAGTTGCTAGTCCTAGTCTTTTGTTCCACTGGCTTTATTCGCTTGTGGAAAGCATGTAGTAGAGAATAATTGCCCTTCTGATTTCTCAACAATGTTATCCATCAGAATCCCACTTCTTTTGATAGGAACCCTCCTTATGGACTATTGTGCTGAGTGCTACTGCAATACAAATAATAATTTCCAAAGTCATTACATCAGTCATGATTTCAAAGGGCTGCTTAAAACGGTATTGAATGAAATGTACCTTTAAAAGCCAATTTTCCTTTCTTTAAAAAGGCACAAATACGCAAAGCAGGAATGTAGTGTTTTAGTTGAACAATAACTATTGTCTTTTATAGACTTTTTTGATGTGAATAAAGCAGCAAGTGGTTATGAAATTAACATGCCTTAGTAGGATTCATAAAAGAATGGATAAAGACAGGAGAAGAAAGAAGGGGGAAAACTGAATGTGTGCTGTATGTGTTGGGGGAAAGGGAACTAATAAGAAACAACCTACTTGTGGAGTGCACTGGGACACTCAGACTGTATCTCTGTGGCTTAGGTGCAAAAGAAGTGATTATAGATGACATGCCTTTAAAATCTCCACAATTGTTGCCATAGGTATTTGCTGTAACTGGGAGATTTTCCTATACTCCTAAATAGGAATTGACATCATACAACAGGCATTACAGAGTGACAAAATTGAGACTTCACTGGTCTTCTGCGATGGGGTTACTTCTTGAGCAACAAAAGCAAGTGCTTTACAGATAAGTAAGATGACTCTTCCCTCTTCCCCCTGCCCTGCGCACCCAAGAGCTTAAAACCTAAATGGACAAAGGATAGGAAATGGGATTCAAGAAAAGCAGATAACATGTTTTTATTTTGAAACTTTTTATTAAGGCAATTTTCAATAAAATGTTAACATGCTACATCGTATGTTGCTTACTACTTAGTCAAGATCAGGGTTAATGTTCAAAGAACTTGGCTAAGGATTCTGGCTTGCTGGCTGGGGAGCCCTCCTCCTTCAAGTATGCTAAAAAGTGTGACCAACTTTCTAAGGGTCTGTCTATACAACCTGCCAGATTGGCAGACAGTGATCTATCCAGCGGAGGTTGATTTTATTGCGTCTAGTCGAGACGTGATAAATTGGCCCCTGAGTGTTCTCCTGTCGACCCTGATACCCCACTCCTCACTCCCACCAGGGTGAGAGGCGCAGGTGGAGTTGATGGGGGAGCATCAGCAGTCAACTCACTGCAGTGAAGATACCACGGTGATCTAAATACCTCGACGTTAGCTATGTTATTCACGTAGATGAAGTTGCATAACTTAGATCGCTGTCTCGTCCCCCGTCCCATCAGTGTAAGGCCTAGGTGCTTGTTCTCTTTTTGGTGCTGCTTTTGTGTACTCGGTATGAAAGCTTTTTCCATTACAAGGACAGTCCGTATTTTACTATACCACGTTTTTCCAATAATGTGCAATACAAGGTCTTGCTGCTAAGAACAATAATAATAATAATTAAGGCTACGTTTTAGTCACGGGTATTTTTAGTAAAAGTCATGGATGAGTCACAGGCAGTAAACAAAAATTCAGTGCCTGTGAAGTCCTGACTTGTACTTTATACCCCTGACTAAATCTTGGGGAGGAGGGCAGAAGTGCCATGGGGGGGCACGGTGTTGGTGGGGCTGGCAGGGTCCCTACCCTCACCCAGTTCTGTGTGGCTCCCCAGAAGGGTCAGTATATGTCCCTCCCTCGGCTCCTTGGTGGTCTGCGCTGCCTCTGCTCAGAGTGCCGGCTCTGCAGCTCTCATTGGCCAATAATTGCAGCCAATGGGAGCTAAGGGGAGCAGAGGCACGACATGGCCTCCACCTAGCAGCTGAGGGAGGGAGGGACATGTCACCACTTCCAGGGAGCCCCCCCCCCCAAGGTAATTGTTACCCTCAGCCCTCAGCCCCTCCCACACCCCAACCACCAGCCCAGAACTCCCTCCTACACCCAAACTCCTGCTGCTGCTCTAGGGGGCGGGGGCCACAGTGGCCCGAGACTGCCTGGCCGCTGCAGAAGTCAGAGTTCCCGGAACGTCACGGAATGCATGATTTCCATGACAAACTCGCAGCTTTAATAATAAAGGGTTAGTCGTGCTGTTTAAAGTGTAGATCCTTTTACTGGAGCATTAAGTAAGCTGCTCAGGCAGGGTGGCCAGATGTCCCGATTTTATAGGGACAGTCCTGATTTTTGGGCCTTTTTTCTTATATAGGTTCCTGTTAGCCTCCATCCTGTTCCGATATTTTCACACTTGCATTCTGGTCAGGGGATCTCTAGGAAGTTGGCATTTTGTCACACAATGAATGAATCTTCCTTTTGAGAAGACAACTAGGGCCCGCTATGCTTTTTGGAAGAAGTATGTTTTCAGAAGGGATTGGAGGGATGGTAGTGTTGAAGGCATAGCAGACAGAGGCCCGAGTGGCCTCCAGCTGTGGGGAGCCCCCTAGAAAAGAGAGTGAGAGGACTCTTGAGTAGTGGCCGGGGGTGGGGAGGGTGTAGCTGGATGGAAGAAAGGGAGAGAGGTTTTCCCAGGGGAAGGTAGCGCTGGAGTTTTCCATGAGGGAGAGACAGACGCTCACCCCACCCCCCCAACCACCATTCCACTTCAAATTCTACAAACTGAAAACTCTGCTGGTATATTCATATCTTTGATCTATTTCTCGGGAACCAAGTAGAAGTTTTTGTACTCAGTACAGTATATGGTATTGCATCCTTCCTTGGTTATACTGTCATGAGAAAACATTTGTGTGGGGCTTTTGTTTTGTTTGTTAGTTTTTAACAGGGAAGCCAAGAGAGAAAAGATCCTCTGCCTCCCCACCTAATCCCTCATCTCTCTTCTGTATTATCTCCTGAATACCTGGCACATGTGGTTTTATCACAGACTAAGTGGGAAATTTTAAGCCCTTGTTTAAAATATTGTGAGCCCATCACTGGCTGGCCATTGAATTGGTCAGTAAATATGTTCATTGAACATAGACATAACTTTGAAATTACTCGGGCTGAAATGCACAGTTGCTAGGATGGCAATTTTAAGAATCTCTCAAATGCAAAAGAGAAGAAGAGCACTTTCAAAGCCCCATTCAGGTCTGAGCAACTACCAACGGGAGAATCATGCTGATAAACACCTGCACACAGCTTTTGAAAGCGTAGGCGCTTCCTGGATGTAAATATGAGTTTTGTGAAGTGTACATGTGTGGAGGTTGAGATAGCCCTGTGCAGTTCTAAATGCTTCCAGCCAGTTTCCTAGAGAATAAAAATGCAAAAGACATTTTAACCATTTTTTTTTTTCTGGTGCAATGAGCAAAATATTGAGAATAATAAAAACAGTGTGTCCTGCAAAAGCCCAAAGTAAAAGTGAATCTTCCATTTAAAACCTCAACAGGAGCCTGGGAAGCCTGACATAAGAATTCTGTATTTTATGTATAACAAAAACATCAACTTGGATTTGACTTTGTAATTGACTAGGCATAGGCTGCTGGTGTCACTGTAGCAAAACCAGGACTTTAGAGAGGAATTTAGGTACTGAGTCCTGGGGAAAGATTCCTGAGAGTGGAAATCTGTTCAGCTGTAGTTAGGGATCTGTTCCAAAGCTGACTGAAGTCCATAGGAAGACTCCCACTGATGCCGACTCTCTTTTTTTTTTTTTTTTTTTCCCTAAGTATTCTTCTGTGGTCTGTCTTCTGATTGGCAGTGGGCTCTCAGAGTACGTCTACACAGCAAACAGTCTGAGATCTGTGGGAATTTTGTGTGAGAACATGCATGTTTGTATGTTCTTTGGCATCTTTTAGTAGAAAAGATACATTTGTGGTTTATTTTTCTTTATGGTCCATTTCTGTGAAAAATTAAAATGTGTATATATATAGTTGAAATTTTTCACGGAAAATGCTATTTTGAGACCAGCTCTTTGTTTGCGACTATTTATTGGATGCTTTGTCTCTAATTTTTAGCAGATCAAACACCTGCTATTTGTGCACAGATCTCTTTGGATTGAGAACAGTTTCTTGAGGGAAATTGTAGAAGTTCCATTGTTTAGGACATGATTTAAATCTAGAAGGGGCAAATTAATAGAAAATATACAGCAGGGAACAATTGTGCATTAGCAGGGCAATAGACCATGGTGGCCTTGAGTTTTTTCCATCTATCTAACATACATATAACCCCTACTACCATAGTATCTGAACAGCTCCTCGTTATTGTAATTCTCCTCACAATGGCGCTCTTCCCTACAAGGTGCATGTTACAGATGGGAAACTGAGGCACAGAGTGACTCATTGACTTGCTTAAGGTCACACGGGAAGCCCGTGGCAAAGTAGAGAACTGAACCTTGGTCTCCTGTATCTGAGGCCAGCACCTTAATCAGTGGGCCACCTATTCTGTACAATATTTAACCATTCTGATTGGTGTGTGGCATAATTCATCTTCTTTGCTAATCTGGGTGTAAAGCCTGCATGTTTAAGTAATCGAAATGATGCCCCAGCTTGTAATCTTTGAGGGACTTCAGATCTGAACTTGGCAGCTATCAGTGCAACAATCCATTGGATTTGAAAAAGGCAGGCAAGGACACCTTCGTAACGCAGATCCATCTTCCCATCATGCACTAAGTTGATTGAATTGATATCCCCCTTACTCTGGATTTTCATTCTCGTCCCTACAGCCTACCCCCCAAGATATTACAAAGCAAATGATTCGCCGCTAGTAAGGCTGAAGAAACAGAGAAGGGAGACGCTGGCTATTTAGAGAGCAGGTAGCAGTAAATTTTTAATGCATATGTGACATGGCCAGCACTTGGGTAACACATGGTATTTGTACGGTAAGCAATTCAGTTCTGACTCTGTAGTTCTGGGCCCTTTAATAGCAGGCGAGAACAATGTTCCCTCTAATTTTTGACAGGATGTGTGTGCAAAACATTTCTTCTGTGCAAATTTTTGTGCACACGGTGTTTTGCCCTGTGCGCAGCGTTTAGGATCGGTGTGCGCACGCACAGCTTAGAGGGAACAGCGAGCGACAGGTATGTTCTGGGCACCCGCAAGTCCTTCTTTGCAACAATCTAGCACGGGATAGGCAACCTATGGCACAGGTGCTGAAGGCGGCACACGAGTTGATTTTCAGTAGCACTCAGACTGCCCGGGTCCCGGCCACCGGTCTGGGGGCTCTGCGTTTTAATTTAATTTTAAATGAAGCTTCTTAAACATTTTTAAAACCTTATTTACTTTACGTACAACAATAACTTATTTATATATTAAAGACTTATAGAAAGAGACCTTCTAAAAATGTTAAAATGTATTACTGGCACGCGAAACCCTAAATTTAGAGTGAATAAATGAAGACTTGGCACACCACTTCTGAAAAGTTGCTGACCTCTGACCTAGCAACACTTAGGCCTGGACCCATGTACAGGAGTTGACGGCAATAAGTTCTGAATATGAAAAGGGGGAGGCAAGGAGAGAAGCACAGTGGTGCTTCCCGGTCATGGACCCGGATTTCCTGGCTAAGAAATTCTATGTTATGATGCCAAACAGCAGTCTCTCTCTTATCAGGGAATGGAAAAGACTCTAGTAAAGAACAAGAAGACAGTGAACAATTTAACTGCGTATCTCTCTCTGACTCATTGCTGCATCAGACTCTGTCATTCACAGCTGCTCTCCGCAGTGTTCTTTTAAAAATAGGTGGCTTTCCAACAAGGCTTTTAGACATACCTGTTCACAGATATTCAGTGTGGTGTGCCATTGTTCTTTCAGTTATAGTCCTTCCTAAACAAACTCTTGCTGTCTGAACAGGTGATTGTTTGTTTGACATAAGGCTGTGTACTAGCCATGTTGAACCTAGTACATTAGAGAGACAAAACGTGTGAGGTAATAACTTTTACTAGACCAAATTCTGTTGGTGGAGAGAGAGAAGCTTACAAACTTACACTGAGCTCATCATCAGACCTTGAAAGCTTGTCTCTCCACCAACAGAAGTTGGTCCAATAAAAGATATTGCTTCACCTACCCTGTCTCTCACTGCAGCTTTTAGAAGCAGGTTGGTTTCTGTTGCCATAAAAGAAAGTGAGGCGATAGAGATGTACGAACACCTACCATAATTCTCAGGTACTCCATCCCATCAAACAAGGGAAAGGGTGGGCCTGCCTTCTGTGGGTGATGGATGGGTATTGACTTACTATCTATTTGCTTGTATTTGGGCGACACCTTTTTTTCGAGTGACATGTACTGTCTTGACCTACCCTTTACTGATAGGGTCCTACCAAATAAACATCCCATTTTGGTGAATTTCATGGTCATGGCATTTTAAAAATTGTAAATTTAATGATTTTAGCTATTTAAATCTAAAATGTCATGGTGGTGTAACTGTAGTGGTCTTGACCCGAAAAGGAGTGGGGTGGGGCGTGGTTGCAAGGTTATTGTAGGGGGAGTTGCGGTACTGCTACCCTTACTTCTGCGCTGCTGGCTGGGAGCCTAATTCTGAAGGCAGAGCTGCCGCCAGCAGCAGTGCAGGAGTAAGGATGACGTGGTATGGTATTGCCACCCTTCTGCACTGCTGCCTTCAGAGCTGAGCCCTTAGTCAGCAGCTGCCCAGCTCTGAAGGCAGCAGCGCAGAAGTAAGGGTAGGAAGGTATTGTACTGCCACCCTTACCTCTGTGCTGCTGCTGGTGGGGTGGAGCTTTCAGAGCTGGGCTCTCAGCCAACTGCAGCTGTTCTCCAGCTGCCCAGCTCTGAAGACAGCAAAGAAGTAAGGGTGGCAATACTGCAACCCCCCTAAATAAGCTTGTGACCCCCCTGCAACTCCTTGTTGTGTCAGAATCCCAAGAGAATTCGAGAATCGCTGGTATCCCCCATGAAATCTATATAGTATAAGGTAAAAGCGCACACAAGACCAGATTTCATGGGGCGGGGGGAACGAGATTTTACAGTCCATGATACATTTTTCATGGCTGTGAATTTGGTAGGGCCCTACTGATAGACTAGAACTCTGGCCTTGGATTCCCATGTTTACGTACTTCTGTCTTAGGTCAGGAATGTGTAATCCAAATTCTCAAGGATGAAAAGTAGGTTAGACTGCTAGCAACAAGGAAATTACTTTACTTTCCAGTATCCACTGTGTGGGTGCCAGCAGGTACCTTGTGATCTGGCTCCCAACTGCATTTACTGGTGGTGGGGCTTCTGTTGTTACAACTTGACATGAGTTTAATGACCATTAATGCCAACAGCCTGGCAGCTCTGGAGACTGAAGTCCAAGGAACAGAAAACAACACAGCATGCTGCCTGGATGACATGCCCTAGCTGTGAACTGAAGGGAACCCCTCTAGGGGGATGAGATTGCTTTGTCTATGGTCCAGCCCTCTTTGGACTGTCTGCCATTGACTGGGGATAGTCAGACAGGTTAGTTAGAGCTCTGAGAGGCGGGAGTGAGGTTAGCAGTAATATTAAATAGTAACTAACATTCATCATTAACTTGGATCAAGGTTACTAGTTTCTTTCACATAGATCACCAAACAGCTGTACTATGGGGTCATCTTTTGATCCCTACTAATCTGGGCAAGATTTGAACTTGTGACTTACACCTGAATTCATCAGGGTACTTAAGCAGGTGCCCAACTTGCAGTGTGAGTAGTCCCGTTGAATGTAATAGAGGTCTCTTGCTGACAGTCAGGCACCTGCTCATATACCTTGTCGAACTGCAGCCTTAGGCTGTGAAAGGCTCCCTATCCTGTTACTAACCTCAGAGCTGTCTCCTCCCTCTCTTTGAGCTGAAACATTAATAAATGCACTGCAGGTCTTTGATCTCAAGGCAACTCTGCTTTTGAAGGCTACTTGATTAATTGCAGCAATACAGGCATTCAGAATTTTCAGTAGATGTTCAATCTTTGAATTTCCATTGAAAACCTATAGCTGTTGAAGCAGGTTTTCTTGCAGCTCTGTGGAGTGTGTTACAATGGCATCTCATTCTTTGGTTACCCTGTGATAGATTTCCTGGTGTCCTGAAATTCTGCAGTCAGCAGTCATATTGCCACTGACCTCATGGAGTGAAATAGACCTCATCTGGTGATATGTCGTGAGAGCACTTATAGCCTGGACAAGTTTAAAGGGATGCTGTCGAGATTTTTGTGCGTGTTTCTACCATGAAAAAATACATAATAGTTTTTTTTTCCCCCTTAAAAATAAACAGTAATTTTGCTTAAGTTTAGGTTGAATTTAGGATTCTCAGACCTCGCTCAAATTCTGAGTATGCATAGTTAGGCTGGGTAGCACCTGTCTGTGAGATATTCAGCATCATTCTTCCACCCTCCCTCTCCCTCTCTGATGCCATCACAAGGAGCAGATTCCAGGGACTATGGAGAGACACCTGCTGGGAAGAGGGAAGCACCACTGTTCTAAGGAAAAGCAGTGTGGCACCTTGGTCTTGTCCGTATAAGCACAGCCACGACCTCCATTCTTGTCTGATCTATATACGATGATTAATTCTTGAGCTGTGCCCTGCTGCGGCTTTTCTGCTGACATGTGTTTGTGCATCCACACTTGCCATGCTGCTTAACTATGTTTGCAGCTGTGCATTCTGGGAAAACTTCAGTAGCTATCCCACACTGCCTCAGCATGGGATAGTGCTCAGAGGAGATGCTCGGAGCGTGCCAGCAGTAGTATGTGCAGCTGCTGTGATGTCCTAGGCAAAGACCTGGGAGATAGGAGCACAAGCCAAGCTGGCTAGATAGGTGTGGTCTAAGATGATGTGTTGAGACCAGGAAGACACCATTTGCCAGCCTAGGCCTCTAACAGGACAAAATGCTATACCTAAGTGCTAGTGAACATGTGGTGTCTGGGCCTACACCATGCTGAGTCAACTATTGCGTTAACTGTCTACCCACTGTGGTAAGCATTGTAGCCTTCCCAGGGCCTTAAAGTTGACTCCTGACTCTGGGGCTTCTGCCTCCTTTCTCATCTCCCTAGGGGTGACTTCCATGTGGTTTTGCCACTATTCTTGTTTCCCTACTATTACTGCATGTGTGCTTGTTATAAAAACATAGTCACGCTACAGCGGAACACCAGTGCCATGCCATGGAAAAGGCATCTAAGAATTTAGTAGAACCCTTTTAATTGGCACAGATCCTAGTAGCAAAACATGTGCAGTGCTGCTGTCTCATGATTTTATGGCCAGTCTTGTGATATCTGTTGGTTTTTAAAACCCCAGCCCCTGGATTTATGTGACTACTTGAGAATTTCTCAACTTTTCTTTTTTTTTTTAATGAGTTTATTGGTTGTGAAAAGCTTGAAGACATGGACTCCAATGCCAGAACATAATATATATATTGGGTTCTTGTTATTGGTTAATATCCACACCTCATTTGTAAGTCAGTTTCGTTATTTGGGTGGAGGAGGAAGATGAGACTCATGAATCTTGAACACTTGTGGTTGGTAATGCCATGTATGCCAATGAAGTGACTATCGTGCTTACCCAGAGTCTCTTAGGAATATGTTTTGTGTAAGGGAACAGAGATAAGAAGAGTGGAGATTCCTAAGCACAGAACATTACAAAAATTAACAATTTAACAACTCTGTTCATGCCAGTTTGAGTGGCAGAGCAGGAAATGGGCCGAAAATGAACAAAGGGCTGCTCAGTGGGGAATCTAACGCAAGCAAAAGCCAATTCACACTTCGACAGGCCTCCCGTGGCAGCTTCCTTAACTGTGCAAACATTTTAGCCAGATAATGAGCAAAAACAAACAGTTTAGCATAATAAACTGCTTTTGAGGAAAGAACACATGAAGGAGGCGAATCTTGGTGCTAATTATTTGCCAGCTGATCTGGCTGTCCATGAAATACCAGAGGATTTTGTTGACAGGCATCCTTTTTGCATGTCTAATCATGAACACTGAATAGAACTTCATTACTTGTCCTAGCTGCTTAGCTGTTGACGATAGCTGCCATTAATATGAGGGAAATTTCGCTACTTTTGGTTGCTTCCTAAAATGAAAAGCCTGTTTGTTTGCCAAGAGCGATAGCAGTTTTTGGATGGGGGAAGATAGCACCTACCGACATGAGACTTCACATTCAGTGTTTATTTGGGCTACTGAGGGAAATTAAAATGAAAGCGCTCTGGTAGTTAACTAGTCTGGTGTGGTGTGTTTATGTGAAGCAGATGGTTGGCTTCTGTACTTTGCCATCAGATTATTGAGTTGGTTTCAGGTCCTCTGCTGTGGTTTCCCGGTAATGCTTGCTTTGCATTTGCTGTATAGCATTTTGCCTCCAGGGAAAATGCTATACAGCAAATGTGTGTCTCTGTCATGGCAGTTTACACTATCCTTCATTTTTTTTAAAAAATGGTTTTGGATTAATTGTTGGCCTCAGACCCAAAGATGCCATTTCCTAATGGTGTGATCTTGATCACTTGTGCTCCAAGCACGGCAGAGCTCTGTGCTGCTAACTGTTCTGACGACCGTTGCTGAAGCAGAAATCCTGTTTGAAACTTAATGGATGGCCTGCTTACTGTATGATCGGGGATATGGTGATCAGCCCCCACGTCCTGTACATTGTCATCATGACGGGGTGTTCTATTCAGAAGGCTGGGGGTTCCCATGGTCAAAGCAGCATTCTCTTGGTTTTGGTTTCATCTCATTTTGACTAATACGGACTCTGCTGCATGAACTTCAGCTTCAGTCCCTTGTGCTCGATATGGCTTAATCAGCAGTGCTAGAAGTGGTTGTTTAAAGAGAGGAGGGGGCCCTGTGCTGCTATTTCTCAGTTACTAGGTGCACACACTCGCTCCCTTGACCCCTAGGGAGGTGGAGAAGACCCGGGGTTTTGGGCCCCTTTGTAGTGTGGAGCCCCCACTCTACATGGTGGCAGCAGTGCTGTGAAAACTGGCTTGCTCCCAGAGCCTTGATGAGTTAAGAGGTAGGCAAACCCCTGGGGAGGTGACCTCTCCATCCCCTTGGAGTCCCATTGACTAGAGCGCTGGCAGGAAATGCCACTCCTATTTCCTGTTCCTCCCACTGGATGGCGGTGATGCTGTCTGAGAAGAGATTGCAAGGGGTCCAGCAGCTGTGGGGACACAGCAGGCTTAGAGGTCAGGGCTGGGAGATGTGTCTGGGAAGCAACTGGGGTGTCTGGCAATACGAGTTTGCACTGCATGCGAGGGTCTGCCCCATGCCTCGATCAGTGACTGAGGGACCGAAGCTACAGAGGGGTAGTTTGGACTGTATGTTGATGTATTTTGAGCTGCATTGTGAAGCACTGAATTCCTTACACTGTCCTTAGCTGTCCCTTTCAGTGACACTACGAGGCACAGCATGAAAGTTGGGGGCTCCCCTTTAAGGCAGGTAGTTCCTGTCATAGTAATGACCTTCATGGCTAAGGTCACCAAAGTGTAAGGTCTCCCAGTGCTTATGGCTTCCCCATCAAAGACCTATTGGTGGGGAGGAGAGGACAGGAGAGTGACTTCATATTTTGTTTAAACCGGGTGCTGCAGCTAAACTGTCCTTATTAAATTAAGCCTATATCCAGAGTATTATGCCCAGATTTAACCCTGCCTCCCTCCACTTCTGCATCACCCAAAGGATTGTTTTCATTATCAGTGCCAATTAATTTTCATGCCTTTTTTTTGATCCTAGAATTGGGGCCAAGCTATACAAGCTATCAGCAATCAGTGACTTGGCCTGATGATTGCTTTAATTATCTGTACAAGTGCAGCCTGTTCCAGTGCTGGTTTAGATGGCTTGTGTTGTGCTGTTAGATCTTGGAAGAGGGATTTCACACCGTGTGGTTTCATTCAGAAGAGGCCTTACCCGCTCCACTCATTTATTTATTTTTAAAGGAAGGGCCTTGCCCTCCATTTTAGAGATCATCATTACATGTTGCGCTAACAGATTAGCAAGGCAATTGGTTGCTGTCTGTCTAGCTCCAGGACAGACTTTGGGTGGTCTGAAAATCTTGAGTGCCTGTACTTGCTGGATTCCTGGCACTTGGCGGTGTCGTCAGGCGGGAAGTGCAGAGCCCCGCATTAATAATAAGATGGTAGCAGCAGGAGGTCACCAAGCATTTTTTCTTTGCTCATGTGAGGCCCAAATCTGCCCTGATTTATACCCCATCAAAGCCCACCATTTTCAACGAGTTACAAGCTAATTGTATTTTGTTGGAGTTAAATGGAGTATAAATTGGGTCCTTCACTTTAGTAGAGGCAAAACTCCTGTTGTCTCTGACCCATACATAAATTTACTGGGGGAGAGTGAGAGCAAATAGGAAAGAGTGTTCTCCAGATTTTTATTTTAACTAAATTTTGTAATCTTTACAGCTGTTCAGGACACCCCAGGAATGCAGTGAATGGAAATCAGGTTTATCTGATCCTGCATTGCTTTAGTACAGTCTCCCTACCTTTCTAAACCAAGATTTACTGAAAATGTATTGATCTGCAATGTTCAGCATTTTATAAAGTGCCCAGTTACTAAGGGCACTTCAAATATGTGGTAATGGAATGAGTGGGAGTGTTTATTCAGTTAAAACTGAACAAGAACCATACCATGTTTAGCCTTTACACTTCAGGCAGAACTATCACTTTAGCCTGAGTGATAGTTCTGCTTGATTCTTTATCCAGTCAGTTCTTCCATCCTAAATGATTGGAAACCCATCCCTGGTGGATACTGCAGTGATTAGAAACTTAATAAATATCCATGCTGTAGAGATAATTATTTTAAGTCTTTCTTTGCTGTAGATTATAGAAGCCAGATAAAGGTTCTGTGCAATACGAATAATTGCATTTCTAAATTCTTTGAAATTTGCTTTGCTTTAACCTGTCCTGACAACTTAATGACCTGGCGTATTTGGTTCAGTCAATTTAAAAGCCTCTCTTTCCACATTTTTTCCCCCCAGTATCCTGATTTCCCCATGAATAAAATATATGCATCTTCCAGTAGGAAGAGAGAAATCATACTTAATACTTACATTTGTATTTAAATTGATGACAGACAATTCACTTTAATACCATTTCCTCCTATTCCTGCATTTTAAGCCTTTTTTTTTTTTCTTTTAAGAGAAAGTGGTTTCTCTACTGTACAGCAGCTGAAGTTGTAGCAAGGAAATACGACTCTTAAGGAACAGGGTCTCTAAGAATAGGCAATTTAATTCAAGTATGGTGATTTAGTGCCTGTTAGTATCCTGATGTATTATTCCATTTCCAAAGACCATGCGTTTCTTCAGGCTTAAAACTTGAGACTGATGTTACAGCTTTTCCTCATCTCTGCTGTTCCACATAATTACAGGACTAAGGGAATTTGCTCCCTCCTAAAGGGTTAGCTCCCAGAGAAATAAATCAGTGTGTGTTTATCACCCCACTTGGCTTTTCTTTCCCTCCCTCCCCCAAAAGCTGTAGAGCCAATTTAGATTGTGAAGTGGTCCTGTGGTTAATAAAACCTTTTCTCACCTGAAGCCAGGAACGGGGATGAGACACTATCTATAGAAATTGTCATGGATGAACTTTTAAAAGTAGCTTTTGCTTTCAGTATAATCTTAGCTTCTCTTTATTTTTTCTTCCCTGGAAGATGATGGCCCTTACTCGAAGGGGAGCAAAGACTCAGGTGGACTGGACACAGCCCTTGTCTCCAGAAGGCAAAGCATTCCAGGTAAATGAAAGAACTACTACTTGTTCCCACTCTAATATAGCCATCATCCCCTACGAGCGGCAACAGACTGTAGAAGGAGGAGGTATGGTTGGTCTCATTGTGGGTGGACTGTAACAGGCACTAAACTGTGCAGATTTGTTCTGAGTTCTTACTTCCGTAGCGGTTAAAATGTACCAGGCGCTATACAGGAATAGAGAAAGACGATCTGCGCCCTGAAGATCTTACAATTAAAAGAAGTGACGGGTAGAAGGTGGAGGGGAAAGCAGGAGGAAAGAAGTGGTGAGGGCAATCAGCAAATGTCTTGCTAGTTTGGTACTTTATTGTATTGGGTAGATATAACTACCCACATCTGCCTGTCTCCCCAGCAATTTTTGTTGTTCCATTGGCTGCCTACTGTTATCTGTTACTTGGTGACTAATCCTTGCCTATTAATTCAAGCCTATAAAACTTTCCCTTCCACTCATCCTGATCAAGGACCCTTAGTCTGTCAGCTCCCCCATTGCTGCCTCATGAGAAGTATGGACACCCTCCACTCTGCCATCCGCTCCAGAGGTTCTGGCTCAATGGACAAGTCTGCACTGTAGTCTGAAGGTGTGACTCCAGCACATGTTGATGTACTCAAGCTAGCTTGCTAGAAATAGCCGGGAAGCCACAATGCACAGGTCCACCCAGGATCCTGGGTAAGTGCTCAGGCGGATGACCTGTGCTGCCATGGCTTTACAGTTGTTTTTAAAGAGCTAGCTCAATCAAAGCTAGCTTGGTTATGTCTACGCAGATTCCACTCACGCCTCCTGACAGCAGTGTAGATGTCCGCAGTGAGAAGACAAAAACCGGCCAGTTGCTCAGTCGGTGCATGATGATTGGATCCTGGTGAAAGGAGTTTGTGATCTAGGTCTAGTTCTGAGTGGGTGAGTATCTGCAGGGCAGCCTGTCTGGGAGGTATAGCTTGAAGTTGGAGATATGAATAAACTCGTAACTTGAGACTCCGTTTCGCTCTTCAAGTGGGGCCCTGGTTGGGGCCTGTCAGCACCACAAATTACTGAAGCTGGCTGAAGAATGGAAACCCAAAACATTTAAAACGTCAAAACCTTTTCTATTTCACAAGATTCCGAACACTCATTTTTGTATTTTGGGGGACTTTGTTTGCATTGGTTTAAGATGAGCAGCCGTGTTAGTCTGTATCCGTAGATAAGACGAGGAAGACTTTGTAGCACCTTAGAGACTAACCAGTTTATTAACCGTTATCAAAATGGAGCTTGATGTTTTCTGTTTGCCAAACCCAGGTTTTTCAGTAAATGAAAAACTTCTATAACAGTTTTTATTTTTAAAAGGGCTATGGAAAAATTGCAAAAAATTAAACCTTTTCAAGAAAAGTCTGGTGGGGGGAAGGCGGTTCCTGTGAAATTCTTTTGAAAACTTGTCAAACTTTTACCAGGTTTAAAAATTTCATTGAGGCATCATGGGAGCAAACACAGTGCTAAATGCTTGGTGTAGATTGGGACTAAGATGTTTAGCAGCATGTCAGCTCTTCATGATCGCCTCTGGGCTCACACACTAGTTAGTTGTGACCGATGTCCTCTAGGGTTAACCCTGATCACATGCAATGTTAAATTTGACACTGCCAGCCTCTAAACTGTGTTTAACATTGTGTTAGGTACCGTGACTCCTCAGTCACATTCTAACATGATGTAATTTTCCAGTGCAGAAAAGCCAATAGTGGGCCAAAGATATAGTGTGGAAATGGAGACCTTTCACTGCTGTTACTGATGGTAGTCCTCTTCTGTAGATCATTACAATGCTCTTAAACAATGTCAGATGGCCACAATGGACAATAAATGGCCACAGATGGCCACATTCTAACAAATATGAGGATACCAAGCCCCAATCTTTATGTGGAAAGATGAAAGTAAGAAAAGGAGAAAGAGGATCTGTGGGATTTATACTGAATGTATTTTTGGGGAGTGGGAGCGGGGCAGTTATTTGGCCCTGCTCCATTGCTTTTGCACCTCTTGGGAATCCTCAGGTGGAAAAAAAGCTAGTGTAGCCAGCTCTGTGCCTCCTGCTCTTGGCCTCCCAGATATGGTGGGTATTCCAGGGAGGTGAAGGTTCACGTCCAGTATGTGCTGTGTTCTTGTGATCCTGGGCTGGAGCAAGAGAGTCCAGACTATTCTAACATGTCCTGGAGGTTGAATTAGTCCCTGACTGTGTGGAAGGATATTTCACGCCCTGGGTGAAACTTCCACCTGGTGCTCCCCCTCCAGCCCTGCCACAGCACTCCACACACACCCTTCCCCCACACGGCAGCTCCCCCTCTGCCTGGGGAGTCTCCCCCCCACCCCCGCGGTAGCTCCCCGTCATCCAGGGAGCTCCCGCTGCTGCAGCTCCCCACCCTAGCTCACCTCAGCTCTGCCTCCTCCCCAGAGCACCGCTCCACTTTTCCCACCTCCCAGGCTTGTGGCCAGGGGTGAAAGTAAAATACAGCTTTTACCGGTACGGGGCCACTCCCCCCCCCCCGTCACCGGAAGGGGCGGGGCCTCAGGCGGAAGGGCGGGGCCTCAGGCGGAAGGGGCGGGGCCAGGTGGAAGTAAGTTACATTTCTTATCCCTACAGTCCAAGCACAAGCAACCCATCTCTCCTATATACTTCCTCGATCCCTCCCATTGCATGACTGACTCTAATAAAACTTTACCACTGGAATAAGCCTGAAAAAGTGAAAACTCACTGTCATGTTTGTTGTTTCTCTTCTTCTCCTCCTCCAGCCAGGCTGCCGACGCAGCTAGGCTCTGCATTTCCCCAACCCTTCCACTCAGCACAGGGTGCAGCAGCTCCCCTCTAGCTTGTAGCAGGAAGCGGGGGCTGTCTGAGGGAGAAGCTCCCCACGTAGCCTACTGCTTGCACAGAAACAGTTTAAACTTAGCTGTTCCCCCATAGTCTGATCAGAGGCTATTTCTGGCATCTTTGTTAATTTCACTCATAGCTGGTGAGGGTGTGGGGGTGAGACCAAGGCAGGGGCAGAATAGAATAGGCATTTGGCTGCTCAGCTTAAATCCAGAGCAAATAAAAGCCAGTGGAAGGGGAAAAGTCACTGTCACATTGGTTTCTTTCCTCCCTCCTCCTCTAGTCAGGCTGCCGACACAGCTAGGCTCCCTGCTTTCCCCAACCCCCGCACTCAGCAGGGGCTGCAACGCCTCCCTTCTAGCTTGCAACAGGGAGCTGGGGACTGGCTGAGGGAGAAGCCTCCCCAAGTAACCTGATGCTTGCATCGGAAGAGTTTAAACTTGCTGCTTCTTCCCTGGTTCAGACTGGGATTGGGGCCATTTCTGGCATCCTTGTTAATTTCACTCACAGTTGTTGGGATTGGGGAGGGGGGAGTGACCGAAGCAGGGGAAGTTCTTTTCTGCCCCCAGATAAGGCAATCTCCAATAGTATAATATACAAAAAATACAATCAAAACCAGGAACCATTTCCAAGTTCAAATCTATCCTATTCCCTCCGCAGCAGAGGATCATAGTTGTGATGTCCAAACTGCTTGCAGATCCTCTTTAAAACGTTATTGTTTAAAAAAACAACAACAAAGAACATGGTGGGAAGATGTATCCTGATCAAAGCAATTTTGCTAAAACAACTAAAGATTCACAGGGAAAGCAAATAGCCCAATAGACAAAACTACAAAGGCATTGGAGGGGAAAACTGGATAGTCAGGCAAATTACTGTGCCTCCTTGGAAGGAAATAATAGTTTTCATTCCACTCTCTTTATATATAAAATTAAACACCTGAAATATCCTTAGGACATAGGGGCTCAGATCTCTTTATCTTGTGACCCTGTCCTGCAGAGTGCGGAGACTGAAACTGACAAAACTTTCTCTAAGCATTTTGTATATTTCATATTTCAGGCTGTTCTAGTTATCCTTCTTTCACCCCTGCCTTCCCCTACTAGTAGTCACCCACTGGTGTGCCCCCTGTGCATATAGGGATGAGAGGGTGGTTAATTCACCAAGCCTGGCCAATCCCTAGTCTCTGTTCTGAGACTACCACAAAGGTGGTGGTGGTGAATTATGATGGGAAACAAAACTGGAACCCCAAACTCATTTCAGATAGGCCACTGGTCAGGAGTTTCATAAAATGATTTTGGGAGTGGCTCTTGAGTGTATTGCCAATAATTAACTATCTGGCTTGTCTTGTCTTAGGTATCTTGGAAGACCTAGGTCCCATTTAGACAGCTCACTTAACGGACAGTGTTTATCTTGACAGATAGAAAAACAATTCTCCAACTTCATTCTAGGCATTGAGTTTCTCTTTGAACCAACAAGATGGATAATTGCACAATGGGATTTCTCATTTTTAAGCACTTGTCAAAGACCAAAATCAAGCCCCATTGACAAGCTAATAATTAGCCCTTGTGACACCATCTGTGTTGATCGGTAGTCTCTTTAGTCAAGAGGACATTTGCAAGATCGTGCCGGATGGCATTCTCTTTAGAACAGAAGGGAACAGTGGGAAAGTTTATGGCAGTTATTGAAATTCTGGATTGGTGAATTGAAAACTGTTACTTTACTTGGCGGTGGATCAAAACTGTCTGAGTTTAAAGAACAGGAGCATAATGGACATAAAATTTGAGAATGAATCAATGCTTGCCATGTTAAATGGGGGCACAGCAGAGGTTGAACATCTTCCAAATGATGCTAGTTCACAAAGAGGTTCCCAATTCACTTTAATCAAGTGCACAGGCTCCTGGTGAGGGGATGTGCTTTACAAAACAGCAACATGCAGAGTGACTTAAAAGAAATTGCACCTTGTTTTGTTATTGTCGGCACAGCACAAAGAGCAAAGTGCCAGCCAGACCTCGCAGACTGATTGGCACCACACCATATTAAAATGATGTATACTCCAAGCAAAAGGAGAGGAAACAACCCTCCAGTTGCAGAGTTACTGTAGTGATAAATGATTTCAGAGATTTCCAGGGCCTGAAAATGCAAACTGTACAAATCTCTAAATGTTCCCCCTCTCTGTAGCACATCTCATGAGAGCCTGCTGCATTATCCCATCCAGACAAACTCATTTTTGACCATTCCCTGTAAACATGCAAGATTTTAACTTGCAGCCTCCAAAGCCCTGATCTGGAGCTGCTCTTTACAGTGCATTGTAAGTGGCCAGCGTCCCCTTCCTGTGAGTCTCTTCTGAATCTCACAGCGTGTTTTTCTCTTAGGGTTAAAAATTGTCTTTTTTTTTTTTAAAAAAATTGTAAATGATTTTAATACACATGAAAAAAGGAGACCAGTAGCTCATAGTGTAGGCAGCTGCTGTGCAAGTTTTCTATATCAAGCTCTGTCAAGACACCAAGTTTTGTTTATTTTCCCACAGTGTCTTCTGCTGTTCCTAGTCTTCTGCCTGAGCAAAGAGAGCCCATAATATGTTGTTTATATCATGCAGACAAATAACCCTAGGAGACTAGTCTGAGACTGCCAAATTCAGCTGCAACCCAATTAAGATTTGAATCCCAGGGTCCAGAGAGAGGCAATGCCCTACCTCTCCCTCTGCACCAATGCAGGGTGTTTTAGAAAATCCACCAACATTTATTTTCCTTCTGCTTCCCTATCCGTGTAAAATACCAAAATGTAAATCACTAGGGGGGCTGGCTTTAAACTGTTCAAACGTTAGGTGTAAGGTGTCAAAAACTAGCACCAATGTAAAGGGGTTTAACATTTGTTGTGTATGCAAAGGCAATATTGTTCCCCAGTTGCAAACAAGCAAACAATTCACTCTTAAAATAATGAAAGGGGCAGGGGAGGGAAGAAGTGAAAAGTGCTTCAGAAGTGAAAAGGGAGAAATGAGTTGAACAAGTTGACAGGAAAGAGAACCATCCTATTGTCCATTTTCTTTTCTTCGCCCCCTCTTCTCCCTCTCTGCTGGTGATGCAGAAAAATTGAGAGGAGGGTATTTTTTTTTTTTTTCAAAGAAATTAACTAATTCTGTGCTCGGTCCCACCACACACTAGGATATAGTGCTCCCAAGGTGTGAACCAAAGGTACCTTCCACTGAGACATTCACAGTTACAGTTTGGTTTGTTTGATATTTATCTTCAGAGGAATTCAGAGGGGTCACCATTGTGGAGCTGATTAAGAAAGAGGGAAGCACCCTTGGCTTGACTATATCCGGTGGCACAGACAAAGATGGAAAGCCAAGGGTCTCAAACCTGAGGCCAGGAGGGCTGGCAGCAAGGTGAGAAAATCTATGTGGAAAGTAGTGTATGTGGATCTATTGAATACCTGATGGAATATATATATAAGGACAAGTGAGTTGGCTTTGGATTATTTTTAGTGGTACCATGAGATGTAAAGTTATTCATCTCATAGGAGAAGCCTGTTGTTCCATTCAGAGTCATTTCCTATGGTCCATGAAATGATAACAAAACAACCTTTTAGAACAGGTTTTGGAATGGTTAAACAAAACCAGTTTCTGTCCTTTCTCTCAATCCCATCAGTTACAAACATAAGTGGTTCCACAAAATCCATGCAATTTTAGTTTTAATGCCTCTAAATAGTAGATGACATCCTGGCTAGTGTGAGTGAATACACTTGGCCCAATTATGAACCAACTCGAACACTGTGGGCTTAAAAATTTAACTCCAGCACTACCACTGTCATTGTAGGGTCCATGATCAGCTAGGAGACCGTGGAGAGGAGTGGGGAGCAGACACAGTGAAGGAGAAGAGAGGGAAATGATAGAATAATTTTGCAGAGAACAAGCAGAAGGAGAAAAAAACAGAATTTGTCTTGTTTGCTGGAACTTTTTCCAGATGTTGCATTTGATATTGGTCTCTGATTTTCCCATGATAACCTCTCACAGCAGGGTGAGTGGTGTGGAGGGAAATTGCAAACACATATTTTTCAGTTATTATTATTTGTCTGAATCTGAAGGTTCGCCCCTAGAAAAATAGTGGATGGGCACTTTTTTGCAGCCAAGTGAAAATATTTCATATTCCTTTTGATAATACAGCTATAATTGGTTAATCTTTGGTGGCACTTTTTACAAAATTCTCCAGTAGAGAAGATGTCCCAAGCAGAATATAATGGAGAATCTTATTGTTGCTTTTGTTTCTTTTCAGAAGTGATCAGTTAAACGTTGGCGACTACATCAAGTCAGTGAACGGGATTAACCTGACTAAATTGCGGCATGATGAAATTATAAGCCTGTTGAAGAATGTAGGGGAAAGGGTGGTACTGGAGGTGGAGTATGAACTGCCCCCAGCTGGTGTGTCTTTCTAAAATAATGTTATTCTCTTTGCTTGACTGTCTTATTCTGTGATACAGATGGGTTTTGTTTATGTTCTGCACTTTACCACAAAGAATGTTTAATGGGGCAGCATTATGTTCTGTCTTCATCCGTCTGTGAAACATTAGTAGAGGTTGCAGATCCACTCTTCGAGTGCAGTTAGTTCTCTCTCTCTTTCCAGCATAATGGGTGCCTGCTCATGCACACTGGCTGGAGATGGCTGATTAGATTTCTGTTGCCTTGCTGTGACTTGGCAGCAAATCCCTGATCTGCATCCCGATGCGCTCGCGCGCGCTGTCTCTCATTTTTTTTTTTAAAGTGTATCATGGTTATAGGAAAGTATTCAGAATCCTAACTACGCATTGACTAAGCCTCTCTGCTTTCTCTGTTTAACTGTATTAAATATTGTTTCTTCTGAACACTTTCATTTGCTACATGTCTTCAACAGGTAGACGGAAAAACTGTGTTCTGTAGCCAGAGGGTCTTAAACGCTGAAGCAGATGAACAAGTTTAGATAAAAGAAGGATTCTGTTATGAGGATTGAAAATTTTTTTGGCTTAAGAACATTATTATTATTATTATTATTATTATTATTATTTTATTATTTTATTATTATTATTTTATTTTATTTTATTAAGAATAAAGCAATAATGCAACAACAACAAAAAAAATCTTGGAAAACTCATTCATTGAGGACTTTCCACCATAACAATGATACTCCCAATATTGACATCCCCTGTGAT